>CM022478.1:7573348-7684252 GCA_011952105.1 Coreoperca whiteheadi
CACGAATATGTTTTGTTGGCCCCCCCCCCCCCCCCTTGCATATTGTCAGTGGCTGGGCCTCTGCATCTGTCATGGACAGACATGGGGAAGAGTTCACAAGGCTTTCTCTCTTCCAAACTCCAAACTCCAAACTCCGGACGTCTTTGTCCATACTTTTTGTCTCGCTGCAGGGATTTCCCTTCACCCTGTCCCTCCCAGCTCTCCTGGGTTCTGATAACAGATCGGGCGAATCCTAATGAAGTGCCAGCATGATTAGATTGAATTTGCCCTTCTTTTTTCCACTTGGGAGGGAAGAGCTATCAGTCTAAAAAACACTTCCCTTCAGAAACAGACTTATCCCACACCTACATTTCCCTGCAGCCTGGAGCTGGCAGTCTGTCGCTAACGTTTGGTCTATATCTCCCACAATTGAGCCACATGAAGAAACAAACACAAATCTGCTATCTCAGACTGGAAAAAGCCTATGTGGGCACTGTGGACAACAATATAAACTCTCAAGGAGAGCTTTCATTGGACTGATGGGAGTCTGTCTGAGGAAAGAGCATGCGATTGCCTGAAATCAAAATTTGGTGAAATATTAGTTAAAAAGTTAAAATACTGTCTTGTCAGTCTAATTTACAACATGTGGTTGCAAAACAGAGGAGTATGCTTTTCTGATTAGTGGAGACACTGTAGTTTCACCCTATTTGTCAAAATTTAATTCTGGTGTTCTGGAAATCTTCACTGCATGACAGGAAGCGATAAATTAAAACTTATTAGGAAAATATACATTTTACCTCAAATTCAGCAAGCAAAACACTGCAATCTCCAATGATGCCCCAAACTGTTAACCACCATCAAGAAGTAGGTGGCTTGGTGGCAGAACGGTTGCCTGCTAATCGGAAGGTCAGTGGTTTGATCCCCCAGCAATGCATCGAAGCATCCTTGAGCAAGATACTGAACCCCCAAATGCTCCTGAAGCTGTGCCTTCGGTTTGTGAATGTTACATTTAGTCATTTAGCAGACGCTTTTATCCAAAGCGGCTTACATATGAGAACATTCACAAACCGAAGGCGCAGCTTCGGGAGCATTTTTTTTTTTGGGGTTCAGTACCTTGCTCAAGGATACTTCGACGCATGGCTGGGGGATCGAACCGCTGATCTTCCGATTGGGAGGCAACCGTTCTGCCACCAAGCCACGGCCGCCCCATGTTCTCATATGTAAGTCGCTTTGGATAAAAGCCTCTGCTAAATGTAAATGTAGTTTGGGTCTAAGGACTGCACCGTTTACTGACATGTCAAAATCATGAATTTAGGTTATAAAGTATTGTCTGGGTATTTGGCAAAGCAATGTGCAAAGTTTCCTAGCAGCTTTAAGATTTTTACCCTCTTGTAACAGAAGCAACTAAATAATATCTGTGAGTTGTATTTAAAAATGACTGTAGAATAAAAAGAAAATTTGTTTTGTAAGGGGACGAGATAGATGAATCGTGGAGCGGTTTGCGTGCCAGTGTGTTCTTTTCCCAGTCTGGGAAGGTGGGACAGAGCTGCAGGATTTGGCCAGTGTTTGCGCAGTAGGAGAAGGGTGCATCAAGATGAGGCCAACGAACACAAGCTGAAAAGAGTTTTGGCCTGGACGTACAAGAGACAATGCTTCAATCACAGCAGATCCATACTTGGAGACCTGTGGGATCTGAATGCAATCCATGACTTAATTGACCTAATGTTTCTGTGTGTGTGCGTATGATAGAGTTGAAGTCATACAATTGGCCTGCTAATGATATTATATGACAGGACAAGTACTTAAATATGGGAGCTTACTCTTTTCGGTGTGACGTCTGTAGACGTTGCCTTGTATGTCTTCTAGTGGCCAGTAGAGGCAGATAGGTTAACTAAGTGGGAGCAAGTGAGTGAGTGAGCAAGCGAATGAGCAAAATTGTCAGTCACCCAGTGCAACAACTCACTTGTTGTGCAACAGCTCTAGTGTCTGTTTCTTAAGTTTTGGAGGCCAATGGGGGGAATCCTACAGGATTTTTCACTGTCCACATCCTGGTTTGGCTTGAGCTCCGGCTGAAGGGAAACGAGGAATGATCTCCTTTAGGTGACAGGCCATGATTATGGGAATAAGTATATGACGAAAGAAGTACTTACACACACTGTCCCAGTGGATATTTTGTGTAGCTGTGGCAAGTACTACCAAGTTGGTGTTACTTCCAGGCCTTTGTAGACCATTTTAACTATATAGATAATTTGTTATTTTCAAGAGAGCTTTCTGTAGGAGCAGTGCTACCATTTGGAGCACTAGTGCTTTGTTAAATACTCAGTTGATTTATTATAAACCATTTTGAAGTGGGAAAGTCAATTCCTCAAAGTGAGCGAGTTAATTTCTCATAATCTCTCTTATGTGTTTGCTCAGTAGAGTTATTTAAATGACCTGACCAATATGTTTTCAAGTTTTAGCTTGTAGTTTGTAGCTTCTAGGCAGCCCATCATTCCAGGCAGCCAGTGGTTTTCATTCATTTCAGTACAGTATGAAAATGAAATTAGCAGACTCTTGAAACTTGTTTGAGTTGTGTACTCCATTACAATTAGGTCAAGTCTACATAATGTTTTGTTAATGTCAAACTAGGATTGCATAGTAACAAGTTTAAGTGCAGATAGATTTGAAAATGTTTTGTATGGAAACAAATGGAGGCCTGGAACATGGGAAAAAAATACATTGAAGCCACTGGAAACCCAAATCCACAATAGCCTTTTAAGAATGTAATTTATGGTCTTATGTACATAATAGTAAGCATCTAAAAAGTAATAAAAAAATGATTATCAATCCCAATTCAAAATATAGTCAATCAAAAAAACAACAACGCTGGTTTTCCCAAAAAAACAGTTGCAACAAAACCTCTCAGCTCCCACTCAATCTGCCTCTTTGAGTCTGAGTCTGTCTGTCTAATTTTCACTCCGATTTTTGTGGATGCTTAATGAAACGCTCAACTTTGATATCATATAAGCATTTTTACTATTTCAAGCCAAATTTCCCCTGGCTTTAAAACTTTAAATTGAGCATGTGTGCTGTGATGTGAAGTACATGTGACTTTGTATTAAATGGGCTGAAGCATACAAAACCTCTTAGATTTTTGAAGGCTTCATTTATGTTAAGAAGCTCACTTGTACTTGGGGATATAGCCTTCCTTCTCTCCTGGAGATTTTCTGCTTATGAGTCATAACTTTTGTTTTATTGTAAGTGGAGAATTTTTCTTTCATGAGCTCTCCTAACTGGCAAAAAAACTGGTAGTTTTGATACGAACTCTCCTGTGTGCAGCTCATAGTGCTTTGCCTTCTGTGAAGTTCATTACTGGTTTACAGTACGTAATAAGCCTCATTAATTCGATCCCAGTGGTACTCACTCCTATGCTCAAAGGGGTGAGTGCTGATTTTGGTGTGGTCTCCCCGAGGCTTGGGTGGCATGGTAAAAAGGATTAACGTTGTGACGTCAGAGCGCTCTGACTGGAAAGAGTGGCATGATATGCTCACATCGCTGTGTTCACGCTGGACAGGAGGTTAGTTTCCAATCCCTGCTTAAGCCTGGGAATCTTCAGATGTGGGCACTGAAGGAAGCCAGTGGAAATGAACACCGTGGCAGTGGTGTGCTCTGTGAATGAGAGAGAGGAAATTGCTTGCTCATACAGCACCAAACTAATTCAGGGTTTTCAAATCCTTTCCAGGCTCACCAAAGAAGACTGTATTATATAACTCACTACCTTTGTTTTCTATTTCTTAGCTCATTAGATATACAAAAACAAAGAACAGAGGGAAAACCGTGTTTTTCTAAAGCTGAGTGTCAGACTAGATTGATGGATCAACCATTTCCCCATATTCTTGCTATTCTGCAAAGTAAATTATTCAAATGAATTCAACCGAGCCAGGACAGCTCATAGAATACTTTGTGTGAAAGTCCTTTTTTGAGATACAGAGCTCATTTAGCTATGGTTGTTAGCAGAGTGATGGGTGATGCTGAGAGGGAAGCAGATTGGTTCTAAATAAATCAAATAATTCCTTTATCTCTTGCCAAGGACCTTCTGACTGCCTTCACTTTTATTTTAAAAAGTTTGCCTCAAGTGCTAAAGAAACATAGTTTCAGACCTTTAGTAGTGTTTGTGACCTTGATCATTGTTGTCATGCCCCCATTTTTCACCCTCATAGTACTTACAAAACGTACTGTAGTTACTGTTTGTTCCGATCTAGATTTCTGGTAACCTGTACTAATTAAGGTTTTATTTACAAGTACATCAGTATCCCAGCTGCAATGTTTTTTTTAAACCCGAAGTGCTAATGTGAAGCGAGGGTCTCTTTAGAGGACCAGTCTAGACCCTTTTTACTCTGTGAGCTTGCTGTTGCCAGGCTGTTAAAAAATGCCGGAGGAGTTGCTACAGTGTGCTTGTATAGAATGGCTTATGGCACAAACACGGCACTGTCTGTGTCTGTAGGGACTGTTGATGTGAGACAGCTGCTTTATGATGGTAAACTTGTTTCCTGAAAGCTGAGGACCCCCTGCTAACTCGCCAGCATAACCACATTGTACGTGAATTGACTCAACATGTTGGATTAGCTGGTTAAATACAGTGATCCTTTCCGTCAAAAGTACAATCCTGACATTTAGGGCATTGGAATACCAACAAAGACTGTTCAATCTTTCTCAGGGCTTTCTTTTCTTGTTTATTCTTGGCCCAGTGTGAGGAAGATAGCAACCTGCATGTTAATTATGCTTCTCAGTGCGACTCTAAGGAAGAGGTTACATGTTGAGATTAAATCAAGGTTTGATGGAAACAAACATATGAAACTGGACAGTTTTGTTGTAGATACAGATAAATAGCTTTTGTGCATAAGGGTTTAAGCACTTGGTATATATACACTGCATGAATACTGCCAAACCAGTGACAGGGAGCTCTTGCCATCTTGGCAAGTGTTGCGCAAAATAAATACTGCAAGACCGAAAGGGGAAAAAAGCAAGTGAATATTGGGATCCAAACCAGAAACCGAGCTGTGTAGGTTTTTTCATTTTCCTCTGTCATGCATACAGGCTGAAACACATCTCAACACCATGGGAGAAGAGGACAGCGGTAAAGTGATAGACAGAAAAGGCAAAAGTGGAGAGTTGAAAAAAAAGAGCAAGAGAGGTCTGAGTAGGGGAGGAAAAAAAAAGAAAGTGAGAAAATGGAATAAAAATAGGCTCATGATGGAGCTGGTGTCTCGATGAGGCAGCCCACTAACCTCAGAGGCGCCACACTCCTTGGCTTATCCCAGCCCAGTGAAAAGGAGGGGCCACACCACAGATCTTTTGACTGCCAAGGCTCCAGCGCCAGGCCCGACTCTCTCTCTTTCTGTCTGGTCGTGGAGGGGCCAGGCATCTAAGACTTTGAAAGGCAACAAAGCACTGCTCCGCTCTCTGGATGGCAGGGCAACCCCTCGCTTCAGAGCAGGAGCAGCGACAAGCTCCCAGCCAGGTGTCACATCAGACCTGCCGGGTTTTTGCTATGTGTGTGACTGCTGGGATGGTTCTGTTGGTTTAGCTAAGTTACTGACTCGGTCTGGGAGCTGGTTGCTACTGAGTCAGAAGCCAGACATTTGAACTGGCCAGGCAATATGAATGCATGCAACAGTGTAGGTCACATCAATCACAGAAAGTTGGGGGCTGACAGAGCAGACATGAATCCGGCAGGAGGTCACTGACCTGGGAGTGAAATTCCACAGGTTTGCCATCACTTCCTGTCATCCAGTGCTTTAAAATGTAGGTGATGCACCCGGCAATTAAATTGATCAGTTTGAAAAATCTCATCATAATCCAGACTGATCTGTATAATTTGCAATTGACTTCATCTTTGTGCAGCTTATCAGATGTCTGAGGAATCTAGGGATTGCCCATTTTTAAACCATGTTTATACTTCAGAGTCATTGTGAGTAAAATTGCCTTAGTTCTTCATATTAACACAACTAAGTCTGATCTATTAGGCAGTCTATACTGTCATCTGGCAAATATTGACAGACAAAGAAGGGAAGAGAACTAGACAGCTCAACATGCTCACTCATCTGGAGGATATTCAGAGGAAAAATATTTTCATAACTGTTTGAAATTTTACATATTAAGCGGATTAAGGGGACTGTACACACATTTTTCCCTAAATTGAAGAAAAGAACATCTGGATTGCATTCTTTGTGTCTTATAAAGAGTATTGTGCTTCTTTCGATTTGTCACTTCACAGTCAAAGAAGTGTACATAAAATTGTTCCCTCATAAGGCAAGTACATAAAGTATAATTAGATGGCCAAGATTTGAAACCTATATTTTTGAAACCCACAGAGTTTTGAAATTTGCTGAATGGTTACATTGCTCGGTTATTCTGTTAGGATCTGTCTTTGAAGAGGCAGGTTTGTACTTTTGAGACTTTCTTCACAAGTGTGTTTAAAGTTCATAGAGTTCATAAAGTATGGCCATACTCTGAACAGTAATACAGTATAGTGTCTGTGCATAGAGGCGTCAGATTTTTCTCCAACTGCTGCAACATGACCGTAGTTCATACAGAAGCACTGTTTTTGAACAGGGTTGAATAGATGTGAATAGTTTAGATGTTTTATCCAGTATACCTCACACGAATAAGGTTCTACCACAGGTGATACCTCACACGAATAAGGTTCTACCACAGGTGATCCAAGTGTGAGGTTCTGTAAAAGTTCTTCCTTTCCATCTCTTTTCATAAAAAAAAAAAAAATCCTATCTTTAGCTTTGTATTCTGTGCTTGGCTTTAACAGACTAGTTTCTGGTGCATTTATGCATTTTGTTACCTTGTGTTGTTATAATTGCTTCCATTGTCTTCCTCCATATGTAAGTCGCTTTGGATAAAAGCATCTGCTAAATGACTAAATGTAAAATGTAAATGTAAAATAGTTTTTCGTCCAGCTACAAACTCAAGTGGAAAACACACTTCCGCTGCGGCTTGCCATATGATTCGCATCAAGTGCCGAACCTAGCACCAATAGGATCAACAACGATCTCTGCTCATTCATTGATCTACACCATAGACTGTATATATTATATATAGTCAATGATGAGCTGCCACAACGCTGGGATGTATCTTAAAAGCAGGGAGCGAGTAGAGTTTATTTTTTTATTTAATTTTTGCCTTGTACAGGCACAAGTGAAATAGTTAAAACTACAGTGAGAAGTACGTAAAAAACAGGTTTGTACTAGGGTTGTTGTACAACCCTGTTGTACATAGAAAATAAATAGCGGAGGCTGTTTTGACGTGCACCATTTGGCATCGGTGTGTTTTGGCCTTTAATCACCCAACAACCAATACCAAATGGAAGCCACAAGCCAGTCCTGAAAACTATTTTTGTCAAGCTAAGAGTAAATTTTTCAATTGTCTGAAAATGTGAACCTCAAAATACCTTCAATACCACAAAATGTCAGTGTTTTTTAGTCAAAATTCTCATTATCTAGCCATTTGGAGCAAATTAAGTTTCATTTCTGTTCATGTTACACTGGTGTTCTATATTTAGTGTGGTCCATGATAACACTCAGTGTAGAGTTATAGCTTTATTCAAAACCGCCCAGTTTGCACTCTAAGACCTTTTCATCTGGTAGCAATCTCCCCGTGAGCAGTTTCAGCCACCAAAAGCCCAATCCATCAGCCACTGTCATGTGCCGAAATGAAATGTGAAAGGGAGTGTAAACGCAGGGAGGCATAATGTTCTTTTAAAATGGAAAATACCAGTTTAAACTTCATTTGTACATAATTGCTTTTCGGAAGAACAGGAAAACGAGGAAATCAATTCAAAATTCCCCTTATTTATTTCAAGATGAACACCGAGCAATAAACCAAACACATATTCTATTTTTAAAATTGCTGCCTGCTCATTACTCTTAAGATAACAGTGGGATTCTTGCTTAAATGTGCTGATTTCAGTCATATAGATTGGTCTTAATTTGTTCCTCTTTCATGTTTTGTGAGACTGTCACCACAGTGTGTTTGGGTTTTATACAGAAAATGAGCAGCAGATTGCATAAACTCCAATGCAAATAGGGAAAATAGGTGCTGTGTGCATGCAATGTAAATGATTGTTGCCAGATTATATGTCCCATATGTATTCCTTTAAGAGAGTAGACCATATTTCCTCTTTTATGAATTCCTCACAAAGTCATCACATAGTGCAGCCATTTACCTACGGCGGCTAACCAGTTCCATGCTTTTCAATTCAAATTGTCTGATGATGATGATAGCAGCACAGCAGGTCAAAGAAGGACAGGACAGGACAGCCTTCAGCTATCTCCCACACATAAAACAAATCATATCCGCTCAACTTTAAGGAGTAAGACCTAGGATAAAAGGTAATATTAACTGTCTGTCTAAACAGATGAAAAGCAATCTAAGAGCATGCAGCCTTCTCACTCCTGCCTCGAGCATCGGTCACGTGGTGAACAACGCAAAGCGTCCCCTCACGAAGGTCAATGGAGGGCTGCATCATGGGATTATGGGATGCAGGATGTCTGTCCTTACTAGACTGAGAAAAGGAAATGAGAGGTGTCTAAATAAAGCCAGTTAAAATGAGTCAGTCGAAAAGTGAACAAGCCTCTTGCTCCAATCACTTGTGGCTTGAGATGAGATGAAGTTATACACTGAAAAGGATAATATAGGACTACAGAGAGAGAGAAAGGGAGGGAGAGACACTTGCAAATCACAGCTGTTGGAAACACAAGCCGCCTCCAGCTGCATGCGACAGTAATCAGGTTTAGAAAATGGATGGGTGCATGGATTGTATCTTATCACGTCACCAAGATATCTCTTAGTTTGAAACCCTCAGTTTAGTGGACTTACATTAATTGTCAGGGATGACAATGGATTATTTAATATACTGTCTGTGCCACAGTTTTATTTGTCGCTTTATACTAATGTCGTTGGTGTTCTGCCTTAACTGTGGTTTTCATATAATTGTCTTTTGCTCTACAATTACACATCCATGTGTGAAGGTTAACAGCCATATATCAGAATTTCACATTTTAGCTTAAGGTGAATGCTAAAGTTATAGGTAAAAAATGGCGACTGTGTCATTTTTGGATGTTGGCTTTTAGGAGACTAGTTTCTGTTTCTTGTATATTTTTCACAAGAAATTCCTACAATTGCACAGAAAACTTTGAAAAGGTTAAGAACCTACCCTGCACGCTATGCTGATGAAATTGATTAACCTTTTTGCTCCTCTTGGTTTTCTCATTTACGTAACTATGAGTGGTTTTACCAGGTTGAGGTGAGGCCCAGCAAGTAGTCAGCAGTAAGCAGCTGCTTCTCATCTTTCCCTACAAGCATGTGTGTTCTGGCTCCGTTCTGTTTGGCTATCACGTAACCCCCTTGTATCTCCTGAGCCCTTTGAGTCTGGGCTGTAGGCACTGGCTGTTTCATTATTGCACCACAGAGGTCTCTGCACTTTAAAGAAAAGCTCATGGCAGAATATATTTTAAATGCATATCTGTCTGTGACATTTATTGTTTTGTTAAGTAGACTAAACACTGCATAACTGAAAAGAAGGGGGGGGGGGCATCTATTAATGTAATTCCCAGTGAATAAACGCAAGGTGTTTACTACAAGTAATCATAAATACTGTATTTCATTTCATTTGACTATTGAATATTGCAATAATAATACAGTAAAATTGTACTGGACAGACTTTTTCCAATTTTGCATGTAAGACACTGTCCATTTTCAACTAAAGTCCAAAGGAAACACATGTTTTGTTGTGTAAGTTCATCATTATTAGACAGCTACTGCTCAACTACCATTCAACATGACCTCTCCATATTCAGTGATCCCATCTTGCTAAGAGCTTTTTTCCCTTTTCCTCTTGTCAGGGGTCACTTGCTCAGATATAAACCTGATCTGTTGCCAGGCTCAGGCTTATATCTGTTTCTCTGTTTTGGAAGCTGGCCCTCTCCATGGCTCCTCCACTTACCGCATCCTGCACGATGGTCCTTAGGTTGTTTGTGAAATGGAAGTAGCACAGGACTCCTCTGGGATGTAACAGAGAAGGGAAGGTCTGTAGCCCCCTCACCTCTGTGTTCCTGCACAGTCCCCAGTGGCTCAGTAAACAGTGTGCTTGCTCTCCTGTTCTTGAGACTTTTTGTGCGTGTGTTTGTCTGAGAAAGAGAGAGGTCTTTACGTTTGTGTGTTGAGGGTGGGCCTTTTTGCTTTTTTGCATTAGCAGTAGATGTCACATTGAGTTAGTCCAGCAGTCTGCTGAGGTCTGGCTAGACTGGAGAACAATATTTTTCCAAGATTGCCCTGGAGTGCCAGTAGCCAAAACGAAGGGATGCTGTTGTCAAAGCTTCTGCACATTCCTCTTGTTCAATACGCAATTCATCCTTCATCTTTACTGTATCCTTGCAGGTTAAAATATGCATATTTTACAGTTTATAATTACACATTGTCTGTGCCAGCTTATCAGTCTCACCCCTTAAACACAATGAGCTGCAGTGAGGTTTGGATTCTATTAACCTTATCTGCAGGATGCACCAGGCAGACTGCAGGAATATAGTCTGACTTAAGGGTGGTGGATTTACTGTGGGTAAAAATATAATGTATCTCCAGCACATAATTTCTGTGGTATCATTTGTAATTGATTTCAGTTGTGCTTTGTGCAGTTTCTCATATTACACCCCACTGGAGTTTCCCTCCTTGTCCCGAAGCTCAATTACCTTTCAGGCTTGTTTGAGCTCATCAGATGTAGAAGCAGATTTTCTTTTCTGGAAAAAATTAAGAATCCATTTATAACAATAAACTAAACATTTTCTTGGACGAGACATGAGGCAATGCTTCACTAGAGGGAAATAAGGCTGCCTAATTTGTTCTCAACAAAAGATCAGGGACGTCCCACATTCTTTGCCAAGGCATTGTATCTATAGCATGTGAAACTAAAGAATGTGATTTTAGTAGCTGGCATGAATGAGGACTTGTTTGGTTCTGAGGTGAAGGTCCACCCAATCCCATTCCACCCATGCTATGAAATCCAATAGTTCCCATGGTTGATTTTTTTTCTTCTCCTATTTTAAGCGGAAAATGAGAAAGTGTTGTGGGCAATCATGCACACCTCCAGAGGCCGACTGATTTGGGTTGGCGAGGGGGTTTCTCTGGGCAGCTGTCTCAGCCCAGGATTGCACAATGCCCAGGTGGGAGTATCTGTGACCAGGCCAAGGCGAGAGCGGCACACTTGGGTTGCCAGCTTTAGCACGAATTCTATCAACACCCGCATGTCGTCTGTCAGCTGCACAAATCTGAAGCTGACAGTTGTAAAAATAGGGCAGTTAGATGGTAGATCTCTCGTCATTGACTCGTTCTATGGGGGTCCCTTGGCCTAATCCTGCAGTTGCTCCCCTGATTGAAAACAAATGCATCCTTCATCACTGCTGTCATTAAAACCAAAATTCCTTAGAATTGATGGATCTATTAGTTCATTCATAGTTTGAAGGTAAGTTTTAACATTGTTACATTTTGGTGAACTAGTTATGAAAAGATACTGCAGAATGAAGTGAAGTCAGTGCAGCAGCTGTTTTTAATTGATTTTTAAAAACACCTGGTGCCTAATATTTCTAGGATATAAGAAAAGACAGCAGTAGAACAGACATGATTAACTTCTGGCATTGGCAAAAATACATATTTGGGCATAATTCATGTTAAAATTTAAGTCAAAGGCATGAAATAGTCTTTTGAGTAGCAAGAATATAAATCAGATACACGTATTCTGTTCTTGTCTGGCCACAAAACATCAGGGTGGGTAAAGCCAAGGGTCGGGGGTCAGAGGATGGCCAACATGGGCTGAGCAACTCTGCATGGCCTTAAACACTAGTAAATCAAAGACATACTCACTACTTAAAGCTGTGCTCCAGAATTCTCAATCAAATCAGGCTTCTCCAAATTGGAACAAGAACAAATACAACACTGAGAGGGTCTCTCCCCAAGTCTTCCACCTTGGCTTCTTACTCCAGTTCAGCTTTTGTCTTTACATCTGGGTCTGGTGTGATCTGTTATATCCATTAGGAGGAGGCCTGTGGCTCTTTGTCTGGGGGGATATGTTAAACTGTTAGCAGTGTATGGTCTATTGGCGCATAACATGAAGCAGAGAATTGAAGCATGGGCTTCAAAAGAAAAACCGCTAAAAGCTTGACAGACAAAGGGAATAGCGTCCGTAAGCCAATAAACATGGAGAGTGTTTGTCTCAGCTTTGACATTCAAAAAAATCTGACAAAAGGTATTAATTTTAATTAATAGATCAATGCCTGGCCCAGTCTCAGTTTTTTAAATATACAGTATGTTTTTAACTTACGTGTTTAGAGGAAATACTGAGGAATATACTGAAACATTGGAATTTAGATCTGAACATTGTGTATATGGGACTTCTAGACCACCCCACCCCACCTGGTTTACTTCTCAAATCTCAGTGATCAGTGAAGCAAGTGAGCAAGAAATCTGACCACATTACCCCTTTACTCTATAATCTACATTGGCTACCTGTTTCTGTACGCATCCAGTAGAAAACTCTATTAACTTTTAAATGTCTGCATGGACTTGCTCCCGTTTATTTATCTGAACTTCTGCACTACTACTCTCCTCCTCGTTCTCTCCGGTCATCTAATTCAAGACTACTTACCATACCTCGTTTCCGTCTTTCTACTATGGGGGGTAGATCATTCAGTGCTGTGGCCCTGAAACTCTGGAACTCCCTCCCTCTATCTCTGCGTGACACTGCTACTATATCCTCTTTCAAATCTCAACTAAACACATCTTTTCTAACAGTATTTCCAACCGTCCTCTGCCTAGGTACATATTTGTATGTTTATGTCCTATACTATGTATATGTATGTATTTTCTTGTACAGCGACCTTGAGCTTGGGAAAGGCGCTATATAAATAAAACGTACTATTATTATTATATAGCTTTGTGTTTACATACAGAAAAAAAGTGATAAATTATAAAAAGTATTTTAAATTAGGTTGTGAATTTTCAACTGGATGACCATTTGGGGACCCTTTAACAGATTACAGTTGTGTTAAGCAAGGGCATATGCAGAGCATTTGTTCTTTGCAGAGGAAGTCACTGTGCTGAAAGAGAAGATGGCAAACGAATTGAATGACCCAAATGGATGCTTGGATGTCCAAATGACTCTACCAGAAACAGAGGGGGAGAGAGAGGTCAAGATGCTACAATAAAGCTGGTTTTATCTTTGAAAGATGTTCCTTTCAACATAATACACAGTATCTGTAAATCCAGTGACTCATAACACCTGCTGTCAACATACAGTGGTTAATTGAGAGAAAAAAAGCACGTGAAAGGAGGTATTTGTTCTTTCATCCTTTGTCCAGAGTCAGTGCTATGAAGCATTAAATAAAATCTTGACATACTGCAGTGAATTTAGGCAACTGTTGAGCCTTTGCTTTGTTGGTTTATATATGGGTGGTTTGTTATTTCCGTTGCCTCCTCTGCTCTTTCCATATCCCCATCCTCTGTCCCGGCTCTGTTTGGCAGTGCACATTGTTGTGTCGCTTGTGGTGTCAAGCAGCAGGTCCACCAAGTCATCTAGAAGCCAGGCCCGGAACCGCGAGAAAAGACTGCTATGTGATTGGATTAGCTTTTGAGCGCCACGTTGCTTAATTAATGGAAATGACCCGAGAGCAGAGAGTGAAGTCATTGTCTGCACAGTGACAAAATCCCTGCCCATCAACAGTATCTTTAACAGGATTTCACAAAGTATGCCAGGCATTCTTAATTTGTTTGCTTAGACCACTACAGGAGGGCCCTGGTAGCTCAGATGTTGTCTTTACTTTGACTTTGCAGTGGTGAAATTTCAAACACTAGCAATTCACTTCAGGATTTTAAAAAAAGTAGATTTTTAAATGGCATTTGTTCATGAAAGTAGCACGTTTTTACTTAGCAAAGCGATCGCAGAGCCTTTTCACTTATCTTCCACACTCATCTTTTAACTCTGCTTTCCAGTGATTTAACCTTAATTTGCATTTAGCCAGACAGCAACTCACACCTGCAGATTATGGCACAGTTCAATGTATTCATTGCACATGTGAACAGTAGCTATGGTTCACTTGATGATGTGTGAGCACCTCCCTCTTTCCATTCTCCTTTCATTCCTCTTCCTTTAACTTTCTATTGAAGAAGGATGTAAATGTGGGCTGTTATTATGAGGGTTACGACCCTGCGGGGTCTTCTGAGAGGTTCAGCAGAACCAATGTGACCAGATTAGTTTGCATTCCTCAGTGCTGAATGGCTCTCTGGAAACTATTACCTGGAATTACCTCAAATCAAAGACTTCTTCCTATTATCTCAGTAGGATCAGTCAAAGCAGACCACTCTGTGACTGCCAAATAAGATGTTAAAATAACAATACTGGATACCTGTTTCCTTGACAACCAAACTATTTTTGAAAAAATCTTACATATTCTGAAAGCTTTGGCAAGTGCAGCAATAATTGGTCAAATAAAGTATTTGACGAAGAAAAAATATTTAAAGTAATTAATTCGTCTTGTTAAATGTTTGTGTTATTGATATTTCCCTCTGTGCAATTGTCATTTGACATAAATCAAGCACACACAACATTTCTAGTGTGTTTCAAATACTCTTACCAAGATAACTTTTTCGACAATACCCCCACACACATGCAGACTACTAATGCCCACACCTGTCAGTCTTTCCCCACAGCCTCATGTTTCAATCACTGCTAACACCTACTGACAGTGGCTAAATATTGCCAATGGCTCAACCACTCATCATGGCGATGAAGATGTGTCAGACACAGTGGTGTGCTTTGTGTCTGCAGCCTGTAGAAGACAGACTGACTCTTGTGCACCAAATAGAAAGTCTAACAGGACAACTACTATATGAAAGGAAAGCTTATTTTAGAGCGGTGGCACACTCAAGTCCTCAGGCATGGGAGCAAGCAGTGGTTGTGAGTAGTGTAATTTCTGGAGAACTCCAATCTGTGGTGGAATTGAACTGGATGACAATGTGAGGGCTCTTACAGTGTGTTTTTTGTGTGGTAACTAACTTTTTTTCAGTTACTACACTGTACTATATCATTACATTATCATTTTACTTTTTAAGAGAACACAGAGCAGCAAGCCACTAGGGTTCACAAATGTAAAGTTTAAATAGGTGACACTCAGGTACTCATTGCAGCTGACACTCTTAGTGGGCCTCCTAATACGTATGCATATGTTTTAAGTTCCTCTTTGATGTTTTTAAAGCTCATCTGAAATTTGGTAAAGCATGAAAACTGCTTTCTTCTCAGTGCTTTTCTACCAAGGCCTTTTGTTATTCTTCTCCCCCCACAAGCGTTCGTGGTTTCAAATTTCCCCTTGGCTTACAAAGATCTGGAAAACTCTGAGCTTTTTAGTTCATCTGGAACACTAACCTCACGTGCTCCAAGAGGGGAAAAAAAGTTTGGGTTTCGTCAATACAGAGGACACGTCTTCACAGCTTGATTTCCCTTTTTCTGATTATAAATTGAATGTTTCATTTCATTATTTGTTTTTTAAGAAGAAAAGGAGAAAATACAGTAACAGCGATGGAGCAAAGTCTTTGCTGCTTTGTAGTCAGTGAGGACTACAATTTAAACAATGGTGAGGGGAAAAGTAATAAATAAATTAGTTCCCTATTAATTTTGGCTATTTTGTGGCCTTTTGTTTTGGAGTGGTGTTGAGTCCCAAGATACTCATATTTGGATCTCTCTTTAGGGAGGTGAACAACTGCTCAAGGACAAATGATCGACTTGCTCCATAGTGCTACGACCAGGGTTCATGGGCAGCTTGCCCATACAAGTGAATTTGTAGTGCAAGAACATTTCATAAGATGTTTGTGTGTCTGTGAAAGATCTGAAATTTGATCGAGGCATAGGAGTGAGCATGCATGCAATGCCTGTGAAGAAAAACAGAAAAAGTAAATTTTACCTTCTATAAGTGAATACTGAGACAGTGAAATGTGGGAAAATCAACATCTTGCTTCCATTGTTTTGTCATCTTTATCTGACTTTAAAATAAATCAGCATAAAAACAGGAATAGTCTTTCATTTCCCCTTTGATTAGATTGGCGAGGAGCTCAAGTCCTTCTTTGGTCTCCCTCCAGGAGGCTTGTGTGATAGGAAAGGTCCTAATCCCCCAGAGTAAAAGGGTCTGTTGTGGGGGAAACGCCATATGGTCACAAAGTGTGTGGTTCGTGGGTCATGCCTTGTGGCTTTTAACAGCATCACCAGAGCACAGCAGTCTTTATATTTATCATCATTTGCATAAATCTTAATATGTTATGACAATGTTATATGACTCATTGGAAAATTGTCCTGTAATCATGTATGGGTATGATTCTCAAGAGAGCTTGTGTTACACATTTCGGGGCATGAATTTGAGTTCATGGGTATAATAATGTGTGGTGGCTCTCTTTTAATCATATGCTGAACTGCATGTGAGACCAGACAATGACCCATAGTAGCTCAGCCTAAACCCTTTTTTTGTGGACTTTGTTTTCCCTACAAGGTGTGAAAAAAAAGGTTTTTTATTACTGTGTCCAACACTATCAAGATGGGAGTAGTGAATCGGTTTTATTCCCCTGGTGGACATTTTTAACTCACACCACAGTTGGAAGGGGAAGAGCACGTACAGCCCAGCAACGACCTACAGTACTGTTTAAAATGTACACCATAAAAATGTCAGTTAGAGGAAAAGCATTTATCATTTCACAGATTCCCACTGGAAAACATTTTAGAAACAAATGGGTCCAAAATCTGGAGGGATGTAGTCTCATAGTCAGTGGCGATTCTAGAATCTGTTGGGGCGTTAGGGAAAAATTCCCTGGGGGCCCCACCAAATAGGGTTTTATCACCATTGTGTTATAAATAATATGACAACGACAAAACATTTATGAAATCTAAACTTTTTATTTATTTCAAATGTTCTCATTAGTAGTTTTTTTTAAAAACATTATTAATATAAAAGAACAATAAAAACCTAAAAAAAATCACTAAATAACTTCAGGAACTGATGTAAAAATAAACAGGATAGAATCTAGGTCATGTGTTATCAATTAAAGTGAAATTTATTGAACTCACTTATAAGTATCACCACTGATCTGCCTGTGTTGGTGTATCTTCCTGCTCATGACAGGCAGAAGTTGGGGTGGTCCTTATCCCGCTGCAGGTGGACGTTGACTGAACTGATATGACAAAAAAACAAAACAACAGGGTATATTTGTCACAAACAATTTTTAGAGGAAATGGCATATCAATTAAAGTGGAATACTGAACTTACACATTTCATTATCAGGATTAGGAGGGGGCACTGTATTCTTCTCTTTTGGTGCCGTCAGAAACTTCCAAAATGATCCTGAGGAGAGATAAGACAGTGATATTGTAGCCTAAATGATACTTACATACTTACTTATTGTAGTAAAATGCTTGACTGACTGACTATTGAATTAATTCTTTAAGTTCAACTTTTAAATGTTCTCCTTGGACATAGCTTTCATAGCATAGCTTTGCTCGGACACAGCTTTCATCAGTTAAGTTACAATAAATGCTATTGTCTAACTGTTGTCTGCTGTTTTTTCCCCCTCCAAACCACTCCATTGTCCCATACCAAAGGTCTACTCTAGGAATTTCAGAGACAACGTTAATTTCAGTAACACTGCCAGGGCTTGAATGGTTGTGTGAAGTTTCAATATTGTAGCTTACTCGCTTTCTTTCAGTCTGCTAGCAAGTTAGTCGAGTGGCGCACTCAACTCGGTCACAGCCAGCTAGGTTAACTAACAAAAAATGTGAAGAATAAACGCCATCAGTCTTACTCTAGCAGAAATCATTTCAGTGTCTTTTCAAAGTTATGGCTAACGTTAGACTATAACAACATTCAGACAGTTATTTACTGTTATACAACTTTATCGTCAGTATCTGCTCCACTTAACACTGTCTTGCTTTGTTTTTCCTCATCCTCTTTCTTTTTTCACTTCCAGACATATAACTCCTCTTCATTTCCCTTCGTTGACTTTCAATTCAAACTTCATGTATCATTCAAGTTTGATGGGAATGACCATGGGCCCCTTCAGGGAGGTTTCCTACTGAGATGTCAGTGCAAAAAGTCCATTGTTTTATTTTAGGGGGAGGGTGTTGCGGTCACTGCGGTTGCCTCATTTTGAGACATTGCTGTGGAGTAAAGTTTGTCAGCCCCCTAACGGCCTGGGGCCCCAAGCAGTTGACTGTCTTGCCTGGTCACAAGCTGCGGCTCTGCTCATAGTTTTAAGTTATGTACAATACTACACCTATAGCTACTATCTCAACCTATAGCTAACTTTAGCTACCTAGTAATCTAGCTAGTCTTCCTGCCGAATCTTAACAGCTGTGGTAGTTGGGTGATCACACGGAGACACATTGACACCGAAGAGTTTGACCCAGGTGTGAAATTGATGAGTGTGACTGTGTGTCTTGGTGAAAATGTTTTAATGACCTGAAAATATTTGAACCATTAAATACACTCCAGGAGAACACAAATTGGTTTGTAAGAGAGGACAACATTGCGTGTGGACAGTGAAAAACAATAATGGTTTGCAGGTTTAGTGTTTTTAGTGGCACAAATGTTCCCACCCCTAGGTCTATCCAAAGTGCTTATGTGTCGAAGTAATATTTTTTATTTGTAAATCTGGGATAGGCTTTCCCACCTCAAGTGTGACACGTTAAGAAAGTGGGAATTATGTCACTAAGTTTTGTACATTAGTCTTGTAAAACATGTAATTTAAAAACATCAAAAATCTAGGTTACATGATGACACATGAGCCAGTCGACTAATTAAAAGCTTTCACTGTTTTCTTTTGATCAATTCAATTTCCATTCACCTTTGAAATATTAGTTGATTAAAT
Source organism: Coreoperca whiteheadi (assembly GCA_011952105.1). Taxonomy (NCBI): domain Eukaryota; kingdom Metazoa; phylum Chordata; class Actinopteri; order Centrarchiformes; family Sinipercidae; genus Coreoperca; species Coreoperca whiteheadi. The sequence continues at coordinate 7,592,267 of CM022478.1, forward strand.
GCGGAGTGAAGAGATTAGGCCTATATATAAATTGGACTTGGACTGAAGAGACCAAAACAACAAACAACAATGATAAAATCCACTAAACGAATAAAAAAAGACAGCAATCTTGCTGGAGCCACATGTATTAGGTGATGAGTGCTGTTTAAAAGTGACGGAAGATTTGGACAGGATTAAATCACAGACATGTTCTGCAATGTTTATGTTATCCTCTTGCTTCCCTTCATAAAAATAATCACATCTGAACAGGCTTAAGACTACAAGCTATGAATTTAACAGATCAAAGTGGATATGAAACCGTTTCTTCTCATTGAGGTGTCAAAGTCACTGGAAGATAAACAATTGTCACAGCTAATGTGCCTTGCTCACTGAATTCTAAATAGAGTAAACCTAAATATTGCTGTTAAATGTAAACTCTATCTATCTGTGATTACTGATATAATCCTCTTAAGGCTGTCTGATTCACAAGACCCTTAAATAAATACATGTTCTGTGTGTCTGCGATGTAACCAACATAGACCATACTGTACTGTTTACAAGACGAGAAAAATACTCAACGCTCCATGCGGAAGTCATGTTTCAAGGCTGACTTAGGGTCAGCTTCCCCGCCTGCTGTTTGAGCATCAACCATTAGTGGGTGGAAAAAACTAAATAAATATAATTTTTGTTGGGGTTTTTTGTTGTATTTTTCTGATCTATTTACAAACCTGACTTCAAATCAGTATTAAATGGCACTGTCAACCCACACCCGAGTTATGACCAGGGTAAATATTTCTTACTCTATTTGCCTTGCTGTATTAAGAGTAAACATAATTTTCTGTCATGGACTTTACCCAAGAATTCATGAAAGGCACCATCACTGCAGTTTTGGGCTTTTACTGGAGTTAAAGGTCAGCGCTCACCTAATGAATTATTACGTCATGCATACAATGGAGGGTGGGTCATATTTTCTCCTTTTTTTTTGCTGAGTTCGTTCACTCAACAATGAGCTCAGTAATACGTTCACAGATATAACAGAAAGCAGTGTTACTTGCATCATCTGACATGATAAGTTACATTTACATTTACATTTAGCAGACACTTTTATCCAAAGCGACTTACATGGAACATTCAGAAACCGAAGGCGCAGCTTCAGGAGCATTATGGGGTTCAGTATCTTGCTCAAGGATACTTCGACGCATGGCTGGGGGATCGAACCGCCGACCTTCCGATTGGCAGACCGTTCTGCCACCAAGCCACAGCCGCCCCGGCTGTGGGCGGCTGTGTGCGGCAAGTTCTGAGATCGAGTCCAGTGTTTAACTGGTTTACTGGATCAGTTTGTTCAAATACTGGATCAGTTTGTTCAAATATTGTCTTGAAGTGGCTCATAAGGTGTCTGCTACCACCCATCTCTGATACTACATCTATAGAGGAGCGAGTGATAACAGATCCACGCCGCATGCTCGTTCAGCACATTTCCTCACTGCTCCGTGTTCATTGCTAATATTCTCATTAGGGCCAATGGAACGGCCACCTAACATGTTTTCACAGCCGGTGTGTGACATCATCACATTTCAAAAGCACCTCATAAACACATAGTCCTCAGCTGAGGTCGGTTCTGGGAAAGCTTATAGCCACCCCTTCACCCCCCCTAGTCATTGTCTCTAGAGTGACAGTGTTTTAAGAGACCATGAATGATGATAACAGCCAACAAAAGTATAAAGTTCAGATTATAAAACATTTTTTTAGAACTAGGTTTAAATATCTCTGCAGTATCTGTTCTTTGTTAACTTCAGTAATAATTACCAATCAGGTCCTAGGTGTTCTCCCTGGGCACTCTGGATACCCGTGTTTACTATGTGAAGAAATTAGATTAATTCTGTCATTTAAGATTTCCTGGAATGTCTACAAATAATCCTGCCTTCATTTAAAAAAAGAAAAAATAAATCCACCTCAAATGGCAGTGAAATATCCAACAAAGAAAAGCTTACAAAAAAAGTCAGTCTCTGGTCAGCCAAAAGATCTTAAGTCAATTCATAATAATGCAACCAAAGAATTCAAATGTGTGAAGTGTGTTTTCCAACAGTGTTGTCCTTTAAACCTTTAACCAAAGGCCACACACCGTGCGGAACAAAAAGTGAAATATCGCTAAAACAGAGGCTTTGATCTCCAAAGCGAGTGTTTGGCAAAGAAATAAATGTGTGCCCCCCCCCCCCCAAAACTGCTTAATGGGACTGAAAGAAAAGGCAGCAATCATCCTCCACAAGCACTTAAACAGCTTGTTGGCATGGTGAATTAATATATGCACATGGTGTTAATGAATGCTGATATCATTCCTCATTAATGTTTGATCACTGATTGAATTTTCACTTTCTCACTCCAGAATCAGCATTGAAAAAATGCTGGTACGAATGTTTTATCCGTGAATAGACAGATCAGAGACTGAGGCTTAATTTGAATTTTCCAGAATATTTTATTACTGCACGTTTCATGTTAATGGTAAATGAGAAAAATCTGCCTATTTTATCTTGCTGGGCAGAAGCGTGGTGCTACGCCACAGGTGGTGAACATGTCAGACTTGTATTCAGTCATTTTGTGTCAAAATAGGGATATCTTCTTCTTTTGTAAATTATGACGGCGATATGTCTCCAGTGTTTCCTCTAGGATTTTTTTCAGCAGCGGGGGGAAAGGATTTTGCTGTACCTGGGTGGTGTGCGCGTGCTGGCGGCATGGTGCGTGCGTGCCTTTTTAAAAAAGTGTGAAAACCAACACCGTAATGACAACTAAACAAATCAGATGAAAGAAATTACAAAACCTCAGAGAACAAAACTAAAACTTTACAGCAGTGGCAAGCGCCCCGTTGGCCAAATCTGGTGAAAGCTGACCTTTTCCCTTTCATTGTTCAAAACATTCTCATGATTTTCCATGAATCTACCATAGATAAGAATGTAAATACTAGGCTTGTTTAAATCCCAAATATGACTCCATACATAACATCTAACACTGCCCCAATGTGCAGAGAGGGGGAAAAGGATCGCGCTTTTACATAAGAAGAGAAACGTGAAAACGCTGAAAAGCTCTTGTGTAGCAGGTTCTAAAACAAATAAACTTACGACTCCAGATCTGATTTGATGCACATAAGATACCTGAATATTCACTGTTAGTGTGGTAAATAGCTAAATGATGCAGGTGACAGTTACTACTGATGGATAGCTAGCTCGAGTGGGAGGCTGCTGGAGTACAGTCATACATCATAGCAGCATCAGGCTGCCGTCTCCAACTAATTGTGACTTCGTGACATTTCATAAACTTCTGAAGTGGCGGCAAAAATTTTGCAGTGGTGGGTTGCTGCTGCAAAATGTATATAATGGAAACACTGGTCTCAGAGGAGAGTAGCACCGGTTCTTTTTAATACTTAATAATGTCCAAAATGAGAAACCAGTCCAACTTGGCCATGCATCTGGTTTTCTCAGGTTTTACTAGTTCCCCTCTCCAAGCTTTTGCCCTCTGAAATTAGATGTAATCCGTTTGAGGAGTGGTTGATCTGCTTATCGTTTTGCTACACAGAGCCAGCTTCTCCCCAAAAGAATCTATCATGTGATAACTGAATCTTTAACCCATCAAATGAGCTTAAGTTATACTGGTGAAGCAAAGTTTGAGAGATCCCATGACTTGCCAGTAATCCACAGTCCCATTTCCCATTGGCTTTTTGGATTACAATATGTTTTCTTTGTTCCATTTTTCTTTTCTGCTATTAACACTTAAACAGCCCACATAGCCTTGGGTTTCTTTATGAAAGCTACAACTAATCCCTCATTACTCCACATTCAGGCGTTTATTGAAATGTTTGCAAGCCTTGTATAATGGTCCTGCTGGATTAGTGGAGTCAGAATTTCACAGTTGAGAATTTCCAATGCATTTGCAATACATGCATGTATATAATGCATCTTTTAGTAGCTCTTTGCAATGACGTGTGCTATCTCAGGATATTTTCTTGTGCTCTCCCATATGTCTCTGCCATCATGCTGATCTATGAAAGCCAGGGCCCCTCACAGCAGCCGCAGTTAAAGACACTTTTGTTAGATACCTCAACTGTTTGTAGTTGAAGGGAATAGACTCTAGTGTGCTGATGTAATCTGTTAAAGGGAAGGAAAACATTGTATAGTTGTTGCTGAATGAGCCCTGGAAGGCCCCAGCCTCAGAGGAAAGTGGAAACGGGGTTGGAGGATTAGTGTTTTTTTTTCTCAGACTTTGGCTTTGCTTTCCCCCACTTTTTCCTCACAGTTTTTTTCCCCGTTTCCTTTCTTTGTAAAAGGGCACAACATTTTCTCCTTGCCTCATCGTACAATGCACCCTTTTACACTTTCAGACAAGTATGACTGGCAGATCTAAGTTAGTGTTGTATGTTTTCTTTAAAGATTACAAGGAAATATTTTACAATTGAAGACCTCAGATTAGTTTGCAGTCCGTGTTTCTCGACCCCAATCAATACAACAGAACAGAGGGCATCAATACAAAGATTCACTTAAATGTTCAGAAAAGAACCTCAGACTGAAACCATAAGCATGTGGTCACATAATGCTTATGTATTATCTTGAGCATTGTTGGTGTTCTTTAATGTGGCTTTATTTTCCAATCCTTCCTTCCAATAAAGAATAGACATCAGCAGTTTTTAAACCATAATTTTGCTACCCTGCCATGTGAGCAAGATGCTTATATGAGTCTTGAGTTCCACAGTTTGAAAGAATAGTAGAGGTTTTCCACGCCACATCCCAAATTTTATGATTTCCTAATGAAAACCAAAACCAGGAAGTACAATAATGGCTGGGACCAACACTGAAACTTTAATATCTCAGACAATACTCTACAACACGTGACCTGTAATGCTAGCTGTTATGTTTTCATGAAGACAGTTGTGTCATAAGGCAGGGTTAATCAGCACCATAGGGGTGCCATGTGTGCCGTCTGTTTCTCCTTCGCAGTTGCTCTCCTACTGTTATGCTCAACTGGGTCACATTTAACTTCTCCTCAAAACCAACTTTGCTCTTCGACAGCAGTTGGCCCTGCTCAGTTTCAATTTTAAATGCATCACTTGGTGCTGAAAACTAAATGAAAAATAATGCTCAAATTTTTAATGGCTGGTGGAAGAGTTTAATGCCACTCTTCTTTCATGTCACAAATCGAAAAACATCTCTTGTTTTCTTTTTTTTTGATCTCACATAATCTTTGTCTGCTGTTTATTTAGTTAATCTTTCAGCACTTCTTCCTTTGTCTGTCTGGCTTAGCGCTGCTCTGCCACTTGCACCAGCTCATCAACTACCCATGAAAGCAGTGACCCTAGGGCAGCCTCGCTGTTCGTCTTGGCTCTTCTCCAATTTCAGAAAGGGCACCAAAAACTTAAGACACGGGTGCATGTGTCTTTCGGACAGCTTATTCTCCCTACTACAGGGACTTGAATTGCCTAGTGGCCCCTTTAAACAGCCTACACTTTTCTTTGATCTGGTCGAGGTCTGTGTCCTTCCTCTCTAGCTGCTCTATTGCTTTCATGACCTCTCCTGTATGCCTACGCTGAAATATCACTGTGACTACCGTTATCTCTAAATGAGGATACGCCTCAGCTTCTACACTAACATCGAGCTTGAAATATACTGACAGTTTTATATCAGGTATAGGCTCTTAAGAAGTACAAAGCATCCTCTTACATGCTTAGGCCATTTTTCATGTAACAAGTGCAGTGATAATCTGTTCAAATTTCTGCCTCTACAATAAAGACCATATGAGGATTAATCTGCAGTCAGTTTAGAAGCACGAACACATAGCTGTAAGGAGAAACACGTTAGCTCCTTGGTGTGTTACAGTAGACCCATAGAGAACGAAAAGGGGTCTTACAGAAGATGTTTTCAAGCTGTAAAAATACAACTTATTAAAGAAGCTGCTAGAGAAAAGTCATATCCCCTTTACTTACAAATCCACATTTGCCCAAATTAAAGTCTGGTTTGTGTATGAACAGTCTGCCGCCTATGAAGAGTGACATTACATTTGCGCAAAATACCAAACTGCCTCATTAAATAGCAGCAAACTAGTGCTCCATCCAAAGAAAGCTGGACTGTTTTCCCTTGGTATCCTTTCACATAAAGTAATCATAGTGCAGCTAGGTTGGTAAACAAGATTAAACAGGATGGCTTTATATGATTTAAGGCGGTTTTAAGTAAACTATTTGCAGTTTACAGTTAACTTTTGCTGCTGTTTAAAATGTAGTTCATGACTGATCTGTAGTCTTTCTCCCTTCTTTTCTTTGCTGCAGTTGAGGGACTGCACCATAGCACCCATGCCATCTTCCTCTTTCCCCAGTCAGATAGACAAGGAAGAGAAATGGTGACCTTTGACTGTTGTTGTGTCTGTCAGGTCAGGCAGTCCTTACACCCTGTGACACATTCCACTCCTTCCGATAAATCTTTCCTCAGGAATCAAACTGTGATTTATTTCTGCCATTGTCACAGGGGTCTAGAGTCAAAGCTCTCAACAGAGAGTCAAAGAGGTTAGTGTCCAGGGTCTCCCAGCAGGATATGATACATTAACCCTTTCAATTCCTGTGTAATGTCCTTGCTGCTTTAACGTGCTAATTTGGTTAACTATTATGGGCATGTTTACAAGACTAGAATGCATTACTATGAATAATTTGTTCAACTGAACAAGAGCTTTTACAAGACACAAGAACTAATGTAGAGTAATGAGTTTCTCAACTACACATAGTTCTACTGTCAGTTGGTTATATCAGCCTAGGCCTTTTGTAATCTTTTGTAATTCTACAAATGGCAAGGTTCATGTCAATTCAGCGTGAAATATACTTTTTCAATTTGAATTTGTGAATCATTTATAAATACATTTATTTATTCAGAATAAAGACATATACATATAGAATTTTCTCCTGTGTATGGGTAGTATTAAGAATGCTATGCATTAGGAAAGAGGGTATATTATATACCAATATATTTTGTGTATTGGCTCCTTTTTGAGTGAAAAGACACTTTTCATGCTTTGCATCTGATAACTGCACATTTTTTTATGCATTAATAATGACCTCCATAGCAGATATGTGAAGTAAAAATTCAGAAGTAATATTAATATGACTTGTGAGTTGATTGGAGGTGGTTGTAAGTAGAGCGCAGCATTGCGTGGCAGAGAATATGCAAAACTCCACTGAAATCTAATTTGTCTGCATCTGTTGCCATTAGGACTTAAGGAAATAAAACATTAATCTTCTTAACTAATTATTGATAAATACTCTTCGATCTAAAACCAATGATAAAGTAATCTTGGTCAACATATTGTGTATTTACTTGTATTTCTGCAAAAATTACATTGACCCTCATAAGTATGAATGTTTGTCATTCAGAGCTTAGTTGAGCTGTAAATTTAGTTTGATGGCTCTGCAGTAACTGTTTTGCAGTAATTTTTATACCATTGTTTTATCATTTCATTTGCATGTAAAAATGTCATCCCTTTAGTCATATAAACGTAGCAGTTGTTGCTTACTTGTTAAAAAAATTATTTGCATCAGCATTACTGTAGTTGAAAAAGCATGCGCTATGCTCCTGTGGATCAAATGTGAGAGGAGTAAGAGGGACACTGACATCAGCAGACATAAATCATTTGGCTTCCAGATATAGGTACAGTATGTCTGATGATGAGGGATTCTCCAGAGTATGGTATTCACACAAAACTTATGATGAAGCTGTGCTGGCAACCGATTATCTGTACTCACACATGAAAGGATTTGAGTTTAACCATAGCACCATGACATATGTTTTGCTGGAACTCTGTCCTACCATAACCAAACCAAGGTCACATTAAACTTGTTGAATGTGTCTGCAGATAAGGAGATGATAGACGATGCCCAGTTTACCTCTTCAATGTGTATGGGATGAATGCATTCAATAAAAATGATGATGTTTCTCTGCTGTGTTCCTGAGGTCAGTTTAGCTCAGTGCAGTTTGTTCTGTTTGTTCTAGCATTTTCATCACTCATAGAACAAGTAGCGACAAATTGAAACAAAATGAAACACAGAAAACGTCTGGAAATGGGGTTTCAGCATAGCCAATGAAGCATCGACTCCAACATCTAAATGACAGAGTGTGAATGCTGCAGAATTGTAGCGTAACGTATTAAACCATTAGAAGAAATTTTGTCTTTTGGCCTCACTCTCTTGTTAATAAGTGGGTTACTGCTTGTGGCTTATTTGAAGATCATTTGCTGGTTTGAGATGCCCTATAATATCATACCTCAGAACATTGGAGCAGTCTTTAATTACAAAGTCAGAACAACATTTACTTGGATCATGGAAAAACACAAAAGACACCAGGGAGAAGTTAGGTGCCAATTTATCTGTGATTTATATTACCCTTCTTCTTCCCTGTGCCATAATTTACTTGTCTGCCTCGGTTATTGATGAAGGCAGAAGAAACTCATATGCCTCCCTGACACAAGTGGCGGGTGGCTGGCTTCGAGATGAAAGACAGAGTAGATGGTTGCGTGGCCAAAGGTCACGGAGGGCAGCTGGACTTTTGGCTGACCTGTGACCTAGAACCTCACATGTTAGCCAGAACTTTCTGCTTGATCGGATTAGATTAGGTATGCTTTGTAGCCCTTACTGTGTAAATCACACACACACACATAGATGCATGAACTCTCACAAACATGATCAAGTTTTGTTCGTATAGGTGGGTTGGAGTAGAGACTTAAGACCTCAAGACTGGAAAATCAGTCAGTTCTAGTCTCTAGCCTTTTCTGTAGGTACTGAACATAATGCTTTTGTGCATGAAGAAACAACATCAGCCGTACAAAGCACAACACCTTGTCAGCTACTTTCTGAACGCACAGAAAAGATGTGGTATTCAATTTCAAAATATCAAGACAAGAATGAAATGGGAAAACCATACAACATTTTAGGAGAAATTGGTAGAAACACTGTCACTCACTTAAAGGTCCATTATGTAGGATTTAGTGGCATCTAGCATTGAAATTGCAGTTTGTAACCATTTGAATATTGCCTGGATCATCCTTCCGTTCCAAGCATGTAGGAGAAACTACGGTGAAGTACGCCGCGGAACTCTCTAAAAATGCACCAAAAAGGCACCATCTAGAGCCAGCGAGTTGTTTATTTTCCATTTCTGCCAAAAGCTCCTCTTAAATGTTACATACTGGACCTTTTAAATGTTTTAGGACATTTTCACTATTGGTGGTTTATACAGTGTGATTCTAGTTAGTTAGTTGGTTTTTATTTATCCCTGTAGGGGAAGTACATATGGAGCATACTCACACAGACATTTAAAGGTTAACAATTGGCATATACAAACATAATTTAAAAACAAATCAATCTAATTTAGAATTTAAGATAAGATAGAGATAAGATGAGATAAGGTGACCAGACCAGCTGGCCATCAGTCAACACCAGAAGATGAATTGAATTTAAAAATCTAATTGCTTGGGGGATAAAAGATAGTTTGGACCTGTTTTTTATGTACCTGGGAACACAATACTGTCATCCAGATATTATTTTATTTTATTTTCATTCATTTATTGACTACACTGTCCACTTCAGGGTCACAGAGTCACACTGAGCTGATTAAGGTCTCAGCTCGGACGAACACAGAAATATATATTTTTTTATTTTTTTATTTAGTGCCTTAAAATGAAGAGATCCATTCGTCATGTGTTCTTTCTTTGTAGCATATATTTTGTTTTTGCTCGAGTGCTGGATATCTCATTTGATCTCATTTTTCAGTGAAAACCAGATAGATCCCTTATCAGAGTATATATATTGGCATAGTAAGGCAAAACAATGGGACACAATTGTTTTTTGCAGCCAGGGGTCACTCTACTAAGGCCCCTGACTCTTCACCTGCCTCCCAACTTTACCTCATTTGGGAGGCCCTACCAGGGGGTAATGCCCGCAACAAAACAGAAATTGATGGAGCGACCTGGCCAGGGCAAAATATAATAAGAGATGCAAGATCCTTTTATGTAGATGTATTTTTTATTTTATATATTCATAACAAAACATGTTTTAATGAAAAGCAGTGATCAGAAGAAGTGATCATATGAAAGGATCAGTTCACACAAATCTAAAAAAGACAGCAATATTTGTAGGAAGCTGTGGGGAAAGTTTTGATTTTAGTTTTGCAATATCAGACTTCTACCACTACCAACAGTTTGTGGTGTTTACACAATCAAAGAATTCAATTGGTTACTCAAGATATTGCATTAAAAAAAAAGTGTTGATACCACAAATGGTAGATGGTAGATACTAAATACTAACCCTAATGTAATGTGACCCTTTAATATTGTGCTCTAGCAATTCTAAACACTAACGACAGATACCAATATACATTTAAACCTCTTCTTTGCAAACAGAGTGGAAAGCTTGTAGAATTTCCACCAGATGCACACAGAAGGCATTCTCTTGCACAGCTGGGCAAGCAATAAATACTGAAGCATATATCCAGACACTTGTAAGGCTCGTTGCTCAGAAAAAAGCAGGAAATGTAATCACTGAACAGAGTCAAGCTTTGTGAATATGTGCTCTCGGGGAGTGTGTGAGGTAGGTTTGAGGTGTGTATGAGTATACTATTGGGAACATTGGGGGAAGTCCTGGCCAAAGCTCAGCTTTTCTGTAACCCAAACAGGTTTTTATCTTTCAAATAGATGGAAATATGTTTGATTCAGACTTGTGTGTGTTCCTTTTAGGAGCTTGCGTGATAGTAATCATGCGGAGGACATGTTTACTGTGGAAGTCCCTTTTGCTCTGAGAAACAACCGAAGTACTCACTGACTACCTTTATGTATACTCAGAAGGGATTGTTTGAAATGAATCACATGAAGGAGGGGACTGGACATGTATACAAGATAAAATATAATTACTCTATCACCTAAATATTTTGCTGAGAACTAAATAAATATCCTAGTGAGGAAATAAAACCCACCTATTGCTTTGGACGCTCAAAAGAATTTGGGTGAAAAAAAAAACTGCTCATGAAGCAAAGCGAACATCTCAGATGGTAAACAAATATCTCATAGTAACCATATTGAACATGTCAAATAGGAAACGGGCTCTGACATAATAGAAAGCATTCCATTTTAGGAGGTGACGTAGTTTTACATGTGGAAATGTGGAAAATCTCATGATCACATTTTCCAGCCAATTTGAAAACAAGATAAAAGGTGTAACGATGACAGAGCGCCAGTATCTCTATCCGTCTTCATGTGACCAAGCCAGACTTTTATGTGAAGACAGCTGTTGTTTGTTGTTGGCAGGGATCTGTTTGGAAAGTTACAGTACATATTGCGTGTGTGTGTGTGTGTGTGTGTGTGTGTGTGTGTGTGTGTGCGCACTCATCTGTCTATCTGTGCATGATTCTCTGTCCATTCGGGATGAATCTCTGTTGACTCGCAATTATGCGACTCGGTAAAACAAAAGAAAGAGATCCAAACAGACACTCAGCTCTCCGGACCGTTTCCAATCCCAGAGCGTGTTGTCTTTATGTGTACAACCCACGTCTGAACCAGGGATGACTTGCTTCAGGACTGGGCTTACAGTTAAACAGACTTTACTGGAGAAACCGCATGCACGCCAGAATCCTGCCTGGGCAGCCTTCATATGTTTGCAATGTTTATCAGTCAGTGACAGGGTGTGTTTATGTGTATCGTTCCAGTAGGCCTCCATGACCCCGGTGCCCTGACTCCCTCCCCACCCCCATCTCCTCTTCCTTGCCTTGCAGAGAGAGACATTAGAAAGTGATTCAGTTTTCTTCCCTCAGGACTGATGACAGTACAACAAGAGTAGCACAGTAAAGCTGTGGGTGTTGGAGGTGGGACGCAATCACCTCTTCTAATGAGTGGGCTTACAGTAATGTGCTTGACTATTTACTTGGATGATGAAATTCAGAGACTCCATCACTGTGTCATATGCTTGGTGTTACACATGTGTAGTGCAAATGAAGCTGTTACTGGGTTGATGTAGTCAGCTGCATTGATTTAAATTGAATCGTATCTGATCCATCAGACAGATTTGAGACAAACGACTGAAAATGCTGCTAAAATGTGTCCTTAGGACTGTACTGTCTGTTGAAGACATACACTGTTTTGGTGATCTCTTTTAATAAAGCAACTGAACATTAACTTCTTTAAACTGGCTGGTAACCCTTTAACTGCGTAAATAAATAGCCTTTATTTAACTGAAAAACAAGATCAAGCTTCTGACAGGGTTACAACGAAGCTTTAAGTCTCCTATGAGAATGGTTGGTAGGTAGACTGATTTCTTCACCAAATGAACGTTGAATGAAATTCTGGTGCCACATAGCAGCAGAATTATGGTCAATGTCTCCAAGCCACACAACGGCAGGAAAGTCTGTCAACTTCATCATTATGGGGAGCAGCCACTGCCTGGGGTGAGAAAACTGAGTAATGATGTGAACTGCCACATAGTGAAGCCACTGCCCTGCGCATTTATAGAACATCTAAGCACTGTGCTGATGATCTATTAATTTATTTACATTTTACATCACTGAAGTAAGTGGCTCTGTCAAGGTATTTCAAGTACCAACCTTAAAGATGCCAGCTCTTCAGTGTAATGCTATCACTAAAACCATGAAAGATATAGTGTGTTGAATCTAAAATGCAATTTCCACAAGATAAATGATGTGCTATAAAGATTTTTTTTTAGAAAATTTGAAACCTTTACTGTATATGTTAAAGAATTCCTCTGTGTTCGTGGCAAATATAGAACATCTTCCCCTCTAGGAGTTTATTTGTGTGATTCTCCTATGAGACTGGACTGGTCTAGACACTCAACATAAGCAACTATACACAGTGACACAATACTCTGTCTCTGCTTTCCAAACTGCCAGTTTTAATTACTGTTTTCCAGCAAGCTGAAATTAAATTACAAAGGCAGTACGACTGTCAATAAACATGTCCTTCATACTAGGTGACTATAAAATCAACCACCTAAAAATGTCAGTGTTTTCCGGAAACTGCCTCTTGTGCAGTGCTTTCCCTATTTCCCTCTGAAAGATGAAGGCAGTTTAGAGATGAAGCTTTGGTATTTTATTAGGGCCCTACTGGTGCTGTATAGTATGAGCTGCAGAGCTTTGGAAGACTTGATTCCCTGCCACACCACAGATCTGGCTCCCCCTGCTGTGCTGGGAAACTCCACCAATCCATCCTAGGCTTACTGCTGACCTCAGCTGTCCCCAGGAAGGTTACTGTAAATGCACACAGTGAATACTGCTTGTATATTTGTGTCAACATGTCTGTACCAATGTCCATATGTGCCGCAAAATCAGCATCTGTATGTGATTCTGTGTGTAAAGGGGAGTTATTCATGCAAATTTAAATCCCCCTTGAAATAATATTAAAGCAGAAGAGAAAGATTTGCTTCATGATCAGCCAAACTGAACGCAGACAAGACTATTTAAATCTGATGTCTCCAGTGTGTTTTTCATTATTAACGATTGTATGCTCTGCTTTTAGTAGACCAACGCATGATAAAATTAGCATGTGGTTGCATGGTACTTGCTTTGAATGTCTCCATTGGAGAATATGAATCCATGTCAAAGATGAAGAGTTTACTGTCTCCTGGAGAGTTTAGGCAAATTTGACATCACTGGTTCTCTATTGATGATTGCAGTGTTCTTTGTTGCCAGTTGTGATAAAAATGTACTGACAGCTTGATCACAGGAATGTAGCAGCCTGTACTGTAGACCTGGATCACACAGAGAAGAGGGACAAACTCCAGCGTTGAATAGTCTCATCAAACAGGCTTGTGGATCTGGGAACCAGGGTACAATTTTGCTCTGCAACCGCATCTGCGCTGTGTTTGTGCATGCCATGCTCAGTAGGCATTCTCCCACCCACTGCAGGCAGCTGTAGCACTAGCCTAGCCCACATCAGTGCTCCTGCACCCCCACATACTGTGCATGGTTCATATTAGCGCCCCTCCCACCTATCCAGACCCCGGGATCCACCGCCTGGCTTGCCTCAGCAGACCAGAGACTCCGCACAGCTATTGGATAGCTGTGAAAGGGATGACTGGCTGTAACAGAGCCAAGCTAGAGCCTGACAGGCCCGGCTCCATGGGTATCTGGTGCAAGGTCACCTCCCCTGGAAGATGTCTTGTGAGAGTGGATCAACTCAGCAAGCTTCTAGCATCAGTTCGCCTCCCACACTGGACCTTGGTAGGTCTCACAGACTTTCAACTGGCTTTACTGGTGACTTTTGTGGTGATTTGGGTTTATTGGAGGTTACTTCAGCGCTGTACTGTGACCCTGAGCAGTGTGCTCTGATGTGTAATCAAGTGAGAGTCAGTCATTGTGTCATGTCTTGTCAGATTTAAAAAGGCTGCATTTGCATACATTATTGTGGTATAAATGAGCATTTTACTAGCGTTATGTCCCCTGAAGTGTGTTCATGTTCCATTTAGACTTTTACTTTTTGCATTAGGTTGAAACAAACAAAAATAAATCTACAACATCTGCAAGGCAGGCTCCTCCAACCCACTTGTTTGTTAAATCTTCTAACCTCCACATCTTGTTATGAGATTATCATTCAAAAATGATTATTCTTCAATGCAAATAACTACAACTAGCAATTGTCTCTTTGTTTTCTTTCTATAGTGGTCCGTATGCATAATAAAATAGTAGCAGGTTTGTTTCTCCCATTTGACCTTTGTAAAATAAAAAGGCTAATGTTTTAAAGCAGGAGCCTCTCAGATGGGTTACTGAACTACCGCTTTCAATTCCAGATGGCCAAGGGTTAACGCCACATACACACCAGTAAACTTCTGCTTCCAGTGGATTTTTTGTCATATTTATTTTTCTAGCCAAAGAGAAACCTTCATTGAAAATTATCCCTGATATTGTGAGCGAAGAGTCAGTGGTGCCAAATGCTGCACATTATGGTGAAGTCCTCCCCAGCTGTGAGCCTACACCAGTTTCAGCAACCATGTGCAGGCCTTTCCCAGGACCCTCTGCTAACCGTTCCACCAATGTGCTTTGCAAAATTAAATTGCAAACTATTTTTTCATTTAGTCCTTCTACGACATTTCAAATAAGAGCTAAAAATTGACCTAGTTTACCTTTTGGGATCATGGCTCATATCCAATATTGACTGGATTAATACACACCAGAGGGCTTTTCAAAACATCTTAAAGTTGTTTTCAAGGTGTTGAAGTCACATTCCTTCTTGATGACGTAGGACCTACTTGTAGACACATAGTGGTACTGTACACAGAATCTTTTATAGAGCAGCTAAATATGTGTATCTACTCTACTTTCTTGGCCCAGTAGGCCTTTCTATCATCATTATTGCAGTAATTTGTACTTAATTAACCTGTGCAGATGATTTGAAAGCGGAAAAATAGTATTGCATGTCTGGTCTTGAATGCATCTTCCACTCCATTCGACTCTATTAGCTCTACCTTTTTTCTTTAGCTGCACAAAATCTCTCCTCTCTGCTCATTTTGCTTTTTCTGGTACCCTTTTCTCCATAAATGGTTTGATGCATAATCACTTCCAGATGCAAGGTCTAGAATAGATGAAAGACAGATGCTTCAGTTTTAGAAGAAAGTCTAATAAAAGTTTGAAAAACATTCGGGCCACCTAACTTCCAACAACTGAAGTTTGTCACAACCCTTAAATTGCAAACTACAAAGAGTGCCTGCATTTATACATAGCTATTTAATATTATACAGGTATTGTAGATTTTTTTTTATTCTGAAGACTCTTATGTCATTAGATTTTGTCAGACCCACTGAAAGGGTGCTTGTTTACAGGAGGTTCATTAGGGAAAATATATGATAATGAATGCAAAGCTATGACTTGATTAGGGACTGAGATTTGAAACACCACTCAAACTATAACTGTAGTGCCACTTAATGTGTGGAATTTGTAACCTTATTAGTCAACAGATGTGCATTTGTTCCAGAGCAATAGCATTAGCTGTACATTTAAAGTATTTTTCTTTTTTGTCCTACAATACGTTATTACAGGCGTTGGATTTAAGGTAATAACAATAGGGTTGTACCAGCAATCATGGCGAAACAGCACTTAAGCACATCACATCTCTCCAAGCACTGTACTGTTAATCCTGCTATAATGTCATGGCATTTATAATCTTAAAAGAGGATAACAGTAATCCTCCAAAGTAAAAAAAAATCAAATTTGGTGAGTGAGAACTAAAAATAGCTACAACCCTTGTTTTTTAGAAGTGGACAAAATCGTCTTTGGTGACATAAGAAATTGATAAACGCCTGATGAATGATGTTTTTAAATTGCATGTTATATCACATTTAATTCCTATACACACTGAACTTCTACCCGCTTCACACACAGAAACTCTGTCACAATGTTTTGACTCACTTTTTCCCCCCTGAAGTGTAGTAGTTATGGTGAGTGATGTGTGAGAGGAAAGGAAAGAGACAGAAACCTTATCCTGTCCTGCCCTAAACCTGTCTACACTTTAGGAACGAGTGTCATTATATCTCTGTCTGCTATATTACCTCCCCTCTGTTCCTCTGCCAGATATGTGGACCTACTAACCTGCTACCCTTAACCCAGGTCCTTCACATTTATGTCAAAGCACTACACAGAGAAAGATGAAAAGCTGCAGTTCATGGAACCGTTGTTAATATAGAAATCAATTCTTCTTTGTCTCCTCATGTCAGAAAGTAGTATCTATTATGCTCTAAAAGAGCTGAGACAATCCCATTTTACGAAACTAGGACAGTAGGACCTGCTGGGGCCATAAGCTTGGCAAAAGGTTGCCTTCCGGCTACAGACTAGTGAAAAAAAAGTGGCTCCGTTTTTCCAAAATCAGCCAAAAGTTACTTAGACTGGGCAACTTAATCATGTCAAGACCATATAATTCTGGAAAATTGACTGTAAAATATTATCTGTTGTCATGTTTATCCTTCAGCACATGTGTAATGAATTTTATTAGTGTTCATCTACAGTTCTAGTCTGGTCAAGTCATTAGCCCTGCAAGGACAGTTGGAACTCATTTCCATAGTGAAAGGACAGTTCGGGTTGATATGATTTGGCAATTGGCACATAACTGTATATTTTTGGAGAAATCAGTGTGATTAAGATGGTTACTGAGCTTGACAGTTATATGGTGTTTCACAGGGATACCCTAATACAGCAGATGTATTTTAATGGACATCTGGATGGAGAAAGTACTTGACAAATCTGGAATAGATTGTTCATGTGAAGTCATGCAGGGATACTGAAGGAGGTTTTGTGAATTTGACTTGCTAATAATGAATACAACTCTACATAGCTGTTTGTTCAGTAATTATAAACAATATGTCGCTGTGCCAATGCCAGTGTAATGTTCCTGAGGCTCTTACAACAGAAATTATGCAAAGTATAATTGAGAGCTGATGTAAAATTTTCATTCAAAGGAGTCATGCTTGAATTGCTGTATTTGAGTATTTCCTGTGAATAGAATTCATTAGACGGGCCACACAGAAAGATTTGCTCCCAACCAAAAGGATTTATTTAAAATAAAGCAGTGGGGTTGTTGCATGGTGGTGTTGTTGTATTAGTCCATCCATCTCTTCAACATTTGGAGTTCACATGACCTTTGTGGCCTTTTTGTCTTACGCTTCCTTCAGGTCAAAATCTATCTTTTTTCAGCACTGGCACATGATAAGGTGTTTTGGAAACTGTTGGCTGGATTTCCATTAAATTCACTGTGGATATTAATGGTCCCCAGAGGGGGAATCTTAATGTTTTTGATGACCCCTTGTCCTTTCCTGCAGCATCACCATCAAGCCAGCATTTCAATTTGTAGACAAGGAATATCAAAGTATATCACACTGATTTCCATGAAATAGACTTTAATCAACTCATGGCCTTTCTCTAGTCCAAGCTTTACATTCTCTTAAAGCCTCAACATCATGGCAAAATGTAATTTCCAGTCAAACTCACTTTACAATTCAAGCAGCCCTTTCCCTTCTCTACACAGGCAAAGCTATGCCTATGCATTTTTAATGATCTGTTGTTTTTTACTTTACACTTTAAAGTCATAAAATTACCAGAAATTGGAGGAATACACAGGATGGCAAGAATGAACAAAAAATCTCAAAATCTTTTTAATACGTCATGTTCACCCCACAGATAGTGATGTTCCTTTGACAACACAGTATAGCATAGCATAGTCTTTCCGCCAGGTAATCTTGCCTTAGGGGGACCACTGTATCTTCTCTGGCTTTCCCATACTGTGTAGACCTGCCCTGTATACATATGTAGGCGAGCTGAGGAATATGACAAATTAGCAGCAATAATTCTTGAACATCCATTCTGTTTCAGCTGGGACGTCTTTTAAAAATGTCATTAATTTTATCACACTTAGATAAAACAGCCAGACATCACAGGCCACAGTTTGGCAGTGTTTAATGTCACCATTTTGTAGACCTTACACATGTCTTAAGCTATGCAATGAAGATTTCAGCTTTTCGTCTCCTCAGTAACCACCAAAATCTTTCACATATGGTTTGTCAAAATCCAGGCAATACTGTCTGTGCGGCAAATGTTTGGAGTTGTGTATATTCGTCAACAGTGTGTGGGCTTCTTCCTTCCACCGGGCCGGTGTGGTCTCTGCCTGGGTCTTTAGTGTGGTGGTGGACATGTCACAAAGTCTCTGACCTGCCTATCTGCTACTTTAGCAAGTAGTGAAAAAGGCCTTTAGGAGGTCTCCGCCTCGCTCTCCTCATCTCTGCTCTCCTCAGAAGTGATGCCAGGACAATAGAGGGAGAGGAGTGTGCACGGCTTCACACCAGCTGTGAAAGCTCAAAGCAAATCTCAGTCTAGATTTCTACAACACGCCCACTTGTTTGATTTCTTTGAGCCTACGCTTTCCTCTTCGCCTTTAAAGTCTTTTAATGATCTTCATGTCACTCCATCAATCTATCACTTGCTACATCTAATAACTCTTGCAGGAGTCCTGCTATTACAGGCTTAATTGGTCATGTCTGTGAAACTGTCATTAAAATTACGTTTGATATTGATTATTTGACATTATTGAATTCATTTCTGGAAAGTTTCCACTTTTAGAGAATAGGCACGTGACTGGACTTGATATTGCTATAAAAATATCTTATCAGATTGACATCAATTGTGACATTACTGGCGTTTAAGCTCCCTATTATAATGATGGCAGCTAAAATCTCTCTTGTGGGTGGAGTAATCAGCTCCCTTACCTATTATAAGTCTCTGCAGTTCAGTAAATAAGGTCGTCTCTATTCTAGATCCCTAGGGATGGAAACTTGTTCCTGTTCAACATCCACACTGATCTCTGTAACTTAAGCACTTTTTAAAACCCATCTCGGTTGCATGGCCAACTGGCCAATATGTCACATATGGTTCTTTAAGTAACAGCACTCTTTAAGTAAGATAAAAGCAGGCTCAGTTATAAATTTGAGCTTAAGAGATTTAGAAATGTCATCCTGTATTTTCAGAACATTCCTTTATGCCACAAAGTTGCGGAGTTTAATTTGGGCCAGAGTCACAGTAGCCACGGCTGCACACTCAGCTGTGCTTGGTTTGTTTGCAAAGAGGTCTTGGTGAATACAAATAAGATTTTGGTATAATCAGAGTGCAGAATGAACTTGGTCTTGCGCTTTTGCTCCACAGGCATCACGAGATTGTGATGAGCAATGCCTTTATCCCCAGTGTTTGTACATTTGTGTCTTTGCTTACGCATCTAATATACACTGAAAGGACGTGTGCATGCAGAGTTTGATAGATGTGTGTGATAATTTCCCAGTTGGCAAACATTTACATGCACACTCCGTCATTTGTGGCCTATTTGGATTGGCAGAGGTGCGGCCCTGATTGGCTGGTTTCACTGAGGACTACGTGAGACAGATTTGTTTGACTGGGCACTCCAAAATACGGGGAGCATGATTAAAAACTGCATCGCCGTCATTTCACCCCTTGTTGGCCTCAGTGGTTTCGGCTCTACATCATTCATTTACTCGCAGGTTTTTGCACTAGTTCTTTCCACAGTGGAGCTTTTTCGCATGGCTGCACAATGAAGATAGATAGAGGAGCAGTAGCTTGGGCAAATAAGGTCACACTGACATATATGTGTTTGCATTATCCACAAAAATGTAAGAACAAGAACTAGAAAGCCACAGTAGTCAATCATATACTTGTATGAGAATTCTAATTGGCCTTTTGGGAAATTCAACTCTAAAAATAGAAAGCACCCAAATCCTGGGCTTGTTCTTTTCCAGGCCGGGCTCTCTTTCAGACCACAGAGTGAGGACATCAGATGGGCCAGAACACTTTGGAGCATCCAAAAGCCTCAGGATCATTATTCCATTTGAACATATTATACATAAACATACAAAGGCATGTTCTCTCATGTGAATCCTGTTCTCTTGATTGGACAGTCAGTCAGTCAGAAAGTCTCCTCTGGAAAGCTCCTGGAATCTGATGGGAGAACCACAAAGTGCCCCAGTTATCTTTGGATTCCCCAAGCTTGTTTTACTAAGGAGTCGGCCAAACGTTGCCTTTCCCCTGCTGATAAGACAGCTCCCATCATGCCTCACTCACACACACGGAGTGTAGGGAGAATACTGCTGGCTGCTGCTGCTGATCTAAGATTACTCCTGCTTTTGAACTTTTAATCCAATAGAAAGAGAGAGTTTGCGTAATACCTATACATTGCAGTGGAAAGAGTAAAACATCAGTGGGCAGGACGGAGAATCCCTACTTGTGACTGTCACGTCTTAAATGAGTTTCTTGGTTATTTTTCTTATTCTTCAAAATTTACAGTATGTCCATGTTGAGGAGGTAGTAACTGTAATGGACTCACCGCATGTGGGTGCATATTTAGACTTTGTTAAAAAAAGTATTGAAGATAAAACGGAACCTCTGAAAGAGAAACAAGTGTACAAATGTTTTGTCCAAATATTGAGATGAACGATGGATGGCTTCTTGCTGTGACATTGTTGCAGAACTGCAGCATTACGCAACATCCCAAGCAAGCCTCGATCTTTATTCAAGACTTTGTGAGAATCTCGTTTCATCTGTTGAGATTTCCACTTAGAATATATCCTAATATTTTATGCCAGAGGCCACATTTCATTAGGTTATTCTCATCTCTCAGGGTTCCTGGTTTGAGGTTTGGCTAATTGTCCTGCTCATTTTTCATTTGGACATGGCCTCACATGTCAATTCATATGGGTGGCTGGCAAATTATAAACTCCTGGACAGTCAAGTCTCTGCGATCCAACAAGATGACACTGATATGCTGCTATTAACTTAGAAATGAGAGTGGAATTGAAATCGTCGTCTCTGCTTATTCCAATATAGACTGATTGCTTCAGGCATTCTACTTACAGTGGTCAGGATTTATGCAAATGTAATTGTGTGGTTTATTATCTTACAGTACATTCCCCTGAAAAGTCATACACTTAACTCATGGAACATATTGTTGTCAGGTTTTCAAACCACATATGGTTCCAAATATCCTCACCACTTTATGTAGTAATTGGAGCACTGGGAGAAGTGCAATTATTAAAGCACCAGATCCTCCTCATGTAAATTAATTTCATGGTGTACACATCACTCAATCCCCTGTCTCTTCTGAATTTGTTCTTAACAGAAAAGCTCAGTATCTCTGTAGCACACTCTGTAGCACTGTACTTTGCCCAAGTTTAAACTTTTTGAACTCACAAGGAACCCTCAATTAAATGTAAATTGTGTGTTCAGTGTGAACACTACAGTAAGGTTTACTGTGTATTATTATAGATTCACAGAGTGAAAAGAGCTCCAACTCCCACCCCACCAAAAGTAACTTTCATTTTCTTTTTTCTCTTTCATTCTTCGTTCAACCTTTTACTTTTAAATTTTTCAGGTTTTTGTATCATGAATATAAATGTAGGCTTTTTACATGTGATTTGTTTTTAAAGAACTGTATGTGGGTGTACTTTGTAAAAAACGTTTTAATGGATCACTGTGGCTAAAATGGAAAGCAACATGGAGTCTCCTCAAATAACCTGTACATTCAATGCCTCCCACGAATGGGTCAGTTGGAAGAAGGGAAATATTTTCCTACAGATCTGTTGGGAAATGTTTGTAGCATATCTGCTGGATTTTTTAATAGTTATTCTTTACAAGATACCTGGGGTACTGGTAAAATGCTCCTTCAACTTTCTCTCCAGCTGACACTCATCACACAACTGTGAAGAAAACAAGTATATAAAGCTGTGGGGTTGTTATAAATAACTTGTCCCCCTGCAAAATGATAAAATATTACAGTAAGCTGCAACCTCCACACGTTAAGAGATGAAGTAGCTTTCTTGTATTGCTCTTGGTTTCCCCTTTCCTCATGTGGTTTATTATTCTTCTCTTTGGCATGCGTCCCTGCCCGCTTTACAACTCCCTCACCCCTACACACAACTCAACCTCTGTCAGGAGTTACAGTCAAGAGTGTGGGGCATGCTCTCTGCTGAGTCCCCCATCTGCCATCTGCTCAGGAAAGAGATGGAGCCTGAATTACCGCAGCCAAACCTTCATCACCTCGAATGAATGATTTCCATCTACTCGCACTCATACCAATGCCATCTTTAAAAAAGTTGGCTTTTGATGATAAGCATGACTTGCCTTATTTTTCTTGGCAATGATCCTGATGACTACTCCGTCTTACGCAGTGGAGGCTCCCTGCTGCTGAGTGTTGGAGCACCAGAGCATAAATCAAGCTCCTATTTTCTTCCAATTAGTGTTTTCCTAAAAAGATCCATTTATAAAAGATGGAAGGAAGTTGAATTCGAATCAACTTGTGAGGTTTAACCCTTCTGTAATCTCTCGCAAACTGCAATCCAGAGCCAACACTTGCAAAAAATTATACCGCTGGTACCTAGGGGCCCCATCTGATTGGTCTATTTGCCTTGCTCTGTCTTGGGAGATCCTGCAGTAATTGAGTCAACCTCCTTGGCTGATGGCTTGTGAGCTGCTTTTATAGCTCCAGCGGTTCCAGCCCTCTGTAGATGTGCGGCGTTATTAAGACCAGACCGCAAGTGGGACATTATATTAGGGTATAACGTGCTGCACTGAAGCATACTGTGTGGTATCCCACTCTTCCACAGCCGTCCCTGTCACTGTCCTTTGCAGACAGACGCCACTTCTGTAGCAGGCAGTTTTCCCTGCTGGCAGCCCTCCCAAAGCCTGTAGAAGTCATCCTCCTTCCCACCACCCTCCTTCATTCCCTCAGAGCCCCTTTCTGCCAAAGGGTCTGTTTGGCTCATGCTCTGGCTCAGATAAACAACAAAGACTGGTCCAAAGATGCTTTCAAAAGGCACCTGGTATGGTGCTCTTGTTTCAGTTTGTGGATTGCCATCACTCTTACATCCCTCTAATAGAATTTAGATTTGATCTGCTGTGGCTTTAGAGTAATATTATTAATGAGTATGGAAACCACTGAGTTTATTCAGTAAGATATTTCCCTTCCAACTTAATAAATTTTAATGTACAATGTTGGAATGTTTAAACAATAGCATGTTTTCTTCTCTGTAGGTGACTGCGACTGATGCAGATGGCGGCTCCTTTGGCTCCATTACCTACTCCCTTGGTTCTGGCATTAACAGCGCTGTTCCCTCTCAGTTCACCATTGTCAAGGAGACTGGCCAGATCTGCACTAGTATTGCACTAGACAGAGATCAAGGGCCGGCCAGCTTCGACTTTACTGTTACTGCAGTGGATGGGGTGAGCCACCACGTTTTGAAATCATGCTTAATATGAATCCGTTGAGCCACAGAGTAATCCTATAAACACAGCAGCCGTGCTTTTCATGCAGACAGGAGAGCAAAGACATGGCCAACTGTGCAGAAAAACTTTGATTTGAGCAGCCAAGTAAAAAATAAAAGCTTCAATGGCTCTCCATGGCAGGCTTATTCAAAAGTATATCCTGTTCACTTTATGCCAAATAATACTTCAAAAATAAAAGGTTTAAAATGAAAGAAAATTACTGCAGCCATGTTAAAGCAATCAGATGTAGAAATGCCTCAACTGTCAGGCAGTAATATTTTAACAAGTTGGACTGCCCGCTCCCTCGTTTTTGCCACCTGGTTCAAATGAAAAGCCTGCACTGTATTTTCTGTAAATGAAAAGCCTATGAAACAGATTGTTTGGTTGTGGTGAGCCCTCTCACCCTCCACGGGTCGTGACATATTGCTCTTTCCCAAGGGAAACTATCAATCTGTATCCCTGCACAAACCTGCTGGGACTATATTTTAGAGGCTGTGCTATACATCGAAATTTTAATAGGGTTTACTGCTGGTTTTTACTTGCACCATTAATGTGTCCTAAATCTTACTTTCAGGTGTGTTTTTTCTGTTCATGATTTAATGTATGTGAAGGTATAACAAAAGAGCTTTTTGTTTCCTCTGCAGGGTGGACTGAGCTCAGTAGCCTATGTGAAGGTAGAGCTGGTCGACATTAATGATAACAGACCTGCCTTCTACCCAGTCAGCTATGCTGTCAGTTTGAGCACGCAGAGCACCCCTGGGACATCTGTTGTCAGAGTGACGGCCTATGACCCAGACTCAGGCGAGAATGGCAGAATTACGTACAAAACAGTACCTGGAGGGGCCTCCCCTTACTTTACTCTCAACAAAGACACAGGTTGGCACAAGTGTTTTTCCATTTCCTGCACATGCTTCACTGTATTTTCAATATTTCAATTATTTTAGGAGCTGATTGATTTTGGCCTGCAATTTCATCCTGCAAGTCCATCACGTTATTGTCTTGGGTGATTTATAATATTGTGTGATGTAAAAATAGCCTGTTTGAGCCTTGTCTGTGGCTTTGTTTTTGTAGGTGTGATCTCCCTGTCTCGGTCTGTCTATGGGAAGGCCAACTCTGTCATTCCCATGGTCATCTCTGCTCAGGATGGTGGAGGTCTGGTTGCCCTCGTCAATGCCAGAGTCAACATTAGCGTGGTAGCGGGGCTGGTGGCGCCACCTGTGTTTGAACAGAGTCATTACTACTTTACTGTATCAGAGGACGTCTTGCGTGGGACAGTCGTAGGTATCGTCCAGGCCAACAGTAAGACAGGTGGGGACCACAAACACATGCTCTCTTTTCGTCTTTGTCACTCACTCACTCACTCACTCACTCACAGACACCCAAATATGAGTCCCACAGCCCATATTGAACAGAAAAATATACATTTATCAGTCACACTGGATGACGCTGAAAATACTTTCTTTTCTGCTCCCTGCACCAC
Organism: Coreoperca whiteheadi; assembly: GCA_011952105.1. Lineage (NCBI taxonomy): Eukaryota > Metazoa > Chordata > Actinopteri > Centrarchiformes > Sinipercidae > Coreoperca > Coreoperca whiteheadi. The sequence goes on from CM022478.1 coordinate 7,617,539, forward strand.
TTGTACAAATAGGCGTTGGGCCACTATACACATCTAACTCTGAAATAACATAAATCAAAAATTCCATTTCACAACTTTGTTTATGTATTCATTTCTGAGTTTTTAGAGCTCTATTACAGTCATGAACATTGAAAAAATACATCTTTGGAGTACACTGTTACTTCGGTGCTTTTAGTGCAGCTTCCTGAGCCATGGTGACGTCTCTCTGGTTTTTGTCATCTTTCTCTCTTTCCAGGCACCTCTAGAGATATTTCCTACACCATCAGCTCTGGGGACCCTGCAGGCTACTTTACTGTGGATCCTGACACTGGGGCCCTAAGGACCAGTCTACCCCTGGATCATGAAGCCGAATCAGCTCTGGATTTGGAGGTACAGGCCCGCAGTGGAAACCCTCCTGCCTTTGGCCGGACCCGTGTCCACATTACCATCGCAGACATCAACGATAACCCCCCTGTTTTTCTGCCCTCGTCCTCGGAGTCCCTGCTGCTGCCAGAGCATACAGAAATGGGCACAGTGGTGTATCGGGTCCAAGCTGAGGACAAAGACTCTGGAGTCAATGGACAACTCACCTTCGATCTTTCTTCCCCAAGTGGAATCCAGAGGACCTTCACCATAGAGCGAACCAGTGGAGAGATACGATTGGTAGGGAGCCTCAACTATGAGAGTACCCCTCGTTATGACCTCCAGGTGATTGCCAAGGATAGTGGAGTACCCCAGCTTAGCGCCACCTTTGTGCTTGTAGTTCATGTCCAGGCAGAGAATGACCAGGGACCCGTGTTTGATACCCTCACCTACCGTGTGGAACTAAAAGAAGGGACTCCGATAAACACACGCTTCCTGCAGGTCAGGGCTCTGAACAGAGAAACCCCTGGCTCTGGTTACTTGAGTCCCCTGGCATATCACCTGCGTCCAGATGGAGATGCTGCAGGGTTTGGCATTGCTGCAGATAGTGGCTGGCTGTTTGTGAAGAGTGCCCTGGACAGGGAAGGCAAGGACATGTATCTTCTAACAGTGCTGGCCAGCCAAGGTCATGGACATTTGAAAAAGACAGGCAGTGCCACAGTCCGGATATCGGTGACTGATGAGAATGACAACTCTCCTCGGCTCACACAGGAGAGGGTCTTCATGGCTGTGAGAGAAAACCTATCTGCAGGAACAGGCTTTGGTCACGTTTCGGCCACAGACCGAGACAGTGGCCCCAATGGACGCCTCAGCTATCGCTTCCTGCACCCGGACCGCCACTTCCAGATAAACTCCCACACAGGTTAATTGAAATGCGATGTATTAAGATTAATCACAGCAGCACTTACAACTGGTCTTTTGGATTAGTGTTAAAATGGGGATTGCTTAGGTTGACTTCATTAGGCAACCAAAAACAATCTGTATATTTGTGCAGAAAACTGCATATGTTAAGATGTCTTTGGAGATGTTGAAGAGAGAGATGCTTAAAGAACAGAGCAGGCAAGAATGAAAAAAGCAGTTAGCTGCTTGTAATGTCATGCTTTAATAAAGCTGCTGTTTACACAGGAGCTAGCATAAGAAAAAAAGGCTGCTCTGCTAATATTATTTGTTAAATGTTGGATGTCTTCTAGACTATGTGGAATATCTGCCTTGACAAGATACTGGCGCATACTGACCCAAAATTTCAAAATGCTCAGTTTTATAACATCTATTATATTTTTTTGTAGATTGAGCTAAAACTAAAACTAAACTGAAATAAGCTGAAAACTCATTCCTTTCTAAATGATCTCAAAGATCCTTAAAAACAAGCTGTAATGATTCCCCAAAATATTGTTTTTATTATGTGTCATCAAAAATGTTTTATTATTTGTTAAAAAAGATGTAATGTTTAGTCAACTCACCGAGTCATCTCTGAAAGATGAGAGACTACAGTTGCCTCTCCCCAACTGTCATAAATTAGTCAGATGATGGTGACAGCAGCACTAAGAATCTTGCTGGGCTCTAATTGGCCTGTTGAGCCTGTTAGTCTGTGGGTGGAGAGTCAGACTCTGATTTGTGATCAGTTTCTGGCTGAGTTGAGTCTCTACAGCATCTGCCAACCTTCTAAAATTCTAAAATATTTGTGTTAGTGCACAGGTACACGCACATCTGCACACTGTGCATGTCTGCTGACTCTTAAGTCGCTCATCATTATTCCATTGCCCTGGAGTAGTGCCTGGGCATAAAATCCTTCTCATCCACTCACTTCCCAGGTGAGATCAGTACAAGGACTACTCTGGACAGAGAGCAGCAGTCTAGTTACCAGCTGGTGGTGGTTGTTCAAGACGGAGGTTCGCCCCCTCGTAGCGCCACAGGCACAGCCTTCATCACTGTCCTGGATGACAACGACAATGACCCCACTTTTACACACAGCCAGACGGGCAAAAACCTCATCATACAGGTGAGGCCACAAGACCAGAAACACAGACAAGCAGAAAATGAAATGTCTTTAATGTCTTTGGTGACATCTATTTGTTTTTTTAACCATAGGTGACAGAAGGTCAGTCCTCTGGGGTTTTACTGGGCACGCTGCAAGCCAAAGACCCTGATGAAGGAGAGAACGGCACCGTATTCTACTCTTTGTCAGGTACAGTACCTGCTGGAAGTAAAGAGAATACTCAAGTGTGCAAAATGTATCTAAATGTGCTACATGTAGTGGTTTAAGAAAGTGATAGTACTCCGGTGTCCTGATTGTGGATGAAGAGAATAATGCATATCAAGACACCTTTAAGTGCCAATAGCCACCCAATCAGAAGAAAGTATTTTCCATGGCCATGGGATAAGTATATTATTGAAGGATTCTTTTTTGTTGTTTTATTGCTTATTTTAGTTTGTTTTCCTTTGTTGTTTTAGTGTAAAGCACTTTGTAACTGTGTTTAGAAATGTACTATATAAATAAAATATATCCTTTTACTGGTATCCATGCGTGTAAATGCTATAGACGTATGTCTCCATGGTTGAGTAGGAAGATCCATCAGTTATGTCTGAAGATGGCTTTGAATTAATGTGGACAAAATGCTACAACTAACTCGTTGGGTGTATTTTGCTCTCCCATGTACATTGTCTCCATGTAAAGTTTGGATTCTGTCTTACCCAGGTCCCAGGGCTGAGCGTTTCTCTTTAAACCCAAACACTGGGGAGCTGCGTTCATCATCCCCTCTCAGCCACTCGGAGCGAGCTGAATACACTCTGACGGTGACAGCAACTGACAGAGGACTGCCCCCACGCAGCACCTCGTGCTCCCTCACCATTCAGGTCAGACTTTCATTGGAGACCGGCCAGCACAAACACCCTCACTACTCACCTATTTAATATCAAAGAATAGAGTCGGGGCTGAGAGGATCCATGTCTCTGGGCCTCTCAGACTAGCTGCAGACATATCAGCCTCACTTCTGACAAGCTTCCCTCCCATCCCCTCCCTTTTCTTCCCCTGTGACTTTTCAAAAGGGAAATTTCTATCTGAAATGGAAAAGTGGGTCTGAATCAAATACTCCCAGCTGGCTCGTGATGAGGGCCAGCTGTAGACTTCTCTGATCAAGGTCATACTCAGTGACTTCAACACTTTTTTACTACAGTAGCTCTTTTTGCAATGAGTGGCCGGGCTAAACACTCACGTAAAACACAGAATTGAAGGTAATTCAGTTAATATTTAATATAGAGCAGAAAATGGACACAATGGAAGAACCCTGGAAGGGACATAGATTTATAGGTTCCAGGAAAATAGAGTTGCCATATAAACAGCTCCAGTAAGTGCCAGTTCAGTTTTTCCTCCTCTCAACAACAAAAAAATGAATGTCATAATTATTAGTTAATTGGATTAAACAGTGGAGTGTTGTTCTTGCCCGCTGACGCATTTCTGTAATTTCCTTTAATCATCTTTTCAGACTGATTTTCTAAATCCATCAATGATAGGATGGGACTATACCAATTTATTTCTGGAACACTCCTTTTCCATCTAATGTGGAACCAATTTACAGCTTGTCATGTAAGATTTCACAACAAACACAGCAATTTTTGTCTTAAGTGCCTACTTACTGTGGGAACTGTGCTGTGCTGCAATGCTGAGAATCTAGATCACCCCTTCAACTTACAAAATACTGTCAGTAATGCTGCTGAAAATTTGATTAACACAACCTCTCCCATCCCCCTTTACGGCTGCTTAAATGTTCTTACTCCACGCTTGTCTCAAAGAACAAATATATTATATCAAAACAATGTTACGGTGCTCTTTTCATACGAAGGAGAAAAGTAATAATGTTGTAGTCTTTGAAGACACTTGAACTGCTCATCAAAGCAAGTGTAAAGCTATACACAGTGCAGGAATATGTCCCAGTGCTAAATTCAAACCCTCTCACTATTTCCTCCTCTGATTGTGTTACTTTTATCATCTATTATTTTTCCTGGCAGCGACATGAGTAACAGATTAAATGTGATTTTGGTTAGCAGGGGTGTTATTCAAGTCTATAAAACCTCTTGTAACTGGTTTAATTTATTCCCAGTGAACACATACAGTACAAGTGGATAAAATCAGTTTTTATTTGCCCAAAATCCATGAAATATTTTCACTCTTTGTATTGAAAATTGTAAACTTAAATTGCCACCGGGCATCTAAATGAATGTGGCTTTGTCCCAAATACTTATACAGTGTTTTTCTTCATTGCAGGTTCTCAGCACTAACAGACCTACTTCTAAGACCAATTCCCTCTCCATAGCTTTCAACTCTGTGGAGGAGGCCAAGCCTGGCTCTGTTATTGGCTCGGTCCGCCTCCATGACAAAGAAACCTCAGAGGAAGGGGAGGTCACCTACATGGTGGTGGGGGGTACGGACCGAGATGGGACCTTTGTTGTGGACCGTTTGACCGGAGACGTGTACCTGGCTCGTCCTCTTGACTATGAACGAGACTCACGCTACACCCTGCAGATTGAGGTGGATGACTTCTCTCAGGCCCCTCCTAGCAGCACCCTGGTCCGCCTGGACATTGACGTAGAGGACAGCAATGACCACACCCCTCAGTTCCCTGAGGACCCCATCACCATCGTCATTTCTGAGAGCATGGAGCCCGGCTCGTCTGTCTATACTTTCCAGGCCATAGATAAGGATGGCAGTGGGCCCAACAGCGAGCTGAGGTACTCCATTCTTCACCAATGGCCAAACTACTCTGGCCTCCTAACCCTTGACCCCTCCACTGGGGTTCTCTCCTTGAGCCAGGAGCTGGATCATGAGGTCACCTCCAACCTGATACTGGTTGTAAAAGCAACAGACTCTGCCCACGATGCCAACCAGAGGCGCTGGGATTCTGTCACGGCGAGGGTGTACGTAACCGATGTGAACGACAATCCACCAGTGTTCAGCTCGCCAAATGCTGTCAGTGTGATGGAGGACCAGCCGGTGGGCTTTGTGGCACTGTATGTCATGGCCAGAGATGCAGACCAAGGGGAGAATGGCAGAGTGACCTACAGCATGCAGTCAGGAAACACTGGAGGAACATTCAGCCTTAACCCTAACACTGGTAAGTCCACCCCAGGAGGCAGTGTGCGCTTTGTGTTGCAAGGCACAAAGTAAGGGCATGGAGGTCGTGCTGGTGGATGGGTTTGTTGCATAGCTGTCTTGCATGCTGAAGACCAGTTTGCATCTCACCATGCCCAATAATTTGTGTTTTAACCATAACTACAGTCTTTTACTAACCCAAACCATAGTTTGCTAGTTTGTAGTTGCTATGCGCATAATATAGATCAATTATGTCATCGAACATAATTTGGGGTTTTGCAGAATCATCTATGTTCTGTCTGGTGATAGCATTGCTTAAGTCCTACATCTGAGAGAAATGTTTGGAAAAAAATAATTATATTCTGGATAACTAAGTTTCCCCTTTCAATGTGTATTCATCACTGCTTGTGTTTCCTTGTCATTTGTTTTAGCCACAAAGAGGCAATGCATATGTCGTTCTGGGAAGGAGGGAGGAATACATATACAATAAATATAGCACATGTTAGCATCAGATATCAACATATTTTCATCACTACAAACAGCAGATGACTACAATCAATTTGTAGGATTTTATCAGGAAAGGTTTTCAAATCTTGGACTTTCAGTTATTTCCAATATTCCACCAGGCCAACTCTTTTTTGCTCCTGTTTCTTTATGTTAATTATACAGAAACCTTCAGGGAATCCCAGCACTTAAGCATTACTGTGTCTTGCAAACCCCTTGCTCAAGGTGAAATATTTTGAAATAGAAGCAGACAAGCATATTTGCATGTTTTCACCTCTGTTTGGATCTTTTCATGGGCTTTTTAAGCATTTGTGCCACCTCTAAATTTTACTTTGCATCGCATGTGTAGGCTACTCACCTTTCCATTTGCTTCCACACAACCCCACACCACAATCACCAAACCACCCCCTCCATAAACGCACACAAACTCTTGTAATACTCTGCCTACGTCTAAGTACAGCACAACTCTTGCTTCACCTTTCATGACTTATTTCTCTCAGTTGGAGGCCAGACAGACAGAGCAGCCTGCCAGATATATAATACACACACTCACACAAGCATGCTCACACACACACACACACACACACACACACAACCCATCATCTGTTATTGTGGATCTATTCCCATGAAAGACCAAAGAACCTCCTGCTCGGGCTTCTGGGAACCATTAGAGAAGGGATCAGTTACGCGTGTTTATGTGTAAGCACGTGTGTGTGTGTGAGTGTGTGTAGGTATGCACATATGCATTTGTGTGATTGAGACTCTGTCACTTAGTCAACGCTGACCTTGGGCTATTTGGTCCCGTGGGCTTTGTTGTGGTGTTTGAGACACGTGTTGACGTAGGCTCCGCCTTCCCCTTCAAGTCGCCACTGAGGATGCCCCCCGGAGCAGCCCTGGGATGGAATCATTAAGGGTCTGTCATGCATGCCACTGCTTCAGCCCAGTATGTGTGCTCACCTTGAAGTGTTTTCATCCACACTAGTTATTTGTTAGAATAATGACAGAGTTAATCCACTGAGCACCTGGTTTGCTCCTGTTTTGGGGTCAGTGACCATAGACCTGGAACCATCTCTACACACTGTTTTCATTACTTTGGCATCACAGTTAACCACAATAGAGAGAACTATCAAGCTAGTATTAGAAATATATAAAGTCACAGAGTAAGACACATTCTCATCACTCATTGTCAGAAGTTAGGTCATTAATTTCACTTTTGGAGCAAAGGGAGAGTGCACTGGTGATATGGTGAATTGCTTCTTTGCAAAAGACAACACCATTCAGGGATTAACCCATCAAATGTTGATAAATGACTTCTGCATACGAGACAAGAAAGATGTGTGTGTTGTCGGAGCAACCTCAGCTAACCCTCACACTGCAGTCCAAAGTGTTGGCGCCACAAACCTCACATAGGCTTAAGATGTTGGAATTGAAAACATCCAAAATAAAAACTTTCCCCCGTTTCCCACTGTCTTTTTTTCTACCCATGTGTTATCTGTGACCAGGGATACGGCAGGATCACAGAGGAGTCAAATTTGGTGAAAATATTCCAGCCTGTAATTCCTACCAGATTAAAAGCTTAGGGGCAAGTTATCTCAGTCCTAGCAAGATACAAAGCGAAAACACGCACACAAAAGTAAAAACCAAAACAGCCCTTGCCCTCTCTTTCTTTAACAGTTGCAGCTCATTTTAAAGCATGAAATTGAAATTGAATCAATGCAAGCTCTACCCTCTTAGGGCAGGATAATGAAAAGGCAAGGGTGCCCCTAATTTCTACAGAGCACGGCAGGCCTGGCTGTTGCGTGTCTAGAGTGAGTGTTTACTGCTTCTTTCTCGATGGCTGCGGCATTCTCCAGTGGAAAATCTCGTAAACTGTGGCCAGACCGTTGGGCTGTTACAGCAGTGGTGGTGGTAGCACTCAGGTAGGCAAAGCTGTGTGTGTGGAGGAGATTAGCTCTGATTTGGCCCTCACACGGCAACTTTTCACACTTGCTTTTTAAATCACTCGACTACACACAACCGTGGAAAGTGGTATGTTTTATTGCCTTTGATAGCAAGCTTTCATACTGTAGTTGTCGTGGGTAACTGCCTCTGCGAAACTGGCTGTAATAAAGTACACCCACCCACACACACACACACACACACACACACACACACAGGAAATCTCTCCTCACATTTCACCCCTGATTCATCTCTCTACAGGCTCTCTGTCTATTTTCAAACCTCTGGACCGTGAGGAGCAGGACGTCTTTAACCTCACAATAATCGCTGAGGATCATGGGATACCCCAGCACTCCTCCAGCCAGCTGCTGTGTGTCCATGTGATTGATGTTAACGATGAGGTGCCCTGGTTTGAGGAGAGCCAGTACAAAGCCCAGATCTCTGAGAACCAGCCTCCAGGAACCAGTGTGCTGACAGTGTCCGCCTCTGATGTGGACCAAGGTGAGACGTTATGCACTGACATAGCTACTGCAGCTTTGGTACATGTAATCCTATTTTTGAATCTACAATGTGAGCACTGATTTGCAGGTCAAAATAAAGCTAGGTTAAAACTGGTTGAAATTTGTTTTAGACCTCTAACTTACATATAACAATTGTTTCAGGATCGTTCAAATTACCTAATTTTGATGTGAAACAGGGGCAAACTACATGTTGAAATCAGAGAAATGCTATTAAAAATGTAGTTACATGTAACGTAGATGTCTTAAAAACTTGTCAACCAAATTTAGCCTGGTTTTAACCAAGACATGCTGTATGTACGTGTGTGTGTGTGAATTTTTTGGTAATGGCTATCAAATTGTGCTGCTTCAGCAATTAAGATGAACAAGAATGCCTGTAACTTTTCTCAGCCTTCATGTGCTGAGTACATGTTCAAATTACAGACATTAACAGTTGTTTTTAATTGAGGACTACACAGTAGGGTGGGGGTGGGGGTACAGAAAGGGTGCATTCCCCCAGACTTAGTCAGCAGCACATAAAACAGAAGGATTATAAACTTTCTCTCCAAAAGCAATCAATGAAGTAAACAGGTGAGGTTGCCAGACTGCTTTCTGTTAGCACGCAATCTGGCATCCAGACACCTGAGGGAGGGCCAGCACTAACAAATGCTTAGACAGCAAAAATAAAGACAAACAAACAAATAAGTATACAAGCTTTTAACAAGAGAAATCCAAACACCTTCTAAATGATGTTTGTTCTCAAGTATTTATAGGTCAAATTAAATAAGCTTGGTGACGTTTTGTTATTGGTTTAAATTTTTTAAAATCAGTTTTTGAATCAAAGCATAGTCACTGTGTATTTCTCTGTAGGAACCAATGGGCAGGTGACATATGGTGGTATCTCAGAGGAAGGTTTTAGCATCAACCCAGTTACAGGTGTAATAACAACCACCAAGTCACTGGACAGGGAGCTCCAGGAGTACTACACTGTGACAGGTACTGCCTTTTGACTGTCCTACACTGTTACAGATACAATTTGCTCTAAAATGACTGCTTTGAGATATATAATATTAAGAGTTACTTTCTGAAATTTCAAATTTGTCATGTGGCATTCACCATCTCTTAAAAATCAGCTTTAATGCTGTTGCATGTTTTTTTTCCTGTTTTGACAGTTTATGCAAAAGATGGAGGCCTTCCCCCCAACTATGCCAGAGCCACAGTGAGGATCAGAGTGCTTGATGAGAATGACAATGCCCCTTTCTTCGGACGTCTCTACTACAGCATAGAGGTGCCTGAAAATCTGGAGGCATTGCCTCTGTTTACCCTGAGAGCCACTGACCAGGATACAGGAGATAGTGGGGAGATTAACTACAAAATTACAGGTGAGAATTAGTTTTATTGTACTATTCAATTTCGAGATGATCAGCTCAACTGCTCCCATGATTTTGCATTTTTTATAACTTTTTATAACCATTTGCCATTCCTCTCCTTGCAGCTGGAGATCCATCTGGAGACTTCCGCTTGGACAGACAGTCGGGTGTGCTGTCCACTTCAAGGCCTCTGGATCGGGAGAAGAGGGCTGGGTACACTCTAACAGTCACAGCTCAGGACCAGGGCCACCCTGCCCTCAGCAGCACCGTTACAGTGGAGGTGACCATTATGGACATCAACGATCACAGCCCCCATTTTCAGAGCAGCAGCTACACTGCAGACATCTCAGAAGATGTTCCCATTGGCTCACTGGTCCTGGAGGTGAAGGCCATTGATCTGGACCAGGGCCCCAACAGCCAGGTGCTGTACTTTCTGAGCAGTGGCTCCCAGAGCATGTTCATCATAGACCAGAACACAGGCCGCATTATCACAGCAGCACCCCTAGACAGAGAGAGAACTGCCTCTTACACCTTTGCAGTGTGTGCCACAGACTCCTCCCCTGTAAACCCACTTAACTCCACTGCTCAGGTGACTGTCTACATTCAGGATGTGAACGACAATGCTCCCTTCTTCATTCAGGACCCACTTATTGTGAACATTTCCGCCAGCAGCGTGTCCAGCCGCCGAGTGCTGGCCACCATGAGGGCAGAGGACAAGGACTTTGGGGCTAATGGCTCTGTTTTTTATCGTTTTGCCAACCCCGTGAGGGGCTTCACCATCAACTCGCTGACAGGAGACATCCAGGCCACAGAGACGTTGCAGACTCTAACCCAAAGCCAGAGGACTTTGATCGTTCAGGCCATGGACCAGGGCAACCCGACTCAATCTTCCCTGGGGGTGGTTATCATTTATATCAGGGAACAGAACTACAGGGGGATTCGCTTCTCTCGCACCGTTCGAGATGTCAGTCTGCAGGAGAACGCTGCTAAAGGTTTAAGTAATATAAAATGTGTGAATGTATAATGAAAATAATTAGTAGATGTGAAATGTTTCAACGTGTCTTTTTCATCTTATAGGCACAGTAGTAACACAGTCTCAGGCCCAGTACACTGATGGCTCTCAAACTGGTATCAGCTACAGTATTTTCAGTGGAAACAGAATGCAATCTTTTGGAATAAACTCCATCACTGGTAAGTGCAGAGATGGCAGCATACACTACAAAACGATGTTTTCCAAATCTACAGTATGACTCATTGTTATTTTTGTGAATTAGGTGAAATATGGGTCCAGAAATCTGAAGGACTAGACTTTGAGGAGACACCGAAACTCCGCCTTGTGGTGAAAGCTGAGACGGCATCCTCCAGCTCCTACATGGCTGTCAACTTAATCCTGCAGGACGTCAATGACAACTTGCCACGCTTCCAACTCCAGAACTACGTAGCCTACATTAGAGAGGCACAGGGCTACGATTTTCCCATTATCCAGGTGCAGTAGCCTGTCCTCCACACGTTTATTATGGTTGGCTGTTGTTTAAGTGTGAAATTGTAGAATAAAAAAGAAATCTGAATAGTTTCAGCGCTGTAGAGAAATGACTCAGAAATTGCTGTTCAATTGCATGTGTCCCAACTGAATATATATAGAATCATTTGTGCCTTGAAGCCAGGTCCATAGCCCATTTTTATGAACTCCTGACTTCCAAGTCGAATATTGCTCACTAGTTCATGTTACACTGAAACAGCTGTTGCAAATATTTCTATATTTTCATTTCCAAAATGGGATGGTCATTTCCTCAGGTTGCAGCAGATGACCTGGACCAGGGTCAAAATGGTCAGGTGACATACTCTATCAGGTCATCATCCATGAGTGGCTTGTTTAAGATAGACCCACTGACCGGCAGCATCACCACCGCAGCTATAATGGACAGAGAGATCTGGACGCAAACAAAGTAAGTTTTACTCTTTTTTTTCCTATTATCTGTAATCACATCCTGCCATGTGGTTCCTCTCAGCTCATCTCTGCCCTTGACACGTGCATGTTTAATGTTTGTTACTGTGATAATGTCCATTCCCTCTCACAAATTACTCTCCTTTGATTTAATGTTAAAGCTATTTTTTGTGCATATTTTCATTAAAAACACCGTAGATTTAATAGATCAGTTTAAACTTTTAGATGGATTCTGTTTCCACATTTTCCTACTGCAAGAAGTCAATATTAACTGCACTTTAAATGAGGTCCTCTTTCAACAACGACTGCTTGGAAAATGGTTTTAGTTATAGAAAGAATAGAGAGAAAATGCAAATGAGCTGATGATCATGCACCAGATGGTATTTTAAAATCAGATTTTAAACAAATATAGTTTCAATTCCAGATTTGTAGTTTAAAAAAGAAGTGATTTTGATTTCAGTTTTTATAAAAGACAAGTATCTTCTAATGCTGAAGAGGCTGATCTTGGTGGCACAACCGATTCATAAAAGTTAAAAGTTCACAAACTGACATTAATTTTGTGGCACTAGGCTTGTTGTTACGGCAACAGACAGGGGAACCCCGCGGCTGGCTGGCTCTGCCACCCTCACTGTGATCATCATCGACCTCAACGACAACAGTCCCATGATTCCTCTGCCTCGGGAGATCCGAGTGCCTGAGGGTAAGTCAGCTTCACAGTGGAAGTTAGTCCAGTGATCTTATCATAAGGCCTCATATCACACTCCCTGGCAGCTCACTCAGCGTGGCTCAGTGAGAAACGTCTGACCCTATTATGAAACAAGCTATAGCCAGGTTCCTCTGTTCATTTCCTGTCTATTAGATCAAGGCTTTCCAGAACAGGATATTACTTAATAAAGAAAAAAATACTTTTTTTTTTTTTTACTTAGTCTCTATGCTTCATTTCACCTGCAACCTAAAGGTCTGCTTGTCTTCTCCCGTCTCCCCATCTTATTATCACACATGTACAGATACTCTGATTGGCACAGTTATCACCCAGGTAACAGGAAATGATGTGGACTCAGGACCAGCCCTCTCCTACACACTACACCTGGATACAAACAGCCAAGGCATGTTTGGGATTCATCGTTATGGAGGAGGGGTGTCTCTGACTGGCCCTCTGGACTACGAGGAAAGGACGTGGTACACGCTGACCGTCCGCTCATCCGACTCTAAACATCAAAGCGAGGCCAACCTCACTGTGCTGGTGGATGATGTAAATGATAATGCCCCCACCTTTACTCAAGACTTCTATCAGGTAGAGCTACATTCACACACCTGTTTTCACACCTTCACCCCCTTTTCGAGTATTAGCATGTTTGTTAAATGGTTGAAGTATCTGTAATGGATATACATATATCTATATTGTGTGTTTCTCATCAGGTGACTGTACCAGAGCACCTCCCAGCAGGCAGTGCAGTTATCACAGTAACAGCCACTGACTGTGACTTTGGGGAGAATGGGAAGATTACCTACAGAGTAATGTCATCAACTAGGGGCATCTTTTACATTGACCCAAGCAACGGTAAGGTTACTCTGTGCACATTTATGGGGGTTTATAACCTTTTCTATCCAGAGCTCCTCTTAATTACGCTTAATAAAAAATGTTATCCCCTAAGGCTCCAGTTGAATGCACATTTGGGGTTTGGACATATTTGCACAGGCATTGCAAAATATTTAATCATTATATTCATTAAAAGTAATTGAAAGGCAGATTTTATGTTATTTGCCTCATATGTTTTGCTTGAGATAGCGTCTAAAAATAATTGTGTTATAAAAGAGGACTCTTTTTGCCTCAAGCTATTCTTTCTGCTATTATCAAATGCAATTTTCTGGCCTCACATAATGTTGCCTTCAACAACATGTGCCCAAACCTGCTACATTGTTTACAAAAAGTAAGACTTGCTCTGGACTGAAGATTAAAATGGATTTGCTCTTTTTATGACCATGTTCTTTATAACCTTACAGGTACTCTGTTCGTCAACCAAAAAACAGAGTTTGATTTTGAGAATCCCTCCATCCTGGTGGTAATTGAGGCGCGGGACCAGGGCACTCCATCCCTTTCATCCATTGCCACTGTCCAGGTACAAGTGTCCGATGTTAACAACAATTCCCCCATATTCCACCAGTCAGAATACAGAGCCACTGTATCTGAAGATGGACTTCCTGGATCAACTGTTCTGACCTTAGAAGCTGTGGATGGAGACCTGTCCCGGGACAACTGTGGTTTTGATTTTGCCATTGCCAGTGGCAACTCAGGTAATATCTTCCAGATTGAGAGCAGCGTGCGCTTCTTGGAGGGGCAGGGCTTCCAGACAGTCGGTAGCTTGATCCTGGTGGAGGAGCTGGACTTTGAAGCGGTGCCAAGTTATAACTTGACTGTTGTGGTATCAGATCGTGGAATCCCGCAGCGTAGCTCCAGCGTGCCAATCCTCATCAGTGTTACAGATGCCAATGACAACCCTCCAGCTTTCAGCCGAGCAGAGTACAGTGTGGTACTGAGTGAGGGTGCTGCAGCAGGGACAGAGATCTTGCATCTATCTGCCACAGATCCAGACTCGGCTCCCAATGGAGAGGTGCAGTACTCGATAAGCTCAGGGGACGAGACAGACCTTTTCCAGGTGGACCAGTGGACTGGAGCCTTGAGGCTGCAGAGACCTCTGGACAGCGAGAGACAGTTGTCCCATATGATTGTTGTCCAGGCCACTGATGGTCAAGGGCACTACGCTTTGGCCCCAGTCAGTATCAAAGTGAAGGACATCAACGATAATCGGCCCTTCTTTCCCCTCAAACTAATAACTGCTAGCATCAGGGAAAACCAACCCCCGAATGCCTTAGTCACCATGCTGCATGGAATCGACCATGACAGAGGTGTTTTTGGACATTTGAGGTACTACATGTTAGACAACTCTAAAGAGGGAAGAGAGGCCTTCCTCATCAACCAAACTTCAGGAGAAGTACGGACTCGCTCTACTTTTGACTTTGAGAAGGTAAACTCCTTCCATTTTGTGGCTGTTGCCATGGATGCTGGTAACTATTCTGCTACTGTAAGAGTGCAGGTTTATGTTACAGGGGAGGATGAATATGATCCTGTTTTCAAATCCTCAGATTTCTCATTCAAAGTGCCTGAAGGAGCAAAGAAAGGTCAGATCATTGGCAAAGTACAAGCCAGAGATGAGGACGGAGGCGTGGATGGCATTGTTCTCTACTCTCTAGCTGACAGTTCGCCTTATTTTGATGTCAATAAATCAACGGGAGCAATTTCCTTAAAGATGGACAGCTACAGTAGACATGTGAGTCGCTCTAAAAGAGAGGTGCGTCTAATGACACTGGATGTGACTGCTCACAGCCCTTTGGAAGCATCCCGCATAGCAGTGGCCAAAGTTACCGTAGATGTAACCCATACATCTTTTGGCCTCACCACAGACATGAGTATGCTGCTTATCAGCGTCATTGCAGTTTCACTTGGGACCATAGTCATACTAATCATAATTGCTGTGGCACTTTTTTTTGTTAAATTAAGACGTCAGAAGGAGCCAAAAGCACATGGACGAACACCAACATCAGGTACCATGCTGCACAAGTTTGAGGAAAGAAAAATAGCAGCAAATGAAATGATTTACCATCAGGCCCTTCCTGGATACACTGCTGATCAGAGTAGCAGCAGTGGGGGTCCATACACCCGTGGAGGATCCCTGGATCCCTCTCACTCCAGTGGGCGTGGCTCTGCGGAGGCAGAGGCAGCAGAGGATGATGAGATCAGAATGATTAATGAATACCCTCGAGTGTCAAGTATCTCCTCCTCCATGCAGGAGCACATCTCTGCCCGAGGTCCGGACTCTGGAATCCAGCAGGATGCAGATCAGCTATCAGATGTGTCCTGTGAGCCTTCCATAGACTGGTTTAAAGGGAAGAAACTGGGCAGTCTGAATAGTACTTTATTAGCTGGCCAGGTGCCAGTCTACCGGGATGAGGGGGGTGGGTATGTAGGTGTGGGACGGGGACTCAGCATCTCCCACCCTAAAGATTATACTTTCCCAGAGGACGGAAAGCCTGCTGTGGATGGCTCTCTTACAGCCATCGTGGCCAGTGATGAGGAGCTGAGGGGCAGCTATAACTGGGACTACCTGCTAAACTGGTGTCCCCAGTTCCAACCTTTAGCTAACGTTTTTACTGAAATAGCACGTTTAAAAGATGAAACCGCTCCTCCTCATCCTCGCAGGTCATTTCATCACAAAGCAAAGGCCGAGTCAAGAATCGACCCCCCGCCTCTCATAACCTCTGTGGCCCACCCCGGGGCCAAAACTGTACCTCCGAAGCCTGCCATGGGGAGGACGTTCCCCCACTTGGCTTCTTTACGAAGATCTCCCATCAGCGCAGAGGGATCCATCTCCTCAGTCGCCATGTCTCCAAGTTTCTCCCCCTCTCTCTCACCACTAGCAGCACGTTCTCCTGCAATCACGCCCTTCAGTGTCTCACAGGGCCCCTCTGCATCAATGATCAGCACAACTGAACACAATTTGGAACACAGCGAGGAGGCAGAACTGAGAATTTAAATTAAAAAGACAAATCTTAAGGGTGAATAAAACACATTGCTGTCCCAGACTTGTTCTACTGTATGACCACAGGGGCTGCAACATGAAATGAGTCAATGCTATTCTCTTTTCTATTCTCTTTCTCAAGAGAACAAGTACACAACGTGACACTAAGAAGTCCAAATAGCTGAAGTTGTGGTGCTTACTGAAGTAAAACTACATGACTAAGAGGCTGAAATGGACTATGCCTTTTGTGTGTGCGTGTGCGTGTGTGTGGTGTGTGTGTGTGTGTGAGAGAGAGAGAGAGAGAGAGAGAGAGAGAGAGAGAAACTCCTTATTCTTCTGTTGATCGGTGTTAATTTGCACATTTCAAATGGAGATTCATACATGATGTCAATATTTTGTACAAAAGCATCGTCTATATTTTTATACTTACATGTGGTTTCCGTCAAGAAATGGCATTAATGTGTCAAAAGGTTGCTAAATCCTCAGAATATATTTCTATATTTGTATATTTGTTGCTTGTACTGTATACTTGTTTGTACTGTAAGTTGGTTTTATCTCTTGTAATTCTTAACCTTGTGGTTTTAAATGAAGGTCTTCATTAATGCTTTATGAATTGGGATTTTTGTAACAGATTATTGTAAATATTTATAGAAGAAGAGACATTCTTGGTTGAACAAATGAAACAACAGTCAGAATAGAGTATTATGTGATCAGATTTTCTACATATCCAGTGTTTGATCTCACATCAAAAGGTAATCATGAATGTGAAATGCTAAAAAGTTGTCTTGGTCCTCAACATAAATCCCTTCTTTTTCTACAAAAGAAAATGGAACTTTCCAATGATCCTGTCCTTCAGGTGGCCTGGCTTTAATTTCTCACAACGAGCCTTACTGCTTTTATTTTGCATTGAGAAACTAATTCATGTGAGGAAGAACATTGAGCAGCTATATGGTAAATGTAAAATTGTTTGCATTAGCATCAGCAGCCTAGTCATTCCAGAGAATGTAAGCAGATCTGGATCATTTTTCTACTCATGTAATGTTCCTCAGTAAAATATTAAAGGACCATTACTTAAGCTCTAAATCAGTGCTATCCTGACACTGAAATATGCAGCAGGTTTTTCTCATTTTTGTCCAGATTTATTACATAAATTTACTGACAAACTGTAATGAATGTAATTTTGGACCACATTTGTCCTGTCCCTTTTTTTCAATAGCACTATACTATTATATAGATTAATAGTAATACTAATAAATGTTACATGTGGTATGATGGAAGTATGAAAAAATGTAATTCATGAATGTTCAAACACCACCAGAGAATGTTTCCTCGTTAATGACAAGAAATCCATGTAATTTACATGTTCAGCCATAATGCTTTTACACAGATGCCTACGTCACAAATACATTTGTGATCAGAATTGTGTTTTTGGCCATCTTTACAAAATAGAATCATGTGTAAATTTGCATTAATAATTACCTAGAGCGCTGCCATGGCCTAAATGTGGATTCCTCTCTCTTTCCAATTATTGTAGATTATTTTGTTTTAGACCCTTGGTAACATTATCTTAAGCAACACTAACATTTTACAGTATTTTTATTTATTATATAGGTAGACTTCAGAAGCTGAGAGGCTTGGTAAATTATTTACAAGGATGATATTTTGACCATAGCCAAATATACATGAACACTACCTATTTGATAGAATGAAGATACCTTGTTGTTTGTATTGTTTTGTATTGAACAGTGTTACCTGCCACTTACGTTTCATGTTTGTCCAAACTGTGCTTATAATGGTGCCATAGAAGAGAAATTCCTCCAAATGTTCACTCATATTCTAGGCTCCAGAGAAATGTTTTGAGCAAAGTGCCTGATTAAAGTACTTATGTGAACACATTGTCGCCTCTGTCACATCTTTCTCAGCTGAAAATGAATCATATGATAGTAGTTATTATGTGTAATTAATGCATAAATATATTCAAAGCTGTATGATTTTGGATTACAAGTGAATGAACCGAAAGATAACCCATGTTTTAACATGTAGGCAATGACGTGACATTTGCAAAAGCACAAGGACATGAATGGCTGATTTAGACACCTTCAGAAGGCTCAACTGCATTTTCTTCGGCATCCCAGACCTGATTGATTGATTGATTGATTGATTGATTGAAGTTTATTTCGAGCAATAAATAAATAAATAAATACACAATAATAATACATTTAAAAAAAATCGATCTATATATATATACATATTTAAAACGCACACATACATATACATACATATACACACATACATACAATGCAATATACATTGAAAAATATAATAGTTTGTCTCCCATATATACATATATATCCATACACATACGTATGGAGGACTGAAAGTGCCAGAATGAAATAAATAAATACACCATTAAATAATTACTTACATACATTGCACATAATACTTATACACAAACATAAAAATATGTATAGTATACAAATGCACATATATATATAAATATACACATACTGCTCAAAAAAATAAAGGGAACACTTGGAGTTACATTTTGTTGTGTTCCCTTTATTTTTTTTAGCAGTAATTTATATACATACATACACATAAATACACATATACATACATACACACACACACATTTACTTGCTCGAAAGGGAGTTCACTTGCTTATTTACTCCCATCCCCAGTTCATTCCCTTATATTACATCATATAGCTGCTGTCAGTGTCTGTTAAATTACTAATAATTGATGTGTTATTATAATATTTTATATACAAATACCCAATTACATTATGACCATCTCAATAAACACAATAATGCAATGTAATAATCCTCATTATCATAAACATTCAAAAATACCCTGATATTTATAATAATCATGTAATACTATATAAAATATAACCATATCGTATTATATTTTTAATATCGTATTATATTGTTAACCTGCAAAATCCAAATACAACTAAAGTCACTATTACTGCCCTGTAACCTCAGGCTTATACCTTGTATGAACTCTACAACTCAAAAATCCCTATTGTCCCACAGACAACAAGATAAATGGACAAATGTGGGCCTAAAATAGCCCAGTTCAGTCTCAGTATTGTCCCAATCTTAGGAAAACGTATCTCAAATTAACAACATTTGATTTAATGATAGCCATTAAGTGTCATTTTTTTTCATTAGAACTGGATAAGGCATATGTGATGTAAGACAGTCACATTATGTGTTTGTTGTGACTTCGTATAAGTATGATTACAATCTAACAATTTATTTCAAGTAATGGCTTTACAGATGCCCTTATTTCTGTTGAAAGCAGCCATGAAAGAAACCATAAAGAAACCTTTAGTTGCTTCACATGAAATTCTCTGATGAGCCTAATTCCGTTTATATATTTCTTTGTTCAAATCAGCACCACATCAACATGGAGCCAGACTTATTTCCAACCTACTTTGTGTTTTAACGCCCATTCATCTATTTTGCTAAAAGATCTCATTCACATTATGTCATGCAGTTCAGAGGTCATTCACCATGTAACACTGACCACACCAAACTCTGGGTGAAATCTAAAATGTTTTATCTTCAGGCGTATCCAACGGACGTTCTCACAACAATCCTTAAATTATTATTACTTCACTGTTATTGTCCCTGCATTTATCTTTGTTTTGCTACTTTTGTAATATCTGTTTGGCTGTTTCAACTAATTGCCCTCAATTTCTATTCCCCAGATCATGTAAAACATAGGAACAGCCAAGTTGAGAAATCTGTCTACAGTCAGTGTTTAGTATTTCTAAAATGTTTTCATGTTGTACATAAAACCTCTATGTTTAAAACTTAATACTGGCTCTCAAATGATATGATGATGTAACAAAAACATCACAAAGACTAAAAACTATGATCACTTGTTTTACCCCAATGCACTTTTCATCAAACAGCAGAAAGTTTAAGTCGTGTGAGAAACTTTTCTCTCTAAAAATGCATTTGTCAGAGGCCTTTTGAACGTATTCACATTTTAGAATTAATGGATGTCAACAATGTAACTAAATAGTGTTATTTTTTGTATCTAACCCAACCTGTCATGGGAACTCATTGCATCACTCTCATATTGCCCAAGGCTATAGACAACACTCCTGCTGCGTGATGAAACAGAGCTGAAACTGGACCAGTGCTGTTTGTCTGCTCCAAGGCCTGCCTCCGAATGATTATGGAGCTGAAACCTAAACCCTGTGGTATTCTGAGCAATTACACACACACACAAAGAGGTGAATTCATGTGTGTATTTTTTGTCCCTAAACTGGAAATATGGGCAGAGCTGGCTGAATTGAACAGCCCGGTGATGATACACTCAGCTTGAGTGTCATAGCAGACTCAGGTTATGAGATGAATGCTGTGACCCAAACCAAGCACCTAGGATCAGAGGCCAGTATATACACAACAGAATGAACTCAGATGATATGAGTAAGAGGGCATAAGCCAAGTCATTACTCAAAGCTTAAATTAAAGGCCCTGCGTAAACCAAATGAAATCTATCATTTTCCCGTCAACACAAAGTGGATACACAGGAGGCTGCTCTGTTAACATGCAATCTTCAGTGCCAGGCTGCCCTTTTCCCTTGACTGAACCTCTGTGTCTCTTATGGAGTTATCAATGCTGTCATGCTTGTATGATAAAGGGCATCCTTGATCTTGCAGTTTTTTCACCTCTCCTAACTTGCTATTTACTTAGTTTACTTGATACTTAAATTCCTGTATTTGTTAACCTTGATGTTTTTCTCATATTTTTGTCCCTTGAGTACAATGAGTACAATGTTACCAAGACCAATAGTCATTATTGGTCTTGGTAACATTGTACTCATTGCGTCCATTGTAGAGGGTTGGGAAACATGCACACTGACAAGCTTAACATTGATTGGGCTACAGATCACAAGTTGTAGCAAAGAGAGAAATTACCCACAACTGTCAATGGAAACTAAATGGTGTGTACATTGTCATTTTGTTTTTCAGTTCGGAAACAAGGAAACCATTTTCTAGGATATGCTAATACGTCTGTAGCATGCACACAAGCTAAATAAAAAGTGAACCACAACATCACACTGATGTAAATAAATCAGCATGTGTGCATGAATACCACATGCTAGTCTGGTGGCAAGCTGACCAGGAAGTGGAAAAGCTATCTAGTTTCCTACAAAAGCTACTGTACATGGATTTCCAAGGGCACTGCTTTCTGTGTTTAGTTTTGGTTGGACTCAAAGAAAAGAGTTTTAAATCATTTCTGCTAATTTCTGGAAAGCTGTAAGAGGCTAGTGCCCCTTGCCCCAGTTAACATTGTCCTTGTCATTCACATTACTCAAATATCTACAGTGAAGGTTGCTACTTAAATGTTATCATGACTAAGTGTCATGATGGACAAGAATATGAAAATAACACCCAGGCTGCCAGATACCAACATTTCCCTTTAAACCTTTAAAAGCACACTCATTTGTATTCTGTTTCAGTGTGGTCATTAAGCTATACTGTGTTCTTGTTGTTCATGCTTAAAGCTGCTTTTTCAAAGAGGAAGCATCCAGCCTTTGAAATCCTTGAACCTGCTGGAGAACGAAAGTGTTGTTATTCATATTGATCGGTTCCACACTTTGATCAAAGAATATGCTAATCAAATATTTTCATGCCTTGTTGAATGATTTCCTTCTGTTACCAGTATAGCACTGAATATCTGAATAGATGCAATATATCTTTATCTAGCAACACAATAAGAGAATGAGTTATAACTTCTCTGGTAGCATCGTGCTCTATACTGACAGCCATCGCTGTGAAGCATTTTTTGTTGCCTCAATATTCAGGTGCTGCTTGTTTCAGTAATGGCAGCATAAAGCTGTATCTTGCAGAATTACCCGATTACCTTTTCTGATGCCACATTGGTAAACATTGTATAGTCTCATGTTATTTTATTTTCCTCACGCAAGTTTTAAAGTGTCTTTAAAACAAAAGGAGCCTAATTGATTGATTGATTGCCATAGGAGCAAGTCATCCATTGGTGAAATGTACTTTACCATGTTGTATATAGTGCATACTTGTATACATTTAGTATGGTGGAGCTGAGGTGGAGCAAGTGAACAGTTTTAGGTTCCTGGGAATCAGCATCACAGAGAACCTGACATGTTCCTCTTACATCTCCACACTGGTGAAGAAAGCTTTAGAAACGGCTGTATTTCTTGAGGAAACATTAAAACCTTCTCAGTTTTTACATCAAGTCACTGTCTTGTGTATGATTTTATTTAATAGACCACCTGAAAACGGGTACAGTGATGTAGTTTTACCAGAAACATAGTAGATTCTTTCAAAATTATTCTTGGCAAATAAATTTATCTAACCAGGCATTGGCAGGTGTGTAAAACAGTAATTGATTAATAGGAGTGCAGCAGGTCAGACTCTTAAATGAACCTGAAAGACGACAGTCGCTTGGTTAACATTATAATCTTAAAGATCTCTCTTCATAAATTGCTTGTCTACGTAGAAAATGACCTGCAGTCTGAATTAGTTTGGTTGATTTGGAATTGCCAATTAATGAATAGGATCTAATGCGTACCTTTCATCACAAAGGGCTAGTAATGTATGATGCAATGTATGTAATGTAGCACTGTTTTGCCATTTTTGGTCTTGCAAAACAGGTTGCCCTCTTGCAGCATTGTCCTGTGTTCTTGCATAGTTGAACATATGGAGAGAAAGAAATGCTAAAAATGGTGGGGAAAGGACTGGAAGACATTTGGAATATTTGGAGTTTGTTTATATGTTGATTGGGGGGAAACTTAATTCCCAAACAGAGATACTGAAGCAAAAAGGGAATTCTGAAAGCCAGAAATTTCAGCGCTAGGCAAAGTGATTCTTAATTTAATAAACCCATCAATACACTGCAATATGTATTACAATCATTGTGTGTTTCACTGATGGCAAAACCTTAAAAGGGAAATATAAATCTAAACAAATTTGCTTGTCGAGTTACTTTTTGTTCACATTCCGCTGTATTGTAAGAAGTAGAGCTATGCTTAAGGTAAAACTATTAGCATAATTACTACTTCAATTGTTTGAGTGACATCATTTACAATAAAGAAAAGTACATATAATTGACTTTTATTGTGACTGTGATTTATTGTATTTTTACCCTGTTTTAAAGTTCTTCTATGTTGTTATTTTTATGGCCAACTTTGTTGTTTTAAAGTGCTATATAAATACATTTGATTGAAACTGAGATTGGTATAATGTGAAAGTGAATTTACACTCAAACCCACACTGTGCAGCACATTCTAAAGAAATCCTTCTGTGGAGCTGCTCAGT
This sequence comes from Coreoperca whiteheadi, assembly GCA_011952105.1. Taxonomy (NCBI): domain Eukaryota; kingdom Metazoa; phylum Chordata; class Actinopteri; order Centrarchiformes; family Sinipercidae; genus Coreoperca; species Coreoperca whiteheadi. Next base: position 7,641,179 of record CM022478.1, read on the forward strand.
TAAAAAGGCACTGGGGCACAGGATAAGGACCACAGTGTCACATGTTGTCAGGGGACTGAGAGTTATGTGCACCATGCCTACCTGACATTAAAAGTAGCCAAAAAAATGAACCCTTACTCAGATGTTCCAGAGAACTTTCATGCTCTTTAGCAGAAGAAGGCTTATGTAGCCCTGTAGGCATAATGACTATAACGACTGGAGGATATAATGGTTTTAACATGGCTTCTGCAGAAGAGCTTGTTCCATGGGTCCTTCTCACTGTCTTATTTTCAAAATCACTTTCTATAATGAAGCTACCAAAACAGGCAGACTTTCAAAGGTAGTTACCCAGGGCTAGATAATGTCTCTCTTTTTTATAATCTAGGCAGTGATCTCATCTTGATGACATACTATATGATGTGACAGATACAAAGATGAATACCAGCTGCAGAGATCAGTCAATTGTGAAGTGAATAATGGTGAAGGCTATGGGCTTATGAACATAAGGAATGGGAATCTTTGCATTCGGGTGTGAGCTGCTTTGTATGCAGGCCCTTTGGTAAGGATCAGATTCTTCTGCGGAGTATCCCAGTCTACCGTCCAGTTAAAATGAGGCCAGACCAGAGAGAGGTCTCTCTGCTCATGCTTGGATTACCCATAAACCCCTCATACCTGCAGCTTGCACGGAAGTCTCCACTCCTTGTTCCCTCAGCAGAGGGCCAGGCTCCAGGGATGCTCCATCCTCAGCTTACCACAATCCTTTCTCCAAACACTCCAGAGAGACTTTTTCCCCCCTCTGATCATCTTGTCTCTTACGAGTTCTGTTTTTCCCCTGCTCTCTCACTCTCTTCAAGGTCTTGCCAGGCTACTTGCGTGACTAGAGGGAGTGGAAAAAAAGGTTTCAAAACCCATTGGCACGCAAGCCCCAAATCTATTTTTGGAGAGCGTTCTTTTTTTCTTTGAAAACAAAAAAGCCACAGGGAGAAATAGGCAATACTGGGGTGAAGGGGGTCTGTTTCTCATTTGGCCAGGCCTGCCTCCTGTCCTGCCCCGCCAGCGTCAGAACCACAGCACTATGGGGAAAGAGGGTGGCTCAGACTAGGGAGGAGAAGTGTTTTTCCTGCAAAACCACGGCCAAAACTATGGACCCTCATCTTAGCCCTTGTCACTTAGCAACCAGCCCAACCTGCTTCCCATTACTAGGCCATCTGCTTGTGTTTCAGGCTTTACTTTGTTTTGATTTGTTTCTCCCCTTTTTAACTTTTGTCTTAAATTTGCCATGATTAAATTACTGCATTTAAATTCGTCCTTCATTGTTAATTCATTTTCATCAGGCCTTGTTTGGTTGGCCTGCTGCAGAAGCATTTACTGCAATGCAGCCCATGGCTTACTTCCATTCTGCCTTGGTGATTTGTCGCAGCTATTGTGTACGGCGGTTTGTGGAGGAGACAGACAATGAATGGAATTTAATATGTATGAGGCGTTTATTGTTTGACAAATGTGAATATATTCTTCACTGTTTTGGCTTATTTGTAGAGCAATATATTTACAATATATAGTGTTACAACAGCTTTGAACTTTGCACATTAACTGGAGTCAGTACGTTGAATTTTCTGACCCATTTCTTTGAAATCAATTGTTGCGACTGCAAAACAATGATGATGTTGGATGGCAACAAAATTATCAGGTGCATGTTGAATGACCTGTAAAAAAAAATCCACCCCTTCATTTAGTTGACACCAACACAATTAAAATAGGTTTGGTATAATTGTACAACTGACATATGTTATCCTCTTTGATTGTTGATGAGGTTGTTTGTTTATGCCAAGTTAGGATTTCCTTTGTTCTGTTAAGAGGCTACAAAATGACATGGGATCCTGTCTGAAAAATACTGTGATAAATTAAAATGATGAAGATGTAACTGTTTTAAAGACTTTTTTGTAGGGCTATTAAGGCTGACAACTAATGTGAGTTTATAATGACAACAGTTGTAATTATGCCAATTTGGGCAAGAGATGCTGCAGTCTGTCAGTCTGACGGGCCAACACATTATGGCATGAATGAAAATGGAGAGCTTTGTGGTTGTAGAGTATAATGACTCACAGCAGTGTGCTGCAGCGCTGATGACGAAGTGTTTCCCATCACTGATTCTGTGATCGGAAATTTCTTGTAGAGACTTAGGAAAACCACTGTGCCCTCAACTGATTCTGTCAAAACAAAAGCCTCTTTTCCTATTTCAATATACTGTATAGCAGTAGAGTACATGGCTAAATATCTTAATGTACGGTATTGGTTTAGACTAGGCTCCTTGTTATCCATTTGAAAAGTCTCAAATACAAAACATTGCTGTTGCATGTCTCTAACAGAAATACGTAGTGCATGTACACACTCCCAAACCAAAGAAGCCTAGTGATTCTGGAGACCCTGCTATTCCTCATACTGGCCAAAGCTTACATTTTCTAAATACTGCACCTCCTGACCCTTCACTAATAAACACACAACATTTGCTATGCACAATTGTAAAGCACAGGGTGCGTCTCAGGGAGTTTTTTACAACAATCATGCTCCAAACAGGAGGAAGAAACTTATCGACTGATTTAAGTGGCTCCATAAAATTTGTTCGGCACCACTTTCAGGCAAAATTTTGGCTTTAACACCAGGTACTCGAAGTCTGCAGTCTATCGAATGCTATCTTGTATGTAGGTAGATGAGATACTCCATCACATTTCTGCAACCTTGTTTGACATACATCTCCTTAACTAAACAACGTGTGAGTCAGAGTCAGAGTCATTTTCCTGTTTTGTGGTTCGTTATAGGGAGCTTAGTATTGTTTTTCTGTTCTGTAGGCCAATGTAACTTAATTATAATAAATTCATTGTTGCACTTAAGTGTTTCGGCTGCCTTTTCTTGACGTCCTGGTTCCATTTTTGCAAAGGTTTTGAGTAAAGTTATGTTACTCCGTGTTTCCCCATGACATTACAAGGTCGTAAAAGTGCTAATATATCTAAGCCCAAGATGAAAAATGAGACCAAATAATAAACCAAATCTTCATTTTTTTCCCCCTTCATCAAATATTTAACCTCACAACATTGGATAAGGTTCCAAAATAAATCGTTTTATTGTCCCTTTTATTTTTTTACCGTAAACATTTACCATGCTAACCTTGTTAGTGAGTGTTGGGATTACTTTCTTTAGTATCTCTATGGGAATCTGGCTCAGTGTTGGGCAAAACCATTGGAGAGTGAGTTTGATTGACTGAATGCACACAGATTCCAGCTCCCTTTTTCTTAGTGAATCATAGAAGCATGAGGAGAAACACTTGTACATCTCTGCTGAAAGAACAGCCACAGGCAGTATTGGAGAAAAACACTGAATATATTGAAATCTCAATAGGTTCCAAATAATCATCCAACCTGCATCTCCTCCTGTAGAGTATACAGGTGCTGAGGGAGAAAGATTATAAAATATCCAGGGGGAAAATTGCCTCACAGTGGCACATAAACATGCTTTCTAGACAGATTTGGTCTGATAAACCAACACCAAAGTCCAACTCTTGTAACTGAGGAACTCGGCACTCAACACCTGATTTAACAGATACCTCTACCTTCCAGCACCATCCATCTAAGGGACATAAATCTGGGACTATGACAACATGTGCTGACAGGCATAAGTAAGAAGACCTGAAGAAGGCTATCATAGACTATCATACATTGTTTTACTTTGTAAAGTATTAGAAATACTGTGCCAATACGTTATGCATTCACCTTTATGCAGCACTGACAACAAAAAGAAATGTCAGCTAAAATCTTGGTAATCGTACAAGCAAGTTTACTAATCCCATCACAATACTGCCCATGTGGGATACAAATTAAATGTGAAAACTCCGGTAGATAGTTGAAGCTGGTAACACACTAGAAGACATTTTAAAGTCCTTAACAACTATAATTTGTGTCATTCGTTCTTTTAATGATTCTTCGAATTGTAGTTGTAGACAAGCATGCTGAAGTCGGATTTCCATTGTTAACTAGCTAAGACTGTATCATTTTCAGATTTGCCTTGTTTCTAGTTGTAAAAATCAAACATGAATCACGCTCATGATAGCGTTGACTGCTATTTCACAGACCAGTGCAAACTTTCCACAATCTTGAAAATCATTCAGGTTTATAATCAGCCTTTAAATCTTGTAGTAGTGCATAAATGATGAACCTTTGTTGACAGATTCATACATTTGTCAGACTGGGAAAAATAGATATTAAAAACAAATATAAATGGGCTAGTGCCAGAGAATAAACTTAGTAACTTTTATACGTTTATTTAAAAAGTTCACGTCTGGCTCCACTGGCAAACACACTTATTTAAGGCTCAACATTTTCCACTCGACCACCTGATTAAGAACATAAATATCTAATCCCTGATGCTAATTAACCTCCTGACATCAAAATACACTAAGGCCTGAAAGGGACTTCCAGGCAATTTGGATTTAAACCTGACAGACTGATAAACAGATATCTGGATCTTTGCTTATACCATTGCCTTTTAGGGTCTGGCTTTTAATAATTGTGTTTTTGCTCTGTGTTGATGGCATGGAGCACAGTAAAGCACGGCTGTGTTTGTGTTTTCATTGAGCCGGAGGGATTCCTGCATGGTTCTACCAGACATGAACATAGCTGCCAGCCTTGAGGTTTGAACAGTGGACTGACATGCTTGACCTCATCAGTCACTGCACACTTTCTCTCATTTGCATATGATACTTGGCTGTGGGAAAAAGGTGGGGTACAATAATAAAGTTGGAGCCAAAGGGGCAACAATAATTTATGATGATCCCTGATGATGTTTATATCAAATACACACTCTCTACCGCTTTGAGGATTTATTATGGCGCACACGATGAATCGAGAACATGTGGCAGTGCTTAGCTGCCAAGTGTTTTTTTCATAAGGCCCACTATTCTCACAGCTCAATGAGGAGTGGTGAGATTGCTAACATTGAATGGGGATGTTTGCACAAAGGTACACAGTCACAGAGGAGTTAGTGATTAGTGTGCCTTCCTCAGCTAAAGCTCTTAAATTTCCCTTATTGTAATTGTCATTTCTATTCAGAACACACCAAAAATGCAGCTCAAATATTTTACCTGGAAAAACCTTTGCACATTTAATTTTCACATGAAACTGCACAATGACTCCTGGAGCTTTTCTCAGAAACAGACACAATTCTTCGGCAGTGTTTTCTTTATCCTCCTGGTCCTGTGTAACAAGAGCTATGTTGTTTTTTATTCTAATCAAGAACTGAGCTACACCTGGGATACGTGAAGGCAAGGAACTGCAATTAACAACATTTTGTTATACAAAACAAGCAGTACTCGAGACCCTTAGGACCAGCATTGAAAACCATAGCCCTATGAGCTCCTTCACCCAACTTTATTCCACTCAAACTTTTACAGTAATACAAATAAAGGGCTACTGTACACTTTAACCTGCTACCACCGTCACTGTGTGGTCAATCACATATTTATCTTTCCCCTTTAGAATCCCTCATGTCAGTGTATAAACAAACTGCATATGTATTTGGCCTGTTTTGCATAATATTTGAATGCCACAGTGTGCTTGCTGAGAATTTAATATAGCTTTCATGTTTGTCTCTTTTGCTTGCAATTGGCCAACTGTGTCACATGATTAAGTGAATTAGGCACGTGTCCTTTCTGGCTGCATTTCCTTGTTTCATGATTAACAAGCCTTAATAGACCTTTTCCACAGCAGACATTTTGGCATGTCATAGCAGGAAAGGGGTGTGCACGGTGGCAGAGTGGTTAGAGCTCCTGCCTCGTGGGTTCAAATCCCGGACCAGACCAACATCACGCGATCTCTCTGGGTGGAGTCTGCATGTCCTCCCCGTGTTACCGTGGGTTCTCTCCGGGTTCCTCCCACCGTCCAAAGACATGCATGTTTAGGTTAATTGATGACTCCAAAGTGCCCCTAGTGGATGAATGTGAGAGTGAATGGTTGTCTGTCAATGGGTCAGTCTGCGACGAGTTGGCCACTGTCCAGGGTGTACCCCGCCTAAGGCCCAAAGTCACTGGGATAGGCTCCAGTCACCCGCGACCCCTAACGGGAACAAGCGGAAGAAAATGACTGACTGACTGATAGCAGGAAAGGCTCAGGTGTAACTGATAACATTATAAACATTATAAACTGATAACATTATAAACGACTGCATTCCATTTAGGTAAGCTAGTTCCAGGGTCCTGGTGTTGTGCCTCCTGGGTCATTAGGACCCTTGATGGTACTGAGCTGTGGTTAGCTAAATTTGTTTCACCTGTGTTTTGCCTGCCATGACAAGTCAAAAAATATCTGCTGCGAAAAAGGTCTGTAGCATCACAAAATATTAAGAACTTAGATTCAGTCGATTGATCACTTCCAGTGTAACATAAATATAGCTGCATGACACTGGAAAATGAGGATGTTTCTTTAATGATCTGGAAACTTTAAGGAAACTGATCTGAGTCTCCTGCAGCATTTTGCCTGATTCTTAACTTTTTGCTAAGTTGTGGAAAAAGCTCAGTGTTAGTTTTGTCACCATATGGGAACATGGCATGTTTTTATGACCACCAACTGCCAAGCTGCCAACTGTTATTTGTCAGTGGTCTCACAAATGGCTTTGGAAGCCACAAGTCTTATAAAATAAGTAGTTGAATAATTAAACATCACTAAAACAATAGAAAGGCAAGAGACTGGTAATGATACAGTACGGTGTACAACATACATAGTTTAGTAATTAATCCAGCTAAATTGTTTTGGTGTGATAAGTATGAGAAAATATCCATTTGCACACTCATTTTGTGGTTAGGTCAGGAGCTATGATCTTTTTTTCTGATAGCTGTTTACATGTGGGTGTCACAGACAGGCATGAAAGAGCCTCTCCAGTTTCCATTGTACAAATAGAACAGCACCGTAGTAATTAAATGACATGCCCCTTTACCTGATTTAGTTTTAATTCTAGGTACATTTTGGAGACACATGCTTGATGATGCCTGATTGTGCTATAGCCTGTGAGCAGGTCAGAAATATATTTAGGAGCCATATCATTTAGGGGCTTGTAAACAAGCAGTAATACTTTAAAGTCAATTCTGTACTGTACTGGCAGCAGCCAGTGAAGTGTTTTCAGTACAGGTTTAATGTGTTGCATTTTCCTAGTCCCCGTTAGTGCTCTGGCTGCAGCATTCCGAATGAGCTGGAGCCTACCAGTTGTCTCTTTTGTCCTGCAAAAAGGGAATTATAGTATTCTGCTAGAGATGAATGCATCGACAAATTTTTCAGAGTCAGACTGGGACAGGAAGCTCCTATGTTTTGAAATGGTACAAAGCTGTCTTCGTAACAGTGGAAGAGATTACACTATCACAGTCTCTACACACTATTGGTACACCTCAACAGGTGTTTTGACTTATTTTGGCTGATTAGACCTCATTTCATGACTATTTGTGTGTGTGTGTGTTAGTTAGTTATTAGTTTTGTTGCGATATTACTTCATTCTAAATCTAAGCTGACCAAATCTTACCAAACTTAAGTCTGGTGAACATTAAAACTCCTGAGATTCACAAGTTATATAATTTAGTGCATTGCTACACCCAACTTCCACTTGAGCAGAGGTCTAATTAGCCAGAAAAAATTAAAACACCTGTATTGGTATGCAGAGCCTTCACTACGGTAAAAAAAAAGCTGCACATGTTATACTATTTAATTTTAAATAATTATTTGCATAAAGTCAGAAATTGAAATCTTACACATACCGGAACAACATACACAGTAAGACAAGTCATTTGTCTTGACTTATACTCTTAAACTCTCCTTTGCATTATGTCCTTCTTGGAAAATGTTTTTCTTCCTTTTCAGTTGTAGCAGCTGCATACGTGTATAAGATGGCAACAATACTTAAATGCCCACAAGAATACACTGTTGTGTCTGGATTCTTGGGTGCCATTCTTCATCTCTACCCCGGGTTCGTCCACTCCAATAGGAGGACTTCAGTTGTAAATCAAGGCTCTACCCAACGACAGTGTGATGGGAGCCAAGTAGTTTGAACTGCACTTCTCCAGCTGGGTGTCTGGAACAAGCCCAGCTACTGAGAGAGCTCTGAACAAGAGCTGTCTACTTCAAGTGGAAAGTATTTTAGCCTACAGTCCCATCTGCTTTCACTTTGATTCTCCATCTAAATAGATAGTGTCTACAGTGTGTGGACGATTATGTGTTTTACACTGCAATTCACTTCAAAAATATTGATGTTATGGAGATTTTCTGTCATCATCATAAGCTGTTCACTATGCAGGGTCTGCTTGGATCTTGGAGTTACACACTCAGCATCTCACAAAAGTTATGGCTCAAAATTACAAAACTTTTTACTGCTCATAGGAAACTATTAAGTTTGAAACTTTAAACTCAGACAAGAATGTCATTGATATCCTCAGAAATTGCTAGCTTGTTCCTTTGAGTCCCCTACATAAAAATTGACTTTAGTGTTACCAGAAAAAAAATCCACATGAGGACTGACGTTTAATCTTACACATAATGCCTAAGTATGCATATGGATAATGTTAAACATTTTAATTTGTGTGTGAGGGTGTGTCTATTCTGGTGTGCTATGGTGGCTGATATAATTAAAGCTCGCAGCATCCATCTCTTCAAGAGCTAATGGGCATTCATTACTAACAATTTTTGCTGTCATAGTGTCCTTAAAGCAAGGCACTAAAACCTTTCTACTTGCATCTTGTTACTTTTTATGTAAAAGTAAAGTAATAGAGAAGATAAGTAATGCAATACCAACCATCTGAAGCAAATAGTTGTTGGAAAAGGTTGGCTAAAGCTAAATTACAAAACAACAATGTGAACACTTTATTATGTCCAGTCTGTATGTATGTATGTTATATAGGGCTTACCTGCTAGTGACTCACCTTGACATTCCTGGGTGAAATATCCCCCCATAATTAAAAAGTCCTAGAGCCCAGTCAGCATTTGTAACAGCAAAACTTTTGACCAAAATAAACCCATTATTATTGGCATTGCCATGAACCCTCACAGTGTTGACCTTTGAGGGAAGCAGATAGTCTAAACTGTAGGACGCTATCCTATTAAGCCTGAATTATACTTCTAAGAAGATACACATAAACGTCACTGTTAACCTACACAGGTTAGTTAGTTGCCGAGGCATGCGCATACACCTCCTAAATCTCAATGTGTTGTGCAGACCTAAGCATCAAGCAAGCTGAGCGGTTGTGGCAGGTTCGATATGAACACGGAAAAAAGAAGCGGCCATGAAAAAGTATCACCTATACACATGGTCTGGAGAAACATGTTTCAGCCTTAAGCTGTGTAGCAACATCTAATTATATATTGTCTTACCCTGTCAAATTAGAATCAATGCCAATAAAGCTTTTGTTGTCCATTTTGTCATGAATAAAACTAGCCATGACCGACAGAAGCAAATGCACAAACTGCAAGCATATGGGTCACCAAGCTTTAACACCAATTATATGGCAGGAAAGCTCAAATTAATTTTGCTGTGCCACTTTCTGGTGTGGCCATGGAGCTTCATTATTACTAGCTATACTTAGCATGACCCCGAACCTGTAACTATGACCCTAACCCTGATCCCATTTTATCGCTAACCCTATGATTAACCCTAACTGAATATCTTCAGACTACCTATCACACTTTTGTAATACTGGAAACTCTTTTTCCTGAGACATTATAGTCGTAGAAAGTTAGTTTATCTACATTGGACTAACCACATAAAAGGTAACTAAGGAAATATTGCCAAAAGCTACTGTGTACTTTAGGGATAATCGAACGCCACTCTGCTCTGCTCCTGAACACCCCAAAATTAAAGATGTGGTTGTGTCCATCTTTTGTCTTGCTCAAAATTAGTTTGTGACTGAACCTGACACATTTTCCACCCTTACAATACATTTTCAAACCACCAACAGTACTTTTACAGGTGGTTTGTAGGCTGTCATATTGTATAGTACATGTGGGTTGGCTGCTACCTACATATTTAAAGGTTGGTCAGGTTTGATTATCGTGATGTCTATTTAGCAAGATTAGAAAGAAGTCCAATGTATTGGTACGGTTCCACCCAAGACCCAGATGCTACAAGATACAGATCAAAAGCATATGTAGGCAAAATAATGGAAACAGGAATAAAGATTTAAAGGTCCAGTCCGTGCGAACGGACCTATCGCCAGTGTTTGGTTTGTCCGTTCTGGGCTACTGTAGAAACATGGCAGTACGACATGGTGACCTCCGTGGAAGGGGACCTGCTCCCTCTGTCGATAAAAAGGCTTATTCTAAGGTAATGAAAACACAACGATTCCTATTTTAAGGTGATTATACAATAATGAAAACATACTTTAATACTATATTTCCATTTCTGCCAATAGCTCCTCCTAAAATGTTACATACTGGACCTTTAATGATGGCAGACTTAGAAAGATCTCTACATTCAAGATCTCGGTTGAGCTGCTAATTACTGTACAGGCTGTGAACCTAGACCATGCAAAATACTGGAGTCTGCACGGTCAGCTATTTCCATCCATCATGAGATCAGTGTTGAGATGAAGTCATGATGCTGTAAGTTCAAAGTCCTTTTCTGCCTCTGCTTCTGTCCTCCTCTATTTTGTTTAGATCTTAATCAATCCACCCATGTTTAATATGGATGGTGTTCAAATTGAAAATCTTCAAACAGCCAGCCATTGCAACAAGTTTAGTATTAAAATGTGGCAAAAGCTACTGCAGAAGTAGATCTGAAATTTAATTTATGATTGTAATGGAATTCCATTTGACAACTTTGAACATTTTTGGTTCTACTATTGAACAAGGGGTTGACAAGGGGGTCATTTCTGTTAAATTGAAACCTGTATGTGACCCCTGTTTCTATGAAAGAAGCCCTAGATTGAAAATATGACCTAATGTGAAAAGGTAAATCAATCTAGGCGCAACGTGAGTGTAGTATACATTTTGGTCTGATTTGGGATTTAGAGTTGAACTTCCTGAAGTTGTTAAGAGCCTCAGTCATCCTCTCTTGGACTGTGTTGATAAAAAAGCGATGCTCTTATTTGCAAGTCTGGTTTAAAACTTCAAAGAGTATCCTTTAGTATTCACAGAGTGGGAGGTGAATCATGATTCTCCCCTTAAAGCCCATGGGAAAAAAAACCTAATAAGCTCATTCTTCCTTTACTGAGGTTTCCAAGGGTTAGCGACCTCTTTTTGACACCAATTCCATCTACTGCCTTGTCAGAAACCTAACTGAAACTGAATAAACCACATAGCTCCTAATGCTTCCAAAGAGCATCAAAACACAACATAGAGACATTTTCTGTTTAAACTGACCACAGTTGCCCAACCCACATTGCCAGTCACATTAATTAAACAGTTGTTTGGAAAAATATTTCCAGAAATTTGGATATACTGCTGAATGATGCATCACTCAAGAATACCACAAGAAGTGACGAGTGGACAGTGTTCATTCTCTCCAAGTTTAATGTAATTCTAGAGTCAAAAATCATCATTTTTAAAAATTGGAATCTTTTTAATCTGTTACAGCTTAGCTATATAGGCTACAGTACATGCTTACACATTTTTATGTCACAGCAGCAGTAGCCTACATGAACCCAGTGCCTCTTCACCCACTCCAATGGAGGTAGCGCTGTCATGCAAGGTGCTGGTCTGCTCAGCTCAGGAGGATCAAACTATAAATCCAGTGATTAATGGATGACCTGTTGTACCACAGTCACCTCAGGAAATCCCCAGGAAAAATTATATTATGAGATGGTTTTGGAAGCCAGAAAAAGACAACTGTCGCATTTTGGGTAAAATAAACACAAACGAATCCACGACCTCCAAATAAGGAGATCGTGGGTTCGAATCCCGGACCAGACCACGATCTCTCTGGGTGGAGTCTGCATGTCCTCCCCGTGTTACCGTGGGTTTTCTCCGGATTCTCTGGTTTCCTCCCACCATCCAAAGACATGCATTAGGTTAATTGGCTAGTGGGTGAATGGTTGTCTATCTATGTCTCAGCCCTGCAATGAGTTGGCCACTGTCCAGCGTGTACCCCGCCTAAGGCCCGAAGCCACTGGGATAGGCTCCAGTCACCCGCGACCCCGAACGGGAACAAGCGGTAGAAAATGACTGACTGACTTAGGCTGCTGACTTGCAATTCAGAATTTAAGAGCAAAGGAACTTTCACATATACAGTATGTTTTGCTAGTTATGCTGTGGCTTTTAGGAAACGTGTATTCATGGGGACCATAATGAACACAAAGTAATTTTCTATCCATTATTCTGTAATGCACCTGGTTGTAAGGCTACTGTGCAAAATATTACTACAAGTGATATTTTGAAATGTCTCTGGCAGTAGGTTCTTTCTGAATGTATCGGGCTTCAGATTCCTAATTTCAAACAGGTTTACATATCATTTTGAACACTGCAAAACACCAGTCAGAATGTAATGTACCTCATAAAATGTGTAGAAGCCTGGCAAAAGTGGGACTTTAGCTGTTCATGCAGTGCAAATAGTGTCTGTAGTTGAGCCATTAACCAACACAGGCACATCTGTGAAGCAGCCGGTACCTTAATGAGTGACAGATTTAGTATTTGGTGTGTAGGGCCTTGGAAAAGGTACCAGGTTGAAGGGACTCTGAGGTCTGCGCTGATGGTGACAGAGGGTGAAAACAGATCTTAATCTACACACGTCGCAACGTCTGCTTTATCACATCTCGCCTGTTGCTGTGATTTAGAGGGCCAGACGCCTACAGGTGCTTTTCCACTTACTGCATGTCAGAGGAATCATGTCCCATGTGATTAAGAAAAGAAAGAATAACAGAGGCGAGATACTACCGTGTAGGACTATTTCTGCAACTTCTACTTCTTTGTGTGATACTTGCTGTAATTTTTTCCAGAATAAATGCAATAAAACATTACTCGATGTCTTCATCAGTCTGCAAAAGTGTATAATATGAGCATGGCATCAGTTGTGGAAGACAAAGACAGAGTAGACATATTTTATCTTTTAGCCTTCAATAGAATTACATTTATTATAAATATTTCTTATAGGATTAACATTTTGTGCAGTGCCTATTTGATCAATGGTGGTTAAACAAAGCTTTCAAATCCACATAATGTAGATTTGTTGATGTTATTTCAGGTGATAAGACAACAAGCTTATTCTTATCTTCTATAATCATATGCAACATAGGCATGCTCTATGCTCAGGAGGCAGAGCAGGAAGATTCAGGAAGGTCTGAATACATTTCCTTGGCAGATGTCCCTGATAGTTAAAAAGCCCTACACTGGTAGATTAGAGCTGACATGAAATGCCAAATGCTCTGGATATTGTTGGATGTTGTAAATCTCTCGCCAGTGTGACACAGCTTTTGAAAACAGTACACTTCAATTAGCAAACATGAATGGCGGTGCGCATACTTTCAATAAAAGCAGATAGGTGGATGTGATCAAGCTTTTACCGGGAGTCACATCTTCCTTGGAAAGCCTCTGCCAAGGTGCTGCAAGAGAGACTCCAGCCAATTGTCAAACCTATTCAAAAGAACAATTTGGATTCCTTCTTGGTTGCAGAATGGTATGCTTTGTATCTTCTCAGCTAACTAAGGCATCATGAGAGTCTGCTAATCCTGTCTACATGTATTTTCTGAATCTGGTAGAAGCTTCCCCAAAGTATCTTGTGTGAAGAACTGCTGGAGTATGTGCTAGTTCATTCCCTTACATTTAGAATCAAAGCTGTGATGGTTCTCTGAGCATTTTTACGAGCTCTCTCAACAAGAGCATTAGGGAGAGGGATGCTGTCTGTCCACTCCTCTGCTTGTAATATATTCCTGGACAAAAAGTCTATAAGTATAAATCCAAATTGGTGTCACAATTGGTGTCACTAGAGTGGTATTTCTCTGTTTGCAGATGATACATTTCTTTTGACATCATTGCATGTTTATCTACAAAGTGTACTAGAATGCATCCTGTATAAGTGAAGGATTATGAGCCCTGATTGAGCCCCCAAAAAACTAGGTGATAAAGATGTCCAATTCAGGTGAGGGTTTAAAAACTGCACTAAGTGGAGGATGTAACGCCTCTAAGATACTCTCATGAGTGAAGGTAAATACAATCAAGGGGCTTTCAAGCTAACCTGCCCCCACCCCGCCAAAGTGCTATATCTTGCACACACCCACACACAACCTCCAAGCTGCGCTGTCCACTGACTCTCTGCCACCTGCGTGATGTGAAGAACAGCTAGTGAACATTTTCATTGACTTACTTTTTGGGACTATTTTTAAATTGGATTTAATACAAGCCTTCTCTTAAACTATATTTCTGTTATTGTTACATCTTGATATAAATGGTTTGTAATTGCCTTTTCCACACTATGCCTCCTGTTACATTTCCCGTTGTCTGAGGAGGAATCTCTATTTGACGTGCCTCTACTGAGCTTTTTTCTTCCATGTGAGCACAATGAAAAATTCTGCGATTTTGAGCTATATATACATATATATATACATAAATACATGTTTTACTGTTTTGTTCATAAACGTTGTGATAATAATATGTAATCTAAGGTTCTAAGGTAAACTAAGGTTCAGATATTGTAGTATTTTCCAAGAAACACCACATTCAAATGACAGTAATAAGATCTAATATATGGTAAACCCCCAAGTCTGGCTGATAAACTGTAATCTAACTATGAATCTCTCAAATGTTTGGTATGTCTCAGGAAATCAGACGCTTATTTTAGACAGGAATAAATTGGGAAGACTCTTTTTGTCATAAAAGGTAGCATTAATCATGGACGCTGTTCTGCATTTGTTGTCCATTTGAAGTTTAAATAAAGCTACATTTGACAGTATCCACAGTCAGTCAGTCAGTCAGTCAGTCAGTCATTTTCTACTGCTTGTTCCCGTTGGGGGTCGCGGGTGACTGGAGCATATCCCAGTAACTTTGGGCCTTAGGCGGGGTACACCCTGGACAGTGGCCAACTCGTCACAGGGCTGTATCCACAGTTGCTGAGGTAAAATTTGTCAAGAGGTGCTTAATGGCTCAAAATCAAGATTTCATTCACATAGTTTGATTTCAAGAAATATAGTCATTATAACTTGTCATCATTTTAGCAGCTTCTTTAAAAAGTTGTTAGTGAGTTATATTTATATCACACTATTATACAAAGTTATATTTAACATGGAGTTCAAACCTCTTCTTATAGCAGTCCTAATTCATGGTTTGAGAATATGCAGGAAACAAAATGAATGAGATTACAGAATTGGAGACCTGCAAAACAGAAAATTGCATGACAAAGTAAGTAAACAGTATAAGGGAACTAAACAACTGCCCTTTCGTGCATATCCTGACCACAGCCTCTGTGTGCCAACCAAAGGTAGCGTTCATGAAAACAAAATTAACAACTGCTTTAACACTTCAGTGAAAATGCCAACAAGCCCTTGTGGGATTTACGATTCTTAAATTGCCCCCTCAGTTTATTTGCGGGCGCTGACTGGTTGTCCCTCTGATTATGCAGGTGAATTTAATTGGAAACATCATAGCAATTGCAAAGCCTGTATTTTATAGGGGCCATTGCTCTCACGCCATATACCCACGTTCATTGTGCTCACTGCAGCCTGGTGCCACAGAAGTGGTTTGTATAGAAAATCTGCCTGAAACGACTTTTTTTATGTTACCCTGCAGTTTGTTTTTGTTTTTCTTTTAATGTGTTAAGATATTACTTTCTTCAGTTGTTTGGGACTTAATCTAAATAATAGAATAGGAGAATACTCCTGACAGCTCTGTGTTTATTCTAAAATGAAAGCCTTCAAAATAAAGACAGCAGAAAAATTGGAACAAAGAGTCTTTATGTAGTGATTCATTTGAAAACACATCTGTCAATCAAGATAATATTTCTTATTAAAATTTAATTGACCCCTTAAAACCATACATTATTTCACACAGACCCATATCTATACTTTTTCTGTCTAAGCAAAACACAAAATAAAGGATAAGTATATAAACATGTATTGTTCTTGATAGTGTGTTGTCTTTTCAGACATTGTACAGTTGTCATTCACAGCATCCAAGCATCCATTATGATGATGAATTGCTGTTTCTCTGAGAGAGCATTGATTGAACCACCAACTGGGTAAACGGTTTGACAGACTGTTTGAAATGGCACATTAAAGACACTATAAAAAATGACTTCCATATGCTCTATAATGTAAAAATTGAGCACTGTTTGTAATTCCCTTGGAGTAAGGATGCAGGCAGCACTGCTTTGCCATGAATTTCTGGATTCCTCTGTCTCACTCTAGTACTCTTGTTTTCTGCTGCAGAGCACAGGGGACTGTGTGAGGATGAATTTCCCTCCCAACATCTGGAAGCGTGCTTAATGATCATTAAAAACAAGATGAACTATTCTCTAAAATGAAAGGGGGAGGGGTACACTGTGGTTTAGGTCTCACGCTCCCCTCACATGTATACGCTGGGTTTGTGACATGAAGTGCAGTCTCAGAGGAGACCCCGCCTGAGACCTTTAAAATTTAATTTGGGCTTGTTCTAAATTTATAGGCAACACTAAATTTACATTCTCCTGTGTGAGAATTTGGTGTCTTAAAATTTCTATCCAAGGGTGAGAGTAGAGAGAGCTTAAAAAAATGGTATAAACCCCCCACCACTGCCCCTTATTAAAACATTCAACTGTTGACTGTTATGAAGCTGCATCTGTGATGTTTATCACATTAACATGCTGAAATGTGAGATAATTTCTGATTAAACTCTGCTTTAATAAGCCTTAATTATCTACTTGCAGCTTACAGCCTTATACAATGCTAGTAACTAACTGCTGCACATAATTTCCTTTACCTCTATTCCAAAATACAAAAGAACTGGTTTTAAAATTCAAGCCTCAGCAACAGCAGGCTGTTTGTGGGCCGTGAATAATGTGGAGGTCAAAGGTACCAGAGCTAAAGGATGTTGAGTCAGTCACTCTCTTCAGATGGTAAGTCAAAACATACCCTTTCAATTATTCACTCACCAAACTGGAACTAAGGTAGCACTGAAATATTTAGCTTTGAGACGATGGTAACAGCAACAGCCTCATTACCTTTACATTTCTGTGCCCTCAGTTCCTGCTCTGTGTAAAAATATATTAATAAGATAGTCATAATATATGACCCAAAACACAATACTGTATTGGGTCAGTCTGTTGACACTATCTATTGCCTTGTTTATTTGCTCCTCAAGTGAAGGGTTAGGCTATATACTTTCTTATACCAGAATAATTTAGAATCACCTTTTTTTGCAAGGTCACAAGGAATTTACCAGCTGAGCTGGGAAAGGTATAACGACATAGTACTTGTGATAAGGAAATGTAGGTATTGTTACATATACTGTACTCAGAATAAAACAGATCAAATGTTTGGATGCAGAATCCCAGTTCCAATGTGTTTACATACGTGTAGGTATCTTATGAATTGGGTGACTGAGAATGTTTACAGACATGTAAACATATATTTTGTACGGTTCAGCGCATAGGCTACGTTGTCCAATGTAATGTTCAAAAATCTATGAACTTTGGCAGGAGGATAAAAAGCAGAACACATATCATGCCAGTCAAATAGCCTTTGACATGTTGATTTTTTGATTAAGGGGAAATCATGAATAGCCCGGCTTCATCATTTGCCATTTTGTTGCCTTTGATCTTGGGGATGCAGTAGTCAAATTCAGTCATGTGCAGAAGCCTGAAAAAGAGGGAGGAGGACGATGATGAAAAAGAAGCAAGAAGGGGAAAAAAATGTTTTCTCAACATAAGATTTTAAATGTTTGGAAAATATGTCACTTGATGGAAATCAGCACATCAAGGAAAACGAACTATTTTACTGCAGGAATACATCATGGGCGGGTGTGAGGGGTTGATTCTCTGTTCAGAGCTAGAGTGATTACAGAAAAACTTCTACATTTGGAGACCATGTGCACTTCCCTTCCATCCCTGATTGAAACAAATGAGGCAAATAATTGAAAGTGTGGTCAGTTTACTAGGGTGAGGTCTATCTCGAGGCCTTTCACATCTCAAAACAAACGACCGTATTTATACAGTTTGATTTCAAGAGATATTGTAATCAATGTAACTGGCAGGACGCAAAAGCCTCCCTTCTAATGATTAATACTCACAACATTTGAGGGACCAGCGCCATAATGTAGATACTAATGGAGAGTTACTGTATGTGTGACACGTCAGGGTTTCTTTTTACCATTCAGTGGGCTGTTAGCGACATCTTCAGGAGCAGAACAGTACTGCAGTTTAAGGATAAAGCTACGTCAGCACTGCACGACGTGGAAGAAGGGGAGGAGGCTTGGGGCTTGACGATGATGCTACATTAAAGGGATTGTCTTTCAAAATAAGAGCATATATTGACAGTATACGCTTCCAGCGTCTCATTTCTAAAATAACACACACTAAACAGCATAGATTATACGTTTTGCTCGAGGTGTTTTGCGTTTAAAGCCCAGCCATATAACTTACAATAGAATGAAAATGACACTAACTTTTATTTCGAAGTGATACTACTAAAGCTGCTAGCTGGCTGAATGCAGGGATTTTCTCGTTGAATTACATTGGATGCAGGCAGAAAGCGTGAGCGTTGCAAGACAAATAATCATGGATGTAGCATTGACTGATAATTAGAGACAACGGTGCTTTCCCGTTGAATTTATTTTACATTTTGGGTCTGCTGTTGGTGCAAACAACGGCTTTTTTCTCCTTCGGGCGGCTGGACTTGGCTCCAATATCAGGTTGCTACAGTGGCGAGGAAGCTAGCTATCAAGTAGTGGTCCACTAGCCAGCCACATCAGCACCGCTGCTATTAGCCAGCCATATTAGCACCAGTGTAAGCAAGCTGTTACTGTGCGGCCGTGTGGATTAGAACGCTGTGTGATTATTATTTTGTCAAACTACAAACATGATACTGTCTTTATGTGTCAGTGTTTGGTGCTGTCTTGCAGAGATTTCATTATGGCAGACAGTATCATGAGCAAAGCTGCTACCATGGAGATCCCCATCAACAGCAATGGAGACACAGGGACTCTGCCAGAGGATGACAGCCTGGAGCAGGTCAGTTAGTCACATTTTCCCTCACCTCACTGACAGTGGCCTTCTATTAAATCTGTGTTGGCATTTTGCGCTCAGTTTGTGGCTTTCTATAATGTTTCACATAACAGTCAAGTCTAGGACTAAGGCTGCTAACCATGCACAGGCCGGTAGCTATGTACAGTAGCTATATACCACTATTACCATCAATGACATTAACTGGGATAGGATGCTCTAGTCAAGGGATCTTGTGCATGACAGGCAGTCATTACAATGCATAACTGTAGTGCATCATTTTATGTCTCATTCTGGTACAGCCTGGCAGGGTTGAGAACTTGCAGTAGCAGTGGTCCCACATGGATAATATGTCTGTCTCTGTCAGGAAAGCAATATTGAGGGCCACCATAGTGAATATTAAAACAGCACATAAGCGATTGCTTGACGTTGTGTCTGTGTGCAGGTTTACTTGGATCACTCAAGTTTCAGGTGATGAGATATGACACCAAAAAACAAACTACATGGATCCTTTTTTACGCAAACCTTGTTTCATGTTTTAATTAGAAAATAGTAAATTGTATAACTATTTGTCTTCATAATAATAACCCTTTTGGATGAAAGATATTTTAAGTTAATAATGTAAAAAATTAAGTTGCAGCTTTCTGGGCCGCATAGACATTTTTTATCTTTTCATAACATTATCAAGGGTACTCAGTTTTTTTACAGAATTGCTCTGTACTGTATATGAAAACAGTTGCTAATATTTCTTGCCTTCTAAACCATATGTATTGCTAATATTTTGTTGGAAATCATCAGGATTTGCAGCAGGTGATGGTGTCTGGACCCAACCTGAATGAAACCAGCATTGTCTCAGGAGGTTATGGAGGACCTGCAGGGGGCATCATTCCTACCAGCTCAATAAAAGGTACTGGTAGAAAGACTGACTGACAGGTTTTTCTTTGTTGTTTGTTCTTCACAGTACAGACATGCTGTGCTCTACAAAGGCATCATGAATTTGAAGGTGCATTAAGTAAGATATGCTAAATTATGCTAATAACTCTACATCAGTATAATAGAGTTGTCCATCAGTACAAATGGCCCTGCAATTACTTTGTCACACACACATTCTGTCTGGCACGAGCTGTGCCATAGATCTGTCAGTGTTGCTGCAATCCTTAACTCACTGAAAGAGGTCGACACTTAATCCCCCTTTTAAGAAACCATACCGAGAGCTTTTCGTCCTTGTGTTTTGTCATGTCACTAGAGAGCTGCTGACCTCTAGGCTCCTGGTTCATATTACAAACATCCATATCTTATAGGGCCTGCAATTCACTTCAACCCCAAGTATTTGGACAGAAGACGAGCCCCTGCACCAGGACCAGGTGGCTGTGTATTCTGACGACCCTTTTTTATTTTCTATGTTAACCTTTGTATGTTTGTCTGTTATGGCCCCTTATAAGAGGTTTTGGCATTGCTTGACCATGGGATTGGTACGCAACCTTGCTTGTACCTCTTCAACTCACAGCTTCGGAAACAAGAAACGTTTTGGAAGCTTTCAAATTAGGGATGCACTAACCTGATATTATAGGGCTGTCACTTGAAATGTTGTATTGTTGTCTACAAAGGATGTCCTCTTTTTGTACTGTGAAATGCTCTGTGGATGACTGTTTTGCCATTGCTTGGTACTTACCTTTCATTCCATGAAGTCCATTTTCATCTTTTTAAAATATCTTTTTATTCTGCATGAGGAACCTGCATGGTGGGTAATATCAAAACCCCTTTTAACTCAAACGTATGCACCATAGAGCCGAATATTTTTCTTTAAGTCTACATACTCTGCTGTTCCGCTGCATATCTCACTGCCAGGCTTTTTTGACACAGATTCCACCCCATTCATTCTGCTTATTGTCACTCTTTATCATCACCATGCTCATTTCAGACATTCGCATGAAATCCAGGGGTATTAGCATGGCTAACAGCCAATCTGCAGCCAGTCGACTTGCTCAACACACAGACCAGCATCCAGGTATCACCAGGCTCATCAGCATGTCCACACTGTTCTCACTCATTGTCATGACCCATGCAATTTCTGTAAATCCCTGCCTTGTAAACTTGGATAAAGTAACATGCATTAGAGTGTACATTGTTCTTGTTTTTTTGTCTGTTAGTGTCATCGAACCATAATACTGGTAATTCAGCTGAAGAAGTTTCCCGTGGCGTGGCAGTGGAGAAACTGGACAGTGTAAAGAAGTGGGGCATAAACACATACAAGGTATTGTGTACTGTAGGTAGATACTTTGTTTTTAAAAGTTTCCAAAAGCAGATAAAGTTGATGTTAGTCCTAGTCATCCTTCTTTGTATAACCCCCATAAACTTCTGAATGTTATATAGCATTTAAGAGACATTTAAAATACATATGTGAAAATGTAGGGTATACGTTGGTACCAAGCTTATCTATATTGTTGCTGTATCATATTTAGTAAAGGGGCATTTTACCCCACAATCAAATATAAATATTGTTCCTGTAGGTCTATTTATCCATTTAGATTGTTTTGGTGTGAGTTGCCGAGCCTCGGAGATATTGCCGTAGAGATGTCTGCATTTTTTTAATATAATGGGACTATATGCCACTCGGCTTGTGGTGCTCAAAGCATCAATAAACTACCTTTTAAAAACTCAACAGCAATGTCTCTTTCTACAAAGCATGATAATTCACAGATTTGTTGTGAGCAGTTTCATATAGGAACTATTTTATTTCTACCTATAGTTTCTATCTGAAACTAACCACAACAAGGTCTGTGGATTATATGTGTGTGCGTTCGCTCAATGAAATAGGGATCTTGAGTAGTTCCTCTTGTTTTTCTGTTTAAAAAAAAAAATGTGACAAAGTGCTACCTTGTGCTAAACTACCTTAACTTCCTCAGATTTTCCTTATGCTGGGATTAATGTAATCTCTGTCCATATCTACTATGCAGTGTACGAAGCAGATGTTCTCAGAGAGGTTTGGACGCGGTTCAAGAACAGTAGACCTGGAACTGGAGGCTCAGATTGATGTGTTAAGAGACACCAAGAACAAGTATGAAAACATCCTAAGACTGGCCACTGCACTCACCAGTCATTTTCAAAGCATGGTGCAGACACAACAGGCTTTAGGAGACACCTTCACCGACCTCAGCCAGAAGTCCCCAGAGTTGCAGGTACAGTATTGCCAAGGCGCCCCCGTGTGATGTGAAATGGAAATGAAGTTAGCAGGTAAAATGTCTTGTGTTTCTCTGCAGGACGAGTTTGGGTATAATGCAGAAACACAAAAGCTGTTGTGTAAGAATGGCGAGGCGCTGCTCGGTGCCATCAACTTCTTCGTGTCCAGTGTCAACACTCTAGTCAACAAAACAATGGAGGATACTCTGATGACCATTAAGCATTATGAAAACGCAAGGTACAGTAACACATCCCGATATCCTGTCTAGGAGCTGAGGAATATAATCTGAAGTCCTGTAGGGCGATCACCTGGAAAATGAGTCTGTTACAGCCTTACCTGTTTTTGCATGCAGACTTGAGTTTGATGCCTATCGTTCTGACCTGGAGGAGCTGAGTCTGGGCCCTAGGGATGCAGCTACCATGGTCCGCATTGAGATGGCTCAGCATGAGTATCAGATTCACAGAGACAAATATGAAAGGCTGCGTAGTGATGTCACCATCAAGCTCAAGTTCCTGGAGGAAAACAAGGTTTGTAGTGTACAATTTTCTTTTTTCTTTGAAATGCCTGCATATTTAACGAGTAACAACGAGGAGCTTCTCACCTTGCTGCAGTGATGTAAGGTGTACTCCGGGACCCCATGACCTCACTATTCGGTGTGGTTACAGGGTCACACTTTTGACCACATTCAACCACAGGCGTCAGTGATGCTGGGTGTGGTCAGAGGTCAATCAGGCTTGAAACTGTCAACGAGCGAGGGCAGTAAAACACTGCTTTTTTAGGTTACTCCTTAGAAAAACACCCACTCAAAATATCTTTTGGATAACTCTCTGAATGCGCCTTCTTCTTTGCTGTTATGCATCTACTGAGCCAGACAAGTTCAAAGTAAAGGAAGCAGGCAGGATTCTTCATGCACAGACACAAGCATATTTATGCTGTAGGTAATCACAGAATTGTGATCCACACTGTTAAAAACATTTAACATAATTTTGTTTTGTTTTGGCAGTTTTTGCAAAATTAATGAAAAATAACAAAGCTAAATCAACATTAGTTGTACTTTTCATGCCTAAAATGTTAAAAAGCCTGCTTGACACTTGGGAATACATTGTAGAGGAATGTATTGTGCAACTCGCATTTAGGTTGATTCCCCAGAAACTAATCAGAGCACCTAGTAAATGTCATATTAATAGATGTACATCGGCTAAGCTTGCCTGTAAAAACTGTTTGTAATGGAAAAATGTCCCTTGTAATTTTTTATTTTTTATTTTTCTAGGTGAAGGTGATGCACAAGCAGCTGCTTCTCTTCCACAATGCTATCTCCGCTTACTTTGCTGGCAACCAGCAGCAGTTGGAACAAACTCTAGTACAGTTCAATGTAAAGTTAAAGCCCCCAGGATCAGATAAGCCATCCTGGCTGGAGGAGCAGTAAAGAGTTCAGCTGTTTAAGATGTACAGTGACACGCTGGTCAGTGAAGAACTTTGACATTGTGGGTTTGGACAAGAATTAAATGCATAAAGGAGTAAATCGTAGGATCAGTAGCTGCCAGTGATACAGCAAAACATGAGATATCTCTTTTGTAATGTTTTCAGCATCACTTAATACATAGATGGAACAACAATTTCAGTTGTATTTAGAATTGTTGTGTCAGTCACAAAATGACCTTTTGTTACTTTCTTATTCTTTAGGTAGCACAATCATTTACATGGATATCACTTCTTATTTATGTACAGTATAGTCTATTGTAGAAAAACCCTGTGGCAGTTTTGCACATGCATTATTTTGTTGTTTTATTTTAATATTGTCTAAAGCGTTATCTTTAATGTTTCAGAGTATATCACATGGGAGGAATTCCAAAAATCAGATCAGATCAGCAAGTTAGCGGGATAATGTCAAATGTTAGGAAATATTCCCTGGAATTGTGTTTATTTTTCTTGAGTATGCATGACTGAACCATATTCTTAAAATGTAGTTTTACAGATTTAAATAAAAAACATCAAGATATAGCATCATTTTCAAAGTTATCCCACTATATTTCTAATATCGCTTTATGGAATACTTGGCTGAATGGTCAGTTTACAGTTTAATGAAAATATATAAAATGAATATAGGGATTTTTCTTAAACCTAATATATAGTCCATAATTAGTTTGATCTTCCAAATTTTGGGTACCTTCGGATATGACCTATGAATTCAGCACAATCCTTTTTTTGATGCTTCGATGATAATCTCAGCTGTCATAAAGAAATCAAAATGCAACACATAGCCAGTGGTTGATTGACTATGGATCAATATGAGGCATCAGTATGCAACTAAAAAAAAATCAAACCACAACCTTTGAGACTCATTCTTGAAGTTTCAAATGTTTAAACACAAACGGTGAATGGGGATACTGGATACATGTCATACCACATGCACTCCAGGTTACAATACAAGTTTCAGTGTCTCTTCAAGGACCGAATGAATGAGTACATTTTTCTTATTGGTTGTTATTTATTTACCAATCTGTAACATCGCATTATAAGTTATGTACATTTCAAGTTCAAGTCAGCTGATTGTCTTTGTCCTGTTCTGCATTTCCAATAAAATCTGCTGGATGCCTGGTTTCACTTAACTGTGCAGTTGACACAGATCTGTTAGTTTGACATGGGAAGCTCTCACAGATTATGTAAATAAAACTCACAATATATGTAATATGTATGGCACCTTAATTATGTACTTGATAATACAATTGAATATATCTCTATGACCATGTCATCAAATTATACTTTCATGACTTGAAGCTCTGGTTCAGGTTACTGTAGCCAGGCACATCGAAGCACATTGATCACTAAACAGTATTAAGATTAAGTTAGAAACTCTGGATTTAAGACTATTGTCAATTACAGCTATTCACACTTAACTAATTTATTCCAGCAGCATTGACGAACTTCTGAAGTAAAAAAACAACAACTTTAAACAGTATCAGAAAACATTACAAATTTAGTTTTAGCTGTTGCCCATACAGTTAGACCTTGTATTAAAATATTTATCAGTCAATCTGTCTAACGTAGACATGGGTTGGACACATCACATCCTGTGGTCTACTCTATTTATTTACTATATTTAGATCTTGTGTATCTTGTTTCCCTCACTGATTTAGTTTCAAGCATTGTATGTACACACTTAATATGTATGGCACCATCAATTATGAACATGGCAATACACTGAATGGGAACTATTTGGCTTAGTAAATGGGAATACTAGATAACACAATACACAAGGACTGCATGTTAGAGTACTTTTTTCTTATTTGGTGTTACACTGTAGGTCTACTGATGATGACTTAGCCTAAGTGGACTTGAGGGATGTGGAATAAGGCTCGACTAGTTTGGCTTGATGTTATTTTCACAGGGCAACTAACAGTATCTTAAACACGCTCGATGTGTTCTTTTTGTAGGTGTGTGCAGCTTGTGAAACCTAACAACGTGGCAATGCAACTAACCCTAACCCTAACCCTAACAACATTAAAATCACAAACATGTTCTTACGATGATTCCCTTTTCCACCGTCCCTCCCTAAAAAACCTTATCCCATCGGAACAGGGTTTATGAATGCTCTCAAATCAAAAGCAGAATATCAGATTAAAACACAGAGATGATCCTGTAAGCACATACCTAATCTCCTCTCTTGTTAAACTGCACCTTACTAAGTGTCTGAGTTTTACACTTTGCTTAAACTCACACACAGCTCAGAGTGGTTACACATTTGATCTGACTTTTAAGTAGTGAATGTAGTCCTTATTATTATAACTCCTTTCAGTCTTCTCTGAATAGATGTATGCAACCACAACCAAACGTTTTAACTTCCCAGTTAAAATTATTTGTACATTTAAGGGTCATTGGCAGGGAAAAGGCAAAACAAAAGTGAGAATTATATTCCTGGTGAAGAAAAGGTTGCAGTGGCCTAATTATATTTACATAGTGTTTTTTTTATGTGAAATGTTTGAGTCTTTAGATTCTCTCTAAAGGGAGTGAAGAACAGCTAGATCAGTTTAGTTTGCTACTGTTGCCACTTGCAAGACAAGTTCATTTTACAGGCAAGAAATCTTGACATATGTAAGGTTTAAAATTGCCTGCCCTTGCAATACTCTGGACTCAGCTGATTTTTTAAAAATATCTGACTTAAAATAAGGCACACATCTCTTCCAGACATTTCTATAGAAAAATAAGATGAGCGTACTCTGGAAAATTTGCTTTTGAGAATTTCTAAAAAATTATTGGGCAAGAGATCCCTCATTCTTTTTGTGTACTGGCGATCAGGTGCAGTAAGTCTACAGTTGAAACTGTGTCTAGAGTTTCCCGCAGTAGGCTATTTGATAGTAGAGAGCCAAGAGATTTGCATACAAATGCATTGAGGATATTACATCTATCATTCTGAGGACTTCTCATTTTTGGTACAAAGTTGAAGTGCTTGCAGCTAAAACCGACTACAATGCAAACACGTAAAGGCCGGTCTGACCACCAGCCCCCATTCAACCACATGACACCGTGTGAGCACGTGAAATGGCTTAATTTTTAACCAAAGTATGTAGTCTGTTGTTTAACTTTTTACCGATGTATCACTCGCCAATTGATTAATTTTTGCTGAACCCCCCCACACACACACACCAAAACAAGGCAATCCAAGCACAGCTGCTCTAAAAATGATTATAGCGATTCTTAACGGTATAGCTTTCTGCTTTGACTTGGGCTAGTGGGAAAAGCCTCGGCTGCTATAACCACCTTTTACGAAATCCATTGTTATTTCCCTATCATTCTGGGGGGACTTCATGACAGCTGGACACAAAACACAGCGCAGCCACAAGCCCCAGCCAACGAGCCAAAAACACTTCAGTATAAGTCCCGGAGTTCCTCCTGCCGGCAAGGTGTGGGCTGCCATGAACGTCGAAAAAGTTACCTGGGCGTGTCGTTCACACGCAGGTAGTTTCGACACTCTTCTTGCGCCGTCCAGGTTGTTGTCGCGCTCCACTTTTGATGGTAAAGTTTCCACAAAACGACGTTGGGATAAGACATAGAGCAAGGAAACAAGGATAACCGGGTTCAAGCATCTGAATCAAACACAAAGGTAAGTTGTCCTTTTACCTCCTGACGTGTACCAGATAATAATGTTAGTATAGGCCTACATGGACGAACATTGGAACAAATGGTGGTTTTAGAAGAAGGTGGTTAAGGTTAGCTGGATGTAGAATAAAGCTTAAATTTAGCCTTTAATATTTAAAAATGATGTATTTTTAACAATGTTTTTGCCAAATAAACTTCTTGAGTAACTAACTCAACCAATTGGACTGAATGTAACAAAGTAGCCCACCTCCTGTAAAGGGCCAGTAATAATCCCGTAACAACTTGTGAGTGTTGTGAAAGATTTGGAGCAACTTCTGTACTATGATTCAAAAGTTTATGCTTGGTTATTATAATGCTTTTCATAAGTTTTGGCAACCCTTTGCAGCACTCATTCATATTAGGTACTGTGGAGAAAGTGAATGCTTTTACCATCGCTAAACACGGTTGCTCACAGTCATAGTGTACATGGGAGTTTTTGTAACTCTGTCCCCACCCTGTTTTCTTTCTTTTTTTTCAGTCTGAATGCATCATCCTAACTGACAACAGTTCCCTTCAGCACAACAGTAACTCATATATTTCACTGCAAATTCTTTCTCGGCTTCCTGCCTGTATGTGTGACTGAAACCATGATAAAATCCCCAAACTGCTGAGAATTCCTTGACAAAAGATGCAACCACCACCTCCACCCCCACCTCCTCCCCCTCCTCCAGCCCCCGGCCTTCCTCCATCCCTACATGGCACAGGCCTCATTGCCAAGGGGCTGCGCAACAGCTCCAGGATGCGCAATTTCAACTGGGAAACCCTGCCCAAACACAGCGTGATAGGAAAGCACAACATCTGGACAGCAGATAAGACTGATGGGGAATATGAGCTGGACACTGATCACATGGAGGAGCTGTTCAGCCACAAGCAGGTCCAGCAACAACTCAAGGCCCTGAACCGCCAGAGTCTGAGGGGCCTGCCAACTGCTGCTTCAGGAGGGGAAATGGTGAGTAGGCTACAACCTGCCACAGGATACAGGTGTCACACTTTGCTGAATCAGAGTGACACTTTAACCCCAAAGGTTTGTAGCAATAGATTAGAAATGTTTGGTATTTTTTTATGTAATCCTGAGGTATAGAGATGTTCTTTTGACCTCGGCTGATTTTTATTCTTTTCTAGACGTGCAGTTAAGATTAACAGGAAACATTCTTACAGTGTTTCTCTCGGCTTAAACCTAAAACCACTATTGCAGAAATCTCATTATCAGATATTTTTCAGGATTTCCTTTTTTGATCTCATTCTGCATATGCCATGAATCTCAATACATGTGATTTTTAGGGAACGGGACTATAGTGATACTTTTTTTTAAACTCTTACCTTGTAAAAGTGGAAAAATAATCAGTTTGTTTGTATATTGCATTACCAGAATAGTAATGTAATGTCTGTATTAGGAACAGTGTGTTTTGATTTAGAATCCCTCAATACAAGGGTGGAGTCTATACTATTCTTCCTATCTGTTTGTGAAAGGACGGTATAATTGTGTCCTACAGCACTATTCTGGATAGCAGCCTTCGTGTGCTCTGTAGTCAAGCTGCTGTGTATAATAAACTGCATTTATTGTCATTTGTTTAAAGGCAGGTCTTAAGTCAAAACAACTAGAAACAAAAATGTTTTTTGCATATTTATTTATATCCTTCGCTGTCATTTCTTTTGTAGATCAATCAAGGTTGTTTGTCTAAGAAAAATGGGTTAAAATCTGTTACTAAACTTTTACTTTGACCTATGTCCCATTTTCTAAGAGCGACACTGACAAAATGTATCACTGATGCAAAATGGTATCTTTGCCCAGATTGTTCAATACAATCAACTCAAAGCATTCTTAACCTTTGGAATCAACTGTCTGTTTGGAAAGCTGAGGTATCTGTGATTCAAAAGACACTGCTCAAGCCAATAGTGAAATTATCTATTAGCAACTGACAAGCTGATTATATCCAGGTTTGTGTCTGTTTCCACTCCCAGGTTTCCATCCTCAACTCCAAGAGGAGCATGAACATTGGAATTTTCCTAAAGCAGTTCAAGCGGTGAGTCAGTGGTAGTACTCTTTAGGTGTTTTTGAGAACACAGCATGAGGTCAACAGATTAATCTGCAACATGGCTGCCTCATGTTCACAAACCTTTGAAAGGCAACATGTCCTGGCAGGTCTGACCTACACTGTTCTACAGCCCCAACAGGTTTACCTCACTGTAGTAACCTTTAGATCAGTTATTGAGAGTTATTGTAAATGTGTTGCCTAAGGCTATTTGGCTTATGCAAGAGATCTAACAGGAAATGGAAAAAACTACTTTACAACTGTTAATGATAGCCTCAAACATTTGCACTCATACTGACTAAATCTCAAACATGTTTCTTGTCAAAGGATATTGCATCATTCTAATATATGTAGACAGTGTTTTACTAAGAATTGACCTCAGAAGTGTTGCTATTTCGCAAAGCTATTTGAGCAGGTAGAGGCTTGTTGGTGACAGCAACCCAACTTTTCCAAAGATGCAAAAGGTATTAACATACACACACTGCTCATGAGAAGTCCAAACCCTAAACAAAAACATCAAGATAATTGGTTACTAAAGATCTGATCTGTCCCTCCACCTCCCTCCACAGGCCGGTAAAAGACATAATTGAAGAAATTAAATCAGGAAGTAGTCTAAGCTTTGCTTCTGGAAAACTGAGGGAGTTGTGCAAGCTGCTGCCAGATGAAGGGGAGGTATGTGTGACAGCTGCTTATATTTTTTACATGTGTATATTTTTAATG
Organism: Coreoperca whiteheadi; assembly: GCA_011952105.1. Taxonomy (NCBI): domain Eukaryota; kingdom Metazoa; phylum Chordata; class Actinopteri; order Centrarchiformes; family Sinipercidae; genus Coreoperca; species Coreoperca whiteheadi. The sequence goes on from CM022478.1 coordinate 7,671,362, forward strand.
TGTTAAACAGCCTTGTTGTTCGTCATTTTACCTCAAAAAACGCAACGTGGTTTTAAGATTTGTGGTCTTTTTTTTTTTGGCTCTATCAATAAATACAGGAGAGGCAGCTGGACAGTTTTAAGGATGACCACTCTGCCCTCCCTGAAGCAGATCTGTTTATGCTAATGCTGATCAAGATTCCAAGGTGAGCCACCTGAATGTAATTCCATGTATTGCAGATGTTAAATGTCAGTGGTACTTTACTAATGATGGAATTCTTGTGTCTGTTAGTTATAAACAGCGTCTCAGCGGCTTGGTTCTCAAAGAGGAATTTTTCCCCCAAATGAATGAAATGAAAGCATTCATTGGCACTTTGACAGCAGCTGGAAAGGGTATTGTTGGTTTTCCTGGATTTCAAATAGATAATACTCAAGACAGATTTTGAGTTGTTAACCCATTTGGACTTATAATTCACCATGTGTGTCTTCTTTTAGAGTTATTGGAGTCTGATCATCTCCATTCTGTCATTCGCCTGGTACTGAAGACTGGAAATTATATGAATGCTGTGAGTGTATAATATGTGATAGTGGAGCCTTAGATGACTTTCGTTTGTGTTTTGTGCATCTTTGACTCTCATTTAATTTATTTGATCACAGGGTGGCTATGCAGGCAGTGCAATCGGCTTCCGAATGGCTTCGCTGTTGAAGTTAGTGGACACCAAAGCAAACAAACCTGGAATGAATCTTATGCATTATGTTGTGATGGCAAGTAGCTTTCACTTTGATCTGATTGCAATGTACACTCAGTTTTTCTGTATCTTAAGATTATGTTTGTAAAATGGGATTTTTATACACACTTTCATATTCACCACAGCAAGCTCAGAAGGCAGAGATGGCCCTGCTTAAATTTCCAGAACAACTCAAACACATTGAAGCTGCAGCAAGGTAAACAATTTCGTTTTAAAGTCGCTCAGCATGTTTTAACCCCTTTTTATTTACTGTACGATCAGAATTGGTCCTTTCGTTTGTTCTTTTAGAATAAATAAAAGTGAAATTGAAGCAGAGTTTCAAAAACAGATGAAGAAAGTAGAAGATGGCAAAGCGGACTTGTTGAAGCAGGAAGACTTAAAGGCACAGATGGGGGATTTTCTAAAGGTGAGGAAGCCTTTTTTGGGGGGAATTCAGTTTGTGTAAATTTCGATGGTCATTACATGTTCTAATGCTTTGATTTGGGCTCCATTTAGGAGGCTGAGGTCTGCTTAGCAGAAATAGAGACTGATCTTCAAGAACTGCAGTCAGTGAGTGACTCTGTGGCCGAGTACTTCTGTGAAGACCCAAACAAGTTCAAATTGGAGGAGTGTTGCTCCATTTTCAACTCCTTTTGTGAGAAATTTATGCGGGCCATGCAGGTAAGCCTGTGTACTGGCATGTTTGCCTTAGCTGAATAAAAAAACAAAAACATCCAATAACTGTGATTTTTCTCCAGGAAAACAAGGCTCGAGAGGTGTCAGAGGTGCAGCGGAGACACAGAGACAGATTGCAGAGTGTTTCCAAGCGCAGGTCCACAGCTACCTGCTCCAGTAGAGATAAGGAAATGGATGGAATTGCATTAGAGTCCGTACTACAGAACCTTCTTACGAAACGTGTCTCTCGGAGGAGACTCGGAGGGCCCTCATCCTCTCATGGTAGCCCCAGAAGTGGCAGCCCCAACAACGGGAGCCTATCAGAAATTACCTCTCAGGCAAAGCTCCCCACTGGAAATCAAAAGGGAGGAGGGTCTTCTAGAATTAAGGATATCAACAGGAAAGAGTGGAATTCAGCAGCTGAACTCACAGAGAGCCTTTCACAAAATAAAGCCCAGTCTAATAGTGAGGACAACAAGGCAGAAGGTGGCATTCCTCATAAAGAAGAGATGAAAATTTCCAGTAAAGAGGACCCTAGAGGTTTTACACACCCAGCCAATAGGACCACCAGCATTTCCTCCTCAGGCAGATCTTTCTCAGTCATCACTGATGATAATGAGGAAGATCTACAAGACAATAGTGAGGAGGAGGCCCAAAAGTTGCGTGAAGCATCGAAAAAAGTTTTGCGCTTTCAGAACAGCCGCAGCAGTGTCTCATCTGTGGACTATTCTCTGGAGAATCAAAAATCTCCTGGTGCAAGCACAAATTTGCCTCGTCAACGTACCTTCGATGAGGACACAGAGAGGTATCCTGGAGACCCAACCGATGAGGATTTAGTTAGATTTTTGCTCAATCCTCAGTACTCCTCAAAACGTAACCTTGGCCGCCGCCATACATTACATACCAAGGTCCCTAAAACTGAGGAAGAGGAAGATAATCTGTGGGCTCAGCCCCCAGTCAGAACTCCTAATTCTGTGGCAACACTGCCAGCAGAGGGTGCTGGACTCAATCCCTCAAAACAAGTGTTTGATTTTACTGACATATCTCATAACTTTACAAAATCTGGTGCTCAAGACCAGAATTCTCCATCAGCAGAAAAGAAAAGCAAGCCAAGTGTTTCTGTAACCCATGTTCCAGATGAAGAGGAGCAAAACCAAGAGGACAAATCAATGGAGCCCACAGGCAACCACTTGAAGAGGAATAGTGAAAATATTCCCCTGAAGAGTACATGGATTAAGACGGAAACCTCTGGACTTTTTTTTAGCTTTTTAAAACGCCTTGGAGGTAAGAGCAAACTGCCGAACAGCAAGGAAACTGTCCATAAGGGCACTGATTCTGATGTATAGGGTTTGAAAGATATACAATTTAAAGTCAAGGAAGCACACGTAACTTTAGTGTTACCTGTACTCAACTCATCATGGTGATGATGTAGTGTTATTTTTAATGTTACCTTTGTAATTTGACAATGAGGTTGTAAAGAGATGGAGAGAAGGTTCTAGGAAAGTGGTTTGGAGAATGTTTTTGACGAGGAAAGGCCACTGTGTATGTTGTACCACTAGATGGCAGAATATAACAGTAACATGGTAAACTGTTGCTCAGAAAATAGGGCTGTTGTTGATTTCCAGGCAATCTGTACATTGTCTGGTAAACAAAAGAACGATGAACACACTCACTGTAAAAATATATATAATAATAATATTTCTTTGACAGTATGGCATTGTCCTCATCAGTTGGCTAAATAGGTTATTATTAACAGTGTGTGTTCTTTGGATGGATTCAAATGTAAAACCTTGCAGAATGTATTGAGAAAATAAATTAATGTTGAGTGGGAGCATAAGACAGTATAGAGAAATCAAACTGTATGTAAAATCTCGGTTTGATACGTTGATAAATGACTACTTGTTCTGTATACATGTATGGTTGGATTCACTTTTGTTATTTTTCTTTTTTTACAATGGTGAATATCTTTTTGCCTCTTTGTTTTCCTTCTCTATTGTTGTCACAGACTCACATCAAAAATGCAGAAGGTTGGGGATGCTTTCAGGGTCTTACTCAATTCAGCCATTGTTTTGGGCTTAAATGGGTCAGTGTTATAAAGGCAGCCTGTATCTGAGCAGAGCAAAAACCATGAACTGTCAGTGACATAGTGAAGGATGCTGATCTCAAATTAACTTGAAAAGAGATTACTGTGGTTGAAGGGCCAACACCTGGTGGCCTATTATGATGAAAAGAACCAGCCTCCGTGGATGAACTCCTTTACACTGCTCCTTGTGGAGCAGTGAGGCCACAGCTTGTACCAGTGCATCTAAGAGTTCAAAATGAAAGTTCAACTACTGGCATTTCTTAGCAGTTAATACCAGAGTGACAATAAGTAGCTTTTTAGGACTATGTCCAGCTGTCTGACTGAAGTGTAACAATGAAGTAATGAAAATGACCTTCTATAACTGGAGTGACCTGAATGCTTTTTATATTTATTTATGATAAAATATTTTATAAGAGTGAGATGGATAGCCACCGAAATTACAGAGAATATTTGTTATTGTCACTACATTGTGTGTTCTCAATTTGTAACTGTATCTCTAAATAAATATACCTGTATATGTAAATGTATACACAAGAGAATCACTAAAGTGTCCAGGTAACTCTTCTCTCCACCTAAGAGTATTTACATCTCACATTTATATTCACAAACAAAAAATCAACAACATATTTATACTGCTCTACAATGTCTGTAATGTGTGATGACACAGTATACCAACAATTAAAGATTAGTAATTCTGAATTGCACAATAGAAATACATTGCTTTTTCCTACTCGCATTTGAAATTACATAAACATGTAACACCTTGCAGTTCAGTTTAAGATAAAGTGAACATATCGAAGAGTTGGTCTTCTTAATTGTATTCTGACATCACACAGGCGTGAAAATGAATTGTCAAAAGGCTATGAATTAGCATCTAAAATGACTGACAACATCATGACACAATTCATGTGATGGTTTTAACATAAGCTGATTACATCAGCTGTAAAGTTTACTTTATTAGTTGTGGGTCCTGTTTAAATTGACTATGCAGTAATATGGAGTGGCTACATAAGACGTTGTTTCTAATTATTGGATTATTTGTATTGTTACCTCATTTGTTCGAAGCATGATTCATTTGCTGTAACACATGGTGTCTATGTTTAGATTTATTGTAGGCTATTATTTATCTACTGTATTGCCAGATTACTGCAGGACCTGGTAGACATCAGTTGCTACAGGCAGTCATGAAGAAAATCTATTCAATAAGGGATAGCTTATTAAATGAAAAATAATAATTTATCCTTAGTAGATTTAACATATTGTAATGATGATAATTTGTTATAATGTACGAATGTGTGATGAAATAGTTAAGAAATGTGTATTCTTCAATTGTCAATATGTTACAACCCATGTTATAAGCTATTTTGACTGTATCAGTCTTGGCAGTGAGCGTTGCCTTCAGTGTGTATTGTGTGACCTGCTCACTGCTGCTGCTGCCGCCAGACTGCTGCTGCCATCTTGACTAAACTACGATGGAAGCAGTTTCCATGGCAACTCCACGTTGCAGGTGCAGAATAAAACCCAGAGATGACTGTGTTTGCCTCTCACACCAAGCCCCTCCCCACCAAACTCTTCACTGCATGCACCACCACAGCCGGCTCACATAGTGCATCCACATTACAATACAGTGCCATGGTTTTTTCCATTCATCCCTTTCTCTGCCATCTTCCCTCTCATTAGTCTTTATCCAGCGCATCTATTGACCCATCCCCCACTCCCCTAGAAATAAACCTTCCGAGGGAAAGCTGTTGCATCCACTGAGTTTAATCTTAGTAACATTCCTTTGTTCTTCAGATACCCCTTTCTTGTACTTGTAAGTGGAAATGTAGTTTTCTCCTTTTTACACACAGCCCGTATTACATATTCCAATAAACTAATCAGGTGCCCTGACCCCAACCCCCATACCACCACCTGACTCCACCCAAATGACTGTATCATCCATACCAGAACAAGCAGGACTCCCCCGCTGATTGTACACACCCACAACCTCTGCCTTCCCCCATACCCTCTCATTTCCCTCCGTCATAGACTCTACATAGTAATTAGCAATTTCCCTGTTCACAGTTAAAAATGCAAGAAACTGGGGCCTCATGAGGCAAGATCCAAGCGAATATAACATGAAACGTGCTGTGAAACTGTTAAGCCACTGAACTAAAGACTGTTTCAGGATTTTTGCTTGATTGTTTTATTTATTGTTGTATATAGCAGTATATTCCTTCTGTCTTTATACTCCAATGATTCTTTGCACCTTAATAATTCAAAGCTTAAAGATAATAAACTGCATCCTTTGTCCTTTTAAGGGAACTGGGCGGTATCTAAGGAAGCCAAACCCCTTTGCACCAGACAGAGCGTATCCTTCAGTCAGTTCATGAGATTTCAACTATTTTGCATCTTCCCTGCCCCCTCCATATGCTATTGGGTTCTTCAGCTCCTCCCATCAGCCATCTGACCAATGCTGCATGCAAACCACTCCCCTAATCTCCTCCTTTCCCTTCTCCTCTTCCTTATTACTGTCCCCTTCTTCTCCCAGACAGACCCTGCCCTTTCCTTTCTGTCGCCCGGTCTGTGGATTTTGTTGGAGAGGACTGGGACACTGACAATGGGAAGCTTTCGCTACGGCCTGCAATGCTGACACTCCACTCCCTCCAGCTGGGAATTCATGTGAGTACAATCTGGCGATTCACTTATTTTTATAGTATTGTATTTCTCATCTTGTGTGTGCTATTATTTGGAGTCCTAAATAATACAATGACTGGGATGAGCTCAGATGAATAATTGATACTCCATCTCATCCAGCATCTGTGCATTGGTTAATAACAGAGGGACTGTACTTACTAACCAAGATGTCCTCTCTGTTGTGATATATTCTGTTTTTCTATTCATCAATCATGAAAAACACAAGGTGAAAGTATTTTATGCCAGCCTCGTTTAACAGCAACTGTTGCACTAAAACATTCTACTGCTCTGAATCTTTATTGCTTCCTCAACCAGCCCACACACTTCTCCATTTTAGCTCCTAGGCGGCCCTGGCTCTGTAGCACTTGGGCATCTCTGCTGCAGTCTGAGGGCTGGGCTCTGTAATCAAGCATACATGCTCTTTTGTTTAGAGGATTAGTGATCTTTCGTTGGTTTTCTGATCTGAATATCTATGGGGTATATTGCTGGGAAGTTATGTGAGCCACATGTGAATCATCGTGTTGTTTGCTTAGGTCAATCTTTGAGTCCTTGTGTTGCATTGTACTGCAGCAACAGCAGCCAATGCATCATTTTCATACCTCTGGCCTAGACTGTGAGCAGATGGTTCAGTGGTGCCTTATTGATTGGTCCGTTGTTCTGGAAGATGGCTCATCTTTGTGTAAAACTCTCAAAAGTCACATGTTTGATGAGCAGCTGATAGAAATGTTTGGCTGGTTTTGCTCTGCCGGCTGCCTGCACTGGGTCACAGGGAGGTTGCAGACGGTCCTGGATGTTGTGCCTGAGGGCAGATACTTAGCCGTGGTTACATGTCTGTCTCAGGCTTTCAGGGTTTCATTTAGTTTGTACGCATGGGCTTGACGTTTAGTGTTCTTTAGTTAAACAGGGCTGGCAGCATGTGGAAGAGAACAGTGTTACAAACAAGGGTGCTATGATGACCTTACCTGTACACTCTGAATCTTTGTAAATCTTCGACTAAACTGAAGGCTGCCAGGAACAGCTTAGAAGTGACTAGATACAACCTTTGAATACAGACATGTGGCAGTAATGAAGATGCAGCTGTTGTCACAATCAATTGCTTTGCACCCACGCAAAAGAGAAAATTGATTAATTGATTGTTTGATTGATTAATCAGGATAATTTGACCCTGATCCTTCATTTTCAATGTTTTAATGGATTAATCTCCAGGTATCACCCCCCTCATGTAAATAAGGCCCATGCCAGTAGTTTTACTGGAGTTATTTTCTTAACCTGTCTACTGACATCAAATGGTACAAACCAAATATGACTGAATTCAATATTAATTGAAATAATTTGTTTGACTTGTATGTAAAATTTGTTGTCTTAAACTGATTTAATATGGTACATGCATTTGGATCTTTATACTGCCCTCTTTACTTTTATATACCTGTCAACATAAGGTCTGTAGAAAACCAAATTTACCATGCAGGACAATAACACCTGAAGTGGACTATAGGTATTAACCATATTGCAGTGTAATTACTTAGGTATTGGCCTGTGAGAAAAGTACAGAAAAATGCTGCACACAATAAAAGCATCCTATAGTAAATTTGGTAATTTGATAAAAGTTTCTACTGTTCTTTATTTTTCTACTGTCATAAACAATCTTCATTGTTTATAGCTCATTTTTAGATGAGGGACTGCATATGCATATTGACTAGAATTGATTGTATTCCGATCATGTACTGTGGGTCTACACTTAAGATTGATCAAAGCCAATCATTAGACTATGTAATTTGCCCAAATTTAAGATGGATTATCCACTTGTTTAGGCTTGGCCATTTTCATTACAGTCAACACTTTCACTGGTTGAGGGCATTTTCTTTCAATTCTGTACATGAGGCATCATAACAAAACCTCATGAAGAAGGATGTAGTCACATCAAAGATGATATAATGTGCATACAGTCTATAATGAATGTTACAATTCCCACATACATGTTTGAGTTTTTTTCATTATTATGATAGAGTTGCTTAGTAGAGACCATTCACCACTGATACAGTACACTTCATCAAACTAAACATTTGTGTTGCTCAATACGTTGTCATTCCAAAATCATATCCAGTTCATCATACATTCTGAACATTCACTTGGCATGTTTAAAAGTCAAAAGTCCTTTTGTTTACAAGTTACAATTATTCATAGTGCACACTGACCTTTGGTAATCACATTGCAAAGCAAAACATTGGCAATGTATTTGCACAGGACAACATGTACAAGACATCATGTGACCATCCGAGTCAGCAAATGCGACGCAAGAGTTACTCTGTAGCTCTCACTGCAGGAGGATAAGGGTCGCAGCCTGTGCATGTGCACTGATCGACCTTTTATAAAACCTGCAGTGCATGTTGTGCCTGCAGACACACTGCCTGCATGCCGCATTGTCTTCTGCCAGCCTTTGTGATAGTGGGCTCACAGGGAGAGACACACATGTCTCCTGACCCCTTTTTGTGTCAGTGATGATTAAAAATTCTGCTGACTACTGTACTTGACATGACGTGGTCACGTTCTCTTGTCGTCTCGCATTCTCTCAGTTGTCAGATCTTATCAATCTAACGTCTGCAGACAAAGCCAGATGAAAGATGGTTACACTATTAGTCTTTTGAAGTACAGTGACTAATTACAATCAGAGTCAATTTCTATAGTTTTTCACTGTTACTAATGTACAGATTTGGTCAGCAAATTTTTATTATCCATTAGTTATGCATGCAAATGTATTCCTCTGCACTCAGAACTAGAAAGTCAGGCAGGCATCAAATATAATTACAAACGTTGAGCACAGTTATGGATAAGATGAGCTCCGTGAAAGCAGTATACTATGAATCAAACATCAGTGGTTCAAATAGTTTTGTCTTATGTTGAGTCTGTTGTTCTCAAAAGCCTTTTACATTATGGCCACACACAGTTTTTCTTTCATTATGTGAAACCCATCGTCCACTGCTACGACCGGTCTGACAGAGACTGATGCATTGAGACAGATTCCTTCATCTGATGCAGTGAAGTGTAAGGGGAGCTTGTTAGTTTGATGAGCAGAGGTTTCTGTTTTGTGTTAATAATGATTGATGAGCCATCACAGAGCCAGGCACCCTCACTGGCCCCACAACAGCCCCTTAACACTGTCCAAAACACAGAAATGTACTTTCAGAAATTGGATTCTCTGGATGTCTCGTTCTCAGGTTTACATCAGCCTTGTTGTTGCAAACAGAACAAGGGAACTTTTGATTGTTATTGCTAGTACAAATGGGACAATGCAATCAGTCATACTTGACCTGTGTCTGAGCGGAATTCCATCAGATATTGCTGCAAATGCACATAATGATCATATGTTTCTCATTTGTTTATTGATTTACTATGGGAAACCAAAAGGAAAAACAGAATTCAGAAAGCTTTCCCAAAAAGTAATGAAACAGAGAAGATATTTACAGCAATGCAGATCTGTGACATTCACAGTAATGTGGACAGAGGTTCAAATGTTTTGTTGTTATGTAATTTGTGTAATGACGCTGTGGTAAAGCTCAGTTAAAATCTCTGGTACACATTCTCATTTTTACTGTCTCTACTTTCTCTCTTTCTCTCTCAGTCAAACACAGATATTTCTTCATCACAACCTAGGCTAGTTCTGCTCAGCTCGAGTGTACGCAGGAACAATTACTGCCTGATGACACATGCGCAGGGAAACAACAGATGTGAATGGAAACATAAACTACAGTCTATATTTAAACACAATCTTGACAGCACATCATCGAGGGCCAACGCTTCCTACTTCAGGTCACTGAGGCTGTGGCCTATGTTTACTGGTCCGGCACACAGCTGACTGCTGAAAAAAACAGTTGGAAAACGCTTTAGTTTGAAGTCTCTTAGTCTGAAGTTCTCTCTGCTGTGACACATACAGCAGATATCACTGGGGAGTAACATAATTACTACAAAGGATTTATTCCAAGTAATGGTAATTATTTCTACACAGATAGAAAAAAATTGTAAAAAGATGATACTGAAACAGACTTAAAACACTGGATGCAGTTAGAAGAAAATGTGCTTGCCTCTAACTCCATCAGGAAGGGAAACTACTTTTTATGGCCCTTGAACTGCAAACATCCTGGAATCCTGAATAGTCACAGCAAGGGAATGATATTAACAATCTACTAATTACAGCCTGCTTAAAGGGCCAGTTTCCCGCTTATTGTTTCATTTATCAACTTTCACTGAAATCATATCACAATGATATGATTATAATAGACATATGCATGTGGACCACAGTTAATTGCTTTGAACATCAGTTTCATATATCCTTATTAATTAATATCCTTATTAATATTATAATAATGATTTCAATGATCATACCCAACCCTAATATCGAGCCAAGTAGAACATTTTGCTATATCAGCCAAGTTTTCAAGATCTTTGCCACTGAGACTTCTATGACCAACCTAGTACAACAGAGTGAATGGAATTTAATTTCATCCACAGATCTTGTTGTCAACAGTTTTCATCAGGAACTATTTTCTGACCCCCGTTTAAATTCATATTACAGTGTTTTTTGGAAGCAAACTGATTTATTTCTAACTGAAACTACTTTTTGGAAATCGGAAACGTTTAAGGGATCCCATTTTGGGAGTAGCCTGACTTACTCAAGAGATCATATTTTGTAGGCGTTTCCACATGATCTTATGTAATAGGTCTCATAAATAATTTAAAAGCTGTGGGTGAGAGAAGTAGATCATCTATTCAGTCTGACTTTTTGGGTGATTCTAAGTGGAACATTTTCTCATCCACAAAAGATAACATCGCTCATTCCATCCATTAGTCACAAGGCAAAATAAATGTCTTTCTTTTATTCATTTCACTTTACAAAGTAGTGGAATGCACTGGACTAGAAGACATGAGTTATTTACTTTTTGTATTATGGAGGACAGAAAAGCCTTAGAGTGATCATTTGCAGAAAGCATGGCAGCTCTCCAGTCTAAGTACACAACTCACAACTACAAAACAAGCAGCACTTTATGGGAGAGGTAAAGAGCGGGGCATGTCTACCGGCTCTTGTGCAGCAGATGAAATCCAAGCAGATTAAGCTGAGACCAGTGTTTTCTCTGTTAGCTCATGTTCCTGTTGCAATTAAAACATTCATATTAGACGTCCCTGTCTTCGAGAGAAAGGTGTTTAGCACCCAAACAACTCACCTCAAGTATGAAATATCTCCTTATAGTCTGGTCTATGGACTAGCAATGACTGTCACTGCTTCACGGGTGGTAATAGCATTTGAGTAGTGAGTCAGGCCAAGTTTATGTGCATTTATGTGAGGCGTTTACTCTAATTGATTAGAGTTGACTGGGCGTGATGGTTTCATCAGAATCTGGGAGACAGAGTAATCCAGATGGCAGACAGGGCCTGACCCTGCAGGAGGACATTAAGCCACTTAACTGTAATGCAGGGTGAGAGTGGCAAGAGATGCTTTGCAGTCAAACAAAAACACCGTTCACATTTGGTGGATTTTTTGCAGGCATCATGTCCCAGTGTGACAGATACAGAACAGAGAAAACCCAGTTGCATACTGTCTGGTATAACTGACCTCATCTGTCTGAAGTGCTGATCATGCAGTTCCTGTGACGGAGCCTTGAAGAGGATCTAGTCACTCACATGCTGCCTCAAACACTACAGTGTACTGCAGATTTAGGTCTCTAGTCTGTGTACTCTACTGTCACTATTACTGTATGTGTAATATTTCTGTCAGAGCTATTTTTAATATCTCAACTCATGGTTTTCTTCTGTTATTTTTAGATTTATCTTCTAGATTTGTTTGAGGAAGATTTTACTATACATACAGTATATCTTGGAATAACTGAACCCTTTGGAGTTTTGTGGCAAAGGCTTGTAAAGTTGTATATTGCATCTGCAGTGATTTAATTGACATTGTTTTTGTCTTTTCTGTTTATCTTTCAATGCAATTTTCACTCATATTATCCAGCTTTGCTTTAAGCACATGCACAACTACCCAGAGCTGCTGTTACGGAGAGACTGTTTTTAAAGAAAGATCCTCTTTCTGTGATGAGGCGAGTGGGAGGAACTGAGACTAAGAGGGCTGCTGAGAGATCGGGAAGGCGGGGAGGAAGGGAAGGGAAGGTGGGGGGGGGTGACTGTTGCAACCCTAAAGGCAGCGGCCAGCCACCCGAGAGGGGAGGAGCCTGAGGGCTTTGGCTCCTCAAGCTTCTTCCTGATGTCACCGTTCAGCTGCTGCAATTCAGAGTCCATGTGAAGGGAAGACAGCCCAGGGAGGGGAGGGCTTTTGTGGAGAGACAAGGGGAGGGGGAAGCAGGGGCTGGGTGTGTGGACAGTGAAAGGGTTCAGCAGAGCTCCTTAGTCAGTAGGCCTTATAATCGCTTGGCAAGGAGCAACAATGGGGCCTGAGAAAAAAATCCCCATCTGCAAGACGTCTGTGGCTGAGATCAGGCTGTCTGATGCTATGAGTGCATTTATGTGGTTGAGAGAGAGAAGAGAAAAAGGAGAGGACAATAGAAAGGAGGAAAAGCGATGAAGGGAGGGGAGGAGATGTGGTGGGCTGTGAGCAGAGCTGGAATGCCATTGTTAGAACTCGCTGCTCTGTCTTTCAGAGAGGGACAGCTGCCTCTGAGGCCTGCTTGCTCATGTGAGACAAGCAACCCAAGTCCCCCCCCCCCCCCACCCCCCCCCCCCACCCCAACCCTTTACAACCAAACGG
>CM022478.1:7684771-7787194 GCA_011952105.1 Coreoperca whiteheadi
CACCCCCAATCTCCCCACAGACAGACAGGTGGTGCCTGAACTCAACCAGCTGGGAGTCAAGGGAAGGAACTAGGAGGAATTTGGAGAGTGGAGTATTAAAGCTTCCTCTTTTCTCTCCATACTCACAAAGAAAAAGGGGCCTAGCTATATTTGTCAAGGGACTGCTCAGAGCTGAAAGGCAGAGCGGGATGCATTAGTTCTTAGTGCTAGGTCTGATAGTTACCCTCATCCCGGTTCAGACTGAGAGAGCATTTGTGTAGATGCAACCTCAAAGAATAAATTATACATTCTGCTTTTTGCGGATGAAAGATGAGGTGAGGCTAAAGAATTGTACAGTCACAGGGCTGTGACGCATGAAGAGGGGATGGGTGAGGTGGCATTGCTTTTGCTTTCTAAGGAAAGCTTTGTGTGTGTTTTGTTAGGATTAATTAACTGGGATATTAACAATTGCAGTTATGCAACATTAAAACTATTAGAGAGTCTTTCTCAGTTGAGTGGATCTGTTCTTATAAAGTGCACACTGGTCTATTAGATTTCCTATGTCTTTGTTGTGTATTAAATTACAATAAATATGATGTTGTTCGCATATCCATGTCCTTAACCATATGATCACATTTGGTTTGCTTGATCAGTAAATGTTTCACAGTTACTGTACTGCATTCTGAGCCACAAGACTGTTTTTGGGATAAAGACATTGCTCTCAGGCTCATAATGATTGTAGCACTACAACTCCATGCATATCATGTCTTTGTGGACTGTCTTAAGTTATAAATCTGAATGTAAAGTAAGCAGAGTTTATCTTTTTTATATAGATTTTTACAATATATCCTAGTTTTTATATTTGTTGTTCAGGAAGTGGTTTTCAATATATTTCAGATATTATTTTCCAAATAAGGATAGCTTCCAGTGCCAGTTGTGCAGTTGTATTAAATCAGCCATATCTCGCTCAGCCAACTGGACGTTCTCTTGTTTTGTGGAGTGTTTATGAAGTAACTGAGGATTTATGACTATACATTAAATGAGCCTTGCCCAGATCATAAGGACATAATCAGTTCGGATGTTGCTTACTGGTGTTAGAAAATGTAGGCTCAGTTACAAAATAACATCCACGGTTTCTGCAGAGCAACACATGCCAGTTTCAGGGTTTGACAGTTACTATTGGATTCATTTGTTTTCTGTTTGAAACGGTGAATTGCCTTTGCCTTTGAGTTTCTACTGTATTTCAACATGTCAGAGCTCTTCATGTCACCGAAGACACACAGGCATTGTCTGACATCACTCCTTCAATTTTCATATAATGACTCCCCTTCTAAATTCCATCTATGTGTAATGAAATCTGGATGAAGTGGATGGAGAGCTTTCATTCAAGAAGCAAAATGCAGTCTCAAGGTTTTTAGAGGATTGTGCGTGACAGATGGGGTTAGTGACAACAAGAGCAACATCTGAAATGAAGTGAAAACCAAAAAGAGCTAGTGGCTAATGGCATGCTCTCTACAATGTTGAGTAATGTTATAATACAAGATACTTAGTAATGTTTCTATACAAACAAGCTAATCACCAAAGCAGAGCAATGGCTGAAATGTTTCGAACATTACATGAAACACAGATTGATGCTGTTTTGTAAGCAGTATTTCTTGATCACATTAAAGCATTGTGCCTGTGTTTTGGTGTCGTCCATGTAATCCTTTATGTGCTTATGTACAAGATGACAGATGTACAACATGTCACTGGCACACTGAGATAATCTGTGCGTGACCCAGTGATACAGTTTCATGTAACAGCAAGTACCATCTGAACAGACACCCAGCAGTCATCCTCTCGTCTGGAATTTAAGAAATGTTAAACAATAAAAAATATTGCCAGGAATTACATAAGGTGCGTTTAAGCATTTTGGGTTAACAGCATATTTATATACACATACACTACACTTAACACCACTGTAAACACAGACATATTGGCTCCTAGACTGCATATTTGTCATGGCTAAGGGTTCAGCCCTGCGGTGTTAATCACGTGTTCATTTTTCATCGACTACATTAGCTTGATTAGGATTTTCACTTATAAGTCAAACAACCTCCGGCTATGCGGGTGTTAAAAAAGAAGCTCATCCTACTGATACAGTTTCATAAGGGAGAGAGAGCATAAAATGCCAGCAGATATAGGACTTGGATTAGGTTTTATAATGTTAACAGCATTATGACTCATTTCTTCCTTTGCTCATGCTGAGGATAAGCGAATACACCCTCCTCATCCTGTTTGAATGTTTCCTCAAGTCTTGACCTTTCTCCTGTTTCTTCCACTCTTGTGTGTGCAGGTTAACTGGTTCCTGTGCCCACTTTGAATGTCCGTCACTATGGCTAAGCGTGAGACCGGCAGCCCCAGCCCTGTGGTCAGGCAGATAGACAAGCAGTTCCTTGTCTGCAGCATTTGTTTGGACCATTATCACAACCCCAAGGTCCTGCCCTGCCTGCATACCTTCTGTGAGAAGTAAGATCTGAATCAATCATTATTAAAGGGATGTTTAAAGAAATTTCCAAATGATCTGTGATGGCCTCAAATTACACTACCTACAAAAGCTATTCTCTCATTATTGTGGCTTTTGCATGATGTAAGACACCAACCACTCTGAACTTGTCCACAAGAAAATAGACAGCAATCTTTGGCACAGTATTTTTTGCAGCAAGCACTGATTTCCACAGCTCTGTTGCTCCCACATAGGACATATAGGACATTTATTTAAATAATTAGGTGCGCCCAGTAAAACTGTAAGGAACAAAAACTTATTATGTCTTCTGAGCAAGTCTAAAAGAAAGGTTTTGCATTACACCATGTTGACCCTGGAATAGGTGCTAAATTGCAGCTTCAGCTCTCTAATTCAGTTCTTTTACATGTTGTCTCTGTGTAGATGTCTACAAAACTACATCCCTCCCCAGTCTTTGACGCTGTCCTGCCCAGTATGCAGACAGACCTCTATCCTGCCAGAGAAGGGTGTGGCAGCCCTGCAGAACAACTTCTTCATCACAAACCTAATGGAGGTGTTACAGCGAGACCCAGAGTGCAGCCGACCTGAGGCCTGTAATGTTCTTGAGTCAGCCAGTGCAGCCACAGCCTGTCAGCCCCTCTCTTGCCCCAACCATGAGGGCAAGGTAAGCTAAAACAAAAGCACCAAGGGTGTTACGCAGTAGGTCAGATCTTTCAGAGATCAACGAAAAGTTCATGACAACTACAATATCTCATATTAATTTATTTTTCTGATATCTGTGAATTTCTGAGCAAATTTACTCCAGAAATATAATGTTAAGTTGACTCGTACTCCATTGCACCATCTGCAGGTGATGGAGTTTTACTGTGAGTCATGTGAAACAGCAATGTGTCTGGAGTGCACAGAAGGAGAACACAGGGAACATGTCACAGTTCCTCTGAGGGATGTGCTGGAACAGCATAAGTCAGCGCTTAAAAATCAGCTGGACGCTCTGCGCAACAGGTACGATTTTCAATGCTTTAATCCATAATGAATTTTGTGATTCCGTCTAGAATTTCTTGGAAGTATCGGAAATATAAAGAACGCTAATTTGAAAGTTTTTTTCTGTGTTCATCTTCTTTGCTTTCTTCTGGCAGACTACCTCAGCTGACGGCTGCCATTGAGCTTGTGAATGAGATCTCCAAGCAGCTTACGGAGCGGAAAAATGAGGCAGTGACTGAAATCAGTAACACTTTTGATGAGCTGGAAAAGGCCTTACATCAACGCAAGACTGCTCTCATTACTGAGGTGGAAAACATCTGCAGCACCAAGCAGAAGGTCAGAGGTCTTTCTGATTTTTATTTTTTATTTTTATGGTTTCCACATTTTAGTACAAGAACCACTGACTGGCTGCCTCTGTCTCTTTGGACATTCGTAGGTGCTTCAAGCCCAGCTGACCGCTTTGCTTCAGGGCAAAGAGAACATTCAAAGCAGCTGCAACTTCACAGAGCAGGCCCTGAGCCATGGCAGCGCCACTGAGGTCCTGTTGGTCCAGAAACAGATGGGTGAGCGGGTCAGTGCCCTGGCACGACACAGCTTTCCTGAGCATCCCCACGAAAATGGACATCTGGAATGCCAGGTAGAGACAGATGGACTGAGGCGCTCCATCCAGAACCTGGGAGTCCTGATCACAACTGGGGCTGTAGGCCATACTAGTGTTGCCACCGGTGAAGGTCTGCGACATGCACTGGTCGGCCAGCACAATACTGTCACAGTCACTACTAAAGACAAGGATGGAGAACTAGTGAAGACTGGTAATGCTGCTCTGAGGGCAGAGATTGTCTCTGCAGATAGAGTGTGCACTGAAGCTGATGTGGTGGACAACAAGAATGGCACCTATGACGTTGGATATACAATCCGCTCAGAGGGAGAATTCACCTTCTCTTTGCTGCTATATGAACAGCCTGTGAGGGGGAGTCCATTCCGTTTGCGTGCTGTCAAGCCGTCAGATGTGCTGCAGTCACCAGACGACGTGAAGAGAAGAGTGAAGTCCCCAAGTGGAGGAGGGGGTCATGTTCGACAGAAGGCTGTGCGCAGGCCCTCCAGCATGTACAGCACCACCAAGAAAAAGGAAAACCCAATAGAGGATGAGCTGATCTACAGAGTGGGTGGGTGAATAACTGGCTAGCTCTGCTGTTAATTATGGTAACTGCTGACTGAGCTGTATGATGTATTTCTCTAGACCACACACTTATCATATCACTGGATAATTTGTGTAGCTGATGATGCAGAGTATTCTGTTTTAGACCTCTTTTGTGGCACAAAATTGTTTCCTGTTTGCTCTTTCTTTTGAAACTGTTAAAACGCCAAGTAAACGCTGAAATCCGAGCAAAGTACAGCAGAACTGATATATACATAATTTTTACACATGCATAGTGCTAAAGCAGCCTGATGTCTTGTTGCATAATAGGAACAAGAGGGCGAGATAAAGGAGAATTCACTAACCTACAAGGCATCTCGACCTCCAGTAATGGACGGATTGTGGTGGCAGACAGCAACAACCAGTGTATACAGGTCAGTGTCTATCATTCTTTTGAGCTGCAAAATGTAATGATGGATTCCATTTTTTTAGGTTTTGAAATAATTGAAGCTTCTCTGTTTCTAGGTGTTCTCAAATGATGGCCAGTTTAAGATGAGGTTTGGGGTCAGAGGTCGTTCACCAGGGCAGCTGCAGCGCCCCACAGGGGTCACTGTGGACATGAACGGTGACATAATTGTAGCTGACTACGACAACAGATGGATTAGCATCTTCTCCTCGGATGGCAAGTTCAAGGTGAGTGGTCTCAGCCAGGGAAAAAAATGTATTTTTACCTGACAAATTCAAAATGTTCCACTGAATGACCAAACTGTCCCTCCGGTTGTCACAGAACAAAATTGGGGCTGGAAGATTGATGGGACCCAAAGGTGTGGCTGTGGATAAGAATGGACATATCATCACGGTTGATAATAAGGCCTGCTGTGTTTTCATCTTCCAATCAAATGGCAAGCTGGTGACAAAGTTCGGAGCCAGAGGAACATCGGACAGACACTTTGCAGGTACTGTGTAATACTAAGCACATGTACCTATGTCTATAATCATTTCATTAATGATGTCTCTTACAGTAAAGATGCACACTGAATAACGCTTCATGTCTCAGGGCATGTGGTTGGGCCAGATTTACAGATTTTATTTGTTTATACTTTACAGGAATGTTGATTTGTATAAATCACATGTATTTAGTAATCAGTTTCTATACACCCTTTATTTTAGAGTGCAACTAATGTTAGCATGTATAGCTGCTTGTTAAATTATAGACATCAATGCACAGTTAATCATTATTTAATGTTGCATTGATGATCTAGTACTGTTAACATGCACCTGATCATCATAGTACAAGACCGAACAGGCAAAAATTCATAATTCACACTGATGCATGAAAAAGATATGATGATTGTCTTCCTGTCCTTGTCTCTCACTCGAATTTTTGGGAGAAAAAAAGTTACTGTTAATAGGATTTGCTTGCATTACTGGAATCCCTCATTGGTATGGCTTCAGTTGTTGCACAGATAGCAGTATTTCAGTTGAAACTCACCCGTTCTTTCGATTTAATTTCTCACTTGGACCTTTTCTTTTCTTTTAGAAAAAAGTGGTGCAAACATTGCACTGGAACAAAAGCTTAGTAAATCTGGCCCTGTTTTCAGTAAGTAATTAATTCCCTGTGAATGTGAAATAAGAAAAAAACTGTGTTCTTTTTACATGTTAATGCATCAGTTCTGTCATGTCTCACGTATTGGCCCACGTCAACTCTCGGAGTCTCTTTGTGACCACTGTGTGTGTCTGCGTGTCGTTTTTTAAAGTCCATAAATAGCGTGGAACTTCCTCGTGTGTGTTGTAAAGCAGTGGATGACTCATCTTTCCTCTCTTTCCCTCTCTGTTGCCTCTGCTGCTTCCAGGTCCTCACTTTGTGGCCGTAAATAACAAAAATGAAATTGTGGTAACAGACTTTCATAACCATTCAGTCAAGGTATGGCTTGTTGCAAGTGTGTGTGTGTACATTCTTTACTGTAGTGAACCTGCACTGGCAATATTGTGAATAAATGACTTACAGGAAAAACATTTATGTTTGAATCAGTTTAACTTGCCAAAGGTACAGAAAACCTCTCCCAGTTTCTTTGCTTTGAAGTGCCTACCTTTTTTTTTCAGTTCAGTAATCTGAATGAAGTGCTGGGGCTACTTCGAAATGGTTATGGCTGCCATTCTTTTTCCCATTCTTTTTTTTCCCACAATGACATTGTTAGTCTCTTTCCGGGGTGCATAAAACAAGTAAAATAATCAGCAATTTAAAATCACTCAGTTTTAGTGACAAAAGAAAAGGCAGAATCAGCCCAACATAAACATTGTCTTAAATTATTTTAGCAATATGCTTTGTACCGTATTTTTCTTAGCATGTTTTTATTATGTGTGACAGCAGAGTGTCATTCTCCTGTTCTCTTTCCTGTTTAATCTTTCCTGCAGGTGTACAATGCAGATGGGGAGTTCCTGTTTAAATTTGGCTCCCACGGAGAGGGGAACGGCCAGTTTAACGCTCCAACAGGCGTGGCCGTGGATGCCAATGGAAATATCATTGTTGCTGATTGGGGCAACAGTCGGATCCAGGTTAGCTTGAGAAAACTACATCTTATTGAGTGCTGCGAGCAAATTTGTAAGTATATCACTCACTTACCCAACTTTTCCCTCTGTACTGTGTAACCAACCAGGTGTTCGACAGCTCAGGGTCCTTCCTGTCCTACATCAACACATCAGCAGACCCCCTTTATGGCCCCCAGGGCCTGGCCCTCACATCTGATGGTCATGTGGCAGTGGCAGACTCTGGGAACCACTGCTTCAAGGTCTACCGCTACCTGCAGTAGAGACCAGAGACTACCATCTTCACCACTGCAAGCACTGACAACGACACAACCAATGTATTCCACAGGGTGCAATGACCTTTCCAATACAGCCTTTTGAGGTGCACATCAGCTGATCTCCCGGATATAATTAAGTGTCTGAACCTGAGTTTACCCTATGTATGATGTGTATTGAAGGTTGTTTTTAAAGTTGGGTAATGTAGCATCTGTGGGACAAGTAATGGACATAAAGCTGTGGACTGGTTTTAGAGAATGTGCAAAAGCATTTTTGTGTGTTGTACGCTGTTGATGGTATTATTAAACCACACTTTCTGTAAGACCGGACAGAGTAGGAGATAGATTGAAGTATTTAATGAGCCATAACTTGTCCAAATGCATGAAGTTTTATTTTATCTGAATGCCTAGGCAACAACACAGTGTACCCATCAGTTGCTTTTCTAGTTAATGCTTACAGTGAAATGAACAACGCTACGCTTCTCCAGCAATGAAATGTCAAATTTCTAATTTACTGACATCTCACATAAAAGTGTCACCACCATCTGTGCATTGATTTGCTGTATGTATTGTATATACATAAATGTATATTGTATATATTAGATCACTCCGTATGTATGTGCTATGAGTTTGAAACACACAGCCTTTTGGCTATTCAGAAAGCAGCAGTCAAGGATTCCAGGATTTAAAAAATGTGTGTATGGCAGCTGTTAAAAAGTATGCTTTTCAAACATACCCAGCACATGCTTAAAAGAAGAGGGTCATATTTATTGCTAATGTAAGCAGCACAATAATCCTTTTTGTTAATATCTGTTGTTTCAAAGGGAAAAAACTAAAAGACAAAAAAAATGCTAATTTATTTTATTTTATACACTAGCTAAGCATTTACAAATTATTTTTCTAAATTGATGTGCTTTTTTTTTTCTTTGGAGCTTCACACTTTATCCCTTTCCCATAAAGGGATATTTCACCTTAAAGCAGAATTCAGTATCCACCCACATCTGGAAAATTTTGATCAGTGTTTGTGCACATGAGCAGCTCTTTTCCAAAGCTAGAAACCCATCTTCGTTTACATTTGGAATGCCTTTAAAAAAGAAAGTTTTTTCTAAGATTCTCTGTTAATAATTAATGGCTAAAGATATGGGCTCATAGAATGATTGTTTTACCTTTAAGAATTAAAGAGCTTTATTCATTGAAGTGCTAACAGTTACAAGCCAGAAATAATACACATATCTCAGGAAATCCATTCAAATGAGATCACAATGTCAATGGAACAACTTTAACTATTTTTTATTTCTTTTGACAGTTTCAGATTGTGAAGGAGACATTGGGAGCTTTGTAAGAAAACTGTTAATTTGTGCAAATGTAGTCTGGATCCAAGATCACAGAAATTATTGGGATGGAATGTGAATTCTGTTTTACAGTGGGGTTTTTTTTTTTGCTTTCACATAGAAAACAGAACACAAAATTATTAAATGAGAATTTATTAGATGGCATTTGCCAGCAAACTCATCCACGCTTTAAAATGCACTTGCCTATGATACTGTTGTAAGCTATCTAACAAAACACAGTTAGATCTGAGTTTCTGCCTGCATTATATCAAGCCATGACTCCCAAGTAAAAAAAAACCTGTACCAGTGGAGCTGTTGCTGCTGTTACTCCCCCTAGTGTTCATTCTGTGTAATGTCATAAGAAAACCTGGTGCCACAGCAGAAGAGAGACCAGGTTCAGGAAGAAGGCAACTTCCTGCTCTGACATAATTAACCACAGCACTGTGCGACCCGATTTCACCAGTTAAGTTAACCAGGAAGCTGCTGTTCTTCATGTACCTGATCTGTTGTTTGACTTTTTGCCATACATGAGCCCAGACATCTTTAAAAAGTCAGAGGCTCACCTTTTTGACATGTTTTAACCTAAGCTGTTTGTGTCACACCAATACAATTTTGTTTTCTCGATGAATATGCACTGGTAATAAAAGCACATGGTTTACTGAGTTGTTGTATAAGTATGTGACTGCTCATTTTTCTTGACTTGCACTGAGGGGAATATGATCTGTTTCTAAATTTGAGCATTAAACTTAATCATTGAATGGTGGTAATAAGGAAATTATACAGTGGGTCCGCATCTAGGTTTATAGTGACCACAAATTTAGATTTCATTATCTTGAAATTAATAAGGTTGTAGTAGTTAAGTATAACGTTTTTATGGCCTTGCATCTCTTTTCTCAGAAGTCCTAGTAGGCTATATTGCATTTTGACAAAAAAGGGACTGATGCACAATTGGATCAATAGATAGATTTATATATAGGTATGGGAATGGTTGCATGTGATTTTGAGCATTTTTAATCAAACTATTTAAGCTGGTTTGGTGACCAGTACAAAGAACTGTTATATATGTTTCATCAAAAAACAGAAAATATCTTGATGTTTTCTGGAAAAATTATTTATTTGAAGACCACGCTGTGCTTCTGGCCTATGTTACAAATACTTACAGCACATACAGTATGCATTTTCTTTTAACAATAACCATTCCCAAAACATCCAAATGGTATATTTATAGGCAATACATACGTATATACAGACATAAATGTGAATAAAAAAGCTCAGAATGCTATTAGAGTGGAATAAAAGAACCACAGTACATTAATACAGTGTCAAACCTAGATTAGCAAGCAAATTGTGCACTGAAAGAAAACTCATACTTCGGTTAAACTTTTCATGAAGGTATGATATAACAGGTTGCATAGAATTGTTTTCAATTTCCAAATAAAAAAGCAACATTTATAAAGTAGTGACTATGAAGTTAGTGTCTGTCATACGATATACAGTAGTATGAGGTAATCAGATTTTATGGCAATTCTGTGCCTGAATCTGGAAAAACAAACAAAGAAAACGAATACATGGAAAGGTTGTATGATGTTCATCTTATGTGCACAATGTTTTAATGCAAACATGGCACATAACCTGTATATGTGTAATGCGTATTGAAATCACAAGAACAAACACGTCATACAGTTTGAGAAAGATAGAAGGTTTAAAGCAAAATTAAAAAGGGAGAGGAAATTATATATATGATTTGTGTCTGCCCTAAATAACAAGCGTTGAAAAATAAATAAATACATTTAAAACTATTGAATAAGGGAGAGTACAGTAGTTCTGACAATAAAGACGATGACTGAGGGTAAAACATTTCATTCCCTTTAAGTGAAATCTGCTAAACGTATTCGAAGATATTTCAAGGTTTAAAAAAAACTTAAACAGCACAGTCAACACATAGCCCTGTTGTGAGAGGGATCTGGAGTCCCAGTTATCTCTACTAAGATACAGTAGTCAACACTTTCAGCATATCAGTTGTGCCAAGAGTGAAAATAGTTCCTGCTGGAAATATTGGATTTGGAACAGCTACTATACTACACTGTACATTGCAGACCAGCTGTCTTGAAAGTCGCTTCAATTCTATAAACTCTTAACAGTTTAACTTCTCTTATTTGATTTAGTGCCATGTATCAATTATAGGTGATAAAATCATACAGTGTTTCAACATCTAAATATTAGGGGAAATTTAACAATAACAATTAGCTACCGATAAATACTGTTTTTCATGGTATATACTGTAAAATACAAGGTGGAAATACAGTAGATCAGACGCATTTGTCACAATTCCATTCAAGTCAGTATTTAGATTTTTTTTTTTTTACAATTTCAAACAATCTTAAAATACAAAAATAAATGCATGCAAAAACATGAGCACAAGAAAACAATGTGAAAAATATTTTTTCATTTGAGTGTTCACACAGGACAAACACAGCATACATCATAGAACCTCAAAATCCTGTGATTTCTTAGGCACGCACTGAATCTAAGGACGAATCATTCTCTATAAGAACAGACAGGTTTACCCAGTGTAAGCAAACTATGGACAGTGTCTTGATGCAGCAAATCAAACATACAAAGCCCGTTGTTAACAACTATAGTATGCAAAATATCCACCTTCTCGTGACCTACTCAGTAAAACACCAAATGCCTCTCAAGTTAGGACGCATCTTCTGTAGCACCTTTGGAAACATAATAACACCTTTTTTGGATCAAGTGGCATCAAAAGCAAATCAATAAGTGAGTGCTGTCAACTTGACAAGTGCCTTGAAACAGCTGCTAACAAAGTCTGTCGCTAAGTTAGTGTCCAGACCGCTCCCCGGCCGTGGAAGTGATTCAGTATTTCAAGTAGATTTCTGAACAGAATCAAAGCTCTTGTAGTTTGTGCTGCTTCATACACAATCTTCAATTTTTATCTAAATGTGAGGCACTTGCAAAACAAAAGTAACAACTAAAACTCAATCATTAGTATGTTAAACCTCTGAGCTGTCGCTGTTGCTGAGGGCTTGTGCCATCATGGGCTCTGCGCTGCTGGAGCTCTTGGGTACGTCTTTCGTCCCCCGCTTGGACCGGGCCAGTAACACTACCACGACGATGATGATGAGCACTGTGAGGAGCAGTCCGACAAAGATACCAATGATCAACACTAGTCTGTCATCACTGTTGTCTCTCTGGTCGAGTTCACGGGGGATGATCCCTTTGGTGAAGATCTCCCTCTCTGGGCTTGTCCTCTGCTGGCTGCTGCGGTCCAATGCGATGTGGAGGATGTTGGTGCCGCGGTTGTTACTCACACCGATCTCCTCTATTATGTCTGGCACGTCGTTGACTGATCTTCTGGTGCGATGTTGACCCTTTGGACGCAGATTTGGGTTGTGGCTCATCACATGGTACTCCAGGCTTCTCTTCCCTATGCCGCGGTTAGCGTTGTCCCGAGAACGGACAGTGTAGATGGTGTGAATGTACCACTCTCTCCCTGCAGACACCTGGAGAGAGCAACAGTTGTTTTAAAACCTGGTACCTGTGAGTCATTTTTATGTCACAGCTTTCTGTAAAACTCCGATTGCTTTTGTCGATCCATAAGAGGCTTTAGTAATAAAAGAAAAAAAGATTACAAGATTAAAAAGATTGTTGTCGCCCGCATCAAGTACAAAGCGATGCTCTTGGCTTACAAGACCACCACTGGTTCTGCACCAACATATCTTTGCTTGCTCATACAGACCTACGCTCCTGCCAGGTCCCTGCCTCTCTGCAAATGAACGACGTCTGGTGGTACCATGCCAAAAAGGAATAAAATCACTCTCGCGCACCTTCTCTGGATCCGTTCCACATTGGTGGAATGATCTGCCTGCTTCTACAAGATCAGCAGATTCTGTAGCCACCTTTAAAAAGCTCTTGAAAACGCATCTCTTCCGTCAACACCTAACTGACAATCACTAACTTCTTCTTCATTTCTACCTCTGCTCAAAAAAAAAAGGAAAAAACAAAACAAACCCTTCCTATCCTTAGCTTTGTATACTGTGCTAGGCTTTAATCAGACTCGTTTTTGAATGCACTTGCTTTTTGCTTTTTGTTACCTTGTGTTGTTATATTGCTTCCATTGTCTTCCTCATATGTAAGTCGCTTTGGATAAAAGTGTCTGCTAAATGACTAAATGTAAATTTTAAAAAGATACTATTGACAAATACAGCCACAGTCAATGTTACTTTCTTCAGGGACCCATTTTAACGTTTGCTGTGCTATTTATTTCTGTACTAGTGTATATGTGGCCAAACATAACAATATGACCTCAAACATACAGTATGTCCAGTGCAGATACTGTACAATGGAGTTGCAAAGCAGAAACGTTGTTTCAGCCACTGGAAAATACTCATCAGGCCTGTAGAAATACTGATACTGACTGTGCCAAAAAACACAGATTCACTGAGTCATACGATATAATATGATCCTGTCATCAGAGGCCATGTAATGGCCAGCACACATGGGGACGGGATTGTTTACTTGCAGTAAGGTTTCCATGAGGATGCAAAAACTGTCAGGCCAGTGAGTATTTTTTTCTCGCGGCTTATTAAAAATGTGACAACATATTTTAAGGTCACTTTCTGTGACTCTTACAGTAATTCAAGGGTGTGTACTGAATGTGTTTCTTGTTCTTGACATTTATACTGACCTGGAAGAGAGCTGAGGAGTCCATTCTGAAACCATCTGACCCAGGTTGTCTCACTAGAGCTAAAGCGCCGCTGTCATCCACTGCCAGGAAGGCGTTGAAAGCTACATTGCCAAATGACCGGGCCTGGGTCTCTGGCTGGGCCTTGTCCTGGAGTGAGAAGGAAGGAAGGAATATTTAGCTTTGAACGGACACAAAGCACATGTGAGATGATGAGAGATATACTTTTGTTGCCTACAATTATCTTGAATCTGTAGAGTAGTGATGGAGCATCAGCCAGACAGCCAAACTCAAAGTTGCTGGGGTTGTATTTAGGGACATATCCATCAGCTCCAGTACACATGAACACTTTCTCTATGTTACAAATAAAGGAGTCGCCCAAGTTCTGCACTGGATCCACCATCACTCGTCCGTAAATTGTATCCCCTGAGGGAAGAAAAATACAGTTTTCATCACTACAAAACACATGTAACACATCACATGTGCATAAACATGATGGTTTAACTGAAAGTTGTACTTAAAAGGTTTTATAATGTCCACTGATGCAGTTCTCTCAAAGGATTTTATTTTGCTCAGGCTACAATATTGAAAGCAACATTAAAGCCCCAACTAAAACTACTCTCTCACTCTTTGCAACAAGAGCAGTCCACATTCACTTGGACAGCAGCTTCAAGAGCTTTTCAAATACTTTCAAGATATTTTTGAGAGAAATAAAACCCTTGGAATTCTAGCGTGGTTTAGAAAAAGCATGGAAGAACCCTAACCCTAACCCTTCCCTTATATTTTTATACCGATGGGTAAAGAAATAATGGGGAACATTTCTGCTACATCTACAGAAATATTCATCACACAGGGATTTCCTTTTGATCTGTAGAATGGAGAGAAGTCCAAGCTAAGCAATGAAATACATTTACAGCCATCCATTAAAGTTCAATACCTTCATGGGCCTTGTTTGTTTTTGTTTTTTTGAATCCACATACTTTCTCGAGCAATTGGTGTTTTGTGACTGCACCTCATCGCCTTACCCTGTGAGAACGCAGTGTCACTCTCCTGTCCAAACCCCATAGAGCCGTCTGAGAGCCAGAGCGTCCGTTTAGAGAGTAAGATCATCTGCGTGTTCAGACTAAACTCAGCAGCCACGGGGTCGCTAACCTAGAAACACATAGAAGACAGCTAAATACATTAAGAAAGACATTTGACTCTCTTTTGGCTTTTGGACATTTTGATGGAGATTTGCCATTATTTCTGGCATTTTATTGGCAAAATGATTAATGAATTTTCTCAGCTTTGCTATTATCACTCTAGATGGTCTTGATGCTGGGGTGGATATTGGCATCAGTATCAGGAGCTGGACACATAGCACTGCAGGTGCAGCTAAATGGATTAATAGTGGGATGTTGATTAGAGATTTGTTCCTGTCAGGGTAAATGACAGGAGGAGGACAAGAGTTCCAGTTTTCTGAATACTTAATTTGATGGAGTGAACCAGGAGGGACTTTCCTCTTAGATTTTTCAAGCAATGGGATACAAAGGAGAGAGGTACAAAAATAAATGACTCAAAATGAGCCAAGAAGTGCGGCTTACAGGAAGTAAAGAATGTTCAATTTAATTAAATTGTGTGAATTAACTTTCACAAAGTTTCATAGGCCAATTTTTCAAATGTACAGTCGTCTGTACTTAAACAAGCAGTTGTGTCTGCAAGTAAAATATGTGTCTCAATTCACACATGTTGTTGAATTTATAATTTCCATCGGTGTAGCTAATAATATATGTTTTATATACTTATTTTAACTGAGATAGCAGAGTCTCACGTGTGTTTTGAATATGATATTATTTTTACACTGTTGTTAAATTCCCCTCAAGGATCAGGTGAGGCTACCTGTTGGAAACGGATGTCCATG
This sequence comes from Coreoperca whiteheadi, assembly GCA_011952105.1. Lineage (NCBI taxonomy): Eukaryota > Metazoa > Chordata > Actinopteri > Centrarchiformes > Sinipercidae > Coreoperca > Coreoperca whiteheadi. The sequence continues at coordinate 7,700,110 of CM022478.1, forward strand.
TCGAAGGTAAGAGGCTCTCTGGGATTGCAAACAGGAGGGATTGTGTACTCCAGGCTGGGAGGGGATGTACAGGCGACCAGCTTCACTGTGTACGTGCCCGAGTAGTCACGCACCTGAGAGGGGAAATTACGTTCAGTAAGAATCTAGTGTAAAAACAGCAAAAAAAATTAAACTGCTTCTTGGAAAACAAAATGTTTACTTACAGCAAAATCAGAGACAAATGTCCACTGCTGGATGGGCTGGTTGTACGTTGGCTCATTCCTCACAAGACTGAGGTTAAAGGTCAAACCAGGGTGGTCCGGACACATGACCATGGAGGTGAGTGGCGAAGCTAATTGAAAAACATTTAAATTATATGTACCAGTGTATTCTAATTATGTGTACTCAGTTGCAAGTTAAAATACTTCAAAAACAATACACAAAAACCATTATATCACATTATATTTAGACAGTTGGACACTACCTCCCTTCTATGACATATTGTACCTGGATGTGCAAATACAAACAGGCCTCTGAATCGAGCCTCAGTGCGGAAGTTGACTACTAGTCGTCCCTGGCCATTTATACGCATGCTGGTTGGATACAGGGCACCTGCAAAGACAGTCACAGACAGCTTTAATTTTGCTACTTAATTAATTTACATTACCTCATTTAGTGAACATGACACATTTTTAAGTAATCCCCAATTTTATACTGCAAACTACTGTTCAAGCCTTACCTTGTAGTTCAGCCTCTGGTGGGCTACCGATACCATCCCTCCATAAGATGGCAGTGTCGTACACAAATGTGAGCCTCAGCTCTGACTGTAAGTCAAAGTGCTGCCATCCTCCTGCTCCCACAGGAGAGTGGAAGACATAGGACACATGGAGCGGGACACGTAGGGTCACATATGACTGGACCAGATTCAACACCTGCAGTGAAAACCAACACAGTGACAGAAAAAAAAATGTAATTCATATTTCGCAGATTAACTTAGCCTTGTTACTGAGATTCCACGATGAAAACATCAAGATGCCCAAATAACAATATCCAACTGTTATAACTGATATAAGCAAGTTATGTTATGAACGGCACTACATTAAGTGCACAGATTGACTGGACTTGGCAAAACATGTATTAGGGAACTTAAAGCACACTTTCCTGGGAAATCATGCCTATATTGTTAACTTGAAGTAGGCATCATTACGTTTACTTTATATTCTATATAGCTGTAAGATTATATGCATTCTCTATAGTGTTCATGGACTCTAACCATTACAGAGGAAGTACTGCATTTTTTACCATCTCAACTATATCAATTAAAACATTTCAATTGCAAATAAAAAAAAAAGTGTCCAAATCCTAATGTTTTTAGTTAACATCAAAAATAAGAAATACTTCAAAAAAACACAGAATAGACTACATTACATTTGTTGGGGTTATTGAAATGCTCCAAACTTTCCTTTTCTCAAAGAGCTGTGCTAAAATGGTCAAAGGATTCCAAGTGGTGAAAGTCCTCAGAGGGAGCACTCTCTGGTATCTGCACTTTACTCTGACCTGTGAGAGGTACCTGCCTGCACTGGCTCTGTGTTCATGTGGAGACGTGCCTACGCCTCTGGGCGCTGAGAGCTCAGGCAAATGATTAGCAGAATTGCCTTCTGACACAACCTGCTGGGCCTTAATAGATTCCTGTGGTCCTGTTAAGCTGGGCACTAAGCCCTACACTGTGACATGACACTGGCCCTGGCCTGCACAGAGCTGTCTGCGCTCAGCCTGCCTGCCCACTTAGGCGAGGACTTGGGTCACGAGGCACCCACAAACAAAGGCAGTTTCTTTTTCCATAGGTCCTACCTTACAGAACGCTCCTGAAACTGAACCTGTGACGCCTCAGTCTATGCATCTACATACCGTTTCTTGGTCTGTTCAACAGTAACCATAGCAACACACTCTACATACAGAGCTGAATGTATACCATTCTTCCCCTTTATAGTTAGACTATAGGGACAAGAATAGTTTTTACTGCTAGAAGGGTGTTCTTCTGGATTTTGAGATTGCCTTGTACATAGTCTGAGGGTCAAAATCATTAATTTCTTTCATAAGATACTGTTATTTTCTTTTTTAAGTTATTGGATTATCTCTGATCAATGTGGTCACTTATCAATGAAGAAAGAAGTGAAACCACCATACTCATCATTTATTCCACGTGCATTGTCGATTTCTGACCTCAAGCCATTACTACTAGACAAAGGTATCGGCAGCAGGCTGCTTACTTGTCAAGACATGTTTATTACCGCCACATTCACATTTACATCATGTGGCTACAGGCAACAACGTTCCACTTGTTGAGAAAGGCTGTTATTACCTGGGTGATGCCTTTGTTATTAAATAAACCTAAGGCCATGTAAAATGAGAAACTCCCATTACAATAACAAACCAATATGCACTCTTGTATACCTTCAGAGCCAAGATATATGCTGTAGGGCTTTAATTAATAATCCCCAGTAAAGAGTGTAGTGGTGGTTTTCACCATGATGTTCCCCATGCACTCTTCTGGCCCTTCTTTATCAACACTAACTTAATTAACTGCAAGTCAACTAACAGTAGGTTTCCAATGTGAATGCAAATGTTGAAGGCTGCGGGGCATGTGAGGCTTTAAGATCTCTTTCTTCAAGCTCAAAATACAACAGCTGCTTTAAACAGCAAATTGTGCACAGAGCAAAACAGACAAATAGAGATTGTTATGAGGCTGCTGGTTATTGACTCTTGCCACTTTCATAAGTCAAATAACTGGTCTTAGCAGGAGTCGAAGGAAGCAGGGTGTCGGGTTAGTCATTACTATGGAGGTTAACATGGGTCTCCAGACAATAATGGATTACTTCTCTACAGGCTAGTATTTAGGATCTTTAAAGGAAAACCGAGTAGGCAAGCAGGATTTTATAATGCCTGTAAATAATTAATTAGGATAGAAAATCCAGGAATATTTTGAAATAAAAATGGGAAAGACTTGTTATAGGAAAGAATAGACCAGTAACTGCTGTGTCCACATGCCTACCCTCAAGGGGGTCTGCCGCTTTATTGAACGGACTCCTTGCACCTCATGTCTAGAGATGAAAAAAGGGGTCAGAGGTGAGCCGAAACTCAAAGGTGGGACTGCTTACCTGTCCATCAGTCCCGATGGTGCCTCCACAGTCACTGAGCAGCTCAGACATGTCATAGTAGCTGGTGAATTCCCACAAACAAGCCTCCAAGTTGAGGTTTCTATAGAATCGTAGTGTACTGGTTCCCCTGAGGGAAGTGCTGTATTGGTAAGGGGCCGTCTCGCCAATCACTTCTGGATTTTTGGTGGCTTCAGTAAGGAAGCTGTAGCGTGTCTTGACCTCAGTGTAGTCCAACAAATTGGAGCAGCGATGGTTGCCAACACGGGTACCGTCAGGACTCAGAGTAAGCTCAAAGTTAGACAGGGGCCGGGTGGAAACTACAGGCAACATACCTGAGGGAGGATATACACATAGCAGTCAGAAAGTGGAATCATAGGAATGTTAGATTAAACAATAAGGAAAAACTAACTGAAGTAGCTTCTTGTTAAAAGAATGTGGTTGTGGTAACAAGGTTCTAAGACTTTCCCAGCTCGAGAGGGGTTTCAAACCAACAACCTGCCATATTTTAATTGATTATTCTAAACATTCAATCTGCTGTTCTTACCATCAATGTGAGGCATGGTGACAGTTAGTTTGATGAGGTTGGGGTGGTGTATGTCATCTGTTCCAGTGTACCGCAGCTTGGCAGAGAAGGGCTCTGCCCCTACTGTGCCTATAACACGAGGCTGGCACATTCCTGCAACCATGCCGGAAACAGACAAACATCAAACGATTTGTTTTTTTTAAAAAAAGTCCTCCACAGAAAATTCTTTTATGTTTCAGTTTTCTTTCAGACCAAGGACAGCAAGTACTGCGGTGGGGGAGCAAAATGCAGCCAGCAGCTACTTATCGTGTTGAGCCATTCCCATGAGAGAGACTAAACATTCCAAGCTACATGAGCTGCACTCACCCTCGTCCATGCTGATGGACACTATGGGGCTACTGAGCTCCAGACCTTCATCCCCGTTAGAATTCACGCCCCGTGCGGCGCACTGGACCCTGGAACCTGCCTGGAAGTAGACTGAGTCCAGAGTGATGAGCTTGGAGGAGGTGAAGAAGGTATCAAAGTCAATTTCCCTCATAGGGCTTGTGACGCCGTCCGGGCCGGTGGGGGCGCTAACGAGCCAGCGATAATGAGTTAGGGTGTTGTTGATGTTCTCGCTTACGCAGATGGATCCTGTTTTGTCATAGTCTGGGTACTTTGGGTTACAGGCCTGGAAAAAGGAAAATAAATAATGCACCCAAAAATCACTGCAGCAGCCAAAATCATTTCTGTATATTTCTGATGAGCCCTCGAGGTAGCTGATAATTGAGCACATCTGCTAAATACTACCTCATTAACAGTATTTACCTGTTTAAAACTGCAAAATGTCTTGCTAAATGAATCATTAACAGAGTAAATGACTGAAAATCATGTAATTAAGTATTTATTGGACAATCACTTGGGACATACAGTGACACAAATGACAGGGTATCCAGCTACGGGGAGAGAGTCCCTGGTCTTGTCGATGTCATCGTAATGCAGCAGAGAAACCACTCTGGGCACAGAGGGGAAGGTGACATCCGCCATGCTGTTGGTCTCCTCGATATAGATTATGGCTTTGCTCATCTGTTGATTGACAAGCAAGGGCTATTTAGAGGATGTTAATGGAGAACAAATGTCTGCTGTCATCTAATGTGATAGTTAGCCAGGTAACTGGTAGTTTGGCTTAATTTTCACCTTTGTCTCTGCCACCATGTTCTCATCAGGCTTCAGGTGAACAGTGAATGCCTCCCTCATTTCTCTGACACTGTCATATAAAATCTCCACCTCCACATAGTGCTCTGTGTCACCCTCCTTGAACACAATTTCTGCAGAGAAAGGAGAGATTTGACAAATATTATTCTAGCAAATTTCAAATAAACGCTGTCCTGATAAAAGTGCCTAGAAGTATTATTTACCCTCAGATATGGGATGGTAGTCCTCCCCAGAGGTAGCAGATCCGTCCTTGGTGTGAACTCGGACAACAGAGACCTTGGAGGTGTCTCCAACACGCAGCACAGGGATCTTCACCACATTCACATGGCCATTTAACTTGGGTTCATTCACACTGAATTTGGTCTCTCCAAACCTAATAATCGCCTCTGAGAGAACATAGTTTCAATCATGTTAGTAAACTATAATTCTAACATTACAGCGTACCACATATTAAAGCCCCTGTGTGTACAACTTTCTGAATTTGAGACCTAAAACATTTTCAGACAGTAAGGTAGATCTGGGGAAACAGATAAATGGACTGAAAGCAACACACGGACTAAAAAAAATGTCACATTTTTTCCCAAACAATATTTATGCCATCGGGGTAACATAAAATATGTTAAAATCATATATAAATTCTGCACATGGAGGCATTCAAACAGAAATATTGTAAGTAACTTATAACAACAACAAAAAAGCATTCTTACTGTCTGCATCATCTTTTATCTTGATGAACGTTTCATTCTGCCCTCCAATAGATGCTCCATATGGAGATTCACTCTTGGGGCTTCCCAACACAAGACGGAGCTCTTCCTCTTCTTCATGTTCTGTATCATCAACTAGTACCAGTACACAAGGCTTTTCAATCTCTCCTGAGAAAAAAGTAAAGAAAAAAGATCTTGAGCGACAACATAATGTCCTTGTAATTCCTTTTAATTAAGTAAAGGAAACACCATGCAAAGCGGTGTGTGCGAGATTTTACTACACCACCTGGTAAGAAGGTGATGATGGAAGCATCTGTGTTGGGCCTCTCGTTGAAGTCCATCATGACCTGGGCTGTCCCCTGCCTGCTGTAACAGCGTACTGTGGACTTGTAGCTGATATCCCCACTACGGTATACAGTAGCTGAGATCTGCCCTGAGTTCTCATTGCCCACATACGCAGCATCGCGGAACTGCACCTTTGGCACTAGAAAAACATCATTAAAACCATAAATCAACATCAGAAATACAATGTACACATCATAAATTACTAAGTGTAACTGTTTGAATGAATTTAGTTCACAACCAAACTACAACAAGATTTTCACTCACAGTCTGAAACAGAGTCATTGATGAGGATGGTAGCCTTGCTCGGCTCCCCGAGGATCCCATTCATGGGCATCCGGAGCACCAGTTCAAACTTCTCTGGCCCCTCCAGCACTGGCTGGCCCAGGTCATCCAGGATGGTCACACGAAATGTCTGCATTGTGACCCCCGGTGCAAAGTCCAGATTCCGGCTGATCCCCACGTAATCCACACCAGCTGCTCCACAACACAATGTAGGTCAGGCGTGTTTCAAAGAACCGAATGCTTATGCGACAGAGTGAACTGCAGTACTTGATATGATTTTGACAGCAGTTCTCATGTTACTTCAAAATTCATTTGTGAATGTCAGGCGGTGAGCAAGATTAAAGGATATAGGCTAGCTACCCTGCGTGCTGACAAAATTACACTTTCTATCTTGTGGTCGATAGCAATGAACAGTTGGAATTTGTTGCGTGATTATAGGAGAGCTGTAAGAAACTGGATACCTCCCCAAGCGCAAACAGGTTATTCATTTGCCATTCTTTGAAGAGTCTGGGTATTGAGAGCTCACCCTTTGGCCGCAAGGCTTTTCTCATGTACTTATGACCCAGTTATGTGTGTAAGTGTGTGCTTGCATTTCTACCATGCTGCATACGATTAGATGCTAGTTATTTTGCAGGCAAGGGCAGAGATGTTAAAATGTTGTACAATAGGGAGAAGCCTGCCGGGGGGCTTGCAATAATAGAGGTTGTAGGGAAGGCTTGAGGAGATAGCAACCAGTCTTAGAGTCCAAAGCGCTTACTAACACCCAGAACAATCAGTATGCATTCCTAAAGCTCTGTTCTCACTCAGACCACCATTATCCTCACAACACTGTCTATATCCGATGCCTCCAAGACAGGAGTGCAACAGAATAGCCCTGACTTCTCTCCCCCTAACCTAAAACAATGTTTACATTCCACAGGTCATCCACCCAACATATCCACGTTAACATCCCCTTGCACTCTTGAGTTCAGGAAAAAAAAAAAGTGTGACAGGGTGACAACTTAAGTCTATTGTTTTCTGTGGTTTACATTTCTCTAAGCACTAACTTGCTCAAGCTGTCAGAGAAAGGCGCCTCACAGGTATACATACCCTCAGCAGAGACAGGTTCTGTCTTTCTGGAGCGCACTGTGACGGTTCCTCCTTTGGAAAGATCAGTCCCAGTCCTCCACACCTGCACCTCCACGAAGCCATCGCTCTCATCCACGTGGTAGTCTGTGTTGCCAAAGTAGAAGATGGGAGCTGGGAAGAGCAACAAAAGTGAAGGAGATGAGGAAAAGCACACAGGAGGATGTAATCAATAATCATCTTTTAGCTGTTTCACAACAGGATACTTGAATGCTTGTTGTAATTGCAGAGTTGAATCTGTAATAGCTAGCATGCTCTTTAAGATCACCTCTGATTAAAGGAGAAAGTGAGCGAATGTTTTCATCGAAACACCAGCAGGTAGTCAACACTGTAATTGTAGCCCTTAAACTATACTTTCTAACTTCCTGGAATTCTGTTTTTTGTTTGTTGTTGTTTTTTTGTTGTTTTTTGGGGTGGGGGGGGTTCTACATCTGCAACAAGTATTAAAAGACAAAAAACAACCTGAACCTGAATTTCCTGGTTTTGTCCTGGACGAGCCTGGTGGTGGGGCTGACTTTGATAGTCAAGGGTCTGAGAGGCAGACAGGAGGCCTGACAGGAGGTCTGGGGGATGTAGAGCTCGATGTGCCAGCCCAGGCCTGTCTGACTGCAATTAGTGTTTCTATGAGCTGAGATTCCACTGCAGCCAAACTCACCCACTATTATTCTATTTAACTCTTTCAGAGCCTGTTTTCTCTCAACAATATACAACATGTCATGCTGCTTACGAAAAAACGGCTTATGGGCTTGGACCTCTGTATACATTCCCTTCGGGTGGTGCGGTGAGTCACAGTCACACTGTAAGAACTGCCACCACAAAGAGTCTATTTATGGACTTCAGTCATAGTACTTTAAAGCAATACAGAAATAACCTGATCTGAGACCAATCCAGGAATTTTCACTTAATGCACACATTCTCATAATTGATCAAATACATCATTGTTATGATGATTAATGGGAACAAGCCACTACTGAGCAGTAAAAACCGTGCGCTTTTGAGAGCAACTGTGACCAAATAATGAATAAATTAAGTGAATGGCGATGGCCATGGGCAGAGTTGTGGTTTCCATGACAATGGAACTCTGCACCTACAAAACGGTACTTAGCCATTTCTGATTGCACAGTATGAGGCAAAAAGGAGAGTGGGGATGTGGAACTGAGTCATAAATGCATTAAACAAAAACAAATCCATACCATTGTAACTGCGTGATGATTATGTTATCTAATGGACCCAAAATACAAGAGCAGGAAAAAAGAGATTAACTGTCAGTCAACAGTGCTGCCAGACACAATTACTGATCAGGAAAAAACTATTTGTTATTTTGCACTCTATCATTTTTATGAGTACTAATCTGAGTCTCAGATGGTGTTGCATATTTTGATGCAGTCTACTTTGGCAGTAACAGCTCTACATTGACAAGATAAGACAAGTTCTAAAAGGGAAATAGTCTTTTTAGGCAAAGCCTTGGGATTTGTGGTTCTCAGAGGAGCAATCTCTGTGGCCGCAATAACATTTCTCCTAAGAGCAAGCAAACAAAAAACTTTTATGCTTTAATCTGTCCTGAGAGCACAGCCAGGACAATGAGTGCTGCATCAAGAGGCTTGCAGCTGCCAGAATATCTCCCCACAGAGAAACCAAACAAAGATGGTTTTGGCTGCCTGCACTGGGTCCCCAACAGGAGGAGTAATCAGATCTACTAGCCTGAGGTTGGCAGCCAGGAACTCAGGCCCTGTTGTACTACTCCAGTAATCAGATAAGGTTTGTGAAGCAGACAGTGAGCTTCAAAGAGCTACGGCCCATTAACTGAAAGGTAAACCACTGGCTCCTGGGCTCCATCAGCCCAGACAGCAGTTACCTTCTATGCCACACAGGACACCTAAGGTTACCTGGATGTAAGTGGAGATGATCCAGATTTAGACCTACTCATTATGTAAAATAATGGAAGGTCCATAAACCTTCATTTATTTAAACTCATTCAACTGATTTATAAGATTAGATTTTATTAGTATTGTCATTAATACTAGCTCCACAAACAAAATAATAAACCACTCAGTTTCCTTCTTAGAAACTAAGAATATGAAACATAAGTCGGAAATAAGATAGCACCTTAGCTATAGTCACTGTGGTGGTCAATTTAATGGGCTATTTGCCTGAATAACATAGCCAAACAAAGGAAATATCTGTACTGCTGTATATGAACATAAAATAAAATAAGAGGCACAAAGAGAGACACAGGAATCCCTAAGGGGACTGTTACACTCCCACTGACTGCTTGATTTCACTTGAACTTTGCATGACATTCCCACAGCGCTAAGTGGCTTCTCTAATGGTGAGATTCAATTGAGCCTTGGCAAATGCTCCTCTGCCCACTGTGTAGTCGACAAATTTCTCTCCAGCAGTAAAAACATACAAAAGCAGCTCCATATTCAATACAGAATAATCTACAACTTTAACCGTTGACGACTGTGAGAAACACTTGAATTTAAAAAAAGGCTGGATTGGGTGTCTTAAGGCTGTTGATTAAAGTCAGCTCCTCTCTGCTTAAGTACTTTGGACATCTGTTTATATCAGAATGAATAGAATCCAGGTGAGACATAATGACTGGGTTTGTGGCTCCCCCCCCCCCGATTCATCCCCATCCAGGATTTATTGTCCATGCACGGGACCCGCCCATCTTTAAAACAGCTCATAATCATACCTTCAGAACCAGTGCAAAATGTACATGCAACAGACACAAGGCTATAAATACCCAAGTCAAGTCCTGCTGTACAAGCATTCTCATGTCTTACAGCCCCAACCACAAAAATATTTTCCCGGACACAGAGTCAATATCAAACAGCAATTACCTCTGCAAGAAAGGACAAGTTTCTCCAAACCCATCACTGCCAAAAGCCAAAATGGAAACTGTAAGGATGTGGCCGTTTATGTGCAGATGGTCTTCCGCTGGGAAAATAGCAGGTATTCTGAGGATAGCAGCTGTCCATGCATGCTACTGTAGAATGCCTGGACAGCTTGTAAACTTTACAGTCTTACATGCCATGTTGCTAGAAGAGTTACCTTTAAGCAAAAAAAAGTGTAAAAGGTATTCAACTGTCAATGTTAGCAATAAGCTTGCCAAAAAGTAATTTTCAACAGCAGCTCCATAGTATCGTGTATTTGTGCATTACTTGGAGGCTTCAATGTGTGTATGTATGGTGAAGAGAAGAAGACAGAAACAAGAGCGAAAAATGCTATTAGGCTATGTGTTTATCTCTTTATTAGCAATATTCAACAACAACCAGCTATAACCTTTTGCACACGTTACCAAAGACCTTGTCAATTTGTACCTTCTTTTGTTTACTGTTTCCTTCAAAGTTTTGTTCTGCTGTTATTTAGATTCAGTTTGCCGGTCCTGTTGTGCCAGAAAAAACTAAGCTGTTTCTGGCATTATCCACATCTACACTTCCATGTGCCTTCTCTGATAGCAAGGCTGGATTAACCTGGTAGGGGACCCAGAGCTATATTACCTGTTTAGCTCCTCTGCATTTTGCATGGCATTCCTATGCTGAAAACCCCCCATATCATGTAAATTGATAATTTGGTGTACCACAAACCAGGTGACACACAGTGCACCTGGGTTTGCAGAGTTGTGATTGACTGTTAACATGCAAGGTTTCACACTATCCAAGATCCTCCCCTTGCTGAACAGACAACCTGAACAACCACCAGAGATTGAAAGTGCAGCAAGCAGACAATGATCCCTCACCATCTTCGCACCTGTGTAGACTGACAATTGTGTTTGTTAGAGGGTCTGGACAGGCTGGAAGCACAGCTGCTGGGGACTGAACCTGCATGGATGTTTGTGAGTGTGGACAAATTTGTAGCTTTACAATACCTTGATGCCCACAAGAAGCATACTGTTAACAACTTGTTTTTTCGCTTGTATTCACAATACAGCAATTGTATCTTACCAATTATACCAAGGTAATAATCCCTTTATCTTGGCTTATATTAAATTATTGCTGGAAATGTTATAAATAAATGAGCAAAACTGCTTTGCCAATATTTTATTTACCAGATTTCTGCATCAATGTAATGAAGTCCATATTATTTTTCTGAATTTGGATTAGCAGAAAATTGACATTTCCAATTTATTATTTGATTTGTAAATAGTCTCGATTGAAATTTCCACAAAGTACTGGCAATAGAAAATTACATTTGCAATGATTTTGTACACATCACCCACCCCAAAAAGGATTTCAGTACTCAATTATTGTTTTATAGACAGGAAAAATGTTAGTAAATGTACTAAATTTAACCCATCTACTACATCATTTTTTTCTGAATTAATTTCCTGTAGACCGACACACATAAAATGGGAAAAGTCTAGATACCCAGTGGGATTTTGTTGAGTTTTGGTCACACTTTCTGACTGAGATCATTTGCCAACAAAGTTCCTTCTGAGGCAGAAATATCAGTTTCTGTGCCATGTAAGAGTCTGGTGGTTTTCAATCTAAACAAAGCTGATTTTAATTACTCCCTCTCTGCGGGTGAAGGTGTGCTAATTAGTGACATTAATGCTTTGGTTGGAAAGAAAACATGCCTTCTCTTCCATGGCACAGGTCTCCAAAACTGGTTACTAGTGCAGTAAACTTCAACTCATTTAGGGGTAAACGTTATAAACATTCTCAGTTTAGATTCCCGCAATTGTCATATTATCAGACCCTCGGCAGAAAATACAAGCTCCACCTCCTACTGCACTGGTGTGGTTTTTTGCACATGCTTCTACCTACGTAGGTGGCCAAGACTGTGTGTTTTCAATATTGTGCTACTCTGGTTTGCTGGCTTGAAAAGAAGATATATTGCTGACATGCATTCTTTGCTGATAGTAGTAGTGTGTCTTTCTAAGAACGATTTCAGCTCACAACTCGGTGTAGCTGCTGAAAGCCCTCCTGGGGAGGCCCAGCATAGACCTCTCACAGGCAGGGACAGGTGCTCGGCCAGACACCGACTCCTTCCTGCCATGTACAAAACCCACTGGACAGCTACTGCTATAAGAGGGATGACAAAGAAGGATGTGATGCCTCCATTTTTGTTCCTTCCATATATACTGGAATGGAGTTATGAAAGGAACCTGGATTATGTACTTATATTTAATACCAAGCAATGATAGCTGAACTTAAAATGGGAATGACTCTCCTGCTGCCTTTCTACTCTTCCAGACAGGAGATTGCTTGTTCTGCTTGCCTTAGAGCTATTTACCACTTACTTCACCATCAGTGCCCAAGCCATTTCATTATCACCTCCTTCAGGGAGATATGAATGTTTTGACACCACCTGATTCCTCCTCGCTATTCACGTTCCATTTATTCAGTGCTGGCCGGCAACCTAAACACCTCCAGCACCCATTACAAATTATACTTTGGAGGTGTTGCTGCGCCAACTTTGCACATATTGTGTGTGCATGTGAATGTCCGTGTGTGTGTGTGTGTGTGTGTCTCTTTGTGTGTAGATGTGTGTTCAGGCACTCCATCTGATGTCAGGTACTAGGGACGTCATTATAATAGGCAGCCAAGTTGTTGGACAATACCTCCAGGCATTGTTTCTCTCCGCGTCACACTGAGTCAGTCAGTAAGAATTACAATTTGAGAATAACAATAAAATGCACACAAAAGATTTTTCCACAAAAGGAGGCTGTAGTGTGGCCCTAACAATCATGCTGTATGGGGCACCCTTGTGAGTTTAGCTCTTTCTGACAACTGATATGCATAAGAAGATTTAGATTTTGACGCAGCTACCCTGACAAAGCCAGAGGCAAAGAAAACATGATTACATATAAAACAGGAATAAACCTGAGTATAGACTGTTAGTCAGTCTGAATCAAGTTAATCCTATAATGTACTTACCTAGCTTCCTTTTTTTCTCCTGTTTCTGTGAGATAATACACTGAGGACCTCTAATATAGGCAAAGGTCTGCCAGGAAGTCTCAAGTCTGTAGAGCGAAAACATTTTTTTGTATATTTTATAATGAATTGAATTTTAAAACTACAAAAATTGGATTTCTCAGGCAAGTCATTGTTTATAACAGTTGAATTAAGATGGCACACTGGCTGACTCTCTATATGCCAGGGGTAATCGTAAAATACAGTCTGCCTTCCCCAACTAAATGAAAACGAAGTACTGCGTGAACATGAACATGTTATTTATCAGTAACAGGAAACTCTGCCGCACTAAAGAAGTAGTTTCTTAAACCATTAACCCTTTGCCTTTGTTATTCTGAGACCACTTCCAAAGTTATTAACTTATCCTTTGTAGTATATTGCGTTATCTATGTGCTTTATTTCCCAGCCTCCCTGTTTCTCCTTTCATCCTTGACCCTCATCCTAAATGTAAATGACAACGACCGTATGTGACAGAGTCAGACAGTTATTGTTAGAGATGAATCAATAATGTCTCCAATCAATGAGCTCTCTGGCAGTTCTTTGACTGGTACTGTTAGAGTCAGAGCCATCCATAAAGACTGTGACACTGTTTGGAAATGTAATAGCTGCAGTGGTAACGTCTTTGGGAAGCAGGCTGAATGCCGTAAGGACCTACTGTTGTACATCCTATTAAAAACTTGTGTGTCTCAGCAGCTGTCTTGGCATTCTGGAGTCAATACCCAGGAGCAGCAGAGGTCAAAAGGCCCTCTACTCACTCTCAGGTTACACCAGACGCTGCTACAGTGAGAAAACATTCCAACCACGTAACCTCCTCCTTCCTCAAGCAGGTCAAACAAATCCACTTGAAGTGTGCCTGCCTCGAGTCCCACAGGGAATAGAAGGGGAGAACCTGTTACACAGTCTGAAAACTGCTGCTGCAGGACCCTCGAAGACAAGACCTCTTCACCACATGGACAGATGATTCACATCCTAAGCACTGATCTTGACCATGATCTAAAAAAACTTTTAGATGCCTAAATACATTTCTTCGGAGGGGAAATAAAAGACTGAATATCTCTGTGTTCCTAAAGCACTGAAGGCTCTCATTAATTAATGTGATTATTTATGCTGAGGGAAAGGTCCAGGACCATCGTCACTGACCAAAAGCAACACAGGCTGTTTCAGTTTGGACTGTCATTATCTGGACCAATGCTATGCTGTGCTCATATCAGGAAATTATGAAGTCTATGATGTTTTCAGCATGTACAGTACTATGAAATGGGGGGGGGTCTCCTACAACAGGAATACAATTTTAAGTAATTTGAGCAGTTGGAAAAGATTCAAATAAATCCCAATGAAGCTAACTTATTTCAATTACATGCAATAAAATTAATCATTCCCCAATGGTCATGATTTTCAAACTACTTAAACCAAGCAATTAGCTGAAATGCTGAATTGAATATTGCATCATCACCCCAATTATCTAGCTTCAAATGGGTTTTGATTCAAGGAAAAAAAGATGGTTCCACAATCATGCCGAGTTTTTCAGCTCCAGTGTTGCCTGCTTGCGATCACAGAGCCTTGACTTCACAGCAGTGATTCCGGAGATCGTCAGAGTGATAGGGAACTGAGGCATGGCCGTCAGGTGTTGGGGAACAAAGACGCGTCAGAAAGATATGGGAGACTATCAGCCCTCCAGTCTGAGCCTGCAGATACGAGATAAAGGCTCCGCCTCCAGGAAGGGGGCTTGCACACTCAAATGATTTATCTCTGAGATGTTGTCAGACATGCACAAACACACAGAAACAAACTTCAAACACACATTTCACATGCACACCAACACATTTGCTGTCTGTCTGCCCACCTGCCTACCACACAGAATGTGTCTCATTGGATCAATTTATGCAGAAAAAAAATATTGCATTTGCAAAACTTTTTCCAAACTAATTTTCAGCTACTGTCAAAGTGCTCATACATTATATATATTGCACAAATAAAGTAACACCTCAAATTAAATCAGATAAAGGGCCTTCTAGTCACGAAACAGATTCATGCTGCCTTTTCGTGAGGCTTCAATCAGAACTGAAAAACCTTTAAAAGTGAAAGGAAAAAGCACAAAAAAACCTGTCTCTAAATTCTACAAAGGGATTCAATAAGCAAAGCCCTTTAATGTATTGTACCTGCAGAGACTATTTGGCACTGTATTGCATTCAATTTCACACTTATGATTGGTGAAATGTCATCTTACTGTCTTCCATATCGGGAATGATTGTGATTCTGGCTGTGTGGAACTCTGAGCCCAGGCGGCCTCCCATAGGCATGCTGAGGGTGACATTGAAGCTCTCCTCGTCTTCATACAGGGAGTCATCAATGATCACAACCCGGCAGGGTTTCTCCACCTCTCCCTTGTCGAAGCGCAGGATGCTGTGATGGTCCTCAGGCCGGGAGATGTAATCAGAGTAGGACAGCACTGTTGTGGGGACGGTGCCTGTGGCCGAAACTGAGTGGGCAGAAAACAGAATCACAGAAAGCAAAGTTAACGATTTCACATTAAAATCCATAAATAACCTTTTTCCCTGAAATCGTTTTTTCATGAACAATGTTTACATGCATCACTGAAATACTACTTGAGGATGATATGCCTAGAAATTATTTTCTTAACAGAGTTATTCACTTACTTTATACACACATCATAACTCGTTCAGAGCAAGCTAAGCTCTTTTTTAAATTACGAGCAAGACTGCTTTAACAGAAAAGAGAAACCTTCATTCTCGACTTCATTTTACCATTTACAGAAACAATATGATCTAACGTGGACCTTCATCCAGTTATTTTCTTTGCACTTCCTCTTCCGTTTTTTTAACGGTAACATGTACATCATGTACACTGAAAACTGAACAGTTGCCAGCAAGTCAATGATGAAAGGCAGACAAGCTTATGGGTTTCTTTTTCCCTGGCACATTGATTAACTGTTACTTTGTACCTACATTTGATGTGCAGGAATGAAACTGTTTCAAAGTCAAAACTACAGAACTAGTGCAAAATGTACTTATTCTCCAGAGCTACCGTCAACATGGCAACCGTCACCATCTGCTACTTCAACACATGGTGGCCTTTCCAGATGCCAGTTATAGTAATTCAGCCTCAGTCTAGATCTAATTTCAAGGAAGAGAGGTGATCGAGATAAGTAACAAGTATTGGAGTCCAGCTGAGGGAGAGGGGAACAATTTGTTCACTCAAGAAATGTTGTTAATTGTCACTTTAATATCTACTCACAAAAATACACAAAGTTTACCACTTCATTTCAAAACATAGTTCTTGTGTTACCTTGCTGAGTGTAACAGATGACCATGAGCTCCTGATTGACATCTCCACTCCTGTGCACTGGGATAAGCAGCTCACCAATGTCCTCCTCTATGTTGTATGCAGCTGTGGGTATGAACACTGTTGATTCTGTATGTGAGGAAAAATCAAACATCATCTCATTAGTTCATTACTTTGACTTAGTGAGGCGATATCATTTGAGTTGAATGGCTTCATGCTAAATCTTATCTGACTTTTGGTACAAGGATATCGCTCTGGCAACCTGAATCTGATACACTGAATGTCAAGTGAATTGAAATGATGCAGAAAAAAGAAAAGCTTCACAACACTAAATCATATGTGACATTATTTGCATCCAAAACCTTTAATACACTGGCTTGCAGCTTACACACTGGGACCAATGACAGCTCTTATTACAGCACCCCTGATGGTGCTTTCATCATGTTCAATCAAAACCTACCATCTACTGTTTATTTATATCCAGCGAATATTCCAACCTAGAGTCAGCTTACACTGATACACAGAATAAGGCAGAGAGACAGCTCTGGTTATCGACTTGGTAAGTGAAAGAGATGTATGCGGAAATTGGTGTTTAGGAAAAGAGCAAGGAATTCTTTAGAGAATTAAAAACAATGTGTACAAATCAACGTCTCACACACTTGGTTTCATTTAAGATGTCTATTGTTAGTTGCCCACATAAATTAGCTAGAATAAAAAGGTGTGTTAATTATGTTTGCAAGCAGAGACACGTTAAACAATTTGTTTTTTTTTTACTTTTTAACAGTTTTACTGGCAGCACTCCATCTCTTTGTCTCCCTCTTTTTCTGAGCTGCGTATGACAATCAAGAAGGTAATGAGCTTGCAACATTTCAGCCATGAAATCCACAGAGCTCAGGCAGAAGCTTTGTATCCTTCTCAGTGAGCATCATGGTCACCAACATTAACAAGGTGTCGGTAGGTCAACTTGCCCTTTCCTTTCCCATGCTGAGGACCATGCAAACAAATGCATAGGATAATGTGGCCACTCTTCACTTCTGGTTTCTAACACTGAGCTGTTTCCAGCTGGAGCCACTTTAGCCTGTCTGGTGTGAAATAATTTATTTTTCACAGTTTCATTGTGGCAGCCCTAGGCTATTCAATGTTCCTGCTCTCAATGAAAAGAAACAAAAAATACATTTTTATAAGCATTCAAAGTTTATTTGACCTTGACAGGCCAAAATACATTAAAACTTTATTGGCTGGACATATGGCTGTAGAAAGACAATTTCTTTTTAAGGCATAAGGAAACAAAATTAGAATTTCACATCTTGCAGAGAGATAGCTGCCAGTATGTTGATTGCTCTCCACAGACCGATGTTCTGTGAAACAAAGTTCCAACTAAACATGTTAATTAGCATAAACTGTTGACAGCAAATTCCTCCTTTTCACCCAATGAAGCCCTATGGGATGAGGAGAAGCATTATCCATATTTATATTATGCAGTTCCCTATCTCAGCTCTATCACAGTCAAGCTGTTTTCAGAGACTCTGTTCATCTGTTCTTGTAGCGCTCATTTCCCATGCAAGGGAGGTCAGTGTGGTTATCTCCATACCCTTTTGACCTTGTTTATCTACACTTGGGGAAAGAAAATATTGTCCATAAATGCAGCTTGCTTTTTATTCATTATGTAGCTATTTTCATAATCAAGTTGGGTTCAGGCTTTCAGTCTTCATGTGAATTAATTTTCAATATTATGTGGTCTGATGCCCTCAGGCAGATGGACAGGGACATTTCCCCGCTGAGATGAAGGCTAAAGGATTCTTGGACTTTAAACTGAAGTCACTGCTCCTAGAAAAAGATCCACCTTCAGGCACTCTTACACTGATTTGTAAAATTCAGTGCATTCCTTGAGATGTAGCCTCCTTCGGTGACTTGTTCATCATTCATCGTTTTGGTTTACCTACTTTCCTTAAAAATGCATTGCCTTCTTTCTTTTGAACGATTTTTCATGTTCTAACCCACAGAGAAAGCACACGTACTGTATTATTTGTTGCTGGCACTCAAAGTAGCCAACTAATTTGTCATGGGAGCGCCAGTCATTGAGGCTGTGCCCCCTATTCAAAATTTCACTGACATCTTTGTCTCTTCTACAATGGATTTTTTTCTGTATGATTGCTGAACACCTGTGCAAAACAATGGGTTTAAGACACGTGAGTACATCAAACGCTCTTTAATATTGCACATAGCTGGAAAATGTTCTGCTGCCAAACTCCAATGTAGCTCCACTTAAAAGACCTAAGTGTGTTGCATTGTTGGGCAACAGATCCCAAAAATGTAAAATACAAGATAATTAAATGTAGACATCTGAATTAATATAGATCTCTGAAAGTGTAATAATTACTGACCGTCATCAGGGTCCAGGATTTCCACAGTAGCGAACTCTGGGAATTCAAGTGCTGCCATCACCGGCTCAGACAGAACGATCTGGAAGGTCTCTGACACTTCATACTTGCTATCTGACAGGATCCGGACCTTCCAGATGGCTGTGGTTTGGCCCGGGTTGAACTGCACCTGCTTTTGAGATTTCCCCCGGAAATCTTTGTCCTTTTCTGCAGTGCCATCTTTTGTGCCAATACCTTAGGAAGGACATGGAAAAAATGGGTTATTATCATAATCAGGTAACCTGTGAAAATACCACACATCAGGCATATCAGAGAATGTTTCACCTTGGTCAGTTTTTGGTACTGGCAGTCTTTAATATAAATATCTTTTCATATAAACCTTTTAATAACACATTTCTTAAATGTATGTGCATTCCGTGAATGCTGATATCTCTGTAACTATGAATGGACATGATATTACAGATTCAATAAAAAATATAATTAAACTACTTTTTCTTCTCCTGTAAAACCAGGAATAGGGCCTGCCCCAGTTGGTCTAACCCAACAATATCTGCCCATCTCTAGGTGCAGTTTCCCACCCCGTGTTTCCATGGTGGGAATAAAGCCAATTACCCCTCATGTCAGCCTATAGTCTCAGCAGCAGTGGTTGGAAGCTAACTTGTGTTGTCTGACTTTCAGCATGTGAGTTGTTTGGGACCTCAGTCACCATAGCTGTGACACTGGCCGGATTCCCGTTGAGCAGGAGCACTGAAGCCAGTGAAATGTCACACAGCCTCTCCATTGTCTTTGCTAACTGGCCACACAACACGCAGAAGGGGTCTGGCAGTAAATAGAAAGAACATGGCTGCATACCCCAAGGCAATCCTGCAGACTGCCACAAATGTAGAAAAAAAAGAAATTACTGGATAAATGAAGCACTAGAGTAATAGCAACTTATGGAAAAAATGCTGTTTGTACACAACTGAGGAAGGAAAATGATAAGAGAAAAACTGAAATATCGCAACGGGACTACACACAATATCTTCAAAAAACCACAGATTGAGAAATGCACGAGTTTGGGTTTTTTAAGGAAATTACCATTCTGTTCTATGATGAAAATAAAACGTGGGCTTTGATATGCAAGTACAGACAGAAGGAAAACGCCCCTGCACATATGTGCTGAGATAAAATGGTCAAGCTCAATGGAGCTCCAAAAATCAGCAGTCTTCAAAGAGTAGCTATAGGGGAGATGTATGATTTGCTCCTAACTCTATCTCCTGGACTGGATGGCCCTGATCACAGCAGTCACTCTGAGGCCTCGCGGCAGGTGGACTCGCTGCAGCCTCCAAACTGGTCCCACCTGCACTTTGCACATTGACCAGTGAAGCAGTAGCCCACAAGTGGGCTCCTCTGATGAGTGTTCACTCAGGCGGGGCTGTGCAAGAAAGATATCCCCAGTCTTCATGTGAAAGCACTGGCCTGGGATCAGTCACCATCTATTCGCAACACTGAGGCAGATGGGTGCCTTGAATTGTCCGGCTGCTCTGGAGGCCTGTTTATGCCGGTTAGTCAAAATGGTTTGCTTCTTCTGCTCTTCTTTCCTCAAAGCAGCAGAGGAAGATGGAAACTCCAAATGATTACTGCAAGAGAGAAATGAATTCTCTTGTTGTTTTTTTTACCATGAAGGATACCACCAGGATATTTGTTGTTAGTTGTGTACCTGCAGGTCGAATGCTGCACAGATGTTTTTGAAGCATGTATGATAAAATAATTTGTCCAAAATAATTCTTTCTTGGGTAACAACAAAGTACATGATCAAAGCCTGCCTTGGAGCTGTGTTGCTTTTTGAAGATTTAAATATAATCATGTTACAGCCTAAACATGGTAGAAAAAGGGCAAAAGGTTTGACAGCACACCAAAAACGGTTTATGTTCATATTTAGGTCTGTATAGGTCTGCAAATGTTTTTTCTTGGCTAGAAATTGAAAAATAAATATTTCCAAGGCTATTTGATTAGACTGACAAAAAAAGAACATAGAGGTGTATGATCACAGAATCACTGCCTGAGTATGTAAACATGTACTCAGTGACTATAATGAGAAATGGACAACATAAAATGTTTCACCATTTATCAATTAGAGAGAGAAACCTTGGCTATTGGTACGCTGAAGCCATTGTGAAACAAAATGGTTCTGACTTGAAAACATTTTTAAATTACAGATTCTTTTGTGTGCTTGCCATCACCAGCATGGAGAGGTACAGCATCCTCCGTCATCCATTATCATTCCCATTCATGCTGCCTCAATCATAAGAAAACTGCACTGTGAAAAACTATGGTTTGGACTTGAAAGCGCACAGGAGTAGTTTTGGACATTATGAAAATGCAAGGCCTGTTTTCTCTGGGCAATGAACACCGAGTGCATTCAAAGTTCAAAGTAGCACTTCTTTAATTCATAATGCAACGATTAATAAAACATTAGCAATGCTGCAGAAAATCAAAACAAGGGACACTTATTTTATTGTTTGCCCAAGCTCCTTATATAAGATGTATTATGTTGTTGTTTAATATTAACTTGTAAAGAGATCACTGTGGGGTCATCACACAATTATTTCAGTTGATTTTTCAGTTTCAGTTTCTTTTGTGCTTGTACAACAACAAAATTAAAAAAAATCTATTCTTGTTTTCAAAGGTTATTTTCTTCTTGCTGTGAATTATTGTCGATGAAATCTGCCTATATGATGATATGCCTTAAGATCATTTACAGGAGATATACTGTGCAGTCAGCAAAATGTGCATATCACCTAATGGTGTTTCATTTCTCTGACACCCTGGGGCAAACAAAGATACATATGACGGTACAGTAAATTATTCTATGGGATTTGACCTTTAACATCAGGTGGTTTTAAACCTTATTTTTATAGACAAAATAAATGGCAGCATTAAAAAAGGCCAATGGTGCCAGTAGTAAGAGTTCCTGCTGCTTATAAATGCTTAATTTTTTTATTGTCTGTTTAGTTCGGGGCAGTAAATTGCCTCGACCAACATTTGGAATGACGCCTCTCCATAGTCACTAACTTTGGGTGACCTTTCTCATGTGCGCATGCAGTCTAAAGGGATTGTCTTGTGCTATTGTGTGATTGGAGCGTAAATACTAGCCGGAGGAGACAGGTGAAAGGTCATGACCTGTGTGACCCTAAAGGGTGTCTAGGCCAGCATCAGAGTGGCCCAAAAACATCTAAAAGTCTGTGTGTGTGTGTGTGTGTGTGTGTGTGTGTGTGTGTGCTGTGGAGGTTTGTCTGTCGATATGTTTGCGTCTGGCATTCTGCTTTAAGTAGTTGATCAAAATGTTAAAAAAAGACAGAAAATAATGTCTTGAAGGGAATCTCAAACAATATCAGCTGACAAGGAGTGCATGTTTTTCATCGTGTTTGTTTCTTCATCTGTTTGAATGTTAGCTATTAGGATACCTGAAAAGAATCAGCAGGTTAAGTGAAATTCGATGGCAAGCTAGTCCTTGAGGAAAGCGACAAGTGAGTAGTTTGTGTTATGGATCCAGGAATATATCAATTATGTCACCGTAACACAAACATATTTTTACCTATTTTCTTGTGATCTACTGTACTTACTTTAATGAAAGAAATCTGGCACATGTATTTCATGGTACATTTCTATTTTGCCTTACTTCTTTCTTTAATTTTGTAGCATCTATTTAAAAATTGTTATATTATTTGATTCATTATATATTGCATTTATTTATTTATTATTTTTGGTGCAGAAGTGGATCCAGATCAACATCAACATTTTTATTAAAATAAAATTGAAATATCTGAAGAAATGAAAATGTTGCACAATCTCAGTTCTTTCTAGTAACTTTTAGTAATGATTATGGTCATTTGCTGTCACATTGTATGGAATTGTTATTACAAATGCCTTGACGAAATCAGAGGCAGTGTCTGCTTACTGACGAAGGAGGTCTCGCCCAGGTAGCCCCGACGTTTCAGCACCACCTCCAGGAACTTGACCTCTTCATCCACCACGTAGTATTCCTTCTCTAAAGAGATCCAAGCCCAGTTCAGACGGAACTGCTGGTTCTTCAGTTTGTTCCCTCCTGCAAACAAATCCATTTGGTAGTTACGTTAAAGAAACTTAAAATGGCTCCCTATAACTCATCACACAGCAAAGGGAAAACAGAAGAAAATTCCAATAGCCTAACTGGCACATGATAATCCAAAATGTCTTTTGAAAATTAACTACTTGCTATTTCTTTCAGAGGTGGCACAGGAATTTTTAATACCCCTTATTAAAATGATTTCTTGGTTACCTTTAGGACTTGACTTTGAGACTCCTAGCCAGAACTCAGTGGGAGGTATGAGGAGTGCATACAGTAGCCCTTGTGCGAAAGGAATAGAGTTTGTGCCGTCTAATTGCCTAATTTCTAATTAACATAAAAGGTGTCTGTTTCCTGTCTGAACTGGGTTATTTTATCTTTGCCTTTTGAAGTTAGATTCAAAGGCCAAGGCTACAGTCCTGGAGGGCATCGCTGCTACCATTTGACCATAAAGACTCAAGGCAGAGCCACATACACAGGCATCAAACACACACAGACACACAAACACTGACACTGGTTGTGCAAAGACGTACACACACTGACACACTGATACAGAAACCACACCACACTTTAATGTTGTAATTTCTAGAGCACAGACTAGCAGTCTATCTAACAATCCACTGGCTCCTAAAAAATCAGCATGCATCCACCAGACTGCACAGTGAGAGCTGCTGCCTGCTGTTGTACTGGATGAGGATGGTGAGATACAGATGACTGAGCCACTGAACATCTGGCAGTTCTGAAAGTGGTGGAATAAAAGTGAAACTGCCGGGAGGGTGCAGGGACATTGTTCAGAGGTTTTGGAGTGTTGCTGTTGTTTGTGTTAGGCACGACGGAGAGTCTCTACCCCACCCCGCCCCAGTTGTTATGGTCAGTAAATCTGTTACGTCTAGCTGACCGCTCCACTGTGTCCATTTCCTTCCTCAATGACCACGGTGAGACCTATACTCATTCACCTTGGGTGTTTTATTATGTGTTAAGGTGCATGCATTTACGAGTTTGTGTGTCTGAGTGTGTATGCACATGTGAAATGTTCTCTGCACCTGTTCAGAGCTTTTTCCTTTGGCCTAATAGTGTACATAGTTCCTCACACAGAGTAAAAGTGGGTCTTAATGGCCCTTACATTGATGCTTTTTGACAATATGAAGCCATAACTGGGACAAAAGGACAAAGTCAGTGTGACGTGCAAGGATAAAGTGTTCTTTTTTTCCCCCAAAACCAACAACTCATTTAAATCATTAAATTGAATAAAGTATATAATCCATAATGAACACATGGAGTTACTTTGTTATTTTCTACCAGATAGAGGACTTAAAGTTGTGAATACTAAGAGTGTGGTGAGAAGCTAAAGAAACATGACTTTCCCTAATTGATCTTTGCAGTTCTGGTTACCCGCACTAATGGGTTTTATCAAAAAATGCTGGAAAGAAGAAGAATACAGAAGACTGATGTTCCTTGAACTTCTAGATCCAGTTCAGAGCGAACTTCAGACAGACTCTCTGATGTCAACATGTAATTGGGACAAAAGGCTGCAGAAACTGTGAAGCTTGAGCAGAACTGAGATGAGAAACTGTTCTATTTTCTCTCTTCTGCAAAATAAAAAAAAATGTTTGAATCATTTAGTTGTATAAATTCTCATGAACAATTAATTTCTATCACTTTGAGAATAGGAATTGTTTTTTTTTAACTTCAGAGTCACCACTTCAACAATTTTCTGTACAACGATGTTAATGAGTCCCTGACCTTATTATGACTCAAACCCTTG
Source organism: Coreoperca whiteheadi (assembly GCA_011952105.1). Classification (NCBI taxonomy): domain Eukaryota; kingdom Metazoa; phylum Chordata; class Actinopteri; order Centrarchiformes; family Sinipercidae; genus Coreoperca; species Coreoperca whiteheadi. The sequence goes on from CM022478.1 coordinate 7,724,877, forward strand.
TTTCCTTCACAGTTCATACTATGACAAGAATTCGTCTCAGCATTTCCTTTAAAGTTTTGTTTCTCACATTTCTGCTCAGGTCATGCACACAACCCATTCCTCTGTTAATCCTAAATAAGCTCTTATTACTACTCATGGTAATGTAATGTGCTTATTCTGTATTTTACTGCATTATGCTACAATTTGCATCACTTACTGCATGAAAAAAGCAGCGCAGGAAAAGTTGCTTGGTAAATCAATCTAGCATTAAGATTGATATAATAAAATCACAACAAGCATGATCTCATATGCTCTTTGGAAAGCAATCTTCAATCTTAATATGAGGTTGAAACAATTCAATCTAAAAAAAAAAAAAGCGTGAAAAGAAAACACATCTTTAAGGTAAAAATGTTTGGCACAACACTGTGAGTTTAAAGCAACAAATATTACAAATGTAAAGGTTGACTCACTAGTGTGGTATATCAACTGGTAATAGAGACTCGCAAAACATGCTTTTTCTAAATAAGAGTATCTCAAGTGACAGTTTCAAATTCATACATTCTTGAGGTCTACCACAGGGTTGGATTTTTGCTTCCTGTGTGTTCCACATCCTTCTTCTGGAGACAGACGACCTGTGTATGACAGGACCTCCCTACTCCATTTGGATTAAAGCCAGCAGCCTGGCACGCATGCCACCGGTAAACACTGTGTGTGTGTGATCTGTGAGTCGTGAAGGAGCCCGTCCACCACTGAGGTAATGGAAACAGAGAAGGTCTTGCCTGTTTATCTGACTTCACACGTTGGCACAGACAGATAGTTATAACACGGACGATACTCTTGATCTCACGCATAATTCTAGAAAATGGAGAATATAAATGATATGCATCAGCTCTCTATAATCAAACACTCAGGCAGGGACATTTTTAGAAACCGTATATCGGTAGGATTTATCCCAAGTATCTCATCCATTTCAATAACAACATTAAATGGCTACATGCTTTGCATAATTATTTACATGACACTGAAGAAACAGCCAACGCATCAAGCTAAGCCTCAAAGAGGCAGCTCTCCCTTTCAAGATGAATCACGTTAAACACCTGTATGCCTTCAATGGTATTCACAAACATAAAGTGGCTCTATCATTTTTTACCATTTTTTATACCCAGCAAGGTCTGAGGAGGATACCTCCCAAAGCTGCGCCTTCAAACCTCAGGAAAAAACTATTTATGTTATAGAGCAAATATTGAGTTAAGGAGGTCTTACAGTCCTGTTAAAGCTGCAGCGTGGCCTTCGGGGAGCTGGGGAGTGGAGGTGCTTGTTTCCAGAGGACCACTTCACTCCTCCAGATTTCTTTCTAATTAAGATAAGCAGGGGTTGGAGTAAGTCCACTTCAAAGAGGCCCCAAGGAAAACACCAGAGTTAATCTTTAACCAGCACTCACAGCACTGAGACAGAATTTAGTGAACAATACCGGTATCTCTTATGTTCGGGTCTTTGCACTGCTGTGCATTTCAGTTCAGAAACATACATCATATGCAGTGAATGCATCACATAAGCTGCTCATAACAGGTACATGAACTTTATATTAGACTGTATTTCTACACAATATTCATATTCATTATTCATGTTCATTAAAACCATGTGGTTATAACAGGAATGCTATACATTCCAGTTCTAGTAATCTTAAATTCATTCACTGAATTAATTGACTACCGGCACTCTGTCTTGTTGGTTTCTAGTAAGCTTTTTAGCACTTGTAGTGTAAGTCTTTCTAAATAATAGTGGTAACAAACTATCAACCGCTACTGTTTTAACCACTTAACCATAACAGGCCTTGTGCATGAACCTTTTCACAAAAACCCCACAGTTCATGTAGCTGCACTTCTAAACACAAGTTCTGTCCACTCACATAGTGGAATGATGAGGGACAGAAGCCTTTTGAGGGAGGCCAAAGAATGTGAGAGACTGGACTGTGCCAACTTAGTGCCCCTGTCTCCTCGCTGCATACATGTTGCAGACAGCCCTTATTTGGTTACCGTCAACCATAGTGGGGCCACGATGCCCCATGGACCCTCATCTGTTCATTCAGCCAGGCAGACAGACAGGCGGCTCTTTGCCCACAGAGCCAGCACCACACTGATTAGGCAGGATAAATTGGGACTACTCTGTGAATCCTGTTCAATAGACACAATACAAACTAAAAATACTTAATGATCATATACTGCAAATAGGCTTTGTGTGCTAACAGTTTCCATGATCTGCAATAACTGTAAACTACTGTAGCATTAACGTCAAGCAACATACTAGAGAGACAGATGAACAACTGTGCACAGGACCAGCAAAGTGCTCACAGGCCAGAGATATTAGTTTAGTTTTAGATGTTTGATTCACAAGGAATCGACCACACTGGAAGACAAAGCCAGCTTCTTATTTTACCATGTATTTATTTCATAATAAAGACATTAAATCTGTGTACTGGTGAAATATAACCCCTTTCTATCATTAGCACAACTCTTGAAGACTGCAATTAAAGGAGACTGGAAGCCTTTAGGACCAATGGCATACTTTCTGAAAGTAGTGGCAGTTTGAGCTTATCGAGTCAGTTAGCTCAAGCTTTTAATTAACTTTTAATTTTTCATGGAAAACTTTAGTGTTAGTGAAATACCAAAATAAGATGCGTTTTCAAAGTGACAACTTTCTGAATTATCTAAATGCTTAATCATAATACAAACGGTAGAATTTGCTTCAAATGCAGGAGAACAATTTTTAAATTCAATTTTTCATAAACAGTCTTATGAAGCAGGTTTAATTTCATAATAATTACACAATTTATGAAAGCCCCTGAATCTTTATCAAACTGTAATTATGTTTCTTAAGTAAAGAGCAGAAAGTAATTGTTTCTTAAAATAACAAAACATCTTTTTTTGGTTCTTGAGTGGCAGGGTCAAAAGATGACAGTAAGGGTTGGTCAGTCTAGTCAACATTTTGATTCGTATATCGCACCAATTACTGACCAGGCTGCCATAAAGCTTTGGATTGATCGGGATGATTTTATTAATATTTATGTTTCCCAGAAGAGGACTCCTTATAATTTGGGTGATCCCTGAGCTTTCATCCAGTTCAAAAATTCCCATTAACTAGAGCTTTGGCCCATGACAAGGTACTGTATGTTGAAAACTAATGGTCAGATCTCCATGAAAGTTGCCGCGGCTATTGACCCCAGAGGAGAACCATTTCCGTTTAGAACACTCCATGCGGTTTCTTCTAGAACTAACAGCAGCAACAGTGTGTCTTTTAATCTTGCTCATTTGAAATTCTGCTGTGCTAGTGGGATTGTGTTTGACATTTTTAGCTCCATGCTGTTTCCTGGACAAGAAATGAGAGACAAAATGGTCAGCTGACTTTACATTTAAGTTAGGGAATAATCACTAACAAAGGCTGTGAAAATCTAAAGCTTCATTTGTGTGATGGAAGGTAAACATATTCCATCGTCACAACTTATATTAACTCCATAACATGCGTTGTATTTGGGTTCCATGATGTACCAGACCATGCCAGCATACTTTTCACCTCTCCAATTAAGGGAAAAGGGATATGATAATCCTGTTGAAGGAAAGAAAGCACATGGCAGAGCAGAGAGAGAGAGAGCGAGAGAGAGCGAGAGATATGGTCTAATCACCCTAAGCCTTGTATCAGCAGTAACGAGTTGGCCATGGCTTGAAAGATTTAAAACTGTTGTGATTTCACAGGCCCTAAACCCTTTTCTACCAGGACAGCCTTTTCAGGGAACTGGTCTGCTATAAATTTGGCCGCTCCACAGGGTCCATTCTGGCTGCCGTCGCCTCTGTGTCCACTCTGACACAGTGGTCACTCTGAGGCGACATTTGAGGGGGCCTGAAAGAAGGCCAAAGGCACTTCTGAACAAAAGTGCTGGGTCAGAGAGCCATGCAAGGCTTAAAGCAAGCAAGACCTTGCTCTCAGCAGGGAAAGTTCTTTGAGATTAACATCTGAACCACAAACCACTATAGAGGCAATTAAACTCTCAATGCTTTTCTAAATACGGAATACTACGGCTGGAAATACTTTCTAGTCTTGAATTTTTAATGACCATATCAGCAATACATATTTGCTAAAGCTATTTAGAAGGTGTTTAGATATGCAATAACCAAGAGGTGTTTACGTATTACACATATGACTATATGTTAATTTCTATGGAAACATAGTTATCTTGTTATGTTGGCTATGATGAAATTAGGCTTTTTGGATCATATTTTCAACACTTTACTGTTGTAAAAATAAATCACATAAATTATTATATTCTTCACTTTGTTCAGCCTTATGCAGGCAAACCCTGACCCTAAGTTTGACAAACTATTACTTCAACTGAGTGATGGCTGGATGAGCACAGAACCTGAATAGCTCGTTAGAACAAGAGCAAATTTTGAAAATGCTACACCATTAACCAACATCCGCAAAAAGTAGTCGAAGGTAAAACACTTAACTTATTAGTTTATGATTTAAATGTGCCTTCTGTGGATCACAAAATGTGCACAAAGTGTTCTTATAAATGTTGTCTTCCACAGCGTGATTGACAGTAAGTAACCTTTTAAGCAAAGCAAAGGACCACCATCCTGTTCCCACACTTTCTGTTTTTGATTCCAAATTGCAGATTACAGTTGTTGTGAAAACTGCTCCGTGACTTTCTTCCTGGGTCACAAAGCAGGAGCACCCTCACCTGTGTGGAAAGGCAGTGATAAATTCCCAGGGCTCTTATTTCAGATGGGGTCCTTTATTTGGGGCCCAGGAGGAAAATGTGTCAGAGGAAACACTGTACAGTGTGATTGTATGGGAAGGTCAGTCCTGTCCTGGGAGTCTGCTTCACAAGCTAGTCTCCTCACACACTGCCACAAATGACGCAAAGAAAACACAAAACCCACATAATGGCTGGAGAGATTCTTTTTTTTTTTTTAGTTATTGAGGAACCTTCAAAATGAATGTGTTAAAAAATCAACAAGTACAAGTGAAAAACAATCCAAACAGCAGACAGAAAAACAACTCAATACAGTGCCCTTTGGATATTTGCTAGGCTCACTATTTTTCTGTGTCTAGAAAATTACTGGCATCACATACAGTACATGCAAACATCCTGGGTTTTTAAGTATAATCCTATTAGCCACGCCTGGAAATATTAGTTGAAAAAGAATCTTTCCAAACACCTCGAGGATTAGCAAGTGACCAAGTCTGGATGCAGAAGATCTGCTCTGTCGCGGGTTGCTGATTACCAACCAGGGGCACAGGGTGTCCTGCCAAGCACCCAAGGTCAGAACTTATCCCTGATCATAGCTACATCGTTAGGGCTGGAAAGACTTTTCAGACGTGGGTGGACACAAGTTATTCTAAGGTATTTCCTTCCTTCTGGTTAAGCTACAATCATTAATAAGATGATGATTTATACAGATTTCAGATCTTAAACTCATCATTCAATAAATATCCACTGACATTCAGATTGTAAGAGACTTTTTGTTGTCTGGCCTTGTTCAGCATAATGACTATTGCACCTAAAAACTGAACAGATGAAAAGTCTAATTCCCCTGTATCTCTGTACAAGTGAGTAAATAAATCAATTAGCAGACCTTGAGTTTCGGAACCCATCCAAAAGAGGTATTTAAAGTAATTGCTGAGGGCTTTGTTTTGATTGTGTAGGTGAGGTCAGACCAAGCATTCCTTTATTGCCCTTGAATGGCATTCCTGTCTGTCAAAGAGGACGCAGCCTCAAGTGTCTTAATTAACAGTCAGCCACACGGTTTAGAGAGCAAAAGCCTCAACTTTCAATAGCAGCGGAAATAACAACAAAAGGCTGAATTAGCAGCTGCAGGGCTTTCTTCAGCATTCACATGTAAAGGTCATAGTGGATTTAAAATCAAGAGTTTCTCGCTCATTACTAGTCAATTATGTACAGTATGAACACCCTGACAGCCATGAGGCCAAGCAGCTTTGGCAAATCTGAAACAAACTGAAAAAGATAAAGTCAGATGCATAAAGGGACACCTGCAAAATATATCTACAACCATTTAAGCATTATGAACTCATTACGACACCTTTCTGAAGAGTAAGTTGTAAAAGAATAAAATGCTACACTCATTTTGAGCTTATCATGGAAAGTAAACAACATTTGTCAAGTCACGTCACACACTTCCTGACTGAAGAGATGAGCTCATGGAAACAGAAATCTGTCTCCACACCACGAGCTGAAAGGCTTGCATTGTTACAAGTGCATGTGTTAAATGTACCTCGCCTCTCCAATGCTGCTGGTGACTAAATAGAAAAGAACAGAGGTAGTGAAATAACAAGGAGATACAAGGGGCAGTGTGAAAATGTGAGAGAAAACAAAGTAACATAAGGATGCAGGATGAAGGGGCCTGACAAAGAGAGGGGGACGTGCATTTTCTTTACCCTTGAATGCACAGTGTTTGCGCTCTTGTCAGACCGAATAATGGTGGACTGTTTGCTGAAAGCAGCAGTGTGAGGCCATAGAATATAAAACCCCATCCCAGTCCCACAGACTCATGAGCTCCATACTAATAGAGCCGGGTGTTTGTCGAGGCTGTTCTCAGGGCTGGCCTCCGTTGGTTTCATTTATAACAACATGTTTCAGTTGCATTTCACAGTTGTTACTTGCAAATCCTCACATGTAGAAAAGCTTTTGCCTGAGAGGAAAATGCTCCCTGAGAAGCTGAAATGGTAATTCCTAAAGAAGTGTTAAATGACTCTTGGTTCTTTGTTTATGACTCGTGAGAAGGAGACTTCAAGTAGAACTGTGCGAACCTGCATGTTAAAGATAAGCATGTTAGTCTCTATTCATGAAAAGAGGGGAGAAAACGTCTGAGGATTTTGTGTTGTCATTGTCTCCTTCTTGTAAAATTGGACTGAAGATTAGCCTGAGCAGTGGAAGAAACCAAGGGTTCGAAAATATCTACAGGTATGTTAAAAGAAGATTACTTCTAAGGATGCTTGCAAAATTTCATTGAGATACTCAAACTGTAAGTATTTTTCCCTGCATCTGACTCATTGTAAAAACAACTTCTAGACGTCTTTGTTGGAGAATGTGAAGTTTACACTGGCACAATCTCAAAGACCTTTTGGTGCAAAGTCATACAGTCGACAACTGGTAGTTGCAGGAATCAATTCTGAATTTGTGGGTATAGTAGTGGCCATACAAATAACATTCCGAAGTGTATGTGTATGCATTTATTGAGTGTACAGGATGCAGTGATTGTATGTACAGTATACCACAATCCCTAAATTATGGACATTTATATGTATGGCCTTATACTTTTTATCCATTCACATTTAGTACATTAGTTTCAATTTTATTGTCCAATTCTCATTTAAAAAAAGTGCAACTTGTTGGATTGTGCTGTGTGCAGTTTTCCATCAGGAAGTGTAGCCTTCTAGTTGGGTAAGCAATAATCTTTGCAAGGCAAAACAAAGTCCATCCATGAATAGCATTATCATTTTGGCAAACTAATCTCAGTATATTTAGATTTTGAATATTTGACATACTGTAACTATTACAGTTATTACATTATTAGTTGTTTATCACATCTTCCAATGTAATAGCTAATTGATGATGGAATAACCTGATGATGTAATATATAATATTGTGTAATTTGTCAAAGATGGATGTGTAACACCTAATTAACCACCTGGGGATCAATAATGTGTTATCCTATCTTATTACAGATTACTTTTACTCTATTACCTCATAGTAGTTGTATTATACTTCCTACTAATATAGACCTACAGGGACCATGGTACACGAATTCAATGTACTGTTACTATATTTGTCAGCTAGACTAGTGTTGATGTTACAGTAGATGTGACACAGTTCTTCAGCTACTGTTAATGTTGTATTTTAGCTGATGCATTTTTAAATAATGTGTAACAACTTTAGTTACCTGGGGACAATAAAGATAATGACTGTAAAGATTGAAAGATTGCGGTCAGTTCAGGTCATAAAGTATAGGCTCCAACAATTCAATACAGTGTAGGCTACAGTTATTAGTATAACCTATTATACTCTTTTTATTTTACAACATTGATTTAATATGGCACAGGGAACACGGTTAAAAATGATGACAGCATTATCATTTTGCACAGTGCAGCAGTGCTCACAAGCTGAAGCTCACTGATAGAGACAGGTGGTAATAACAACTACAATAGCTCGCAAACAAACCTAACACTTTGAACATTAACACAGAACTGGATCAAATGTGTCAAAACATCTCTCAAAAAATCAACTTCATGAACTTCAAAAAGCTGCTCTGTATGTCAGGCTGCCATTCAGAGACCATGGATGTTCAAAGCTAACAAAAAGATGCACGGCCTGGAGTTAGGAGCACAACACCTAGACCCCCAAGGAATGGAATAAAGTAATAAGATGTGACGAGTTCTATTTCACAGACAGAGAAAACTATTAGATCTGAAGGACAAAAGCTAAATGTCAAAGGGTATAAACATGAGAGGGGTGCAGAAGTTGCATTGTTGCCTACAGCTCCATCTGTGCCATTTTAAATCACACACACTGAATGCCCTTTAAAAAGTGATCAACTCGCTTTAGAACGTCAATTAAGTGCAAATTAAATCTGTTAGCTGACTATCAAAGGTTTCACAATGCCCCAGTAGCACTCAATGTTCCCTCCCTGTAAAGAAACACAAAGTGCTGAAACAAAACTGTTCTTGCATATGACTTATTGACCAGTGATAACCTATAAAGTATTACAGAACAATTTTGTGGTAATTGTAATACCTTCAGCCAATTATTTGGGTATTTAAGGAGCTAAATGTAACCGCTGTATCAGATTGCCCAGTTGTTTAGACCTGCACCCTGTGGCCCATCTTTGTTTCCCTCTTCCCATTTACTTGCTAATATGTAACTGTTCACTCAAAGCCCATGTCCTGGAAAACCATGATAAGCCCAGGCATGGTCTAGTTAATTTCAGGCAGCAAGACATTCCTCAGTATTCTTCATGGGGGAAGGGTTTATCTGAGCTCTGGACATTTCACTGGTTGTTCCAGACATGTTTTTAAGATTTGTATGCTCCTTAAAGCTACATGGGGCAAAAACCAAAAAAGATAAGTCTATATTTGCAGACAAATATGAAAATAATTTCTATTGATATGTAGATGAGGCTGCATACCCACAGTGCTCACTAACTTCATTTGAGCCCTCACAACTTGTCAACACAGGCGGTGTTGAGAGAGTGAACTGCACATCAGCACATTCATGCCATCGCTACAGGCGTCAGGAAGCAGCTTGACGTCTTGCCCCCGTCAATACTGGGACCAACAGAGCACTTCTATCTTTCATCTCCTCTGACTGCTCTTCCCTCCCATCTCTCAACTAGATTACTTCTCATATCCTGCCTATCAGGCTCCACTTATGGAGGAAAGCAGGTGGTGGAGGTGGTGGAGAGAGGTAGCTTGATCCATACGCAGAATCCCCAAAGGGTTTCATCAGCACCTTTTATGAGATGAGAGCCCTGTTACTCTCAGGACACACTCCTACCGTGTTCATAGCAAGTATATAAAATGAAAACTTTCTCAAAAGATTTTGCTTCAAACTGTGTAACATTTTCAATTCCCATCTACTGTGTATATTGTCTTGGCATACTCAAATGCTGATGATATCAAAATGAAAGAAGTTGGTGTTTTTCCTGGCCTACATCATAGCACTCTAATCAAAAGAGACAACAGCTTGAAATCAAAGACAAAGCAGTTATAAATTAAGCTGTAGTCGATGCCCAGCATCTTGATGTAACATTTTAGCAGTGCCAGCTTCATCTCTGATTATGGGACTAGGCAGCTGGCCCCGAGATGGATAGGTGGTGGATGCTTTGTGTGTGTGCGACTGTGTATAGTGTGTGTGAATGTTTTCGCCATAAGAAAATATGTACAAAGGATCCAATCCAGGCTCCAATCCTGAAACCCAGGCTCAACTGGAGAGAGCTGTGACACTACAGCCTTAGCCCAGCTGACTGAGGCTTATCATGCAGCAGTGGGCTGAAGCTGCTCCTCTCAGCCCACTGCTGGGATTCAGGGGCCAAAACCGCATTTTCCAGAGTGATTTTGCAAAATTGAACAAAAGCTCTGCTACTGTGAAAAGAGAGATGTCACAGCAGTGACTTTAGAATCAGTGACTCTTAGTTCCTGCTGGGAATATCAGATTTGTCAAACCACAGTCTCATTAAATTGTTTGATATGTTAAGGCCAAAAATCATACAAGACACAAATGAAACGCACCCTTAAGAGACTGAGATTTAAATTTTCCTTTCATTATGGATGTGAAAAGTTTCCAAAACGATTTAATTTTGTTGGACATTCTTCCATTCCATTTTACACATTTTTTATCGTCTCCTTTTGTCGGTGCTAGAACCCTATGTATGAAATACATGTATTCATCAGGTTTTCTGAAGATGATGGGACCTTTGACTGTTAAAACTCAAAACTGATAACACAATTTTCAGCCTGTAAGCTTTTTCCACAAAAGAAGGATTTTCTACAAACTCAGTGCTTGAACAACCCCAGTTCTGCTAGACTGATATCCTAAGGCAGGTATGACGACACATATCATCATCTAGGGAACAAGCCCGGGCCTGGGGGTTCTATACTTTTGGGAATTTGGCTTTGCTTTGTTAACCTTGGCTCCACTCACTTACTTTGGCGGCATATTAAAGAGTCAGATATTAAAGCGTTTGGCTTTTTCCCTTTTCTTTATTGTGTTGTGTATATATTATTTTTACATGTTATAGGTTTGCAAAGTCAAAAAGCCCAAAGTCCACCCCAAAGGGAGTTGCGCTCTCCCACAGAAAACACGGCTCCTGAACTGCTTGAAAACAACTAATTTGTAGTCCGCCTTTACTTCCGGGTAGTTATTACATCACAAAAGGTGTGGCATGCCCTCAAACCAAGCAAATCAGAGCGGAGACCAGAATAGTTCCGTTTGTGTCATCGCCATGTCCAGGAGACGCTGTGTTCTGAAGTGCGAGGGGACATTTTTTTTGCATGAACTTCCAAAGGACAATGTATTCAGGAGTCAGTGGTTAAACTTTATTTTTAACAGGGCACAGTCTAAGCACCAACAACTCTGTCAAGATTAACATCTCACATCCTGTTTCACACCTGTTTCAATAAACACTATCTTTACTTCATTTACCACTCTCTCCTGATTGAAATTGCTGTCGCTCTTCTAAATCATTACCAATACATTTAGGGCTCTCTTTTTCTGTCCCAGCAGTCCAAGCCAACAGAAGATGCTTTTCTGATTAAACATGGACTGTTTAGCAGTAATCTGCACTCAAGAGAAAAATAAACTACAATGGAGAAAAAGAAGCATAAAACAGACATCTGCTGATAGTATTCAAACAAACTTGAGCCAAGAAAACCCAAGGAAAAAGACAGAAAAGCCTTCATTTGCTAATTCAATGCTTAATTCATAATCGAACAACGAAACCTCTCACCAACATGTTTTGGCTTACTTGCGTTGTAGAATTATCTAATTATAAAGGGTTTTTAACCTTTTTCTAAGAAGAATTACATTGGCTCACATCTGTTAGATCACATGAGCACAGGTTCTTCACTTATTTGGTTAGTCACTGCAGCACAATCCAGATATGTTTTTACCTAGGTAATCTCTGCTCTTCACACGCACATTAAAGGAAAATACCTTGGTAACACCAAACATCTTGTTATGTTGTGTTGAAGAGAGAAGACTGGTGCTCTGTAATAAACATTGCAAATAAAACTGCAATGCGGACTGGTGAGAAAATTATGACTCAAAGTTAGTGACTAAGGACATAAGGGACCAGTGAGCCATGTAAATCACTCTCCATCTAAACGATTAGTCTAAATCCTTTCTTTACTTCAGTTTTTCATCCCCAAAGTGAAGCAGCTGTTACCCAGGAATAGCTCCTCTAATCAACTCCCAGATGTTTTATCACAAAACATTTTTCCATAACAATAAATTGACTACCTAATATTTTATTAGCTGCAGCACAGGTGGCCTGTGAGGAAACGCTAACACCTAAACATTTCACAACAACTGGACCATCTATGTACAGTAATTTGCAGAAGCTCACAGCATACTTTATGCATATGATTCCTACTATTGGTCCCAAGGACAGCGGAATGTTTTATGCCCCAAGAAAAGTGTAGGGGAGACAATTTCATTAATAATAGGATGGAAACACACGGAGAAACTGCAGAGTCATCATCTGCCCTGTGATGCGGATATTTTAGCATACACAAAGTCTATATTAACCACACAACTGCATGTGAGTGCATGTTCCCCCTTACTTTTGTTGTGCTCTAGCACGCTATGGGGAGAAAGATAATCCCTCCTAACCTGAGATTAGACAGGAGGGGAGACAAGGGAGATGGGTTCAAGTATGCACTCAGTGTCACAAGCGATTACACAGTGATAACATGGAAGATGTAGAAAATCTACACGGCAGATGTTACTGCAGGCCGAAACGGTTCGGAGGATTTATTAGGTCGAGGTACTCATGGTGACCTGGACTTATCTTGTTACACAAAGCGGAAATAACAAACAAAACATGCTTGCTGAGGTGGGCGCTGCAGATTTGCCTTGGAAACTGGAAAGGAGAAACATTACCCTCTGTTTCAGGGGCTGCTATGTAAGAAAAAATGTTCCAGTGAGGAATTGGCTCTGTGTTGTGCAGACCCTATTACACTACAAATCTGAATTATTGATTTTCATACTCTATGCACTTTAAATACTAAACAAGTCTCACTAGTCACATGGGAAACCCAAGGAAACTTTAGACATAGGTGTGGAGTTTGACCTTCAGAAAGAAGCACATTTTTTATAAACTGAACAATCAATTATCTTTTGCTGCCTCTTTGTAGCTCAGTGAAAGAAAGAAATGGGATGGTAGTGAGTGCCTGAAAGGAAAAACAAAGGCCACAGCAGTGTGTCTGTCAGTAGGAACATCCCTGATGCTGACTGACTGGCTGCAGGCAGACGGGGATTCAGCTCCACAAACAACTGCCTGGGAATGCCAGGGCTTGTGTGTGCTCGGGTAAGCTCACCTGAATGCAGCCGAATCCTCAGGAAACAAGGGGAGGGCTAGAGTTCACTGACACACAGCAATTAAGTGACAGAATGACGGAAGAAGACCCCTCCCCAGCACACACACACACGGGTACGCAAACATCCAAATAGCAGTCGTGTTCTAAACAAGACACTTTGTAACTAATTAAAGAGGTTTCTGGCCCACGCCTCTGTTCGGGACTTTACGGTCCAGGTGTGATTTTTCTCCAAAACAGTAAACAGACACCCGCAAATTCATGTGTAATTTCAGTCCTCTTTGATTTTTCATTCAAAGCTTTGACAGGCTTGACAAATAGCAGCGACACACAAGTGGCACTGAGAAAATAAGGCCTGTTAGCTCCTTTTTGGCAAAAGCACCTTCAATAGAGCTGTAAAGGCGCACGGTGGCAGCTTTCTGAAATGAAAAGAAACTGGAGACAGAAGGGAAAATGACACATAAAGTCCACAAATTACCCATGAGTATAAAGGTATAGGCTATTACACAAAATGTGCAGTATCATTTTAAAGTGTTTTCAGTTGTTTTTCCTAACACAATAGGGTTAAATGTAGCAGTGTTCTAGTCACAGTGTGAGAATCCTATTGTGACACATACTGATTAAAAATGATAAGCATTTTGGGATGTGGCCTAATTGCCATGTTGTTATTTGTGGCGAAAAGCCCATCTGGTGTCTTTATGCAGCCAAGATAATTGAGTAAAACAGCAACTTTTCTTCAAGTCTAAATTACATAAGCATAATTTACACAGCTAAACAAAACAGTTAATTATGGGTTCATCGTCCTTTTAAGCAGTTCTTATAAAATCATGAAATTTTGCCCACTTAAAGCAAAGGTCATTATTGCAGCCAATATTCACATAGAACGGTGCCAAACAATGTCAAGTTAAGATGACACATTAAGCAGCAGATGCATCACTGCCAAGAAGAACTCAGCCCTTGGCAGCTCAATTTAAGAGAGCCACAACTGTGCGATGTACCAGGACAACCCATCTATCCGAGAAACTGTAATCTCAGTTTCAACAGCTAAAACAACGTTATGGTCAGATGTCAAGCTGCCATAAGTATTTGGGCTGAGTGTAATGAATGGCTTGGCATTTCAGTTCTCTTTTCTGATGTGAAAAAAAATGCCAAGAGTAAATTAGTGCTCTGAGTGTAATGAGTGAAAATTGTAAGTCACTTCATTTCTGGATTGACAATGGCAAACGGCATAAATTCTATAACAAGCATAACACTTGTGTGGGGCACTGTTCCCAGTACAGTAAACTCATCTTTGACCAGAGACAAAGTAACTGCAGGTAATGTGAGTGGCTACAACTAATACTGAAATGATTAGTTGATTAATCGATTAGTTAACCAACATAAAATGAATCTATAGTAAGAGTGACAGTTAATAAAACTGTTAAAATAATTTATCACGCAAAATCTCAAGTTTGCTGTTACCAGCTTCTCAAAAGTGAAGATTTGCCGTTTTTCTCTGTTTAATATCATTGAAAATTAATGGAATATATTTGTGTTTAGTTGGACAAAACAAGCTCTTTTAAAGGCCTCATTTTGTGCTCCATAGGAAAAGGAATTTTTCATAGGGAATTTTCACTATTTTTGGACATTTTATAGATTAAATGATTAACCAATTATTTTACAAGAAAAAAACTAAATAATCAATAATCATTAGCTGCTGGCCTGTTCAATCCTGTCTATTGGTGTTGGTACAAAACAACTACCACTCTAAAACACATATGCACACAAATTCAGTTGCACACTAATTTGCAGTCATACATATACTCAAAACTGTGCACACATTCACGGTTCATCACAGCTGTTAGCAAAAACTCCTGGAATCCCAGTGAGCAGCTGCGACATGAAAAGTAACTTTTCATCCTAAAAAAATTGCCAAGTGCAGTTGGTAAATTTCCCAATGAACTTGAGAAGAATGTTTTCCACTGCTGAACATGATAGAGTGCAGCTGTGAGCCAGTGTATACCATTCAGCTCCTCCCCAACACGACTGTTCAAAGAGCTGGAGGCTCTGTCTGGGGATTTAGGGCAGCCACCAGCAACGCTTAAATCTTATTTAAAAAATCTTCACTGACTGCCTCACAAGCTGCAGTGCAGTATGTGTCGAGTCCTTATGGATGGGTCATCCAACAAGACTCTTCATCAATTTGTCAAGCCATTTAGATGCCACTATAAAGCACAATTCCCGTGTCAGAGAATGCCATTTATGAGATATGTGATATGTCTGACCGTTGCAATTTTATGTTTTGTTTTGTTTGAGCAGATGACTATGATCAAGGACATAATAAGACATATGCTGTGTTTTATCCTTTTAATCAAGTCTGGAGTGCTGAAAAAAGTAAGTCTAATTGCAAGTTCTGGAAGATAAACTACCAGTGTGGGATACAAGTATATCATCAAGCAAGCTAGAAAGAGAAATAAAGTGAAAGAGAGAGAGACATCCAGAGAGATCCATGAAAAATAGCCCAATTGAGACAATAATAAATGTACCAACTGTATCTCACTCAAAAACAAGAGCTCTGCATGGGCCCGGCACTTGCCAGCAGCTCACATAAAGCACTTTTATTCAGTATCACCTCCTGATAAGTAGTTGTCCCCTGCATTTTAGTCATCACACATTAGCACCCCATTCACCTGTTGGCATTGATGTTAACCTGTCTATTATTCGACTGAAGCCACATATTAGTCCCGAGTCGAGAGATGAGAAAATGTGTACGGGGGCCCACCGAGGTGCATGTGGGAAAAGAGGGCCCCTATTAGAGAGGTCCTTTGTGCTCACTCATCACGCCTGAAGGGTAGCAAAAAAGGACACACTGTCAGGCACGCTGCTTCTGCTAATCGGCAACACCGGCATGATTGACTCAAACCACTCACTGAGCCTGGGCCTGATTACATATCTACAGCAGAAGGTAGGTCTTCGCTAATTGTTCTACTAATTACTTATATGCTAAATCAATCATTACTTTTTAAATCAGGAGGCCCTTGGATGAAAAAAAATTATCAGTGATCATGGTGGGGTGCTACTGTATAGGAATCAGCTACCTACGGTATGCGGCAAAGTACGACTAATATGAATGTTCAGGTATAAAACGTTCATGAGCGTGGAAGCTCTGACATTCATTTTTTTTGCCAGAACTACTGGTTGAATGGAAATCAACAGAGCATGCCATAGACAAAAGTTATCTATAAATTGTAGATTTTTCTTTCCTTCTCATTCACTGCATGTTCTCATTTACTCATGCTGAAATAAGAAACCGTGTGAAGTTATTGTCCTGAAAATCTCTCCCATCTGTGCACACAGCTTTTGCTTAGTAATTCTGCTAAATTAGGCATATTATGAAGCACATCCAAGCTTTTCCTTTACCTTCTTAAAGAAATACGAGTTTCTTAAAGTTAAACTTGAGACAGTGGAACAAAATTAAATATTTCAGCCACAAAAATCTGCATGACAAGGACTCATTTCAACCTTAATGGTGTGCTTACCACGGAGTATAATTTCAAGAGGGCCTGTTTAAATGAAGTAACTTACCACTGTCCTCAATGGAGAAATAGAAGATGTCATTTGTAGCATTGTCGCCATCCCTCAGAACATAGCATATTTTCATGTCATCAATTTCAGCTGAAAAAGAGATGCATTTGCATAAATATCCACAGTACCCTACTCATTAAATTTTACATCAGTTCTTTGGTTTAAATGACAGAGTGGGAAATTGTGTCAATTTTGTTCCTGACAGACTATTTGTCAGTAACTGCTATAAGAAGCAGGCTGAGGCTGTGTGATGAAATGTGCACACTGCATAGTGTTGGGGGAATCTGAAAGGAGAAACTGCCTGGTAACAAGGGCTATATATCTATTAGACTTCTGAATGATACGGAGCATAAAGGATAGCTTGATTGTTGGGGATCCATCACAGCGGTCTGTTTGCCATCCTGAGAGTGTGGTGCTAGACAGGGTTCTTTATAGCCCTGGATGTGGAATATTTTGAAGTTTACAGTCCTTGCTGCCTTCAATATTTGATGTCTACACATTTATTTTCAAAGGGAACAATCAGTAAAAATGCATAGCCATGATTTTCAAATGCCCAGGAGATAGTGTCTTTATTTCCTGTCTGTTTACTCTTATGAGAAGTCTTGAAGTATTGAAAAGGCCTCTTGGGGAAAGCATTTCACAGTGACTCAGTAAATAAAAGCAGGGAACACATGGATATTGACTGTACACTGATGCTGCTACCCTGATATTTAGCATTTACCAAGTCACCCCTCTGGTCTGCTTCAAATAAAAACATATTTACTATTATTTGGAAAGCTTGTGGTCTGCTGTGAGCCATACTACCAGTTTACCCACCCCCTCCCCCTTTGTTTGCATGTGCACATTATCTATCATCGTGTCAGTAATCCCCTTGACTTCTGTTAGAAAATATGACTCGGGCTATGTACAAATCACAATCAGTTCTCAAATGAAATATATTAGGATCTGTTTGAAAAAATGCACTTCTCTAGTGAGATCTGGTCAGCCTGAGGCACTGGCATACTTCATCTCTGTAAATAGGCAGTCTCTTGAGTGAAAGCAAAAACCTTTATGTTTGAACTCAGCATTTTTCAGGCATCAGAGCACTTTAGCAGAGTGAGTAGGCCTAAATGTAAAATGGGTTTTAGAGTGGGCTCAAGAGAATTAGAAATTGTCTTTAATGTGAGTCTTTGCAGTACATTACAAATCTTACAGAATGTCACAGGATCGCAAAGCTGTTTGAAATGCAGCTCTCTTACCTTGTGTGAAGGTGGCGATAGTGGCATTCCCTTTGCCGAGGTTAATCAAGTAGCCATGTTCTGGGGCAACTGTAATCCTAAAGGTCACAGAATCCTGAATGCTGTCTCTGTCCTCTGCTTTAAGGGTCTTACTGGTGATCACAAACCCCATGTGACCAGTCTCCAGAACTCGCAATGTTGGGGCACCCTTGTTCACCACAATCTGCGGTACCCCATTATCCACCGCAAGGACAGTAATCTTCATCACTTGGGGCTTTCGAGTGTCAAATACTGTGTCGGGGAAGATGTAGAAGTCTGTGTGAGTGCCATCAGTGACGGTGAAAGAGAAGCTGTCCTCTGCACTCTCTGTGCCATCATGCTTGTAGCTGATCATGTTCTCATTTAAGTCCTGCTTTGTGAAGGAGGTGACAGGCCGGGTGTTGTTAAAGAGCAGGCGACCATGAACAGGTATTTGAGTTACTGTGAATTTCAAGAGGCGGTCAACGGTGTCTCTGTCCTCCACTGTTAGCTCAAAAGGTGTGATGAGTTTGTTCTCTCCCTCTGTCACCACCAGGCCGTGGACTGTCACCACAGGCTTTTTATTGTCCACGTCACTGATGGAGATGCGAAAGGTGCGGAACACAGGGTTGTAGCCATCAGTCACTTCAAATTCAAAGCTATCCATTTTCACTTCATCGTCAGCAGTGTGGATGTAGTAGATTTTGTTGCCAGCCAGCTGGAGCTGTGTGAAGGATGATATGGGCATCCCAGGTGTGTCTGTGCACTCCAGGTGTCCTCTCATTGGAGCTCTGGTGATAGTGAAAACCAAGTGTTCATCTGGGCTGTTGAGGTCACTGGTGCTAAGCAGGTCTGTTGTCAGAGTAACCCTGCCACCCTCTTTAAGGGATACACCTTTACTGATCACGTCTGGGAAAACCATGTCAATGCCACCCACTGTTACATAGAAGTATCTGTCAATCAAAGGGTTGATGCCATCTGTCACATCAAATTTGATGAGGTCTCGAATCCCCTCTTGCCCATTATGGGTGTACACAATCAAACCCTGATCCACTTCGTTCTGTGTAAAGTTCATTCCAACTGTGATATTTTGCAATGTCCCAGAAGGCGTTGTCCTCTGTAAATACCCCTGTCCAGGCCCATAGCGAATAATGTAAGTTAGAGTGCTGTCCTCAGAGTCCAGATCAGTAGCTTTTAATACATTGCTGTTTATGACTTTCACGTCACCTATCTCAATTTCAAGGCCGTCATTGATTGCCATCCTCGGGGTCTCGTCGTCCACAGGGATAATCATAACTATTACTGTTTTCTCTACACTGAACTTTCCGTCTGTGAGAACAATATCAAAGCTGTCCTCTGTGGTCTCTGAGTCATCATGCTCATACACAATGCTGGAGGCCTCCCTGATCTGATCCAAGGTGAAGTTAGAGACAGGGACGGTGCCGGTAGTGAGCTGATTGAGAATAAATCCGTGCTTGGGGGGTTTGGTGATAATGAATGTGAGCTGATCAGAGGGGAGATCTGCATCAGCACCATTCAGAATGGGAGTGTCGATGACTATGTTCATGCCCTCCATAACTACAAACTCTCTCATGTAAATCTCAGGCTTTTCATCATTAGAGGGGATTATGGAGATAGGGAAAAAGTGCCTTTCAGAGAAATTGATGCCATCGGAGCATCTGAACGTAAACCTGTCCTCCACTGGCTCGACTCCTTTGTGAATGCTTTGAACATAGTAAATGTGACTCTGTCTGATGTCCTTGATGGTGAAAGCACTAATAGGTGTACCGGACCTGGATTTCTCTGAGCCTGGGGCTGGGGAGATATTTTCCACGTACCCTGAAGTCGGCTGTACAATGATTGTACAGAGAAGGTCATCGTTGGGGGTGTCGACATCATCAGTGCTTATATGAAGAATTTGAATGACATTCTTCTCTCCCTCAACAACAGTGAACTGTGGGCCCACAAACACCTCTGGAGCCTGGCTGTCAAGGGGAAGAATAGTTACATGCACTCTGACACCTGTGATCTTATTTCCTCCAACAGTCCACTCATCAGACATGTCCGTCAAAGTGAGATTGAAAAAGTCCTCCTTTGTGATCAAGCCTATCTCCCCACTGGTATGAGCGTAGACCACAAGGCCGTTAATGATATCAGCTTGGGTGAATGTGCCAGACGGGACACCTTTCACCAGAATTTCACCTAATGATGGTGGGTCCTCCACAATGAAGGTCAAACGGAGGTCATCTGTGTCCTCATCTCTTCCCTGAATGACATTACTTGTGATTTCTGTTGCTCCATTTTCCAGTACATCTATGTAGGAGCCAATTGTACCAGCTGGGAGACTGAGAGTTGGAGTCTCATCATCAATTGGCTTCACACTAATCTTTATAGTAATTGGTACAATGTGGACCCCATCGCTGACATCTATTTGTATCAAATCAATCGTCGATTCATCTCCATTATGGATGTACGAAATTCTGCCATTTCCAATATCCTCTAGGTTGAATGTGTCTCCTTTTGTCATGTCTGTGAATGTAAACTGGATCTGACCATGCAGTGGAGGCTGAGTAATAGTGAAGGATATCTGTTTGCTATCTGTGTCTGTGTCTGAGGTGTCCAGCTCAGCACTTGTAATAATATGTGTGCCACGTTCAAGCACAGTAAATCCAGAGTTGGTTATTCGCGGTGGTTTATTGTCCACAGGCTTTAAAAATATAGTGAAAACTCCTTCTGCAATATTTCCAGAAACATCCTCCACAGTGTACCTAAACTGCAATACATGAGCGGTAATTCCCAGCTCAAGATCAGGTGGTTTGTAAGCTATTTTATGGTGGTTAATTTGTGCCTGAGTGAAAGTTGTGACTTCAGTATTTGGCTTTTCAGTTAATACCAGAGCTCCCAATACAACAGGGCTATTCTCATCTGTATCCGTCGGTGGCTGGATGATTGTGTATTTGAGATCCCGATCCTCAGAGTCTAGGTCAGTGTAACGGAGGAATTTCTTTCGGAAGTAAGTAAGCTGATACTCGTGCACAGTCATTTGCAGAGTCGTGCCAGGGTACAATTCAGGTGGGAGGTCATCAACTGGCAGAATTTTGATAATGAACGAGTTCTCACCTGATTGGTTTGGTGGGTCATTGTCATCTTGAACTCTAAACACAAACTGATCCATGACTGTGCTGGTGCTGTGAGGCCCAATGTGCTTGTAAAACAGTTTACCATCAGTAATATCCTGCTGCAGCCATTCAGTTACTACTTTCTCATACAATTCATCCTCTGTATTAAACTTCCAGGTTGATGGGTCTTCTGGGGCCTCAGACTGACGCAGCAAGACATGCCCAATCGTGGAAAAGGGAGGCTGTATTGTGAATTTTATTGAAGAATCCTCTGAGTCGATGTCTGCTGCACTGAGCATAAGTGAGGAGATTGGCATCATTTGGTTTTTGAATAAAACCAAACCAGTGTTGGCATTGATTATGGGAGGCTCGTCATCAGTTGGCACAACAGTGATGGGAAACAGAAACTCCACATCATTTGTGCCATCTGTCATTCTGAAAATAATATTATCACTGTACGTGTCACTGCCATCATGTTGATAAATGACTACTCCAGCGTCGAGGTCATCTAGGGTGAAAAATTTCCTTCTCGAGCCCACAACAGATAATTCTCCATGCCTCAGCCCATCAATAACAGTGATTTTGACTTTGTCTAAATTGTCCTCATCACTGATTTCCAGATTCTGTGAACTGGATAGAGGCCTGGACTGACCCTCATACAGTAACTGGCCAGTATTCCTAGTCACCACAGGGGCCAATGTGTTCATAGGCTTAACAACAATCATGAAAGCAAAAGGGTCTGACACAGCCCCCTCTGTGTCCACAACCTCAAACTCAATCTGGAAAATCCGCTCAGTGTCTGAATCCACAGCAGGGGGTTTGTAGGCGATTTTCAAGTCTTTGAGGTCTCCTTGGTAAAAGGAAGTTATTGGTAAATTCCTATCATCTGTGCTCACTATGTAACCCTCCTCAAAGGACAGGGTGGATGTGATATTGAAAATTAATTCGTCAGGGTTAGACTCAACATCCTCTGCAGCCAGCATATCCATGGTTATTGCTGTCATTACAAACTGGTCTACTTCCATCATCATCATTGCAACAAAGCTGGGTTTAGGAGCTGTGTTCTCCTCTCCATCTTTAATCCTCACCAAAATTTGGAAAAATTCCTGCTTGAGCAAATTGCCTTCCTTATCATGTAACTCCACAAGCATTGGAATGTAATCTCTGTTTGGTGACTTCAAAGTAAAAGTATGCTGATAATGGATGTTCATTTTAATAAATTCATCACAGTCCACCATTGTTCCAAGGATGTCCTCATCCACAAGTTGTCCATACCTGGGCAGCACGCTCCCACTGGAGAGAGAGGCTATTTTGCATTGTTGTGCACTTCTATCATAGGTGAATTCTAAAATTCTTCTATCGATAGGGTTACTTGTGCCGAGCAGTTTCTCAACAGTGAGTGGCATATTTTTGGTTAGCACTTCCAGCTGTGTGAAAATGACTTCCACCTCCATCATAAAAGGTATTATAATCGTATCCGTGTGGGTGTCATACCTGAGTTGTAATCTCACTCTATCCCTCGGAGGACTCCTAGAGCCAAAGTGAGAATACTTCACGTCGTTGGGGCCAAATTCACACGGAAACTTTTTCGGAGACAGGTGTCCAGGCCTTTGAGACAAGGGATCATTATCCAGGACTGTTATGCTGCATCTATCACCGGGCTGAACTTGGATAACCAAATCGTTGATGGGATCAATGAAGACTGATCTCCCGAAAGGGACGCGGATCCCATTATTGGCAACCAATATCGTGTCCTCTGACAGCTCGGACCTCAAGGCGTATGATAATCCATAGCTGTCAAAAACCTGCGCAACTGCATCACCTGTCAGAATCACCGCAAGCAGAAGCAAAGCAGCGCCAGTCCCGTGCAGATGCGGGGGAATAATCCAAGCCATTTGTAGAGTGGAACCGCAAAGGAGACACGTTGAACTTTGAGCATACAGCCTTGTAAACTAAGTATGGCGGTTAAAGTTGCAAGAATATAAAATCAGAGTTGGATAATATCACGCACCTATGGGCACTAAGGTGCACCATTCTCTCACAGCAGCTGCACACTGATAACCTAAACTTCATACTCCTGCTTTGCTGGAGTAAGGAGAGTCACGCCCTCCTCTCAGCCGATTGGTTAATATGTCCGCTGGAATGCGTATGTCAGGTTTTAAATGGACGTGGCTTGTGTCATTCTAGGCAGACAAAAGGATGCCGCGTGGGCTGGACCTCATTAGGTTGGATAAGGTTTGAAAAATATGATCAGGAATGGAAGTGATGTTCGAATTACTTACTTTTGCACGCCTAAAGTAGATCAAATACAGTTTTTATTCATACAGCTCAAATCTATCTGTTAGATGTTGTTTTAAAATGATCTACAATTGCTCTGTAATCAAAGGTATTCGCTCACTCCCGGCTATTCCTAACAATAAAGGAAAGCTGTACAAGAGTCTCTGACTGTAGAAAAGCTTTGTCTCCCTCTCGTGGTTTGCTCTGTTGAGGAGGGAGGATGCTCCACACACCCTTCATTACCAGCAGAAATCACACACTAGCTGATATTGTGCACATTTTACGCCTTCTTTTTCCTGATGAAAACCACGACTGTCAGGAAATTCTCAGGTCAAACAGGTTGTGCATTGCATGTGCCACTTCAGTACACAGGCTAGTGCTGTGTATTGTTTGACAAGCAACTCATAGTGGAATAAAGTTCCTATAGCTCCTTTTGAATGTGCGAGGTGGTATATATGGCATGTATGTAGTCATACAGAGCCTGAGCTGTACCAGAGCTGATGGAGAGGAAGCACTACAGGAATTTGACTGTGTCCACTCTCATGCAATGCAGCCAATCCACGTGGCTGCAATAGAGCTACTCCTCTTGACAGATTTCACCCTGCGAAATAGCCCACAATGTACTTTTAGAGCATGAGTCAAAAGTTCTATTTATTCGAGTCATCCAGTGACATTGTCCTATTTCCTGCTATGCTCCTCTCTCATCACACAGGTCCTCCAGTTGTCAGAGGCTTCCCCCTAGAAGAGCATTCTCCACTGACTCCTGACAAGTCCAGTCCTCTCTCTGCACTACTCATCGGGAGAACCGGTGTTGATTAAGAGGACACCCACACAGACATTGTGTAGCACAGGATGGCAGGTCAAAATGACTCAATTGTATTAAAAGTAGGTTTAATTTTGGCACAGTGAGCACCAGCTAAACATCCAGCTAAAAATCACAG
The DNA here is from genome assembly GCA_011952105.1 of Coreoperca whiteheadi. NCBI lineage: Eukaryota > Metazoa > Chordata > Actinopteri > Centrarchiformes > Sinipercidae > Coreoperca > Coreoperca whiteheadi. The sequence goes on from CM022478.1 coordinate 7,749,099, forward strand.
ACATTTTAGAATAGGTTAAGATATGTGTCCATGGGGGAGTCTGAGAATGTTGACGGGAGATGGAGCCATGCAAAACCTTATTTTCTTTCATTACCAGGCTCAGTTTGGACTACTTTCACACAAACCAAAAATGTCAATTGAATAAAAATCAGATTTCATTCATTAAACACAACTGTGGTATTCATTGTACATAGCTACAGACACAGCTGTTCTGTATGTTTTATTTACCCCACAGCCTTTGTATATATTAGATGTACACACATATCTAGGTTCCCCTGTCAATATGTAGCATCCGTAGAGCTTTATATTGCCTTGAAGAATTTGACTTAAACTGTGCTCAGTCCCCTCTGATCCCTTTTAGATGATTTTCATTCCATCCACAAAGTCATGGGTGCAGCCATTGTGTCTGCAACTACCTATAGTTGCACATTAATGACATACAAAGCGTCTCACAGCTGGCATGTGTTGAAATCGGTTCACAATAGCTGCCATAACAAACCATGCAGTTGAGTTCCACTGGACACTGTTGACAGGGTCCAATTATAAATATAGCCGAGCAAACTGCAAGGCAAAGCCCCCAGGCCTTGACAGCTTCTAGTTACAAGAGAAAATGAAAAAGAAGATGAATAGAACTTTCTGACAGCAGCAATGGCAGAGAGGGAATTGGATCATACCCAAACCTTCAGGCTTATTTTTGAGGCGAGGGGAAGTTTGATGATATTCTGTCATATCACATTTATATCACATTTATTGTAAATGACCAATTCTTCTTAGAAGACAGAACTTTTGGTCTATAGGAAGTGAGGATGCCAATTGTACTCCTGATGTGCAGGTTATTTCTTGTACATGGTGCAGGTGGGGATTAGGCTGAAATTCTGCGGTCCAGTTTTCAGCAATTCACTTTTGAATACCATTTATAAATTTTAATCAGAAAAATAATAGATGATTTTAGGTTGCTCATCTAGTTTTTCTATGTGGCTGTTAGTACCCAGAAACTCAGTTTGTTTTGCTTTGTGATGACTCTGGTGACAGCTAAATAAGCTTCTACCAGCAGTCCAAAGATACTGACTACCTAGAAGAATACAATAAAAACATATTTCCGTTCGATGCATCCATAATCTAAAAATATCCTGTTTTTCCTTTTGTTTACAGCAGAGCTCAATTTCCTCTCACCTGAATGCCCTGCCTTGTCATCACACACACCGACAGGCCAAACATTGGAATGCTTGTATTTCCTGCTGTCAGTGACACCACTGTTATTGTAACCAGGTTAACACAGATATGCACCATGTTAGATGACTTGTGCTCTTAGAAGTGACATCATCGGGTCAACTTGATACATGGATAATGAGGTGCTGCAGGATGTAATGTGTGTGTGTTTAATTTGAGATCAATTCTGCAGCCAGTTGTATATCTTAATACTGTCTTTATTAACACAATAAAACATTTTATTACATGCATTCTTGCATCATATTTCAGTATTTTGTACTATTTGATGGTGATTATGGCACCTTGGAACTGTGGCTGGAAAATATCCCTAATGTGGACTGTCTGCGTTAAATAAACCAATAAATAAGAAAGTAAATATAGTTGATAAAAGCTGCAAGTGCCAGTTCACAGGGTTCAATCCAAAACAGACTGTTAGAAGTTTTAAACTTTTGATCCCAACCTGGTCCAAATGTAGTCGAGACTTGAAAAAAGCAGTAAAATCTCCAATTTTTGCATTTTCACAAATAGAATGGAGAAAACAAACAATTTATGATTAATTTTCTGATTTGTGTTATGCCAGACACATTTTTTTGCATTTGTAGCACCCCCTAGTGGTCGATCTAAGTGAAACTGTTAGGGTATGTTTCAATTATGTGGACATAACCTGGAAGTTTTGTGATGCTTGGACAAACAATTTCTGATATATAGTCCAGTTTGTGTTATGCCACGCCAGTTATTTTATATTTGTAGCACCCCCTTGTGGTCTATTTGAATGAAATGTATAAGGTATGTTTTCAGGTACTTTCTGTTTGTGGACATATTTTGTGAATCCTGAGATATCCTTTGATGATTGACCTGGCGGTTGTGGACGCCCCTTTTGAAGTTAATTTGTCAATATCTTAAAAAAATTTAAATAAGATTTCAACAAGATTTGGCAGCAATGTGACCTATACGGTGTAGGAGGAAATGTCAAACGTGTTTTTCCAGAAATTCAAAATGGCAGAAAATCTAGGTAGGCTGACTCATTTGGTCCAAGAGGCTGTTTTGTAGAGCACATTGAACTCAGTAACGGTAAGAAATTTCACGCCAAATGCGCTTACGGTGTGAGGGGCATGGTCTTTCAAAGTGCTCAATGTTTTAGCTGTTAATTATAGCACCACTGTCAGGCCATTTGGAATCTAATTTTGAGGTACAATGTTTTGGCATTTGTGGTGTCCCCTATGGGTCTTGCTCATTTATAATAGAAATGTGTATCTCAGTCCCGCAATGCTGTATCCCAAATTTGGTGTTGATAGAGTAAAAATCCAAAAAGTAAATGTCTCTATATTGTTTTTCACATTATGCAAATTAGCAAAAAATCCATCATTGCGGACTTTAATGTCCAAGTTGCTTTTTTGTAGCGCACAGTGCGCTGGACTTGTGTGAGAAATTTCAAGTAAATCAGACTTATGGTGTGAGGGGTGTGGCATTTTTGGGCCTTAATTTCAGCGCCACCATGTGGCCGATTGGGCTCATATTTCTCTGGAAGCACATGCACATCATTTCCAGTTCTTGGAAGTTTCCTGTTTTTAGCTCATTCCACATCACGGGAATTTGAGCGAAGCAGCAGACAAAGAATAATAATAATAAACTGGCAAAAACACAACAGGGCAGATATATAATCACTGTTTATTCTATTTGTACATTGTGACAGCAGTGTTACTCTCTCGCTATAAATGCTTTTAATAATTGTGTCCTTGGGCGTCACCCCACTGTTTGTCTCAGTGTTGCTAAAGTAACTCCCTTCTAACAATTGTTTGGACTTATCAGGACTATTTCTGTTGCTGGTTATTCCCTAAAGCCAATTCACTGATCTCATCAAGGCTTTTTTAGTTCATTACGTCTCTGTCAGGGACAATTCTTTGGATGGTTGAAGCTGGAATGGTGGCACCAGCTACGCTGAAGTCCTCCCCTACAAAATTAAATTGTGTACCCATAGAAACTCAATGCAGAGCCAACCGGCAGCCAAATCCATCTTACCCAGGTTATGTTACTCTTGGGATACTACAGAACTCAAAAGGCAGCAGAACCAGTCAAGTTTAATCATATTCTTTATTTGTGCTCCCGAATTCCCCAGGTGTGTGTGGACCCATGTATTAAGACTATAACGTATGGCCAGAGCAATGATACTGCTTACAAAACAAGTCAAGTTAGGTTTATTTACAGCATGCTTGTAACAAGTAGGTTCATCAATGTGCTCTGCAGAAAACATGGGCGACAAAAATAGATTAAATCCAAGGATGATCAAATAATGAGGAAGAACAAGTTGTAAGAATGGGGACACAAATCTGTGTGTATTTTTGTGTGTGTATGGACAAAATGTAGCGCTATTATTTCAGCGGGCTTTAGATCAAAATACACATCAATCATTTTATTTTAATAGCAGTTAAATATAACTTATCTAGGATGTGGATTAAATATTCACCACAAAACTGAAAAATCTGTAGATGGGAGGTATTTGACAACAAGGCAAATCAAAGGACGACAACATGAAAAATACAGTACTGAGATTCTCCACTGAGGTTTCTGTATAATGTTGCATACAGATTTAAGTGTTAAAAGACTGGATGTAAAATGTGGTCAAATCACATAACTGCATTATGAACCCCTTTCTGTCTACCTGCAGTTCAATATATTCAAATCGAGGATTGTTCCTTTTTTTCATTACATCATCCAACTATTATGTCTCTTAGGCACATTTGATAATCTTTGGTAAAATAGCAATCCAACATACATATTGTGTAGGCTGTGGTGTAAAATCTGCAATCTGTCTTTGATATGTTATTTTAAAGTAATGTAAAATGACGAGTTCAATAAAATTACACTTAGTTTTGATGATACTAAAGATGTATGTTTTTATCTTGAACAGATGGTGGTTTCCCAAGTGTCTTCAAAATTATAAAATGCTAACAAACAGCTAAAGTTCATTCTGGTACATTTCTTGTTATACATGCATCCAGCCTGTACAACGTATGAAAAAATCACTCTGGGCTTGTACAAAATCAATGTTTCTGTCTGTGTGACCAATTAATTGCTTGATGTTGTGGCACTCTTGTAAGGACACCATGTTACAGAGAGATTTTAATGAAGTACGATGTGTAATGCAGTGCCAAAAAGCCTCTAACCATGCAAAAGCAATTGTAGGGGCACCAGGGCACTGTCAAAACTGCCTTCATTATATTTTAACAAACCTGACTGATATGGTGGCAGTTAAGGACACAAGTAAAGGCCAACTAGCAGACATTTACCCATTCAGCCGTAACTGAAAACTGTGTCTTTGACTTCAGACTTTTATATATTATTAAAAACTCAAAATCTTGGGCTTCCTTTGGAGGTGTAGTCACCTACAGGCCAAAGGTTACATCCTCTAATCGGATTGCTGCCAGATACCCTGCAGGCCTTTCTTTTTCTGATGAGTTTTAAAGCTGAGAGGCACTTAACATGTGTGCCCACCCCGCAGGCTGAACTCATTTATACTGAGCAAAAAGAAAGAGGAATGAGAATTCACCTGGTGGGAGTCCATGTGTGACGTTTGCTTATTGTCAGATTTATGATGTGATTATTAGAGAACAAAAGTGCAAATTGTGTAGCCTACTTTATGACCTTCTGCACTGAGAGGAAATTACTTTGATTAAAAAAACTCCGGCAACAAACAAAAATAGTGCAATAAAAACAATGTAATTCTGGAGAATAAGAATGATGACACTCTCCAAATCTTGGAATTTAGTGTAGTGGACTTAACAGCTGCATATTATGGCCATTCGTCTTTGCTGCATTTTATCCTCCTCAACCCTTTTGAGTTTCCAGTTTCTGCTGAGCTGAATGCGTACTCTTTCTACTCTGTTTGATCTAAAGTTGGGGACCAAGTCAGCAACAATATCATAGATGAAACAAAGTGCATTCACTAGATGCTCATGAAAAAGCTGCAGACACTGCACATGTGGGGACAGTAATGCTTTCCCTTGGACTGCGTTTCACTGTTATCATTGTTATGTTATTATCAAGATTTATTTTTTAGAAATAGAACCAATCCCATTTTGTTGGATTTACTCTGACATAATGAAATTTACTGCCACCGAGTGACAGCGTCTATGTGGGTGCCTATTGTTCCAGTATTCTGGGGAATGTCTCAAATAGTTCTAAGTCCCCCTGCCAAGCTGTAATTGACTTAATCTTTCCATTAGCCCCAAGTCGCCAAAGTCAGCTGTCATCTGTTAGAGTTAACTGTTGTAACAAGGTGCTTTTTATGCTTCCTGATAGATGTGAGTTTTAGCTATGAGACTTAAAGGTGATTTTTAACCCCCTACCCCCCAGAACTGCACTCAAATACACGTACATGAGTACCACACACACACACACACACACACACACACATCTCCCCTGCTGACAGCTCTAATAAGGACCAGCACAGAAACTGACAAACTCTTGCTCATTTTTGTCAGGTGATGGGGTGTTGCTGATCTTATTGAGTTTGTTAAATACTCCTGCAGACAGACATAAACAGAACCTTTAACCTCCAAGCATCCTCACCCCTCCACAGGTAGCAAACACAGATAACAGATTCCCGCAGAGTATTTGGTCACACTCCTAATCACGTTTTCACTGAATTTATTTGTATAATAAGAGAAGTCAACTTTTTTTTTCTTCAGAAAGCAAGCTACAGTATTCAAATATGTACATTTTGCATACAATACCCTATAAGTTCCAAAAGTTCTGAATATCATGTACCATATACTTCACTGCCACTGCCAGGAGATGGCAACAGCACATTATACATCTAGTGTGTTGCAAAGTATACACTAGCGTTTTGCATCATAAATATATCATATTATGACAACATCTACATAAAGTTAGGAGACTATTAATAAAGAATAATACATGATTAAACTTGAAAAAAACTATTAAAGTCTGATATTACTGTGGTGAATTTGTCTGTCAAGCTTGATTGATTAATATGAAGCAAATGTAAAGTACTAATTATATAATTAACGCTTTGGTTTGATTATTAACATGAAATATCTTGAGCTAAAACAGAGATGTTAACTGAAATATTCAGGTAAAGAACCTGTCAGTCCACTTTGAATTATAGTGTATCATTTTTTTGTTATATACATATAGTGAAAACTTATTATTGTCCTGTAGTCAGGTCTGGCACTAAGTGGGAATAGTAACCATTATTTAAAAATAATGCCAAACCTGTTGATCAGATTTTCAGATGTGTTCAGTTTGGTTCTACTTGTCAGTCGAGCTACATGCTGTAGCTGTGTTCTCACTGCTGAAAGACTGGCAGGCCTAATTAGCTCAAGACCTTATCTAATGACTTTGAATTTCTGCTGCCAGCTTGGCTATTGCATCAGTGTTCATTTTTAGATGCAGGGTCGAAACCTGGCCAACACATACTGCATCTAATTGACAGAGAGCTCGACTGAAATGGCAAATGTATTCTACACCCATGTGCACAGCAAAGACTGATGACCCACTGAGAAGTCAAACCAGCCATGCATTACACACAATGGTAAGTTTCAAAATGCATTGATTTCACCTTTAAATATTTAATATCTTTCTCTGAAAGTGTGCAAGCTATTTGTTATGACCTCACACAAATTACTTGAATTCTGCTGAAGCAAGCATTCAGCTCAGAAGAGGCTCAACACAACTAGTTAGATCTTATGGGATAGCCTGTTTTTATCTCAATTGCCACACAAACACTATCAGAGTGCTTGTAATCTCATGTTGTAATGCAAATGTTTAAATGTGAAAGTGTGGGACTCAGAACTATTATCTGGCTTATTAATTGCAACAAATTTTATCTCAGTTGACAAAATAATCAATCATCATACTGCCAGCACCGCTTAGTAAAACAAGCGATGTCTTACATAACATAAACATTCTCCAATTAATATTAAATCATGGTGCTGTGAATGTCTTCAGTAAGTGCTGGCACTTGTACATCTGAAACCTGATCTAAAGTTTAACACTGAGAATTCACATACATCTTATTTCAAGTGTACTTCAGTTTTCATTATTTATTATGTGCAGATTAAAGAAATAAACCCCAAGTGCAGGCACAAGAAAATTAGAGTCATTGCATACTTAAGAAAAGCGAAAGCAGTAATCAACATGCCGGGAACTGGGTCAGAGGACTCTTTGGCAATAGCAGACATCATTAACAAACATTTGGCCCAGATTTGCCAACCCTCATCAAACATAAACCTTTGTAGGAAGTTTATATGCTTTTCAAACAGCTTCCCTGTTATTCAGTCATCAGGAACCTTCTTAGGGAATGGTTTTCCCTAACAGGGGACAGTGATTTTTCAGGCTCCCAAGTATGGCGCTGCCAACAAAGAGCATATAAGACAGACAGACAGTAATAAAAGACAATTCCAATAGTAGTCTGTTGGCCTTAAAAATCTGTGCACCAGATGAGGCTCATAGGGATTTTGGCAGAGAAGGAAATCTCTCTCTGCCCTCTAGTGACAAAGGAGCTCAATACTTAATTGAGTCAACAGTCAATCTGTTATTATTAAAAGCTCAATCAGATTGTTTGACTCTGTGCATTCACATAATAAGAGTATGGCTTAAATGAGTATGACTATGAAAAAAATAATAAAAACTTAGCACTTGTGTGTTTCTCACAACTGATAATAATTAAAAAATGTAGGAGTGTTTAGTGTTGATTTTTCTGTTGTATACATCAGAAACATTAATAGCTTAGATTAAGTTGTTAGAGCTAGTACACGTAATAAAACAACTGTCAATCAATTTGGGGGTGATAAACGGTTCCAATCCTGAGTTTAGAATTTTGGGTGGGGGGATATCGGTTTGTTTGGATTTAGTTCAGGGATTGTGCCTTTAAAATTGTTTTGATTGCGGATTTACCAACAGAGCCAGCTTTAGGTCTGTGATATTATCAAAGGCTAAAGACAAATAGTGATTTGCCACAGAGCCCCTATACACAAGGTGCAAAAATACCATGCAATAGGTGTATTGGATTGCATATTGTCTGGACGAGGAAGAGGGAACATATAACAATACAGGTGACATTCTGCAGTCTGGTGTCAGCTCTCTCCATCAAAATCCCTCCCCTGCAACAGGCATTAAAAACTAAAATACAATACTTGAGCTGATCATACAGTAGGACCCTAACTTAAATTGATAGGACAGTGTTATGGCAGGCAATTCAGCCAGAAAAATAAACAGGTAATATTCGAAAGGTGGCCACAGCAAGGCCCTCAGTTTCATTTGGAATAAATATAAGAGGTGCACTACTGAATGCTCCTAAGGGCAAAGAAATACAGCAGCTGCCTCGACTGCGCTCTGTAATACTGAAAAACATTAAGGGCCAAAAAGGAAAGATACAGCAGCTGCTAATATTGTAAAAGCCATTGCTTTATACTCTTCAAAAGACAAAAACACCAAGAATTTAGTTTATTCTCAGTTTACCACCTTCAGTGGGTGAGATTGTCAATTCTGCGTATTTGGTTATTAAGCGACTTCTGTTGACAAAATGACAGGCTTAATGTGGCTATACATACTGTTTGTTCATGATGCTTTCTTAGTTAAATATAACTAACTTGTATTAAATAAAAGTAGCCAAATTGAATAAATAATCTAAAGGAAGAATACCTCAGAAGACAAAAAGGATTTAAAACAGGATTTAGCGGTCCAAAACTGGCTGTAAAAATGTGTTAACTTTAAGTAGACCCATTTGAAACTGACCCACAGCTGCAAAACACAGAAGCAGGAAGCTTTTATTTATTATTAATGTCAAGAGGTTTACACATTTTCATTTGTGGTGGAACTGCATCATGATTTTCTTCTCCTCAGAAATCCATTTCTGTGGATTATAAGCTTTCTCAATGGCTGTATTCACTTTGGCCATAAAGGTTTTACTGACTTTTTGTTTGTCTTGTTTTATGTCATGTCAAAATCTTTTTAGAACTCTGGTACCTGATTACTTTCTGGCACGGAGTCTCATTAAACCATACTTGATTTTGGAAATAAAGTACTTCTAGTACTTTTAAAAATCCAACATCTTTCTCTGGATGCCAGTTATGGTTCACAGTTCAAACATGCAAAGTTTTGACAACCCTTTTGAGATGGTTTGCCTCCATGGTCAGTCCTTGCAGGAGCCTGTAGGGTAGAGTCAGGTCATTAAGGAGATTCGGTTCATCCGACCTGACTACCTGCGACACTACTTAAGATGGTGGCGAGTCAACCACTTGCCACCCCGCCTCTCTTTGGGGTTTGGTTTGGTTTGTTTGCAATACCATACAACATTATCACTTTTCCGCACCAGTTTTGCATACAACATCCCAACATGTTTTCACTTCAGCTTGTAGTTTACTTTAGACCGTTTTCAAGTCTGACCTGAGTCTTCTCAGTCCATCTCCTCGTTTGGTCCTTCCTCAGACCAGGGTGTGACAAAAGGGCACTTTTAACCAATCTGCAAAATGGAATGGAGTGAGTTGTGTTTTAAAGTGATGTTTTGCGAAGCTTGTTGGGCTAATTAGTGCCATTTGGTCCAGCTGTGTAAAATTATGATAACCCATGGCCAGCTTTTAATGCTTAAAGAGGTTTCATAATGCATAAATAATCTATGTGAAAATTCCAATTAAATATTGTGTCTGTTCATAACATGCTCTCACTGTACTGATGGATAAGATGGTGCTGGTATAATTGTATTGGTAAGTGCACAAACCAGATTGCCTTGCAGATGTCTTGCACTGAGTGTGATGAGATAATAGCTGCAGTGATGTTAATAATGAGCACAAGTCCTGTAGGTGAGAGATTCTGTTGATTCAGAGGGAGGGTAATTCATATACTATGTCCTCTCACAGATAGAGGCACACGAATCTGCCAAAATCACACAAAAAGCACACACATTTCTCCAGAGCCTAACACATTTTAATTACAATGACTATGAGCAAAAGGAGGAAATACTGAATGTGAACCTCATACAGCATGACTCACTTGGTGAAGCATATTATTCCTTGAGGGCAACTGGGTTGGAAAGTGAGCTGTTATCTTCAGAACAATGTGCAAATCCTGGAAACAAAAAATGATTTCCAGCCTAAATATAATTTCTCAGAAGGATTAATATCTAATCAGAACATGTGAAAAAATCCTAAATTTTGATTTTGCCTGATCTTATCACATTCGTGTTAGCTGACTATCTAAATCGTAATGAAATTTGTCTCTAGATATTAGTCTAATGAGTTTTTATTTTTCAAACCTGCGAGATTGCATCCATTGGAATAAAAATCCCTTTAAACATGCTTGAAAGTATCATTGACAAATGTTTGCTTATACAGACGTAAACATCAGTTGTAGCTCAAGGGGGAAGGAAGATTAACATAATGGTGTATTTTGTTCTTCTTGCCTATATGATGTGGAAGAAAGACATGGGTTAGCAAGAGGTTTCTTAGCAACTGTGCAGGCTCACACTAGCCAGCTAAAGACTGATGTTAAACATCTTACTGTTTTCCCTACTGCAGTAATTACCCTTTGAGAGCTCGATGGAAAAATATATTGGAGATAAAGTTATTTCACATCTTCAAGCTCTGTAGCAGGCAATGTTTTTCACGGCTAGTTTGGTAACTCATAATTTTCTGACATATTAATAAATAACCCAAAACAGTCAAAATCTGTTTATTTTAGTCTCATCTGTAAACAGTGTCAGACAAATCTATCACTTTATTAGACCTTCGATTTGATTGATTTTCTTTACTGAGCTATGTGCTTGTACTGTGAGATGGCCCTCCTATCCTCAAGGTAATCTAGCCTATAGGAGGCAAGTATTAATTGGGGTAATATTGTTACCTCATGCTTCTTGATCCAGATACAATTCAAGCAGGCCAGTTTTATACAATAAGGCTCCATTAAAGTAATTTTGTATTAACATTGAATCCAATTTGTCGCTTATACCATCAACTCCACCGAGAAGTCGATAGTAGAGCAACTATAGCAAGACCCAGAAATGATTGGGTGTTGCAACAGACCAAGTGAAGACTGAAGATCGTACTTACATTTATCAGGTTGCCAGAAGCACACCTGCAATTAAACGCCCACGCTGCTTTGTGACTGGAAGATGCATAAGTAATCTGTTTGCTGACATGTTAGCCAAAGTAACTTGTTGATAGTAGATAGAAAATCTAATTTCTCTGTGGTGCTGCTGGCATACGTATTTAAAAATGCTTCCTGTCAAACGATATTAACCAAGACAAATAAGTGGTTTGATGAACTTCACAAACAGTAGTTCTAAACCCATAATCTTCCTGCTGATAAAATATCACAGAGATTTATATCAGTAATTAGAAGGATCTCTGCATTAGAGACCAACGCGTCAGCTAAACTTAACACTTGATTTGTTAGCGAAGTTATAGTACGAGTCAGGAAACATACAGTAGGCTACTCATTAGTAAAGTTTGTAATTATGATCAATTATAGTTATGCTTGGCCAATGTCATCCTCACATAAACCATGTCATGGGTAAATGAAGCCCATTAGATGTGTTGTTGCAAGTCAGGCCTTCCTGACTGTGATGAACCTCAAAACATTTTTAGTTTTATATTTTGTTTAATTTCTTTCATTTCCTAAGCAATGTAGAGGGAAGAATTGTTCACCAGGTAGATGCATCTAAAGCCAAGCTAAGGTAAGGGATACAGGCAAGTATTTTTGGCAAGTACTGTATACAACTGAGAAAAGGCAGTATAGGGGTCATAATGAATAGATCTAATTGATAGAAATTAATCTAATTAACTTATCTTGCTATTATATCTATTTAGCCCTTTAGATTCACAAGAAATGAATGAATTACCTGATGTTGTTGGATCCCCTTACATTACTTCCGCCCCTCAACTCTGCGATAAAATCACAGCAGAGTCTAACATCAGGGTTGTCGGGTTTTGTGAGTTTGGTTTTTGACCCCTAGAGAGCAAAATTTGCAAGGTTAAGTCACAAAACTATGACGTAAATGTTACCCCAAACATATACGTGTATATCAATGTATATCAATATAAATGTAAATAATTTGTCCTGACCCATTTAAATTTGGAAAAAATATTTGTGGAAATGTACAATACATAATCAGATGATAAAAAATCTTGAGTATATGTTGCTTTAGTGCATGCATCTTTGAAAGTTGTGAAAATCAGTGCTTGACAAATATTTATTTTCATTGTTTAAGTTATCAAAAATACTTTAACAAGAGCTTGCTGCTTGGGTTTTATAGCAGGGTTTTGTAGCAGGGTTTTATTGATCAGTACCACTGGGTTCAGGATTTTAATCTGTCAAAAATGACTGAATAAATATATAAATAAATACTTACCATTTCAATTTAATTGAGCTCTCAATCCATACATTTTGCTTTAATTAGCCTAAGAAATCTGAAAAGAAAACAAATCAACAACGATATAAGCATTTCTTTATTGCCTTGTATATTAACACACGCAGAAACAACGGTATATTAACATGACTGCCCTGACAATATTAACTTTATTATAATATGTTGCATGATAATAAACAGTGGGTTTCCTTCATGGGCAACTCCACCTACCCCAACACTTGTTACACTGAGATACAGCAAACCCAAAGGGGCGGTGATGGCTGATGATGAATGTTCTGCTGGTGAGTTTTGAGCGCGCAGTTTGTGCGCCGTTTCTGCGGGAGGACGTGTCCCCCTCTTGTTGCCACAGTCCCTGACGCGCGTGTACGTTGCAAACAAAGCGAAAGGGCTGGGCAGGGGGTTGCATGAAATTGCCATTAAGATGCAGTGTCTCCGGTGGACACTGTGATAAGATGAGGCTCCGACCGCGCCAAGTTTCCTTTGTGACAGCCGCTGGTTCTCCCGTTCAGTGGCTCATTAAGAAATCACAACTGGAAAGCAACAGGAACAAGGTAAAGTTGTTGGTTTTTTTAAGTTCGTATTTCTTTTGCTAGTTTGGGCGTCGAAAGTATCCTATGTGATTAAGTAGCCTGCGCTTCTAACCGGAATGGGTCTCTTTTAGTCATCTGCCGTGAATTGTTGTATTTTCTTTCTTACGAAAAATAAATATTAGGCCTAATCATTTTTCAGATTGTGTTTCTCATCAATCGTGTTGTGGATTTGCACAGGAAGAGTGTTTTCAGTTTTCGTGTTTTAACAATAGTTTTAATGAAAAACGTAAATTCTTCATTTTTTGGCCAAATACAGCATGTCCTGAAATAGCATTATAAACTCTGCCATTTGGAATTTTAGATTATACTGCACTGTTCAAGCGGGGGTAAAGTACAGTTTTGACAGTTAGCCTATCCTTTTCCCACTGTGTCTGAAAAGTCAACTAACGCTGAGAGTTGATCTCATATTTTCCCATGTCTTGTCATTTCTCATGCATTCTCAGTTGAGCCGGTGATGCTGTAGCGGCAATGTCACAGCTGTATTACAGGAAAACTGACAACTCCTCATACAGGGACCGCATCCCTCTGCGGATCGTGCGGGCCGAGTCGGAGCTCTCTGCCCTGGAGAGGGCCTACCTGGGGGCTGTTGAGAGGGGAGACTATGGCAGTGTGAAACAAGCCCTGGAGGAGGCTGAGATCTACTTCAGGATCAACATCAACTGCATCGACCCCCTGGGACGCACAGCCCTGCTCATTGCCATTGAAAATGAGAACCTGGAGATCATTGAGCTGCTGCTCAGCTATAATGTGTACGTGGGTGATGCCCTGCTACATGCCATCCGCAAAGAAGTGGTGGGAGCTGTGGAGCTGCTGCTGAACCACAAGAAGCCACGTGGGGAGAAACAGGTACTGTAGATCCATGATAAAACCCCATAGCCTATACAGTTTACTTCCCCACGTGTGCCTCTAGACCTAACCTTTCTAGCCTCAGTCAGTTTAATTGTATTCATTTTTGTGTGTTCAAAACGCATTCACAAAACTTTTTCTGAGCCTCTTTGCTTCTGCAACAGAAAATGATGCCCACCCAATTATGCCTCATGTGATTACTGTACTGTATACTCATATTTGTATTTGTCACTAACCTGTGAGTTTCCATACGCCTTTGTCAAGGTAATGGCATAGCTAGACATTGTTAAGTGCCTCACTGTTAGCTACTAATTCCAGTTAGGCTTAAAGTGGTTTCGCTTATGTGATATTTTCTTTTCAATTACATCCTACTCGTGCAGTCCGTGTGAATTGCAAATGTACTTATGCCCATGCCTGTACAGAAGAAAAGGAGTCAGTGGGCACAAGTAGGCTACAGTGAATACTGTATGTGCTGCCTTTAACCTGCTGCGATGAGAAACATTGGTAACTCTCCTTTTTAGCAACAAGTGACACATTGTGACAGATTTACAAGATCGTCAACATCAGTTAATATTAGGTTATTTCTGTCATCTTCCATGAATCACCCATTCCAGCAAAATTTCTCAACCAATCAAAATATAGTATAGTAGCCTATTATTTCACTACAATTAAGTTTGTTTTCATGATTTACTTCCCCTACCAGATGGCCATATGTGTTCATGTGATTCTGATGGCATCCCTGGGATTCAGTGGTGACCTGTCTGGGCTCCACCCTGCTCTCCTGAACTAGACTCCACCACTCCACAACCCTGAAGAGCATAAGCAGTTTAGAAAATAGATTTGGGGATGCTGGTAACATGCCTTCCTTGCTCTAGCTACTCGGACAGCACACTATAACCAATCTAGGTCAATGTTATGTTATATTGAATTAAATGGCTTATTCAGTGAGAGGTTTTCGGTCAGTTTACTCTTTAGTCTAGATCTGACAGAGATAAGGAAAATTAATAATTACGTGCTTTCCCGTGTGTCTTAGTTTCAAGCATGGCTGTGTTTATTTTAGGAATCCAAATCTTATTTTCTGCTCGAAATTTGCAGCACTGATACTCTTTGATGTGTTCTCCATGGTTTGTGTATCAGGCAGATATGAATATACAGCCCCCGGTTGTGTCCAAATTCTTGACATCTTTGTAAAATTGCTTTTCAAAGCTGCTGGGTCTCCCTGTAATGGACTTGGTGCATTCTGTGAAGAGAAGGAAAAAGAAAAGGGGTGTAGTTGCTTCCAACCAGGAAGATATCTTGAGGCCAGCTGAACCACAAGCCATTAGCTGTGTGCTTGCTGTTAGATGGTGTTAGACAAGATGGTCAGAGACCCAAGACAGATGAAATTAGACCCATTCAAAGCAGTTGTTGCAGTTCCTGTGGGAGGTTTAAAAAGCAGTGTTCTTTTGTGAACTAGCTGATAAAATAATAGTGCACTGTACATTGTCATGTCTGTTCATTTTTGTGTTCCTCTTTTGACTTCCTGGAAAGGTCCCACCAATTCTACTGGACAAACAGTTTTCAGACTTCACCCCAGACATCACTCCAATCATCCTTGCAGCCCACACAAACAACTATGAGATCATCAAACTGCTCGTGCAGCGAGGTGTTTCCATACCTCAGCCACATGCTGTGCGCTGCAATTGCATGGAGTGTGTGTCCAGTTCAGACGTGGACGGCCTTCGTCATTCGCGCTCTCGTCTTAACATCTACAAGGCCCTTGCCAGCCCGTCACTCATCGCCCTCTCCAGTGAGGATCCTTTCCTCACGGCTTTTCAACTCAGCTGGGAGCTGAAGGAGCTCAGCACAGTGGAGAACGAGTTCAAGTCCGAGTATGAGGAGCTATCCCGAATGTGTAAACAATTTGCAAAGGACCTCTTGGACCAGACCCGAAGCTCTAAAGAGTTGGAAATAATCCTCAACTACCGTGATGACATCAACCCTCTGCTGGACGAGAACGGTAATGATCTGGCCCGACTGAAGCTAGCTATCAAATATTGCCAGAAAGAGGTAAGCTCTTTGTTTATTATGATATCCTCTTTGTCATATGACTGATGGGGCCTACAAAAAAAGTACAGGAATTTGGTAACACTGGTTAACATACAGTATAGACATCAACATACATAAACAACTGACAGGGTTGTACAGTATGTGTTGACACTCATGGAACAAGTAAAACAAGGAATAACCATTACATTCTTTGAACAACATGGACTGGGTAACTAGAACAGTGCCAAGAGGGGCAGTAAATGGCCTGAGAGGGGTGGAGATGTCCTTCGGGAGTTTAGAACAACATGTAATTGCCAGGCTGGCTCTTAGCAATGCATTACAGTAGCCCTCTCAGACAGTCCCATGACAATTGGATAATTGGGGATAATGATGGAATAAGTGATGGCCATTTCCCTGAAATACATGCTCATAATATTTTAATTAGGGAGGGAACCTTTTACTGTCTTTTAACATCTTTGGTATATTTATCTCGTGAATGGAACTTTCTGTAATTTGTTGTGAAATAGAGCTACTAAAATGTACACATTGTGATTACAGTAAGAATAAGCAACAATATAAATATTACTTTTGAAGTTTTTACTGGATTATATCCGTAAATGTATCAACCTTGCATGGATTTGTGTTCAACACAGCAACAGGTAACAAAAATGAAAGTATAAGGTGGGAAAAATACACACCTTTGGTCTCAATTCACCACATTTAGAAAAATACAAAGAGTAAAACGTTTTTCCAGAGTATAACTGATTTCCCCATAACTCTAGTCTTGTTTTTTTCCACTGTACCTATATTTGAATTCCAGTAGGGACTGACAAGTATTTTCTTGGTAGCTGATCTTACAACAAAATTATACTGTCATCAATCATCGGCCGTATTATAAACTGTACCTGTTTGTTTTGTTGTTTCCTGCATAACAGGCTACAATATGAAGTACAAACTGAGTTTCAGGGGGTGTCTTTTATTTTAGTTTTAAGGCAGCAGGCTGCATTACAAAAAGAAAAACCTAAACAAAAAAACAACAACACTAGACAATATTGGAAACTGGTGACTCTAAGCAGCAAGATGTCACTGTTTGAACTCAAGTGCTTATCAAAAATTTGTGACAGGCTTTAAACTTGACTTGGACTTTTCTCGAATGACTTGAGATTTGGACTTCCCCCTCAAAGAGCTCAGTTTACAACCTAGGTTGACAATCTTTTGAACTTATGTATGTTAAGTACACTGGCAGATGTCTGAGACATTTGCATCGTTTTCATTTCAAGATCAGATAGTGAGGGAGTTGACCACTACTTGGAGCAGATTGGAAGATGAGTGTCATTATCATTATTGTTGGACGTTATGAGGCTTTGTGCATCAGATGCACCCAAACTGAAAGCACAAACTCCAGAAAGTGTTTTTCAGCCTAAACTTGTAATGCAGAGCTGCAAACAGAAGTAAGTAAAATGAATATACGAGTGTTTGTTGGTCCTGCCCTTCCCTACCTGCACAGAGGTGGTCAGTGAGCGGTTGTTGTGTACTGCCAGTGTAGTATGTGGATGTATATGGTACATAGAATGTCACTGTCCATTTGTCCATTAATGCTAACAACCCAACAAATAATAAACATCCTTAAGCTGGACTGTTGGGTTTGTCATCTTGGACACTACATATGGACCACATCGACCATCCGCACTTACTGGATGTCTACATTATTAGGGGCAATGTTCTCCTGCTGCCGTCTGGGCTCATTCCCCCTTTGGCACTCAATCTGCTCTGACCTGGGTTCTCCCATCGTAAAATATTCCATGAAGGTGTCTTTGTATGCAAATGTTTTCTTGGACCTGTAATGGTAAACTAATGATGAAACTGTATGTACAGTACATTGTGGTAACATTGTGGCAGATTTAAAAAACAAAAAAAGTCGTATCAAAAGACTATTTGCTGAGCAGAACTTAATTATTAGGTTGTTAATTATTAATTTTCATTATTGTGAAACGTAAAGTGGAAATACAAATCCTAGCTTAGTTAAGCTCACATCTTAAACCCCCATAATTCTCATTCATAATTAAGAATCACATGATGCCACACGCTCTTGGATTTTTGCTGTTCATCCAGATTGCTGCAGTGTAACATGACTCATGATGATAGCTTGTTATTTTATAATTTAATTAAAGTGCAAAACATAGTCTAGTGTTTTATAGAAAATCACATTGCTTTTTCTACGTAGTATCCATATAGGGAAACAGAAACTGACAGCTGCCAAATGCTTTAAATGGCAGAATAGCCTTAAAGTCTATCTGTGGAGCTGATTTAGATCATATTCATATAAACTGATTCAGTGTTATTAATTAGCTTAATTAATTAGTACTCTATGTCATCACTGTGAAAGTGCCTTAGGCCATAATTAATACTTGTTTTTGAAGGGGGTAGTGGTCTGACATGTGGATGGAGTGATTTTAACCTTCCAAAAATGTCCTCAGACAAAATCTGGCCCCGCCAGATGCCCCCTTTTGCCTCCAGTCATGTTATGGCAAGTCAACATCTCACAAGGACAGATAGGAAACATTAAATATGTCAGATTCTTCCTTTTTAGATTACCTCATCAACCGTAATTTAATGCTATATAGTAACATAATGGGGATCCATTTGGCCGTAACTTGGTTAAATTCAAATGGACTTCCATCACCATCTGCAGATGTCCTGCAGATGTTTATATCAAATCTCACAGGCCAGAGAAAAATGTGTATGGAAAACAAATTTGACAATCACTTCTTAACAGAGGATTAGAGAACACTTCAGAAATGTTTGCCCACTTGAAACCTTTGGTCTGCATGCCCACAAGTTCTGTTTTGTAGCTCACAAGTCAAATGTAGTATTTTTACAGCTCTTGCGATTGGATATTAGTGGTGCTAAAAATAATATAGACAGCAGACAGGATAAGCAATTGAAGAGCAAAAAGAAAAAGCCACTCCTACTTAACATACTGGTAGACTAGACACCACAGCATAAGAATCAACAAACATTCATCCTGGCAGTGGTGGAGTAAGACATTTTATCAGCAGTTTTGTTTACAGAGACCAAAAAGAAACCAGAAGAAGGTGCAAATTTATTGTTCAAATCAAAGTTTTTACATGTATACGCTTATTTAAATTAAAAACATTTAAATACTATTGAGGTTTTACATAATCTATTTCAGTTTTATAGAGGAAATGATGTAAACTAAGATAATTCTAGCCAAGATAATCATAGATTTAAAGATGTACATGCCAACATGTGTCATTGGGGTGAAAGTATATAGTGCAGTGTGCAACACTGACACTGAAATTTATATTACAGTCTTTACTGTCTTGAAAGTTTGATTTTGTTTTGTGTATGATTTTGTTTTTGTTGACAAAGCGATAGTTCAACTTTACTCTGCATCTCTTTCGTTGTCTCTCTCTTTCGTTCAGTTTGTTGCTCAGCCCAACTGTCAGCAGCTGCTGGCGTCTCGGTGGTATGATGAGTTCCCAGGCTGGAGGAGGCGTCACTGGGCAGGAAAGTTCATCACGTGTGTCCTCATTGGCCTCCTCTTCCCACTGTTATCCATCTTCTACCTGATCTCTCCAAAGAGCAGCTATGGCTTGTTCATCCGTAAGCCCTTTATCAAGTTCATCTGTCACACCGCTTCCTACCTGACTTTCCTCTTCCTGCTCTTCTTGGCCTCGCAGCATATAGCCTCTGCAAAACCGGACTTTCAGGGCCCACCACCCACCACTGTGGAATGGATTATCCTGCCCTGGGTGCTTGGTAACAACGAACACACACACACACTAACAGCTGTTCCTCCTTATGTTATCATGTACTGGTGTACATCTGTAAACTGTAGCCACACACATTTAGAAAGTACAACTAAGTCACTTTGACAATGACCATATGTATGCTACTGTAATATCTGCGCAATAATTGTCTGTCACATAATTTATAGTGACGGTGTGTTACAATGACCTGTGTTGTTTGGTCATCTCTCCAAGGCTTTATATGGACTGAGATCAAACAGATGTGGGATAGTGGTTTTAAAGACTACATCGATGACTGGTGGAACTTAATGGACTTCATAATGAACTCCTTGTATCTTGCAACCATTTCTCTGAAGATTGTTGCCTATGCAAAGGTACTGTACATCTTTCAGTGCAAGCTCTTTGACACCCTAAAAAATATTCTTATCTACACAGTATATCAAAGATTGCAGCATTTTTACTCAATTAAAACAACAGGTATATTGACCCCACCTTTTAACTTTGCAGTAGTCTAAATCATAGTTTACTTTTAAGAGGAAAATGAAAACAAATGGTATCACTGTATATTATTTTATTTCTCTGTAGAAAAGTCAACTTGTGTGCAGTAAAAATGTAAACTTTGCATTATTAATATCTGATGGTAGAACAAGGAATACTGTTCTCTGTCTTCTCTTTTTTACAGTACAGTGGGGAAAAAGCCAGATGCAGCTGGGAAATGTGGCACCCGACTTTGGTGGCAGAAGCATTATTTGCCATCGCCAACATCTTCAGCTCCTTGCGCCTCATCTGCCTTTTCACTGCCAACTCCCACCTGGGCCCCTTACAGATCTCACTGGGCCGCATGCTCCTGGACATCCTCAAGTTCCTCTTCATCTACTGTCTAGTGTTGTTAGCCTTCGCCAATGGCCTCAACCAGCTCTACTTTTATTATGAAACAAACGAGGGCAATAATTGCACGGGTATTCGCTGTAATCAGCAAAACAACGCCTTCTCAACGCAAGTTGAAGTTCTTAAATAAATTGTCCCTGACAAATCTGCATTGTTTATAATTAATACATTTGTTTTTCAGCGGCGCATAATGTGATGTATGGCTGTTTTCTTTTCAGGCTTTTCGAAACGCTGCAGTCATTATTTTGGTCTGTATTTGGGCTGATTTCCCTCTATGTGACCAATGTGGAGCCAGACCATGAATTCACTGAGTTTGTGGGCACTACCATGTTTGGCACATACAATGTCATCTCCCTGGTGGTGCTTCTGAACATGCTAATTGCAATGATGAACAACTCCTACCAGCACATTGCTGTGAGTGGTGTAGCTTACCTATGTTATAGTTTTACCACACTAATTTGTCTTGCAGTCCTTTGAAAAATGTTTTGATAAATGTCTGGGGTTCTTTTTCAGGATCATGCAGATATAGAGTGGAAATTTGCAAGAACAAAATTATGGATGAGTTATTTTGAAGAAGGGGGAACTTTGCCATCGCCATTCAATATAATACCCAGTCCAAAGTCTGTTTATTATCTAGTTGAATGGCTAAAGATGCATTTGTTTAAGAGACAAAGTATAAAAAGACTTGAAACCTTCGAAACTTTGGGGGTAAGGAGTTTCCAAAGACTTGCTTTGATCTGTGTTGTCACACATACATTTTCAATACCTGTATAGAATCAAAGTGGATTACCTGTTCTATTCAGAAGTTGATTAGGCACTAAGCGAATGTATATAGTAAGACCTCTTATTGAGAAGCAAGTAAAGAAAGAGCAATCCACCCTACCATTGCAAACAGAACTGATGTGTCACTCTATTAATCAACCTTTTTTTTAATCTTAAATTGTAGAGACGTGCAGCCGAAAATGTAAGATTAAACCATGAGTATCAGGTAGTAATTTGTTTTCCATAATATACTGTAATGTTTTTGACTTTGGTTATATTTGATGACTCTTTATTCAAAAATGATTCTGTAGTTTTACCTAAAAAATAAACATTATTTTTTAGGAGGTTTTGAGGAACCTTGTGAAGAGGTATGTGGCCGCAATGATCAGAGATGCCAAGACAGAGCAAGGGTTGACAGAAGAGAATTTCAAGGTAGTATGAAACCTCGATTACGCAAGTTTTATTTTTCATTTCTGTGTAATCTCTTCTGTTGTTTTATCTCTGCTTCTCCATAATTGATAGGAGCTTAAGCAGGATATCTCTAGCTTCCGCTATGAAGTCCTGGGAATGATGAAGGGTAAACCTCAAGGTGGGGTTGCAGGTCAAGTTGCAAGCTGCACCTTGGCTTACCCTGGAAACTCATTCAAATATTCTCCGAAATTCCTGACTGATGGGCCTCAACAGAGGCCGAACGTGTTTGATGGGACCACCAGCACCCTGCAGGATGTCTCAGATGCTGGGTCCCGCCAGAGACAGAGCAGATTCCAATCTCAGAATTGTGATGAAATATATTCCTTGTCAGAGGAAGACATGTTGGGAACTGGTGGACAAAACCAAGAACAACTTCATACTGAAAAAGTAATTGTGGAAGTCTTACAGAAAGTGGAGAAGGATATTCAGGAGATTGAACATTCTTGCAAAGAGCACGATAAGAAAGTGAAAAATGGGCCCAAAAAAACAAACAATTAATCTGTGTCTGCAAGTGTGAGATGTTAATCATGTTAGTTTTAAAACATTTTTGGATTTAATTTCTAAACTTTTATTCAGTCATCTACAAGTTGTAAAATAGTTTATCAAAAAACAAACAAATGATACCGTAGTTAAATTAAATAGGCAATTTAGAAAATCTACAGTATCCTGTAATGTACTGTATATAATGGTAAAATAATATTAATTCATCTCATTATATTACATGCATTCGCCACTGATTGCTAGAAGAATTACAACAATATTGAGTGAGGATTTACTCAGTGAGTGCTGACTTAATCCTCAGCGAATTGTGAAGCAAGTTAGTAATTCATGTTTTACCTTGAGCATTTAATTCCAAAGAGCCCTGACACCCTGCTGCCTATCCTCTCCTCTTCCACCTTGAACTGTCCTTTTTACTGTGATGTGCAAATGTATCTTAAATCTCTTTGTCTATAGAAAAAGTATTAGTCCTAATATGCTGACAGTATTTAGTCATTTTGCTGAAATCAATTATACATGAAGAATTAATCAAGAAATTGAAGTTTATTTGTATTTAATACCTGATCAAATTTTTATATTGAATTATCCAATTAAGTATCCAGTTGATTAACAAGCAATGTAGCACATAGCTAATTCAGACATTTGTGTCAACTTCTCTTTAACTCCTAATTCTGTTGTTGGAGCAGAAGAGGCATGCAATGCAATCTACTTGAGACTGCGTTTAAATAAAAGAGAATGTTAATTCAAAAAGCAGTGTCTCTAACTTTTTGGCCTAATTTACAACACACGTTTCTCCCCCTCTCAGGTTCCTGTACTCTTTCTCCATTTCAGAATACTGACATTACTAACATTAAGATGGAGAGTAGATGGCACGATAGAGAAGATGAATTGGCCTTTCTCTTGATTTGCTTTACTGCTGAAATCTTCTCTGTTATCTTGTTTACTGGAGAATATAGCTAAGTAAACCATTTGTTACCTTCTCTTTGGCTGTATAAACAGTGGTCCCTCTAACACAGTGCATTAGATGCACAGTTTAAATGGACATCCTCCGTCTGAAATATTTTTCTTCTTTGCAGAATAAATGCTAATTTGGTACATTATTCATATCTTGGCCGTCCAATCGGGTTTAAACTTAATCTTCGTTGCGTATTAACTGTACATTGTTACATCTTCCCATAAACAGTAGCCTTATGCACAACCTTCCACAACAACTTTGCCACATTTGCTGTATTTAATAACACAATTTGCTCTCACAACTATAGAGCATTGATAGAATGTGATTTATTACATTTATTCATCTCATCTCATCTCATTTTCTACCGCTTGTTCCCGTTAGGGGTCGCGGGTGACTGGAGCCTGTCCCAGTGACTTTCGGCCTTAGGTACACCCTGGACAGTGGCCATTACATTTATTAATTTAAGTTATCTACGTAAGACCTGTACAATGTATTACAATGTAATAGCTATTGTATTTTACTTGAGTATTTCCATTTTATGCTACCTTATACTTCGGCATTACATTTCACATGCTTTTTACTCTACTACACTAGTTAATTTGCAGATTCAGTTTTATACATATACAACACAGGCCATACAGTAATAACCATATCAAATAAGATGCAATTTTATAGATTAAACTGCTCAAAAGTATGTACCTTTGTTAAAACTAGCTACAGCATTAATATGCTGCTTACATGTTAATAAATCAATAATAATTATCCAACAATATAATAAAACTCTGAAGGGGGCCATTCTGCATGGGTGCTTTTACTTCAAGTACATTTTCGCTTCTAACCCACCACTGTTGTGGAGAGAGTTAAAGTCCCACCTACTTTCCACTAACCTTGACCTAAATGCTGCAAAACCCTAAAAGGTTTGACGTTAATAAAATTACCAACTAAGTTCTTAAATTTAGGAGCTTAACCATTGTTATAATTTAATATGTACCACTGATAATGTTATTTCCATTGCTCTCTAATGGTTTGGTGAATCTGCGGTAAGAAGAAGAATTAGCTTGTGTTAAAGGTATCCCTGCTTATCAGGCACAAGCACCCTTTAGTGATGTGTAAGCATGTAAAAGACCAGTGTTGTGGGGAAAACGAAAATATGTTAACAATGGCATCACTGTATAGAGATGCAATCACCTATGATAGCCTACTTTTCAAGTGAGGAACTTCTATACCTGTGCAGTACAGATGATGAAAGCTGTATATAAATACACAGGCCTGCCATTTAGCTGCTTTAATTTGAGGTACAGTAATTACCATATTACTTCTATAAGCATCGTATTAGTTGGTAGTAGTTAGTTAACTGCAAATGAAATGTATTTACTCATATTCTGTATTTGTACAGATTTGTACAGATATTCAACTTCACAACTTTGAAGCGGCAAGCAACCTGGGGTGCTGGATGAAGTCTTTAGGTTTCTGTTACCATAGCAGCCGAGAGCAAGTCACACTATCTAGAAAGCCAATCAACAGAGTGTTTTGATCTTTGTACTATAGCTGAAGAGCTCACTCACTTTAGATTGCTGTCGCATTTTTTCCTTTAATTAAAAAGTTAAAAGGAGCTCTCTGGCAACATACAAAGAGAGGAAACCGTAATCAAGATCGAAACTTACTTTATCCATTCTTTGTTTGTATTTGTGTGTATGTGTGTGAAAGTGAATGATTCAGAGTGTTCTGAGTCAGTGTGTAAAAGCCACGCTGCATTCAATTATCACTGTAGCGAGTCACTCTGTGCCATTATTTCTCCATGCAAGCAAGTATTGTACAGAGTCTTTAGTTTGAAAATTGGCTGCTCATTGGAATGTTGGGATTGCAAAGTTAATGTATCCCAGTCTGGGATTTTAGGAGAGATAAAAAGCCAAACGTGCTTTTCTCAAGGCCTCAACTAATCAAGTTCATAAGAGGTTTTCTGCTTTGAAAGCATCATCTTTTTATTGGACACACAGTTTGCTAAATGGTTCATTTTCGAAATATTTTAAACATTTCTACTTTCAGGCTGACTGATTAAACATACACATATAATCCACAAGCATAAGCGAGGCCACTGGTATTCAGTCTCAAATCTGTGCTGCACTATTGGATCCTAGGCTGAGTCTTTTTCCCTTTTTTACAATCCATTAACTCAGCAGGCCAGGAAGACTTTACTTTCCTGCTCACATTTGGAACATCTGGCTAGCCAGGAGGTTGAAAAACATGGCACAATGAATGGTGTGTAAGTGATGCCACTTGGGTATGCTGTAAGTAACAACACCCACTGGTAAACCTTATAAACAACAGCTACACTTTTAGAACTAACACATTTTGAATGGCATAATCAAAAAATATACAGCCTTGTAATGTTACCAACCAATGTCATGGGTCATTTTGCTTATTAGTAAGAAGTAGTCATTTAAAAAAATTGATTTTTTTTTTTTTGTTAAAGGAACCAAAAATTATTTAATACTACATTATAAAGTAGCTGCTTTAATATGTTTGACACATGTGTGCTCATGCTGTTTATAGGTTGCAGCTTATTATCACATCCTTTTAACAATTCTGGGATTTTATATGTCTGAGCCATTTCACAGACGATTGTTTTGTTGTGTCTTTAGTTGTAGATAAGATACTATTGTTAACATAAAAGCACCAATGTCCGTGTCCTGTTAATTCTTGTATTAGAAGACTTGTCAATGAGTTTGAGAGTTGAAGATACAGTATAAATCAGGTTTGTGGCTTTAAATGGCTGGTGTGTCTCCAATGAGGATACATTTGACAAATTGAGAAAAGAAGTTTGATAGATATCCAGGTTGATGTAGTAGGGAAACAAGTACACGTTTTAGGATTTAGAAATGAAAACAAAACACTTTCCAAACTCAGACGTTACACCGAAGTTTGAGTTGTCTGGTTCTTGCCTTGACATAAAGTCTTTAATAGGTCAAATAATGATTTACCTAAGTATCTGTTCACTTTTCAGTGTAAAAATGATGATGTGAAAAAAGTATCCATATAAAACAGTGACGCTGTGAGACTCACTGCCTGCACTCCTTCCCACCACTAGGTGGAGCAAACCACATTCTGACAGATTTATCAGTGCTCTGGCATTTGTTCAGAGCCTGAGATTATGCAATGTTTCTTTGTTTGCAGTCCAAATAAATGACACTTTTACAGAAAAGATACAGCTGGATTCTCTATCCCATCTACTCATTATATGTGTTTCTTAATGTGGCGCTCAGCTTCAGGGCTCTAAAAAATATACCAAGCTATTTTGTAGTGGTGTACTGAGAAATCTCTCAACCTATTATTGAGGGGTAAAATCCAGAATTTTTCAAATAAAAAGTGTGCTAATGTGTCCACATAATTGTATTTGTTTTCAATGCAATTCAATCAACTGTTATTTTAAAGAATTCTTAATCAAGTAACACAGCTCTAATGTGAGTTTTTAAATTTCTAGGAAATGTTTGAAACAAGTGAAAGTGAAGTCTAGAATGTTTTTACATAACAAATCATTTCTAAATGTGCTGGTGGTCCCACTTTTAAAAAATGGCCCCCCATAAATGTTGTAATATATAAAAGAATGCACTAAATATAAACCGTCATAATGCATCAAACAAAAAATTATAAAGCCCAATGTATTTCTGCATAGAAATGTGGGTTTTGAGAGGTTCTGGGTGGTCCGTGCATGCATGAAATGTTGCCATCCTCCTTGAGTGGAGGGTGAGTCTTGTGGTATATAAACTCCCACTCTGAGCCTTCTCCCATTACTCTGGGTCTGGAAGGGCTAGCTAAAGAATCAGGGATGAAGCTCCTTTTTGTAGCTGCCTTTGCTCTCTTTGCGCTCTCTACAATTGACAAGGCTGACTCTTCAGCTTATGACAAAATAGTCTCTCACAGTCGCATCAGGGCAAGAAAAGAAGGGTAAGCTTATCAATATTTTTCATTCTGATTATTTTGGAGGTTTTTATGACACCATTGTGATGTCATGTTATTACATTTTGCATGCATACTGTTGAGCCTTGAACATAACAGGCATCAGTAGTTCTTATCATTTCTGCACGTTTCTGTCTTTTCTATTTTCTTTTGAACTTGGCTACATTGTAATGGAATTGTTTCACAAATATCATTTTTTCATCTATTGCATATGTCATGAAATGTTATTGAATAATATTACATTTATCTTAGAAAAGATGCAAACCAGCAGGGTTATAGTTGTTGAATTATTACTGTAATCCGTCAAACCAATTTCATATCCAGAAGGCGTGTGTTGCAGTTAGGCAGACCCGACAGCGTGGATGTCATTATTCAGATTTGTCTGGTTTCCGAAGCAACAGGGGTAGTTGCCAAATACTTATTCACACTTTGACAGTCTTGTCTTACCCAGCAGGGGCTGTTTGTCACATAATAATTTAAATATGAATAATTTCAGAGTTTCCATAGAAACCTTTGTGTTTTACCTGGTGATTAATGCTTCATCCCCTTTTCACCCTCAATTCTCATCAGACCCAATGTCTGTGCACTCCAGCAAGTCTTGGGGACCAAGAAGAAGTACTTTAGCACTTGCCGCAATTGGTACCAAGGGGCCATCTGTGGAAAGAAAGCGTAAGTGTTGTTTGATGTTTCCAACAGGACAAGTTGTTTCCCCCTAAAGATGAACATTGCAGGCAAATTCAAGGACTAAAAGGTTAAACCTGAGCAGTCAGTTCTGTAAGTTTTGGGAAATGTAGCATTTCCCTTCAGAGTCTGCTTCTTCTTTAAGGGTTTTCGTGGAAACTTGAATGTTTCCATGGAGACAGACATCTGTTATCTTACTTTGAATTAAACTGTCCCTTAAAATGAAAAACACATTTATTGACGCCCTAAACCCTTTGTATTGAAGACTGCCCTATTTGATCCTATAAACTTGAAATGTAGGGTTTTCATAACTTTGGAAGCCTGGTTGTCATTAGATGCCACAGTGGTGAACCACTGATTCCAAGATATGATGTGGCTGCAAAATGTTGACTGTATTCATGAATGGAAAAGTGTTCAGCTCAGTCATTCCAGACAGCCTTTCACTTATTGTTCCAGCCCTCTCAGCACTTTTGTGTTTAAACATGGATCGAAGCCATGCCTATTTTACAGTCTCTTGCTCTCACACTCACTCTCACGCACACACACACACAAGTCATGCTCAGCTCTCTAAATAGGGTTAGATCGTCATGATGAATACACACTGCTCACTGAACAGCCAAAGAATTGTATCTATTTCAATGGGAGTCTGACATGGGACTATGAAATCAAAAGTTGAATTCACACAGTAAACTGATTTACTGATTTACACCGATAATAGTGTGCTCATGCAAGGTCTCCTGAAAGCACACCTTATAACTAGAACTGTAGATTCCAGTTTGAGTTACAAAAGTATATATTCAAAGCAGAGCTGCAATGGAGTTTACGATTAGTTAAATAAAGATAAATTGATCTTGTTTTATTCAAATGTTCATTAAATTGGTTTTGGATTCAGGGGATGGACTAACACGTTAAAGGGGAATTTAACTTTCACATGTGCCACATGCACAGGATGATACAAAAAAGAGGTGTACACATACAGTATGATTTTGCAAGCATAC
Source organism: Coreoperca whiteheadi (assembly GCA_011952105.1). Taxonomy (NCBI): domain Eukaryota; kingdom Metazoa; phylum Chordata; class Actinopteri; order Centrarchiformes; family Sinipercidae; genus Coreoperca; species Coreoperca whiteheadi. The sequence continues at coordinate 7,778,141 of CM022478.1, forward strand.
ATACAATATAGCCCTGTATACATCAAACAACACATATAAACAAGTATTTTACTTTTCCTAAATACCTAAGGTATTCTCATCACACAGATCATATAACCTTCCCCAACCAAAGCTATTACCCTCCCATCATTCCTCCCACCCTGTCTTCCACAAGCTCCCCAGATGTTTCCCAGCAGTTCACAAGCATGATAACAAAACATCTTCTGTATTCCAGTTCAACTGTTTGTTTAAATGTTTCATACAGTATAACTTTCAGTGGAGCTGATTTAAAGGTAAACAATTGTGCTAATCAGCTGTAAATTTTGCCTGTGGCAGAGAACATGTATGCTGCCTTTGACATCAACGTCTCGGTCCCACACTGATTTCGACCTCATCAAGGTTTAAAAATGTATTTTAAATTGAATTGGTGCAACTTAAGTTTCAGGTAAACGTGTTTATAAGATACAGTACAATAAGACATATTTTCTAGTGTACCTGTAAGCAACAGGCAAGCATTAGTATCTTGAACATATAAAATAATTCAGGCTAACTCATTGAAGATGATCTAATATGTCTTAAATTGCATTTTATACAGTAGTTTCTGGCAACTGGTGCTCAGTCAAACTTTATTTAGCCAGCCAAAGTACTTCTCTTGAGGTTCAATTCAACAAATGAGAATATTTCTGCCTCCAGAGCAGCTCTGCCTCCAACAAAACTTTGTACAACCAAACTTCCAAACTGCCCATTAGTGATGGGTTGAATTTGAAGCCATATATACACATGTGTTTGACAAAGTTATCATGAATCTTAGTGGAAAGGTTATTTTATAGAGATGCTGACAAGTCAAAAGTTTCCAACTCCATGGCCAGATACAATACCTCTGTGTGGGAGTGCAATGTAGCGAGGGTTTTGCTGAGTCTGCCCCAATGGGGCTTGTGTGCTCTCATCCCAGTCCCTCCAACTCCATTTAACTTTGATTCTAATACGGCTGTTAAAGAGATGCAGTTAGCCATGACCCAGAAGCCTCAATCTGTACCCTGTCTGAGACATCAGCATTGGATAACAGCTAAGAAATCCCCTACAGTAAAAGAAACAAGTCTCTGCTTGAAGTGCTCTCTTTTGACCTAAAGTTTCAATGTTTAGTCATTAGTTGCTTGTGTTTGCTAGCTATCTACTTAAGATTGTTCTTGTGTGGTACATTTGTGCCATGTTCATAATCTAGAATCCTAAAAAAAACATCCATGTGCATGAATATTTCTTTAATTCCAACTCCCAATTAATTTCTTTGATTTTATTTGAATTCATTTCTAAGAAGTGATGGAATCTAACTGCTGGAATGTTTTGTCCAAGTGCCACTATTTACAATTACTGCATATGTAGCATCTTTTAGTCATCACATAATTCAATAAAGTACATATTTGTTGGTCCCTAACCATGGGACAAAGTCACTATTGTCCATTTTGAACTAAAAAATACCACACATATGGAGCTCTCCTGGTGTGCAAATTTCCCAGGGAAACTGCTGATGAAGAGGAACTGCTTAACTTTGGCACATTCCTCAGATAAAGTGCAGCCATCTTCCTCCTTTTTTTTGTGTTGTGTAGAACCAGTGCTCCCATACACTGTTGACTCCCATACACAACCAAATTGAATGGCACTTGTTACATAGGGACATTTGTAAGTGATCAATTTGTAAAAGACGAGGTCTCGATAATGTTTTTACTATTTGTCATTATTACTTTAATCGCGTTGAGCTGTAAAATGGGGGAAAAGCAACTTCGCTGTTAGTTTTCAAACAAGAACACTGGGTAGTCTACAGTAATAAACTTCCCAGCCAACTCTGGACACATGTGGTATTGTTTACGCCTAATAGGTACATCTGTGGTGTACTTTATGTGGGACTTTTTACTGTTGCATACCTGTTAGTTATTTGAGGTGAAATGTACATCTCCAAATGTCTGGTCTTCCAAGGGCTGGAAACAATGCTATAGTTCCAACATGTTCAAACCTGCTGACGCAAGGGGTATAGTCATGTTTATATGTAGCAGCTGCACTTTGAATTTTTACTATCCACCTCAGGCTACGGTGCCCAGCACTGTTTACAGTAAGTGGAGAGGATAGACTTCTCACGTTTGTCCAACAGCAAATAAACATTTTATCATTTGTATCTAATTTATCTAAACAGCAAACACAATGGTTGTTCTCTAAATTATAAAAGTCTGTAAAAATTCTGGTGACAATTTAATAATGTTGTTTTTAAGATTAGCTCAACGGTTTCCATACAGACTATCAAACCCTTTAAATGTTCCTTGTGTCAACCAAAATTTCCTAAAACTCAACTCTAATTACAGTGCAGTTTTTCAAGGCCAACATATTAATGTTTCTGAGGTTAACCAAATGCCAAGTAGAGTCCAAACTAATTGTTTAGCTTCAAAGAGGAGGTCTTGGTAATATAAATCCACTACTGTAATAGTAGCATAATCCTCGAGGCACCCTTTCCATTAGGTTTTGGCCTAAACTTTTGGAACACATGGTCTGTTTGGGTAATGAAGGAGATAATGAGTAACATCTGGAAACACTGACTGCACAAAACCAATGCCGAATGATGATTCAGCTAAATACAGGGCAGCTAGAAAAAATACAAATTTCCTACACAGCTATGTTGAAAGATGCTTGCAAACAGTATTTCAAAGGATTTGCTAATTATTTGAGGTGAGACCCACATTTGTGTTCTGTGTGTTTTGCCTGCAGGACTGTGCTTTATGAGTGCTGCCCAGGGTACATGAAGCTGGAGGGCATGCGTGGTTGCCCTGCAGGTACAGTGTGTTAAGTGCTACAAAGTAGTCAATGTACAGTATAAAGGTTATGTGAGGCCACATCCTCCAACCTTAGAGCAGCTGTGTGCTATTTTTAAAATCACACCAAATAAACTAGAAGAGGATGCCATAGCATATTGTCAACATATGTAGACTCTTTCTTTTCAAGCTCCAAATGTTTCATAGATTTCTTATTTCTATGTTCAGAAAGACGTGCTGACATCTAATAATGCTTATTGTAAAAATGTCTTTCTTAGTGGCCCCAATTGACCATGTCTATGGCACCTTGGGTCAGGTGAAGGCCACCTCAACCCAAAGATATGCTGACATTTCCAAGCTAAGGCCTGAGATTGAGGGATCTGGATCCTTCACCTTTTTTGCCCCCAGCAATGAGGCCTGGGAGCTCTTGGATGAGGTGATTCAAGGACAAAACACAAAGCTGTGGAACCTCTCTGTCTGGGAGATTATAACATCTCATTTTTCTCGCCTCACAGACAGTCAGGAGTGCACTGGTCAGCAATGTCAACATTGAATTGTTCAACGCTCTGCATTATCATATGACCTTCAAACGTCTCTTGACCAAAGATTTAAAGAATGGAATGAAAGTCACCTCTATGTACAATGACCTTGGTCTCCATATTAACCATTACTCCAATGGGGTGAGTATTATCATTCAGTATTGTCATAGCAGTCCCCTTGTATTTGTACTAAAAACACTTTTCAGTGGTATAACATTAAAGTGTATGTTATGTGCAGGTGGTGACTGTGAACTGCGCCAGGATTATCTATGGCAACCAGGTTGCCACCAATGGAGTTGTGCACGTCATTGACCGTGTTATCAGCGCTGTTGGTAACACAATCCAGGATGTCATTGAGGTTAACGACGACCTGACAACTCTGAGTGTGAGTACACACATACCCGGATAGATGAAATCACGTGAACACCTCAAGGACAAATGTGCCATTGTTAGCTAAAGTTAACATTTTCATCTGTAGTTACTGAACAGGTTACAAGTTATTAAGATAGAACACAAGAATGCAGAGCAATTAATAAAATATTTTAAAAAAACAGCAAAACTGGACAAAGACCACAGGCTGAAGCTTATTATACAGGGATTAAGACAGAATTGAAAAACACATGCAGTTTGCATTTGTGATTTAATTATATTTCAGATGATTAGATCATTATGTCTACTCCTACAAATGTTTCTACTGTACTCTATTGTATATTGAAGTTCACTAATCCTTCTAGGATCTGGCTCAAAGCGCTGGACTGTTGGAGAAGCTGGGTCAGGCAGGACATTACACTCTCTTTGCCCCCACCAACGAAGCCTTTGATAGCCTGGGCAGCGAAGTGTTGGAGAGACTTCAGGGCGACAAGAAGGCCCTCAAAGGTAAACCAGACTTGTATTCTTAGAGGTCTGTCGCTGTTCCTTAATGCCCAAAATATCACTCAAGGCCAGTTAAAACATTGCATCGGAGACTGGGGATTTATTTTAACTGTAGTAAACTAGGAACATATTTATATTTAATGATGAAGGTACAGGAAAAGAAATGCAGTGGTTCCCTGGCAGACTAAGTCACCCATAAACGTTTTTCACATGTTCAACTTCTTCCAATTCAAAACAGATGAAGCCACTATGGATCTGGAACTTACACACATTTGGCGAGCTTTGCAAACCAAAGTTTTGTTGAAGAGTAATAAAAATAAGTCTCTAGTTTCAAGTCATGCATGAAATTTTGGGTGGAAAGTTAAACAATGCAACACATCATATGACACTTTTAGAGTAGGTCAGGGCCAATATACTGTAGCTATTTGTATTTTTCTCAAACATTTGCAAGAATTGCATAACTATAATGATCAATCAGAGCAAGATAAATTCTTCAAATATACAGTGACCATGAGCTCTTAAAAATCACAGAGAAAACAACAACAAAACTGCTGAATCTCAACATTTTTAACATTAGTTTGTTTTGCATCAGCACTGAGAAGCAGGAAACAGCTGCTTCATTGAGCAAGCTGGTCAAAATGGCCACAACCCAAAACGTTTTATTAGCCCACAGCTTGTGCTATGATGTGAGATCAGACTATTTCACACAAAGATAAACACAACTGTGAAGAAATCACAAGTCTTCTCACTCAAGGACCCAAGGGATCCAAAGGGTCTTCAGGTTCCCAGGGTGTTATATCTTCAGCTGCAGTGTAACATGAGAAAGAACACAAAACAGCCCATGCAGCCAACTGACCTGTACTGCATTTAAATAAACATCTGCTATACACCTGACTCACACATTAATTAAAAACTTCGTCTCACTTTTTCAGCTCTTCTTAATTTCCACCTTCTGGACTCAGTCCAGTGCTCTGAGGCCATCATGGCTGGCACCTCTTTTGAGACCCTGGAGGGCAAGAACATTGAGATTGGCTGTGATGGCGAAAGTTTAACAGTCAACGGCATCAAGATGGTGCTCAAGAAGGACATTGTCACCACTAATGGTGTCATCCACCTTATTGAACAAGTGCTCATGCCAGACTCAGGTTAGACTCCCATCTCCTTTATTCTTCTTGTTTAAGCGTACCTGGTATTGCGTTTGGTATTTTTCTGTAATCTATTTTTCAATGGTGTTGGGATTTCCTGTGCCCTTTAAGCTAAGCAGGTGATGGAACTGGTGGGAAATTCCCAGTCAACCTTTGGTGACATGGTGTCCGAGTTGGGCCTTTCTGCTGCCATGAGACCAGAGGTTGAGTACACTTTGCTGGCTCCCCTCAACACTGTTTTCAATGGTGAGTCACATACTGATCATTATATCATGCCCTCTGTTTTCCTCTCAGCAGTATGAACAAATATGAACCATTCCACACTCAGTCACAGTTTAATTCAATTCAATTTTATTTATATAGCGCCAATTCCTAACAGAAGTTATCTCACTGCACTTTTCCTTTTCCACCGCTGCCGTGTTGGGTTTTGAGAGAGAGAAAGCGGGGGTGGGGGGGAGAACAATCCAAATTCCACATAGAATTCTAAAATAATAATAATGTAATGGAAGTGGTAATATTTATATTAATACAATTATAATAATAAAAATAATAGCAATAATAATAATAGGAATAATAGGAATGATAGTGTTAGGAATAATAGTCATGATAATAGTAAAAAGACTAACAATAATAATAATAATAATTGTAGCAGTGGTTGTCGAGCAGAGGAGCAGCAGGTGGCCCGTAGTCTGAAATTAAGGGGATTATTTTTTATTTCCCCTCATGTGGGGACTCATAGGTGAATAGGTATGTACATATTCGGGACTTCAGGAGAATCATGGATTTATTGGGACACTGCAGAAGCTTTATGCCATGGAAGACCAAACACCCACTCCCCCAGTGAACATTCTAACATCTCTACGCGAAGGGAGTAGATATGATTTGCTTCTATAACAAGAATGTGTAATTATTCAAGGCAGAATACTTTTATTGTTATAGACGTGTAGTTTTAAATGGGTGTAAGGAATGCACAAGGCAGCAACGGCTGGATGTATTAGGAACTTTGCATTTATACCGTCAATTCATGTCTCATGATTTTGTAGGTTACTAGACATGGTCCACCTACAGAACTGTGCAGTAAATTAAGTCACTGATCGCAGATATGTCTTTGCACACAGTTAGGGTCGTGGCTGCTGATTTTGGGACATTGCGGCCAAAATAATAAGAATAAGAGTATGTACAGTATGTGCTATGTCTGTTGATAAAACCAATACATTAGATGTAAATGTAAAATGTTGCTAGTATGTTTAATTTTTAAGGGGAAATACAAAACAATTTCTTTCCTCTACAGATGAAGTCATGTCCATGGATCAGAGCTTGCTCAGGATTATCCTGGAGAACCACATCTTGAAGAGGAAGATTGTCCTGGGACAGTTGTACAATGGCCAGCGGCTGGAGACCATTGGAGGAAAACTTCTGAGGGTCTTCATCTATCGCACAGTGCGTCCTATTCTCTGAAGATGTGCCCAATAAATTGCGTCTGGTTGCCACAAAACTATATGCATTTGACCATCAATCTTCATATTCTTGAGATGTAACATTAATCCCCTTGACTTTAATTTGTGGATTATTTCTGCAGGCTGTGTGCATTGAGAATTCCTGTCTTATAAGAGGCAGTAAAGAAGGAAGCAATGGGGCCCTTCATCTCATGAGGACTCTGTTGAAACCGGCGGAAAAAACTATGTTTGAAATTCTGAAAGTAAATGGAGGATTCAAGTGAGTACAGAGCAATGTTAGTGAAAATGGACTGTGGTGTTAAAATGCAGCATAATACTCAAACCACATCTTTCTGTATCTTTCCGTTAAATCCACACGGCACATATGGGAATGAGAAAGTGCTGTTGTTATAATATGTCAGCCCTCCGCGGTTTCTGTAAAAGCCACTGTTTTCGTCTCTGTGCTGCAGGATCTTTTTGTCTCTGATGGAAGCTGCTGGCCTGACTGACCTGCTGAAACAGGAGGGAAACTTTACTCTGTTTGCCCCAAGCGATAAAGCTTTTGCTGGTTTGAGCAACAGTGATTTGGTCTTGTTGAAGAGTAGGTCTTCCAGACTCCCTTTATCTTTTAATGTGTTTCAAGCACTTATGTTGCTGGTTGAAAAATCCCACAAAATGCATTAATGATAGTTTATGTGTTCGCCGCTCTTTATTTCAGGTGACATAAATGCTCTCAGAACCATCCTTCTGTATCACATCAATAATGGCATCTTCATTGGTGGTGGTTTGGAGGCTGGGGTGACAAACCTTCTCAAGTCTCTCCAGGGCAGCAACCTCAAAGTGATGTTTGTAAGTATTTAGTGCAAAAAATCTGATAAAATCGCATCCTCAATTTGGACCTTAACAACATTATTTACTGTAGAATAGAGTTCATTCCTCATATTTTAAAATACAGGTTCATTCAAGCCCCTTATTTTGTGGTTTTCTTGACTTTAATTGTTTTAAATGTCTCCTTCAGGCAAACAAGACTATGCTAGTGAATACTGTCCAAGTTCCTGAATCTGATATCATGGCCACAAATGGAGTCATTCACTTTGTCAACCAAGTCTTATATCCTGGAGGTACAATTTTCACCCAGTGAACTTTGTTAATATTCCCTTCCTTTTGTAAATCTGTCAAGAGATGCACTCTGCAATTTATAACTGTTGTAAAAGCCCAACTGCAGTTAACGCCCTACACTTTCTTCCAGATATCCCTGTTGGAAACCAGGATCTACTCATACTATTGAAGAGGCTCATCACTTACATGCAAATCAAGGTGTCATATCAAAAATGTACTTCTCGTTATTGTAGCTGCAAGGTTTTCAAAGGGCAGGGTGCAGTTTTCTTTGTACAGGTGTTTTTTAATTTCTTCTATGGCTGCCAAAATACAATGTGTGTAACTCAAAAGAAAGTACAAGACAAGAACCTGCTTGAAAACCGTCTGTACAGGGCATTGAGCTAGCTCAACATTTTCCATGGGTTAATTAATTATAGGATTTGTTATGAAGCATACACAAACATTTATAACTATGGTCATACTTTACACCATTTTGTTAATGTGCATCTGCTATTACAGATTTTTACCCTCTATTTTTTTTACAGTATATTTCAGGATTCAGATATCAGGAAATTCCCCTTACATTTATGAGTAAGTAACAACATTATTATGTTTATTTATGTCTACTAAAAAAAATTGCAACGCAGTATTTTAAATCTCCTTAAAGCCATTCTTCACTGTCATTAATGGCTTCATATCTCCTGTTGTTATTAGAGAGGATCATCACCCGTGTCACCCAGGAAGGTACAGTAATGATGATTACAGAGCATCATCGTCATGTGATTCCTAATCAGTAATGTCTGACATATATTTGGTTAATGGAACAGTTGCATGGGGAGGAGGCTACTGGCTGCTGACCTGGAACATGTACTGATTATTCACTGACACGTTTTTTTAATCCAGATAATGCCAGACACACATGTAAGTACATGCACACGCATGCAGGGTAAGGCAGCTGAAGTGTTGCCAGTCAGCAACAAAAACAGATCAAAATTTAATATATAAATTTGATATTTAAAACAGTGATAAACACAATTATGAAAGACACACAATTTATGAAATTAAAACTTCTTCTTTTCCTTTCGGCTGCTCCCTTTCAGGGGTCGCCACAGCGAATCATGCGCCTCCATCTAACCCTGTCCTCTGCATCCTCTTCACTCACACCAATTAACTTCATGTCCTCTCTCAC
>CM022478.1:7788066-7800843 GCA_011952105.1 Coreoperca whiteheadi
CAAACTTTATTTGTATAGCACCTTCCAACAACCAAAAGGAGGACCAAGGTGCTTTACATTTAAAACAGAAGAACATCTACAATAAATAATAAAATAATACATTAAGCAATAACCAAAGGAACAGTTACACAAAATACAAAAATAAAATTCAAAGTTCCACAGTGCTGCAGTGTGTTAAAGGCCAGTAAATAAATGTGTTTTTAACCTGGACTTGAACAGGGCCAGGTCTGTAAGAACACGCAGGTCTACAGGTAAAGTGTTCCAAAGTTTAGGAGCAGCAAAACCAAATGAACGATCGCCCCACCGCTTGCACCTCGACCTCAGAACAACTAGCCTCATCTGGTCAGCCGACCGGAGGGCTCTGTTTGGACGGTGGACACTTAAAATAAGGTGGCGCAAGGCCATTTAGAGCTTTAAGGGCAAACATTAAAATTTTAAAATCAACACGGTACCGAACCGGGAGCCAGTGGAGGGAACGGAGAACTGGGCTAATGTGGCTGTGTCTAAATGTACTGGTTAGAAGGCGAGCAGCTGTATTCTGTACCAGTTGGAGACGATGGCACAGAAAAGGCTTTACTTTGGCTAAAAGTCGTAGCTGGAAAAAGCTTGCTTTTACTACAGAGTTAATTTGTGCCTTGAAATTCAGATCTCTATCAAAAATCACCCCCAGATTCTTTATGGCCTCACTAACTTGAGGGGTTGTGCTTGATGATATATCGTGGTGTAAAATAGGGGAACCAAAAATAATGTATTCCGTTTTACTTTCATTCAGATGAAGAAAGTTTCGTGAAAGCCATTGTTTAATATCAGACAGGCAACTATGCAAGGAGTCTAGAGCTGAACCATCATTTGGAAGCACAGGCATATAGGCCTGAAGGTCGTCTGCATATAGGTGGAAAGAAAGATTGTGCTTAGCAATAATGGAACCAAGAGGCAACATGTACAGTGAAAATAGAACAGGGCCAAGAATGGATCCTTGTGGCACTCCAGAGGACAGAGGAGCAGTGGACGACGAAAATTCATCGATCATAACTGAAAAGCTCCTGTTGTTCAAGTAAGAGCAAAACCACTGCCGGACTGAACCCTTGAGGCCGACCTGTTGAGCAAGGCGGACGATAAGGACTGAATGGTCCACAGTGTCAAAAGCTGCTGTTAGATCCAGCATCACCAACAGGACAGATCTTTTGGCATCAAGGGATACAACTATGTCGTTGTGGACTTTCAGCAGCGCAGGCTCAGTGCTATGTCGTGACCTAAAACCAGACTGAAACTTTTTTAAAATTGAGTTATTTTCTAAAAAAGGCTGTAACTGTGATATAACAACTTTTTCTAGGACCTTTGATAAAAATGGTAAATGAGAGACGGGTCTAAAATTAGACAAAATGTTGGGATCCAAGTTGTTTTTTTTTAAAAGGGGTCTGACCACTGCGTGCTTGAATACAGTTGGGACAGTCGCTGAGCTGAGGCAGCTATTAATGAGCGAGAGGACGCATGGCCCGATAATATCAAAGACCTGTTTGAGCATCTTGGTTGGGACAATATCGAGGGGGCAGTTGGTGGGCGACATCCCCTGCACCACCTCAGAAAGGCGTGATAAAGACACAGGTTCAAATCGTTCAAACACTGCAGGGGAGACAACAGGAGGGTCAGTGTTGGTGTAAAAAGTACTGTTCATATTCTGCCTAATAGAGGACACTTTCTCAACAAAATAATTCAAAAAGTTTTCACAAATGGATTCTGACACCTTGCTCAAGACATTACAAGGTGGATTTATAACAGACTGTATTGTGTTAAATAAAGTCCTTGGACGATTGCAGCTGGTGGAAGTAATGTTCGACAGATATTGACGTTTGGCTTCTTTAACAGCCTTTTGGTAGTTAGCCAAACTGTCTCTTAGTATATCCAGTGACACACGCAATCTATCTTTCCTCCACCTGCGTTCTGCCTGCCTGCGGGTGGTGTCGTTTAGCCAGGGTTCCGGTGCAGTGCTGGCGGGTTTACGCCTAAAAGGTGCAATAGAGTCCAAAATCTCTGAACAGGAAGAACGAAAAATGGAAATCAGGTCATCCGGACATAACGGAGAGGCCAGATCAACCTGGGTATATAAGCTAGTGTTCATGAAGGCAGCTGTAAATTGCCCGGCCGTGGATGGAGTACTGACACGGCGGCGACAGGCAGGAGTAATAGACCTGGTTCTGGGAGGGGTTACAAAATCAAATAAAATAGGGAAGTGGTCCGAGATGGAAGTATGGCATATCTTACTAAGGGACACAGGGAGACCATGGGAGATAATGAGGTCCAGAGTGTGTCCTAAGTGATGTGTGGGACCATTAACTGATTGTAATAAATCAAAAGAGTCAAGAAGGCTTAGAAACTCCCTTGCCACTGGGTTAGATGGGCAACATACATGAATGTTAAAATCACCACAAATCAATAGATTGTCATAATTCGGCATAAGCTCAGCTAGGAGCTCAGAAAATTCTTGAATAAAAACCTTATTAGTTGCAGCTCAAAACTACTGAAGTTATTTGATGGAATTTTGCGACAATTATATGTGTGCTTGAAAGCAGATGCCAGACCACCACCGCGGCCTGATACTAATTCAGATTTGAATGCAAAAATTTCATATTATTTCTCGATATTTTAAGCATTGGGGCTTAATGTCCTAGTTTGTGTGACTATAATAATAATAATAATGTGGCCAAAGTTTTATTACATACTTCTCAGCCTCCCAGTGGTAAATATGGTTGAATATGTAGGGAAATATGCCCCACTTATAAGTATAAAACAATATAAGTTAAACACTTGATCACTGTAGGGCTCCTTTCAATAATACTGTCAAACACTTAGAATAACAATCTGAGCCTGCCAATGGCAAAAACAAGCACTTTTAGTGGACGTACTTTTGAAGAGCACAATTTCTCGCAAGGATTACATTGCAGTCATTGCTGCCTGTTTTGCAACTGAGGCTATCAGCTGGTACAATTTCAAACATTTTTGCACCTATTAGTCATTTAGACCAAAGTATGTAATAATGGGGCCCATGTTTAAAAATAGCAGAGTTACCCTTTATGGATGTTTTCTTTTTCCTTCAGGAGCTGAACTTTCAGAAATTGCCAACATTCAAGGGAACCCTAATTTTGACTCTGAAAGACTTACCAAATTGATCCAAGGTGAGTTAAGTCAATTTGTACATCTCAGTGACTGGGAAAGAATAATTCATGAATAATGTGTGACTTATATGTTTGTTTGCCTTTATAGAAGGCAGTTCAAGAAGAACCAATTCCCGAAGACTTTTAGGTAAAAAAATAAAATAGAATCAGTCTGAGTCAAATCCTGAATTTGTAATAAATGCAGCTTAGCCTGTGAGCTAGTGCAGGCAGTCAACTCGAGTCCGTTGCTACATTCATATGACATACTTTTCTCCCTGGATCATATATCCAACACACCCCTTCAATCATGGCGGGGGTACTTAAAATTTGACATTTTGGGAAATACGCTTAGGCTACTCACTTTCTTGCTGAAAGTTAGATGACAAGATTGATACCACTCTCATGTTTATACAGTAAATATGAAGTGACAACCAGCAGCCAATTAGCTTAGCTTAGCATAAAGAGTGGGAAGAAGGAGAAACAGCTAGCCTCGTTCAGTCCAAATGTAGCCAAATCTGCCTACCAACACCTCTAAAGCTCACTAATTAACACATAAACCAATAAAAAAAAAAACTGTCACTGCCTAAACTATATCATTCATATCTTGTTTGTTTAATGTGCAAAAAACAACAAAGTGTAAAACGTTTTATGAACGGTCTGCGTCTGCCCAAGAAATAGTCTCGCACATAAACCCCCATAAAACCACAATGGGTCATTTTCACTTCAGTTTTTGTACAGTTTAAACAAACAAGGTATGATGTGTTAATTGGTCCTGGTAGGTGGATTTTGTTTCCTTTGGACAGAGCCTGGCTAGCTGTTTCCCCATTTCCAATGGTTGTGCTAAGTCAGGCTAACTTTCTTTCTTTCTTTCTTTCTTAAGATCCCCATTAGCTCCTGGCATGCCAGTTGCTATTCTTCCTGGGGTCTCCTCCAATTCATCACACACATTATATATTTTGTACACACATATCTATACATGACATACACACAAAGGCTCACACACACACACACACTAACATAAAAGCTCTATGCACCGTAGTATACCTAATACATATAAGAAAAAATAAATAAATACACATATACATACATAAACAGCTCAAAATAAAATAACAAACAAAAACAATAACCAACCCAAATAATCAAAACACTCTAAACGTAACATTATTATTATTAATAAACATTATCATTCTTACTATTATTACTATTACATCATTGCCATTACCACTATTCTTATTAATATCACCATCCTTATCATTAACATAGCAACAGTAATCATCACAGAACTCAAATCATGAACCATCACTCATGCTCCATATTGTGTAAAAAGAAAAATCTTTAACTTTTTTTGAAATAGTTTTTTATTATTTTCAAAAATCAAAAATATGGGCAATGCATTCCATGCAACCATGGCTCGATACACAACAGTACGCTGCATTTGTTTAGTTCTGCAAATAGGCAGCAAACTTCTTGTATTAATACTTTGTCGTGTTCCATAATTATGAGTATCTATAAAAAAATTCATTTTATTAAAAATTATTTCAGGAATTTTGGTTGTAATGACATTTCTAACGAATGTTAGTAAATAATACATTGGACTGGCTGATCAATTTTACTTCATATTTACCATAGAGACATGGGAATGGTGTCTTCTCATCTAACTCTTATAAGCATTATTTCCCAAAATGTCAAACTATTCCTTTAAACTGACTGTGTGCTGCTCACTCTTTTGCTGCCATGCTTGCCGCCACAACGCTCACATGAAAGCTATGCTGACACTTGGTGCCGCTGCAGCTGCTCTTCATACTGTATAGCATTTCATGAGCCTCACCTCCACCCCAGCATCACCTGTAGGCTCTGAATCTATACATTTCCCAAGGGGGAAGTTATTACCATCCCTCCCCACTCTCTGCTGTGCTGAGCTTGAGGTTTCCTTGTGGGGAGTGATGAGATCAGAGCCTAGATGCTAACCTTCAGTGCAGTACATATATAGACATAATAATCTATTCCATGTGAGTAGGCTGACTGACATGTGTGGTTATATCCTTTACCTTTTTTTTTTAACCAGCTGGCAACAGGAGGAGGGGAAGGGACTGAGCATGAACGAATGGGAATATCAACGTCGTAAAGGCAGAGAGAGAAACCAAACCCAGAGGTCGAAACTGGTGTTTTAATACAGGGGATACACTTTAAATGTCAGTGATTTCAAATAGGTAATACGTTTAACTGACATAAAGAAAACTAATTTCATAAACAATTTAATGTTGCTTTGAATGTATATCTATTATGAGTGAATAATGTCTGAAACGAGTCTTTAAATTCAGCATGTGAAAACAGTAATTAAATGAACATTTTGGCATGACTCTAAAGACATGGCGCAAGTCAGGGTAGCAATAAAATCTTTAAAATCCAAGCCATTAGGGGAGCAATAAAACATTTCAATTCTAAACTTCTCTATGCCTCTGCTAGAGGTGAAGAGGAGATTTTACTAGCTGTTTGGGAAGACTAAATCTCAGCATGATAACATTTGAAAAATAAATTATGCTGTGTTTTCAAACTAAAACTGTTACATACTTTTAATTTCTCTGGCTGTATATTGTTTAAAGGATTCACGTAAATTGTTTTTCTGCTTGTATCATTTGGAACAATGTAACTGCAGGTTTTCTCCTGTTTATTTTTCAAACATCTTCCAATAAAGTGCATTCTTTGATATAAATGTGCCAATTTGAAAAAGGCATCTGATTGTTGCTTGGAGTCATTTTTAATGTATCCGTAAGGCTCTTAGGTAGTCGACATTGGTTCAGAAAAGAGTCTAAAATATCAAATGTCAAGTTTAAAAATTATGTTTGCATTTTGTATTTCCAAGAACATGGTCTTTAAATTGCTTTTTATTGCCCAGTCATTTTTCTGTATGTTCAAGAGGGAGCTTGGTAGTCCACTTTTGGAAACTTCCAAGAAGACATTATGTAAAATATAAAATAAACTGGGTTTAATGTGCAAAACAGGCTGTCTTTTTTCATTTTTCATGGAAAGTATGTATGTCCAGTGTACTTATATAAGTTGCATAATGTGAAAACAAATCAATCATTTATTTTAACATCAGTAAATGTGATTTTATTGGGTATAAAAAGAATGCATTGCTATATGTTTATCAGAAGCATGTGTAAATCATATTCAAGCCCGTATCTTTAACCATACAGCCAGCTGAAATATTTGCCTTGAAGTCACACTGTGTGAGCTGTTGTGCACAGGCATTTGGGTCAGGCCCAGCTCCTCTGTTATTTGGCTCATGTGCAATATTCTTCAGCACAGTTTATGGCTTTTTGGATGGACTAAAATCTGAGCAACTGCCAAGATACAAACACAAACTCTTGCATCATACAAAAACCCAAACATGGAGAAAAGGAAAAAGGCATATTGTGTTCATATGTAATTTTACATTAAAAATAATTCACAGTATGCAACAGCAGGCTTTATTGAGCCAGGCAGCAGTTCACCACTGCTTGATGAAGTCATCTCATTACCATTGTGGTGCCATTTAAATGCTGCTTTATTTAGTAATATTTCAAATGACATCTTAAGTGAAGCATTCTGTCTGTTATTCCAATCCTGTGGGAAATCAAAATAATAACTTGCCTGCCAATCAAACAAGAAGTACAAAAATATGTTGCTTTATTGTTTACTATACAGAAAGACCAATAGATGTATATTTGACAAAAATAGATGATAGCCCTTAAATCTTGTACCTTGATGCATACATGGACATATTCACATCCGTATTCTGCGGTTGTTGACATTACAAGTAACGCACTGTCAAAATCTAGCTTGCTTTACACGTATACCAATTAGGTAACTTTCCAAATATCTGATTAAAACATATAGAGCTGACGGGCTTCATTACTAAATGCATGTCTTGAGTACAGTATATAAACTGCTCAATTTGGTATCTTGTCAGTATTTGTAAATCTGCATGCATCTTGATAAAAAGTAATGCAATTCAAATGTTGTTATTGTTGCACAGCTATTGCTTGCAGCATAAAAGGGAGAGGATTCATAAGTTTGTGCTTGTTCCGGGGGGGATTTCGTGTCTTGTCCTGTATAATTAGGGTCACGTTGCAAGGCACTGACCCTTCCTTCTTCAGTATCAGTGAAACATCTTCACCTGCATAGATACTGTATGGCAATATGAAGATATTAATGATATTATGTTGACTGTTTGCTATGCCGGAGGTGTGCTGGAAACAAGTCTCCATGACCATAAAAATAAATAATTTATCCTCCGGCTTGTTTGTTTTTTATATAATATTTTCGACTTCACTAAAATCCCTGAGGAATTATTATATGTTATCAGTCACTGTTACATTAACTTTACCAACAAAGATTAAGTAACTATTTTAGTACACTGCTACTGAAGTTGCTACAGAGAGAGTGAATACATTCTGCAGTCAGACGCGCAGGCAATATTTTATACATTTACAACCTTGTTTGAGAATTGAGAAAACATCTGCTGGAGGATCCTATTGCTTTTCCATTTGGTCTTGGATTTTCCACACTGTAGTCAGCAGTGATCTCCCAATCAATTATTAAGTCATTTATAAGACTGCTGCTATCACCAACAACAGATTCAAATTTCACTTGACTTAGCGTGACAGTTACTGTTCATCACTATCACCAACAGGTATCTGTCTGCTCATCCTTAAGTGAAACCAGACAGTTTCTTTAAACCAAATAAGCTTTCACTCACCTGTCTGTCTTTTGTTGTATATCATTTTGTGACCAAGCAATGTATTGACATTATGTTTTTTACCTTTAAAATAATTCAGCCTTTGAAGGTGCATCACACTGTGGCTTTTGTACAAAACACTACTAAATTAGCATGTGAAATTTTATAATAGAACTGCATTAATTTCTGTGTCATCAAAAAGGCAGAGCAAAGGCCAGACAGAAGTGTGTTCCAGAATTCAATAATCAAAATATTACGCAATAGTAGGTTTCCATTATTTTAACAGTTCAAATCCATAGCAGTTCAGTTCACACTTTCAAAAACATTTTCAAAAAGCTGTTATTGTTATTGTATTTAACTGAGCTGATCAGTTGTCATCGATGCAAATTAATAATTTACTAATAAAAACTCCATAATGCAGGAATTTTACATTTGCATTCATGAAAGTATGATGCATAGTATGATGGTCTTGATGTAGTATTGAAGTATACCTCATCTGACCTACGAATGTAGGAGTTCAGGGGAGGTTTCAGTCTGTTTTTAATTGGCCCAAATCAATCATGTAAGCATACCAGAAGAACTCTCTGGGCCAGTAAATGTGCGTATCTGTGAATGCCTTAAATGCAGCTGTGTGAAAGTGACTCGTCATCTGGATGCAACATTGACTCCAAAGAGCTGACATGTTCCTGGCACGGTGGCTGTGCGCTCAGTCTTGGATGAGTTTCCACTGCAGTGCCATCATGTATAGACTTGGCCACGATAAAATAAAATCTGTACATGGGGAGTTCGATTAAACATTATGTACCCTAACAGTAAAGCAATATGAAATGTACTCATACTGAAGCAAACATGAATCAATACCCCCTTACTGAGTTCTGAGTGACAGTGCCAGGTCAGGGAAGTGTTTCTTTACCTTGCATGACTGCTAAACCATAACAAGTCACCTGAACGGACAGGGCGACTTTCAGAACGAATATGGAAGAGATACAGATCATTTGCATTAATGTGAATTAAACACTTTTTATACAGTTCTGTAACACAACATGACTAGAATGCATCTGTAGGGGCTTGAACTTTGGTAGTAGCTTATCAATACTAACAACTCAGCATTTTCTTTTCCAAGCATGTGTCATGAAATGAGAATTAACGCTTTGATATGGGCTAATTTTGGGCCTGTAGCTTTTCTATTGGCTATTTGTCATTAATAACACTTTACTGATTTGAATTCACATGTAGCTGGGTTGGTAAATTCTATGTTGCCGGAGCCAGATAACTTTGCCAGATAACACAACTTTGTGGGTCTAGGTATTAGAGGTCGCCCAATATATCGGTCTGCCGATACATCAGGCCGATATTTGTCATTTTTTACTATATCGGCATTGGCCGGTGTTTAGTAGCGCCGATGTATTTTTATTTTTTTGCAAATGCAAAAACAACAGCATCAGTGACTACAGCAGTAGCGCTGATTTAAAGTCAGGCGCATCCGTGAGCAGACCCGTGTTATTAGTAAGGTGGAACGTGCTGCTGAAGGTCCCCAATCCAAAACGTCTGGATTCAACAACAATACTTCACTCAAAAATGAGGGGTTTACTGCTATGTTATGTGCACTAAAAGAGATTTTTGATGCTGCTAAGTGCACGAAAACCTTTAAGATTATTCAATTTAATTGATTTGTATTTATAAAGTTGCATTTATTTTATTTGAATGTATATTTAAGTTTACATTTATGTTCCAACAAACTCTGCTTATTAAAAACTCTAAAACTTAAGTAAATGATTAACAGAGCCTGTAGGCTCACATTTCCACGCTCCAATCCACTGTGCTGTGCCTTTTCACTAGCCAGCTAGTAAGGACACTAGACTTCATTAGATCCCTTTCGGATCAGATCTGAAAGTTAGTTTCCCAGTGACAGATAGTCACTGAGGAACTATTAGTTCTAAGAAATACATTTACAAGCTTACATTTACAACACCTGAATGTTTGCAGGACTATTATCAGATTTGGTATCACAAAAACCATTAAATCACCCTATTGATAACACTATTAAGCCTAATACTAAGTAAGGTTATTTGACATTTTAATTATAAGCATCTACAGAGAACAGCAAAATTATTTTTCCATCTTTGTGGTATTTGTCATACAGAGAAGCAGATTCAAAAGTTACATAATCTGACATGCTGTGACAGACTGCCTGAGATAATTGCCAGAGAATAAATGGAGCCCAATAAATAATCTTCTCTATATTCAAATAAGACAATTTATTAACCGTCTTTTGCCAAGACCTTTATTTACTCTAAAATCTTGGCTAAAAATCTTTCTTTGTAGAAGTGTATGTTGTGTGAGTATGCCTTTACGTACTTACACCCAAATGTCTTTGGTTAGCACTTTATTATTATCATTTTTTTTGATAATTTCAATAATACTAGCTATAATTCTAAAGTATAAACATCATAATTATTAATCATAATTATCATCATAGCAGGTTATCCTTGACACGACTCATTGTATGTCCAAAACATGCAGATTTTAAACTGTCGTTCGACTGTTTCCACTCATGAATAACAAGACGTTACATAATATTTGGGCTGCTAGAATGATGCATGAGAAGAAGTTTATAGTTTCATCCCCTGGATAAATGTATTACAAAATAACAGATTTCACGCAGATGTTTTTACATAGGCCACTGTCAGCTTTTGTCTCTATCACTGTTGAAACCTGTCAATAAAGACCAGGACATTGCCAACATTATACATTTGTAAACAAGCATTAAAGAGCAAATCTGGCAAGTGAACTCTGCAGATAATAGGAGACACTGTCAGTATAGTATGATATTTAATGCTTATCCCAGTCCAAAAAGTGTGTGAAATGGTCACAAATAAATATAGTTATAGTTAACGAATACAGAATACAATCTATTGACACAAACTTGCCAAAACATGTTGAAACTTTACACTGATTGTAATTAAGCAACAAGTTAGTCATCAGTGGGTAAGTGAACATTTTAATGTAGCTGCAACTGCTTCATAGTAAAAGCTTTAATGGTGCCATCTTGCTTTATCCCTTCCATCAAATTCAATGTGATATTTTGCTCCTGCTATATTGTTGGTGCACATTACTACTTCCTCTTGTGGATCTAATAGAGGACTAGTAACCCTAAACTACAGCTATGTGTTAAAGAAGAAGACTCGTCCTAAACCTTAATGTTTCATAATGGTTCCTGGAACTGAACCTTTTATCAATAAATAATTAATTTTTGCATAAAACATTTAAAAAATGAACTAACATTCAGTCTCGGAGGCTGTGCTCAGTCCTGGTCTGGCCATTTTCACTGGGGAGCTGCTGATCCCGGTCCTTTGCCAGCTTGCCCGACTCCGGTTTGGGTGCTCAGTCAGCTAGTATCCAATCTAATCCACTTTAGTTATTTAGCACATTTAAAAAAACAAGGTTACCAAAGTGCTGTACAGCCAATAAATATAAATTATAAGTAACACATAGCGATAGCAACACATATAACACAAAGCTAATAGCACGGTAACTAAGTAAGTTGCATGGCTAACTGAGCTAACTAGCTAATGGCAGCTTGCAGCAGTTATGACCTGATATGTGACATGCTGTCCCCTATTGATTTGGAGTATGAATTCGACAGGTTAAGAGTAGTCTCAGTTCTTACACATTTAAATATTTATCGAATTTGAAAATGTCCAACTTTGGGCCCCACAGTGGTAATATAACAAAATTACACTGCAACAGCAATACATGCTGCTTACAAGACTGCACCACTATTTATTCGGTTTCCAAATTTTTCTAAAAGCAAAAACATATAACATCAAAATAATTTGAAAGATGCTATAGCATAGTTTAATTTGTCTAAAAACCTGTGCACGTGATACGAGTGCACAGAACAATATCCGTGAGCGAAAACTGTCCTCGTAAGAGAGTATTTCTGCTCTGTGAGGAAATGTTTCACATGGTTTCTTACCCACATGTTTGTACACTAAATAGATCAGTATCTCCTTGATTTAAACATTTGTGCTGTTTGTCAAAAGTCATTAATTCATTATGTTTAATATTACCACATGCAGGTCAAAAATACCAATCATTTGGCTCCAGTGCAGATGATTACGTAAAAAGCAATAAAAAGCACATGTGGAATAAATAATATCTTGAGACAAATAATCATATTCAATATTTCAAAAACAAGAACAAGCTATTCCTGAAGGCTTTTCTGGTGCTGGATTAAAGTTCTGTCTCAATGGAGATCCTTGGTAGCCAAATGGTTACAGCGCATGCCGTATAACCGCAATGTTGCCGGCTTGATTCCAGCTGCACGAGCCTAGTTGCATGTCATTCCCCTCACTCTCGCCCCCATTTGCTGTCTGCCTCTACACTGTCACTGTCCAACAAAGGTGAGTCGCCTTTGTTTGGTTTTCCACTGTGTAAAAGTTGTACCTGTACCTGCTTCCAGATACTTTTTTTCGTATCACCTCCGACGAGGTTCTGAGCCAGCTGAAATGTCACAAAAAATGTGACGTGAAAACACGACAGACTGCTGATTGGTCAGAGAGAATCATCACTATTCACTGTGTCATCATTGCACACGCCAGACGGAGTATCCTGAATAACCCCATTTTTGAATAGTTTGGTCAGAGATATACTGATTACTATTATGGCAACTCGGAAGAATACGGCGTGGTCAAACGAAACAACATTTGTCTTCTTGTTGTGAGAAACAGCCACAACCCGAGGATCAAAAACAGTATACACTTGATTTCCTCCATTTTCCTGTGTGTGTGGGGCGTAGAAGATTACGTCACGTCAGTGACGAGGGGGGGGGGGGGGGGGGGGGTTTTTCATACCCACACCCCGGGAACGGGGAAACCCCCCCCCCCCCCCCCACCCAACAAG
>CM022478.1:7800868-7854824 GCA_011952105.1 Coreoperca whiteheadi
GGGTTGGGGGGGGGGGGGTGGGGGGGGGGGGGGGGGGGGCGGGGGGGGATTTCTCTACTCAAATCTCTGGACGCTGGAACTAACCTCCCCCCCTCTCAAGCAGTAAAGATGTCAGGCATGCCTGTCATGCTAATGGTTTACCAGGTGACAACACCTACTGACCAAAAGAAAGAAGTCTCTGCAGCCATCGCTGTCCTAAATCTCCTACATACAGTATATACTGTCATATCCACCTACCTCATGTATACAGAGCAACCTGTTGCGTTAATCATATTTATATCAGCACCATTTGCATTTTGCAAAATTGCACTAATTTTCTTACTGTTTACAGATGTTTCTGATTGAAATGATTCTTGATTGAATAATGTTAATAATGTTTTTTAACCACTATGCTTTTTTGATTTCTCAATTCATGACTGTATGGCCAGAGTGAAGTTTGAGTATTTTACATTTTTGCGAATAAAACGAATTCAATGCACTAGTCAGAACAACATGAACTGTGCTAAAATTAAACAAAGGAATAGTTTCAGCCAAAGCCTTCTTCCCCAAGCCGACTCGTCCTCCTTTGGCAAACTGATAAAAACACTTTCACAGACACAATAGTGTAGGCTAGCCCTCACACCCTGAGCTCAAAGGTTGTGTTATATTATCTTTATCTTTATAGTATATTTTTCTTTAAGTTTTCTTTTCCTCGCCTTAAGATAATTTAACTTTTTCAAGCAAGTTTTAACGCCTTATTATAACTGAAGAGTGTTTCCTTTGACCTTCAGCTTTTTGTGACTTTGCCACTAAGCCTTGCGATTCTTTCAACATTGTTTTTTTTGTTCTTTTAGGTTACTCAACCTAGCAGAATAAGACTTCACAAGAGCCGCTGGAAGCCAGCTAAAGAAAGCCTTTCTTAAAGAAGCCTGTAGGTTACAATGTCTGGGCTCTAACACAACAAAGGTTAGAGCCAAAGAAACTGAATCCTGCATCTCCAGAGAACTGTGCCACCAGCGACTTGGAGCGGATCTTCACCGTCAGTTCTCAGAGACCACCAGACCAGCCAGAAGGCCTCCTCAGCTCGGACACGTAGCCTAAGCCACAGTCAACACATTCCTGAACCCCCCTGCTCTGCACAGACAATTCTGATGGTAACGCCTCATGTTTGCCAGCACTTCAACCAGTAGGCTAACCACGGTTTTGCTGTGATAAAGGGTTGAAATAAAATAAAATATAGAAATTATTTTTAAGTTACAAGTTATAAGAAGTTGTCTGTGTGTTTTCTTTGACGCAGAAGACAAGGTCAATCTTTCGAAAAGAATCCAATCTTTCTTAGAGACTGATCTTTTAAATGATCCAAGATAAATTAATTTAATTAATTCCAAGTTTTTTTTCAAGATCTTTCAAACTTGGGTGGTGCCCTGTATGAGTGAATTAAAGTGTTTATTAAATCTTAATGATTCGTATTTCATATTAAAAAAAATCACCTCTAGTTCAATAACAATTAAAATTGAAGTGAACTGTGTGCAGTTTTCCTAATTTCCAGAGAGATGCTTGTACAGTACATGGTTGGTGAAGTGCAACCTATTTAGTTTGGGTAATTGGAATATTCATGTTACATATCTAATTAATTTTTCTCTTTGTTTTTGAATATACAAACCCGTAATGATGATGCAGTGATTTATACGGCATTTCACAACATGCAGATATAAGCAGATATAGCAGCATAATTAAGAGATGGTTCCAGACTCATCTGAACCAGCCCTAACTATAAGCTTTATCGAAGAGAAAAGTCTTAAGCCTACTCTTAAATGTGTAGACGGTGTCTTCCTCCTGAATCGGGATCTGGGATCTCAGGAAAGAAGGTTGATAACTGAATGTTCTGGCTACCATTTAATCTTTGGAGACTCTAGGAAAGATAAGTAACCCTGCATTCTGAGAGCACAGTGTTCTAGTGGGGGTAATAAGCTACTATGAGCTCTTTAAGATACAATGGTGCCATGGTACCATTAAGAGCTTTGTAGGCGAGGAGAAGGATTTTAATTTATATTCTGGATTTTACAGGGAGCCATTGCAGAGAATCTAATATTGGAGAAATACAGTATGATCTCTTTTCCTAGTTCTTGTCAGTACACGTGCCGCAGCATTCTCGATCAACTGGAGAATCTTAAAGGACTTTTTTGGGCTGCCTGATAATAAGGAATTGCAGTTATCCAGCCTAGAAGTAACAAATGCTTATACAAGTTTTTCTGCATCATTTTGAGACAGACTTTACCTGATTTTTGCAATGTTACATAGGTGAACGAAGGCTAGGTGAAAGTTTGTTTAATGTGGGAGTTGAAGGATAAATTCAGATCAAAGATAATTTTCTTACCGCGGTGCTGGAGGCCATTGCAATGCCATCTAGAGTAAATATATCTCCTGATAATGTGTCTCGGGGGAACAATAACTACAATTTTGTTTATCATCAGAAAATTGCAGGCCATCGAGGTTTTTATGTCCTTAAGGCATGCTTGAAGTTTAGTTTGATGATTAGTTGCATCTGGCTTGATCAATAGATATATTTGGGTATCATCCACATAACAATGAAACTTTATGGAGTGTTTCCTAATAATATTACCTAAATGAAGCATATATAATGTAAATAGAATTGGTCCAAGCACAGAACCTTGTGGAACTGCATGACGTGCTCGGAGGATTCATCATTAACATGTACAAACTGAGATCAGTCTGATAGATAAGGTTTAAACCAGTTTAGTGTGGTTCATTTAATGCAAATTAAATGTTCTAGTCTCTGTAATAGGTTGTGATGGTCAAGGGTTTCAAATGCAGCACTAAGATCTAACTAAGATCTTCTCAGCGGGTTTGTTGCTGGGTGGGGAGAACCTGTTGGAAACGCGAACAGTTTGGTGGTAAACTGTGGGCTTCTGCTTAGAGCTATGCTTCCTTTGGACAGTCACCCAACCTACGCCGTCTCCTGGCAGCTCCTGAGCAGCTGGGAGACGGCTAACAGGAGCTAGCTCTGGTCGGTTCGCACCGGCTACTTGGGCCTGGCTAACTACAGCAGATAACAATTCCCATGGTGCGGAACTGTATTTCATATCACTAAGCCTCACCTCCAACTACAAATGAACAAAATGTATTACATGTACCATTATTATTAAAGGATGAGCAAGAGAGAGCAGGAGAGGGAGAAGAAGAGAAAAGAGGGAGAGAATCCATTGCTATCTGCTAAGCTAATGAACGGTAGCTAGTAAAACTGAATAGCGTGTAAACTGGGATTAACAAGAAAGTCGCTAGAAGGAGAGAGCTATAATTGCTTATGCAGAACTTGTGAACATTCAAATGTAACATTATAGCAGGTAGAGCAGCAAAGTACACACTACCAGTAACATCCAAACACTGATGACTGGAAATATCAGTTCTGGTCCTGGATCCGTTCTGGGTCAGTCAGTAACCCTGATGTTTCCATGGAAACGTAAGATGAATTGAGTCTTATGGACAGGTCCTTTTGTACCTTTCAGAGAAAATAGTGGCAGAGATAAATTTTTCCTGAAACTCAGCCCTTTATCCGTACATAATTCACTTTTTCCCCAAACTGTACTTTCCAACTCAAGGCTCCTCTGTCTTGAATTTCTTTTGAAGATGTCACTGTGAGGTTTCCTGCTGTATCATTGTGCATCTCACATTAATACATTCTCTCAGTGCTGAGCTAGCATTTAGTTTCTTAACATTGAGACCAGAAGTGTTACAAAAGCATTACAGGAAGTTTGACCACCAGCAGCAGCAGTCTCATGTTTTTCCCAAATGCCATGGCTGGCTCAAAGCACGAGAGGGATCAACAGCATGCAACAACTTCTTGACACAAACAACACAGGCTCGTGCATAGAAAAGATTTGGTAATGTGACATTTTTATGGAAAATACATAATGTTCTCTTATAGTAAGAATTCTAGGATCCAGTGCCTGGATTATTCTCTAAATTTTGCCAAATTATAAAATTCCAGCATCAATGCAACCACATCACTGACAAAACATCAATCTTGGTTTTACTTTTTTGCTACCACTGAAGCATTTCTACTGAACTTATTATATATTCTGCAGTTGTACATTTGACCTGGTGACTTGTTTTGAATTATAACCTGACAGCAAACAGCTCCTGCATGCTGATGAAAGGACACATGAGGATACAACATTCAAATCAATCTTGTTTAAAGCAATTCATCGCCGTCAGGTTTACACCTTTCATTACCTGGGCCAACCCAAATACCGTGAAAAGCCTCACTTATCACGAGCCCTGGCTTGCAGGACAGCTTGCATGACACAATGAGGAGTTTAACTCTTTCAGAACCCTGCAACAACATGAAGGAGACAGAGGACGGATATATTAATTAGTTTATACTGTAAGTGTTGTATGTCAGCTAATGGTAGTTTCTACAAAATTAAATGGCAGTCTGGCAGCCTTGGTAACTACTGTACCTATTATTTGTCATTTTCAACCTAGAAACAAGTGCAACAGCTGGGGAGTATGCTGGGAAATGTTTTTCAGTGCAGCTTTATTGCTTCCAAGAAGAATGTGGTCACTTGTCCAAATAGAGTTTAGAAAGTCAAATATGACATTAAAATGAGCATTCTGCTTTCCTCTCGAGCACCATCCTCCTGTATTGCACACATATATTGGACAGTGGTGTCATTACACACTTCATTTTTACTGGATATTTACTTGAGTGCTCTTGGCTTAGGTGACAGCAAGGAGAACATTTAATATTATTGGGAAGGTGCAATACAGTTTTAATTGGACAGTATAACCAACAGACCACACCAGGGACATGTACACACAATTTGGGGGGTAGAGGATCAAGCAGAAAAAGGGGCACGTCTCTATTCCCACCCCAATGTTGCCACACCACCATTGATAATGGCACACTATTCATAAAATGCCATGTTTAAACAATTTATTCATTGAAGAAACAACAAATTTGACATGTTTTTATAAAAATTAATTCATTGTTCAGTTGTTTAGCCCAGTATGTATAAGAGCCTGACTGTTTTTTTATTTATTTATTTTTTATTAGGCCAATACAATACTGATTTTGGGAAGAACTATTCAAGATATGGAGGTAGCTATAATACATTTCTAAGCTGGAATGGAAAAAATAGACCTTTTCTATGTGGATTATTCATTTTCTTTTCACCAATATGACTATACAAAGGTTCTTAGTTTTTGTTGTGCTTTCCCACCTCACATCACTAGATCAGTATAGTAAACAATGGGGTCAGAGCACTTTCTACTGGAGAAAGTGATTTAAACTACTTTAAACAAATTTGTACTCTGTGTAAAATTATTTTTGCATATAGGTCAACATATAGGCCAAAACCAATATCAATACCTGTCCCTCCTTTCCTTTTTCTTAAGCCTTTCCTTTCTGTGCATTGCACTGCAATCAGCAGATATACATTCAATACAAATGAAAAACCTAGACCTTGACCAAAGTACCTGCAAAATATGTGGCCAGTATGTTTCTTTCTGGGTTGAATTCACATTTCTGGAGATGGTGAAAGTTATTCCTGTGAAGTTTACAAACTTTGTAGCATAGTAAACTTTGTTTCCATCGTTTTATTGGCTGATTGAATTTATTTTCCTTAAAAAACTATTTTCAGTCAATTAAATAAATAATTGAATTAATTAAATTTCATCCACTTAGTCAACGCTGCATTTAAATGCTTGTAATGAATCAAATAAATTAATAAAATGGAGAAAAATAGAGTGTAGATGAGTAAAGCAATATTAATTTAAGCTGTTTAGCTACGTGATGGTTTAAACTGAAAACTCCTAATCCTGATTTAAGTAGGATAACCTATTATTCAAATGTCCAGAGAGAAATCGAGTAAAAAAAATAAAAATAACTACACTTGTTTCCTGTCTGCTATAATCAGATTCAACCAAAACAATTACAGCCATGTTTCTGCTCTACCACACTGTATTTATCACAGCCACGGGCCTTTCTTTGTTGGAAATAAAAACAACATGCTTCACCATGCGCAGGTTTGGCTTCATTTGTGTTTTTTCTTGAGTCACTCTTGTGGGAAACATCCAGACTTTTTCCACTGTGCCAAATGGCACAGTTGTAGTGTTCAAGTGGGTACAGTATCCAAAAGTTATCTGTCACACCACTCAGTGATGTAACTCCACAGAATATGATTTACCACAACTTTTACCTTTTGGGAACACCAACAGATTTGCACTAATGAGGTTGTGAAAGTAACAGTATAAACTGTTAAGGAAGTAGTTAAATAGCTTAAAAAGGCATTCAACTGATTTTACACATCAAGATCAATAGATCTGTTTTAACAACAACTGCACATGACAACGACAATATGGTTAAGGTCACAGAAAGATATGGTTATAGCAAATAACTCATGGTTACAGCATGATTAGGGTCAGGCAAGTAAAACATCCGGTTAAGATTGGGGAGAAATTGTGGTTCCAGTTAAAAATGCATAAAGATGCAAATGTTAACTGCAGGTATGTGATGGGATGCAAACTCCAGTCTGCTGCATGAAAGTCTGATACACCATACACTCATCCACCACGCCAACCTCCATATCCTTCCTTTTTGCCTCACTATATATAGGGCACAATGCTTCCTGCAAAGTTGGCACTGGATGTAAATTATGAGGTGCGAAATAAAGACTTAATTCCTAATATTTCTGGCGTGACTCTTTCTATAAACACATCTGTATTGTCTTCTGTGGTTTTAAGGTTGCGGTTGCTTTATTGTGTCGAACACATCTGTAAACATTAGCCGAGATAAACCAACCAAGCAAAGTAGTCATAAGCCATTCACTCTGTTCAAAATTACAAAAATTCGAAAGCATACATACCTTAGTACATCTTGCTCTTTACTGTGTCAATTCTGACCATTCTTTTTATTTAATCAGTTTTTGTGAGTCCCCCAACTTTATAGAAGTTAGAGGGCTCCTTTAACAAAGTTACTAAAGTTACTTAATTATTTATGCTGTGACATAAAATAGGTCTTCCTAGTGAAAACACATGCACACTAAGCCATGGAAACTCTGACTTATGTTACTTCAGGGAATGATGGTGAAAACTATCCACTGCACGTGACTTCATAATTAAGCCATTAGTGCACAGATTCACAGCATAACCATTGTTATAACCTACATATAAGAGTTTTGTTTGTGCTTGTGGTCACAGGAGTAAGGAAGACAATATTTCACTCTTTTCCTTCAGATCAGTAAGCTGGCGGTCAACAACATTCCCTTTCCCCTCCTCCAGCAGTTTCTGGGAGTCATGAGCCACGTAGATGGGATTCCCTGTGCATTCATGGTCCAGATTTCCAATCTGCTGTTTCCTCTCACTCCAGCCAGTGGTAGAGCGATGGTCTGAGACTTGGCTCAGCGTTTCCTCATCACAACAGGGAGACAAAACATTTATTGGTAAAAATGTGAACACTATGATATTCTTAAGCCAAATCATTTAATAATGTTTTTTTTTTATTTCATAACAGAAGAAATTGAAAGAAATTCCATGTAAATTGTTTTCTCTGGACGAAAGGAGTGGCTTTTTCATGTGCAACATATTTTCATTTAGAGAGAAAAAAAGGTTTCATTAAGGCCATGTCTGACCTAACCACATCATCCCCACGGACTGCAGCAAGTCCATCATTACATATTCATGTTTGAAGCATGGTTCAGACCCACAGAAGTTTATTTTGAATTCAAGACAGAGTCTCTAAAGAAACTGGACATGTCAAGCTAAATTACAGGAAAATTAGTATAAAATAATGCGCAAGATATTTTGAATTTCCCATGTGATGCAATGGTGAAGTCCATAAAAAGTGATGACATGGAAATTAATATTCAATTCATTAGAAACTGCAGACAGGATGAAATGTGTGATGAGTTCAAACAGCATTGAAATAATGTTTAATGATCCCCTTCAGAGTTGTTTTAAAATGTACGAAAACTCTGGCTTTGAATGATAATTTGTATCTGATATGGTTTTTACACATAAAAGTACAATTACAAGATGTCTCCTACTTCACTGAACGGTCTATTCTGTGGATGCGCTCTGACAGCTTTGAGGTTACACATCACAACTTCTGTAAGTTGCATGCTGGACTGTGATTGTGTGAGCGGAGGCCTTAAATTCAGATACAGGTAAACGTCATGCAGGTGAGATGATTAACAGCAGAGGAAAAAAAGTTCTAATATACAAATTTGTTTTCAGTTTTGGGACTTTTTTTGTGAAATATTGGAGAGTTTTACCTCTTTAGGCCTCCAGCAATAATAAAAAAATATCAAGTTTAGAGGGCTTACCACAAGTCAATAACGTGGTAAGTGACTAAATGTTGATTGTGATGGATTATTTCTCTGCAGGAAGGAAATCAATGTAAAAAGTGATGGATGCTTTGGAAATCGAAACTTGACAAAGGGCTCCAACTGGAGACTGTTATGGTTCACAAGCCTTAAACATTGGGAACCCCTGGTTTAATTTAAACAAGGTATTGTATTTTATAAACACAAATCTTAATCTAAAAAGTAACTAAAGCTGTCAGATTAGTGAAGTAGAAGTATAAATTTGCATTAAATGGAAACACTGAAGTGAAGTACAAGTACCACAAAATTGCACTTCAGTACCGTACCAGAGTAAATGTAGCCTACTTAGTTACTTTCCTCCATTGGTTGTGAGGTACATACTGAGTTGCAATCCCTTTACACCAGGTCCTGCCAGGTTATGCATACATCATATTTTATTACTTTGTCAAATGTCAAGTTTTTCAGACACATGAGATGAGAATTGATTGTTGCAGTCGTAGCCTTGAGACAAGACAATATAGCAGAGACACACCTAAATGCAGCTGATGAATTCCTCTATCTGTACAGGCATGCTGAACACATCGCCTTTTTGAACACATCTCCTTTTTCCATACTTGGAAATTTAGCCAAGAGTGCTGTAAGTCCTGATGTGTTTAGGCAGGTTACATTGTTACTGTACAGCAGCTTCTTATCTTCATTGTGGGTTATGTTCAATTCATCATATTTTATTTGACCATTTGTTTTGTTGTTTTTTTTTACATTCTTCTAGAGTCTAGTTATCTCTTTAAACAAAACCCTACTACTGCATCAGGCTGCATATTGTATATGATGGCGTTCAAAAAAACACATCTCTAATGTTATTCTAAGCAAGTTAATTACATTTCAAGGTACCACCGCAGGTCATTAGTCATGCTTTTTTCAACCCTTTTTCAAACCTTGTCAGTCGTGATGATAATTATAGTATCTTTTCTCTCTTAGGGCTGCTTGGACTGAGTCCTTTTATTTCGATCATTCACTTGCATTTTACTGTGTTCTAAAAAATAAAAAGTAATTGGATACCAAAAGGTTATTAACATCTAAATAAAGTTTACTACAAATTTCAAAACTCAAATGCAAGCAAAATACCAAATATGTTCCTTATTTTCTATCTCTTAGATCGGTAGTTGGCGGTCTTGATGTTGATGTAGCAGATCCAATATGTTTGGCCTTCCTCCCAGACTTTCCTGCCAATGATATTTTACTGTCTTGGGAAACCGCACCAACGATGTTTGCATGTGTCTGTGAATCTTCCATTACTGGCTTTGCTATTAGTATGGCTCATCTACTTGATATTCTTGAAATATGGTCAGTGACTTTAGGTTCACACGCTAGTTGCTAGATATTCAACATACAAATGTGGCAAGATACATTTGACGCGACTCATACTCCTGAATCTGGTTCATCATGATTAGCAGCTCAGCCATGACCATCAAACGTGGCCTGACGAAGACAGAACTTTACAGAAGCACACATATTTCTTTGCAATGACTTCAGGCAACTTTTTTGTTTTGAAATGGAAATGTGGATCATCAGACTAGCTGGGAGCAAAGCCTTCATGTGTGTCTGTGCAGTTCCAATTCTGGCAGCAAAGTATACAATATGTACATCCAATGAGCATTAGTGGGGGGCAGAAGATACCTTCTTCACTTGCAAGTAAAAGTGCACTTTTGCATGGACTAAAAGTAGAAACAGATCGATATATCGCATCTAAATATCATGTAGCTACAATTATACTTCAGAAAAACTGCTTAATGTTTTTTAGCCTGAGAATTATCCACAACCCCATACACGCAATTCACTAGTTGAGCCATGCACAGCCAAAATTGAAACTGCTACACAATATATTTTTTATGTAATTAAAAATGTAAGACCACATAATGAACAAGGGGCAAACTTTAATATCTTGCCTATGGAATTTTTACAGAGGGAAATGTCTCAACCCTAAACTATGCCCAGGCACAACAACCTCCCTGAGCTGAAGTTTATGGGAAACATACCTTAGTTTAGTGCAAATGACGTCATTTATCTCAGTCTTTTCTCCTGAGGTAAAGTGCTCATGCATGCAGTGCTGTCAGGTTGCTGGAAGGCCTAACTAAAGTCTATGGAAAAGCTGAAAACTTTTTAACAGCTGAGGGATTTATTAAAGACACTTTTTTTTAGTTATGAGCAAGCACTTAAAGGTTTATCTTCATGTTTTACTTAATTACTCCTAGTATAGTAGAAGACTGTTTCAGATTAGTTGCACCCGATTCCCTATTTAGCACACTTTCAACCAGCAGTTAAAGTGTTTTTCCAAATATTGGAGCCTTGTTTCACCTTGAGAATGATAGCTCAAGGGTCTGGAGCTTCTTGGAGTCAGAAACGCAGGATCTCTCTGCTCATAAATCATAGGTCAGAGAAAGGTTTACTAGGAACTGTGATCCAGTCCCCCCGCTTTCTTCATCCACCATTAGAATAAACTTTTTTTTTTCAAGAGCCTCCTGTAACTTATAATGATATCGAATGAGAACAATGAGAATAGGATGTGCACATTTACACTTTACACTATGTCAGTGTCCTCCACAAACTCAGTGACCAGACACTCATAAGACTCACAAGACTTATTGATATGCTTTAACAACCATCTGTCATTTCTCACGATATGTGCTACATGTACCATGTGATTAATAGTGTATTCAAATTTCTCATCATACCCTTTTAAAATGAAAGTGAGTTTCAAAGGTCAAAGATGTTTACCTGAGGCAACACAGAAGAGTTGAACCCTGACTGCTACAGTACACGTAAGCAGTCTGCCACTCTTGTCACTTTGAGCATTTTTCTCTGTGACACTAAGAATTATTATATCCTTATAAGTGGATCTTGTCATGGGTTTCTCCAGTCAGTTTGTAGTTGCTAATTATCAAAGCAAAATAAAAGTTATGAAACAATTGCTGGGATTTACTTTTAAACAGGATTCATTTGAACAGTTGTGGTGACACTTTTCTTGAAACTAGAGAACGTTTTTGGTGGCTGAAGGGGAGACAGTATGCACTGTACTCAGTATGCACTGTGGGGACAATAACTTACCACATTATGAGCCTCAGCGGATGGTTGAGGGGAAACTGTGACTTATGGTTCTGTTGTCCGTTAGGAACTGCATTAATTCATATTGGTTTTATTAGGTGTGCGCAAGAGGTATGCATTTATGTCTCAAAAATAACAAAATGGGCTAGAGGACGCAGCTGCTTTGGTTTTTACAGCTTCAGTTGGGGAAAAAAGACAACATGAGTTTTCACACAAGCATAATTTGAATCATGTGTTTTGTGTTTTCCCCCTCTCTCCTGGTTGAATACTTTCCATTGGGTTCTATCTATAGTTTTGGTATAGTTTGTTCCATAACCCTTTAATAAATCTGTTTATGAACATGAAACACATGGAATTCAATTGATTACAGATTTTATACTTTTGCACACATATGTTGACAGAATATGTGTATTCGGTGACAGCATACATTGTTCTATATTGATTTTAACATCTGTAGATGATCGCTTGGCATGTCTAATAAATGACCTTCATATGGCGTTGCAGTGACATAGCTTCCTTGTTATGTTGATATCTTACTTAATGGGCTTGCCCAAGGAGCTATAAATAAGTTAATAACGGCAAAATGATGCACAAGTGACCACTACAGTCGATGCAAAGACTAAAGGAAAGCATGATTTTAATTTGAGATAGTCTTATCCTTTGGAACATTAGTGGTCAGGAATCTTTATTTTTTACTACTGTAAAAACACACAAATACCTTATGAAGGCTGACATTAGAGCTGCATATTTTGTGGTTTTGCAGCAGGGATACCCAAGATGCAAAAAGATCACTGCACCAGAAAGCCCCATTTATGAAACTCTATTTGCACTAATAAGTGTGTTACCAATGTTTTGTTTTTGCAGTTGAGTAAACCAAAGAAAGCCTCTTGTTTTTGGCTGTTATTCACGTCCCCATATTGACTTCGGACCTGTCCTTATTTCAAAAGCATACCAAACAGAAATGTATCATTATGTGGCATCATCACCATCATTTTTTTCCATAAACATGGACCCTTATATATTCATATTACATACAATAGGTTAAGGAAAAAATATGGACCTTTATGTGTGAAACATAAGTGAAGTGGAATGTAGAATACCATATAAACGACAGCAATAAATGACTGACATAATTGAATCCATAGCTGAAATAATAACATCTGGTACAAAGAACTAAAAAGCACAAAACATATAACTGTGACATATAACTGACTGGCGTGTTTTGATGTACTCGGTGATTAAACTGAAGACCAGCAGTCTACGAAAATAAGAGGTCAGACAAAGGGAAAACTCGGGCAAAATGAACATTATAAAAGTTAATAGTAGTGTTGTAAAAGAGATCCAAAGAGCAGCCTGTCAAAATCAGCAGTGCATTCATTACAAGCTCATCGGGTTTCATCCGCTGAATTCTTCCATAAATAAATTATTAACATTAATATGCATGTATCATTCACGCAGCTAAATTGAGGAGAAAACTCAAATATGAAACTCCATGAAAATACAGCGTGGTGAATTACTGAAATAGCCAAGGATCAATGAAACCAGTGAACCAATTTTATGTTGCTTCTTTTTTTCTTCCATCAGGCACGTGCATATCATTTGAATGTTGGCTGAGTTATCATTCCTAATTTATCACTCTTTTATCATTTCTCTCAGTGAGTATCGAAACACTCAAGCGTGGAAAGAATGCTGACCGGCTGTTTTAGATTACATGAAATCTTAATGTGGCTTCTTTGTGTGTGGCAACTGTTGATGAATAAAAGAACAACACAACAATAACAATAAGAACAACAATACATAAAGCAGTGATAGTAGCACTCATTCAATTTTCATTAGTGGCTGTTCATGCTTTCTTAAACACTGGTAAAAAAAAAAAAAAAACAAATACAAAAATTATTATTCTTGCTCTGACCGAACCACATCTGTGGTTCTATAGATTTAAAAGAAATCAGCACTCCAAAACGATGAAGGGCACATATGTTGCTCATATGTGAACCAACATGAAAGACAGGAGAGTGTATCACTGGCCTGTTTCAGTTCCAGACATTAGTTGTTGTTGAAGTCACCATGAGGAAACAGTAAATTTACAACTTCCTTATGGCGCTTCAGCTGGCTAAGTAGTCAACAATATGGAGACATGCAATTTACTTGCAGTGTACTCAGTACAACTCTGATGCATGTCAGTGCTTGACAAGAACTACAACAAAGGAGCAGAGTGGAGAGAGTATGATATGCATATGATACACTGTGGTGCATAATAAACCGTTTAATGTGCATACACGAGCGTTATATAACTAAAAACAGAGACAAAATGAAGTATAAAGAGGTGAAAGTACCATGTGGTGTATTTACTATGACTTTATTCAAAGAAGAATCATCAACAAAGTCTCTTTTTCTCACTTTGACTAAAACTGTGACAATATGCACAATAGCAAGCACGGTAATCAACAGAATAATCATGTTAAGGAGAAGAGCTTATATTCCTTATAAATTAGCGTGCTTGGTCTGTGATGGAAAACAAAACCTTCCTCGGGTATGACACAGAGGATATGAAGGTGAGCAAAAGTCGTGCTGTACTACCTCAACATGTGTGAAGAGCGTGTCCTGTCTGGTCCCTGGGCTGCGGTATGTGTGTGTGTGTGCAGGATGTATGGGGGGAACACTGTCACACTGGTGATGAGACTGATGTTTATCACATGCCTTACTTCAGGCTCACAGCGACTAGCTGGACTCGTGCATAAACTGGCGGCAGTCAGAGTAATAGAACGGGGACATGAAAGATTGTGAAAAAGTGACTTCTCAGTTAACTATGCATGATGATTTGCACTGTCGACTTTTAATGCCTGTAGTCTTTTTTACTTTAATGCCAACACGCTGAAAAAAGGCAAATATATTGGTCATTAGTGGCACATTTATATCAAGCTGCAGGTCTAATCATTCCCATACGCGTACAAAAAGCCTAAATTATGAGTGTTATTAGCTTTGATGAACTTGAACCCACAGCTGTATAAACGCCACTCTGTCTTCCGTGGCTCATCAGATCTTTCCATTTGAGATTGGATTTGGCGCCCTCTGCAGATTATAGTCCTCATCTATCAGCGCTCCTCTCCATGCAACACTTAGCTGTACACATTATAATGATACCAGTATTGATAGACAGTTTAAACAAAACTACACGCTGATGTACAGAATTGACATCGCCGTGGGGCGCTCACAAAGTCTCAAAAATATCTTAATGCAGCGTCAAGCTATTTATCTTTGGCTGTAAGTAAGCTTTTATCCGACTGCAGCGTTTTAGGAATGCCTTATCTGACTACTTTAACCAACCAAGGAAGCCATTATGGTTTGGTCTTACATGGAAAGGAAAATTGTCAAGTAATCATGCTTATGTGCTGCAGTAGCATAGCCATGTTTGTCGGAATAGGTTGGCATTTGCTGTAAGAGCTTTGAAAGAAGCCCAGAAGAAGCACACGGAGTGCTCGTGTCTCGTCGACCTCACTCTCCACCTCTTGAACCCTTGGTCCTGAGAGCTATGTGTCTAATGAATCATCCCAGTTTATTCATTAAGTGGAAACGGTGGTAAACAACCATTACTGTGCATATCCAATTCTTGAGCAAAGTGGCCATTTCCTGTATCCTTTGACCAATGGTTTTTCTGAGCTTACTTTTAATATTCAGAGCCCTGGAAAAGCAGATTTCTCTGCCCCACTCCTGCTCTAGCAAGCCAGTAAACATGGAAAGGTCACATGTTGCATTGACGTGGTCACCTAGGACAAATGAATCAGGCTAGTGTTGGTGCTTGCCAAGAGAGAAATCATGTGGGAGAACAACTTTCTCAGCAGCTGGTTTGTCTTCTGAGATGAGGTCAACACAATTACAGCTTGGCGTAGCTTGGCCTAGTACATTTAATTTCATTTTAAAACACAGTTGTTGTTGTTGTTTAAGGAATGTCTTTAGTCTAAGAATGTTATTTATAAAAGTTGGGGGGGGCTTTCAGTTGTTTGTTTTTTTATTATTATTGGTATTGTGGATTTTTGTTGAATACATCAGCGAATATACTTTTGGTTTTATTTTGTTTTGTTTTTCTGCTAATTCTGCCCGGTCATTTCCGATTACTTCAGTTCAGTCCATGTATTTTGAAAGAAAAATGTCTCTTAGCGAAAGTGGAAGCACGCTGCCATGTTGACTTGACAAATGCAATGTTGTAGGTCCTCGCTGTGAACACTGGTTGGAAGCAAACACTCACGATTCTAAATACTTTCAGGGGTCTCAGACTTTCCCGAAGCACAATTAGATATTCAAAACAAGAAGGCTATGAAAAATAGATTAAAACTGTTTGTAAGCTTTACAAAATCATAAAAAAAATAATAATACACTTTTTATTCTGTAGGCTATTAATCGGCTGCCTTGTTAACATTAGAGGTAACATTAGAGGGCAGTAAGGAGGATTTATATTTGCTGCTTGTTTGAGATATCTACATTGATGTCTGGTTGAAGATGGAACATTCTTCAGTCTTTAGTTATTTTCTAAATGTTTCCGTTTGATCAATGTATTCTGAAAGTGTTCACCAGAAGTTTTAGTAGGCTATGCTCTATGTTGTCCGCGTTGAGGTCTGTCCGGTTTAAATGTGTTGCAGTTCTTCACTTTGGCCACTAGATGGCGGCAAACACTCATGAGTCGTGGCGGAGAGCAGCTGCGGTGCCTGGCTTTAAAAACTGCGACCCATTATCTCGATCCGGTGAGGTTATCGTTGCCCATGTGTGCATGATGACGGCAGAGCAAGTCCCGATCTCAAGTCAGACATGACACGGTGTAGGGGTTTACATTGTTTGCTTGTTTTTGGTATATGCTTATTGATATGTCTAAAGGCTATTCATTTTTGATCGGTACCAATATGCAACTCAACATTAATCCCACCGAAAAAGGCAGAGTTGCAGTCCCTGTGATCACTTGAAAACAATTTAAATGAATGCTTCCATTTAGTCACTGTATTTTGAAAGTAGACACCAGTTAATGTTAGGATGCTATTGTTTCTGCACTGACGTTAACTTCACTAATTAGTATGTAGCGCTGTTCCTCGCCGTGACCACTAGATGGCAGTAGAAACCCGTGGTTCCATATTGAACGGTCCTCTCCACCCAGCGTCGACACTAACGTACTTATCTAGATGGTTTACTTCGGTCCCCACCCCCGCCGTGACGAACGGCAACATTTCCAAACAAGCTACCGTTGATGCAACTATTTGGGCACACTGACACTTCCGCCTAGTCCTTTCAAAATGAAAACTAGAAGCGTAGATACGCTCGAGGCAAACGTGCGGCATTGTGGTGGGCAGCTTGTGGCGTGGACGCGTTGTTTGAAGCCAAACAGCGACACATCCTGTCACGGTACTTTTGCTTTGAGAAGTCAATGTACTGTGGTTTGTTTAACATCACTACTCCACTGTTTGGGAGTCGTGAGAAGGTCCAACAGCGACTAACTACCAACAGACCACAACTTTTCTCAGGAAGACGGTCGCTGAGTGACGTTAATCCTATTTGACACGAAAACGCGACGTTAGCTTACGTTACTAGATAGCTGACTGGCCTATTGAGCTGTTCTTCGGAGTGTTTCGCTCACTGAGGTAAGCTTGGACACCGTTAGTTAGCTAACTAACGAAGGAGCTAATGCTAACTAGCTAATACTAATCACGCTATGTTCACGGACTTCTCAGTGTTATGTTGCTGTCGGGTACAATGATGAGATCGTGGCGTAACAGGTGCACTCGTGTGAACAGAGGCGTTAGCTGTTGTTAGTTTGTGTTGGCGACTGTATCATCAACGTAAGCCCGTTTAGCCTACTTTTAGCGACCTCCTTCTACAGCAGATAAACCAACGCACATAACTAACGTTAGAGTGAATCAGGGAACGTGACTCACCTTGTTATTAGTGCTATGAAATGACTTCTGACTGTAGGTAAGCTGATCTTAACACTGGGACTGAAGTATGTAAGTAGAGTAACCCACAGCCTTATCAATGTAAAGTATTATGAAGTGTGTCAAATTCTAGCTAAGGTGACAGGCTGCCCTGTCGTGCTGCACGGTGTCTTTGCCTTGTCGTCAGTGCTGTAAGTTAAATGTCATGTGTCAGTGTCAGCCGATGTTTGGGTGGATGCAGCAAATTGTAAATGAAGCCAATTGTAATTGTCTCGTTTCAGAGGGAATGGAGAAAGCCAAACAAGATGCATTCGACAATGCCAGACTTCAGGTGATCAAAGATGGCTATGAGAGGGCCTTTGAGTGCATCAATAAAGGGCTCACTTTAGACGAAGCCGGAGACAAGGCCCAGGCCCTGGAGCTCTACAAGCGAGGGCGGCAGCACCTCCTCAGGGCCCTCAGCGTGCCCTCACAGGGGGAGGAGTGCGTAGGCAGCGCCTGGGACTTAGCCAGACAGATGCAGCGGAAGATGCAGGAAACGGTGGACAACATCACCACCCGCCTGGCCATACTGGAGACCAGCTCTGACCTTGGACCCGCACCTCCACCGGACGCTAGCAGTGTGTCTGGCCCTGGTGCCACAGACATGTCTGCAGACGGGCTCTACCCAAAACTTCCCATCAAAGAGAAGCCAGAGAGGCCAGCTCCTCCAAACCCACTTTCTGCGAATGGCCAGGCAGCAGGGGCTGTAGGAGGCATGCCTGCATGCAGTAGTGAGGGTCTACCTCTCTCGCCCACCAGACAGCCGGCGGTCCCGGCTGAACGTCCTCCAGCTTACTCTCCTCAGGCGGCTGACGGCCACATCGCTATCTCCTATGGAACAGATGCAGGGGAAATGTCGCTGGTTGGGGATGAGTTCTACAGTCGTACGTCTAACTCAACACCGTCTCCCCAGAGTACGGGTGAAGAGGGAGAGGAGGTGCTGTACATCCCTCACGGTGTACAGATATTCTTTGTCACGCCTGAAGGGCAAGTGAGCGCTCCGTCGTACCCGGGCTACCTGCGGCTCGTGAAGTTTACGAGCGAGTGCTCTGACAGAATGCCCAACCGACCACCAGCATTTCTGCAGGTAAGAGAGAAATATATCCGTGTTTCAGCACACTAAAACCCACTCTGGTACACAGTTTGAAAGGACTAGATAAGCCACCCTGGTGCCCATCTGATGAAATAAGTGCAAGTGAAATGTCTTCACTGCAGTGTCACCAGTTTTCTTAAGTCTGTCTCGTGCCCTTTAACCTGATTTTGTAAGATGTTTGCTCGGCTCATCAAGACCTCTTTGACTATGAGTCATCAGCGGGAGGAGATAGGCTCGTTAATGATCTCTATCCCTCGCCCTATGGACGTGATCACGTGAGTGTTATTTACTCAGTGCCCTAATCCCAATGGGTTTGTGGATATGATGTCATCCTCCTGTCAATCCCACATCAGGATCATTACTGGCTCAAAGTTGCACATAGATGGTACCTCAGTCAGGACCTACTGGACATTAACTTCCTCCACATATAGAAAACTCGGGCAATCTTATGACTGTCTAATTGAAAAAATATATTAGGTGCGTTCTAGTCGGAATTTTCTGGGGAGCTATGTTTTCCAAAGTGGTCGAACAATAAATATTTTCACACACCTCACGTGTTTCATAAATGCCACCAAAAGTAGATCTTTTTTTTTTTTTTTTACAGTATGGTGCTTAAAATACACAGTGAAATACCATAAAATATTTACAGCAGCACCGCAATAAATCCAGCATTTATAAGCTTTAACATCCTCAGTGTTTGTTGAAACAACAGTCAATAAGGGATTCACAAGTACGGCTAAATGTTACGTTCCTGTTTCCAAACATCTGCCATCACTCCTAGCACCCACCAACACATTCAGGTGAAAATCTCCACTTACCCCCCCCCCCCACACTATTATGTTGATTTTGTACACTGATACTGTCTCTCATTGGCCTCATCCATCTTCTCCTGCTGAAGCCGTTCTCCACCTTTCTGTCAGACCTGACCAGTTTACAGCGTCTTGTTAGTTATGTGAATTATGCTTTTAACGACCAGCCTAATCAGCTGGTGCGTCATCCTGCCGTCATCCACTCTTGAGGGATTCCGCTGTTGCAATTATAGTTGTGTAGTGATGCAGTAAATGCAAGTCTTGAAATAGGTTTACTGCTGCCAGTGAGACTGGGTTTTGGTAAACATTGCGTTACTCAAACGCACCCGTTGCACAGATTAGTCTTGAGATGCTCATCAGATATTTCGGTTTTTCTGCCTTTTTACGTAATTTGGTCAATAACAATCACAAACAAATCAGCCCACGTTTAGGTAGACTGTCACTTTGTCCCCAGCTAGTGTACAGACCATGAGACCTTTGAACCACTAGATTGGTTTCTAAATGTGGAGGTCATAAGTAAACACTAAAACAACTGATAAGATAAGAAATTACACGAAGCTACATAAACATATCAAGTTAGCTTTTTGTTAAAAGGCTAAATCAATACCTTATCTTATCCAAATTC
Source organism: Coreoperca whiteheadi (assembly GCA_011952105.1). Taxonomy (NCBI): domain Eukaryota; kingdom Metazoa; phylum Chordata; class Actinopteri; order Centrarchiformes; family Sinipercidae; genus Coreoperca; species Coreoperca whiteheadi. The sequence continues at coordinate 7,820,779 of CM022478.1, forward strand.
ATCAATTTTTGAGCAATTGTTGTCTGTTTGGGGTTTCTTTTGGGGGGGTGGGTAATGTTTTGCCCTGATGTCTGTTAAAACAGCCAATACACTGACACTATTGGATCATGAGACGGAAATTTGACTCCTCATTGGAGAATTTCCCAGGCGCTATTGCCAGTGGGTGACGTCAGTGATTCACATGAGTGCAAGTAATTAGCTAAATCCTGCTTACACTGTTATGCCCTTTAATCCTGTTAGACATGCAGCAGTCAGAGGGAGACAGTGTCCTCTTGCTTGTCTTCTCTCAGACGGTTCACTGTGTTGAACTTATCAGAATCACCATTAGACATGTAAGACTTGTCATTTCGAGGTTACATTTGAAAACCTATACCATAGCAAGATCTCTTTAAAGAGCTCTCTTCCCCTCTTACATTTAACTTGTACATTCAATATGTATATTAAGGCACATTGTTCAAAAATAAGTTGGACATTTTGGGCTGATGAACCATGACATCATACATGTAGCTAAGTTATTATCACATTTTCTGGCTGTTGCATTCTTAATTTCTCTCAACTTTCCCTTGCTTCCTGGCAGGTGTGCGACTGGCTATACCCTCTCATGGCCATGGACTCGCCAGTGTTGCTGTGTAACACTGGTGTGTTTATGTTTCCAAACATGATGGCGCCAGCTCCAGGCTATTATGTCGGGGTGGTGTTGTCCTCTGAGCTGCCTGCTGCAGACAGAGCGCTGTTCCAGGACCTGCTATCCCAGATGACAGATCTCAGGGTTCAGGTCAGTGTTGCTGTGCAGACAGATCAGCACAGCAGGAACACGTGTTTTGACATTCTTTGGGGAACTAATGCAAATCCGGCCTATATAATTGATTATAAATCAATGCGGTTATCTGCAGCTTAATGCCATGTGTTTTTATGCTGTTTTTCTGACCAAATGCTTAGAGAAATTGTACTCTGGAATTTATATTTACTGCTTTCACATCAAAATGTGTGTGTATAAGTATTTGAAGTTGTAAGGAAGGAAAGCCATTTATTGGCATTGAACACTGGAAGATCTAAATGAAAATGACATTTTAGGCTTTGTAAACAAAAACTGCACAGCGGTCGGTCGAATATTAGAAGTTAAGCACCTCGAGTTAAAGAGTAGGTGGCGCTAATTCTCCACTCAGGTGCCATTAAACCATAGCAGAAGAAGGGGGCGCAACGAGATGACATCATTAAAAGAGCGCCAGTCAAACCTCAGTGGAAAGCGACGTGGAAGTATGACATTTCTGTTAGTTTCATCCAGCTGTCTTATACAGGTGAATGAAAACGATTCTAACGATTATGCAAAATGATCACGGTCAGTTTAAATAATCGCGATCAGGCGATGATGTTATAATTGTCACAGCCCTAAGTTACAGGCATGTTAAAGTGGGTGCGTCTTCATTTTGCGTATTCTTTTCAAGATGAGATCGTACTCCTCAGTTTAATTTTTACATACTATTAATGTAATACGAGAATGCCTGAGCTTCAGCTGCTCATGTTGACTTAACAAATCAGTGGTTCCCATACAGAAGACTCTATAAGGGCCACCTAAATAGATTTCTCTTCATACATGAAAAATATATTTTTTTTTTGTTTCTATATTCAGTGTTGAAAGTGTAGACCGACATTAAAATGTGCGCCCAAGTGGTGCAATTGTTATTTAGCTCGTGATTTCACTGCTGTTTGGCAGTCGATTAACACCCTCCGCTCCTCCAAGGTGATCATCACAAACGAATTCTGCAAGCATAGGAAACACTGCAGATACTGAATCGGTTTCTCCCATGAAAATGATTGTAGTTGCCGCTTACACAATGCTTTGAGGCTGCAGAGGGGATTCCACACTTTTTATTTTTTTTATTGTTTTGGCATGAAACACTGGTTCCTGCTTCCTTCTGAGCTGGCACACTTCTCCAAGTTACCCCTGCCTCAGCATCGTGGGGATTTGAGAAAGGCAGGTGAGGAGAATTAATCAGTTATAATGCTCTTATCTGCAGCAGTTAGAACAACCCCAGAGCTTCAGCTGAAAGACAAATGCCAGTTCAGCCATGATGGAAGTAGAGACGCTGGCTCAGATCGATGCCAGGCAAGGTCATTTCTGATGTATGCAGTCAGGCTAGTTATCTTCACTATCTATCTCTCTATGATGGACGTGATTCCCTATCAGCAAGTAGGCACTTTTGTGTTCTTTTCATTTTTGGGTCAATTAGAAATTTTGAGGTTTTCAGCACAAAGGGAGACTGTTTTCCAACCGCACAGAGACATTTTAATATGGTAATCTCTTTGTGGCAAACAACTAGCGCATTGTAAGGAGAAGCAGAGAATAATAAGAGGAGCTGTTGTGTGAATTGGGGGGTTACTCGGAGACGAGCATCTGAACGGAGATGTGTACTGCTTGCACAAAGAAGCAGACATTTGTCCGAAGATTTTGACTGACAAGTAGGTCTTGATTTCAGCCCACATTCGGTCTTCATCTTACAGTAGCTAACCAATGTGTCTATATGATCAGGCTCCAGATGAAGCGGCGGACACCATTAATCTCAGTCAGAAGGTGGCCATCGCTGCACCTGAGGAGACTGCACCAGCAGCGACAGAGGACGAGAAGGCTCTGCCCGAGTGGAGCGAAAAGGTGGCAAGTGGGATCCTGACAGGTGAGGTCAAACTGCACCTTCCCCCTAAAATATCTTTATGCCATTATAGTTAGGAAAGCCTAGAGACTGAATGACTAGCCCTGCGTGATCCTGTTGTCTTCTCAGGTGCGTCCTGGCTGAGCTGGGGCCTGGTGAAGGGAGCTGAATTCACAGGCAAGGCCATTCACAAAGGGGCAACTAAACTCAGGGAACACATCACTCCAGAGGACAAACCCACCCACGTCAGCCCCACAGTCACCAAAGGCCTCCATGTTGCTAAGCAAGCGACAGGGGGAGCTGTCAAAGTCAGCCAGTTTCTAGGTGACTAAGTTGTCCCAGTCAGCATGTTTTACTGACCCTGTGTGGTTATTTGGCAGTGGACCTCTAATTGAGTAATGCTGTGTTACTCTAGTGGACGGGGTGTGTACGGTCGCTGGCTGTGTGGGTCGAGAGTTGGCTCCCCACGTGAAAAAACACGGAGGCAAGCTGATCCCAGAGTCTATGAGGAAAGACAAGGATGGGCGTTCCAACATAGATGGGGCCATGGTGGTGGCTGCCAGCGGAGTGCAAGGTTTGAGTGCATTTACACTTTATATTCCCTTTGTTGTTTATAAGAAGTACTAAAATGTGCCTAACATGCTTTGTGTTTTGTGTGTTTGCCCAGGATTTGCGACCATGTGGACTGGTTTGGAAGTAGCAGCAAAGAACATTACCACGAGTGTAGCATCAGAGACGGTCACCACCGTAAAACATAAGTAAGTCTTCCCTTCCTTTTTTAAATGACTTGTCTGACCACTTATCACTTCCTTAAATATACAGCAATGCACATTTTCGCTCAACAGTCCTTGCTGGACAGGTTTATGATATGTATGTTACAAATGACCTCTTGCATTATCCATGCAAACCAAACGTGCACTCATACTTTCCTTTTCAATTTGTTTACAGATTTAGGGGTCTACAAAATATCTTTGACCCAACAAATGAGAAGGAATGTAACTTTTCCTAATTATACGCAGCTATTTAACTCTTTTCACCACTAATCACAAGCATGACATGACATGGCTTTTTTTGGGATGATTAGGCTCTTGCACAAACCCCTCTAAAGTCATCTATGCTGTGCCAATTCACTGCCCTTCCCAAATGAATCTACTACTTTTTACTGATTTTTCTCCAACTTTTTCCAATGGAAATTTCCCAATTAGCATTGTTTCTGTCCTGCCTGATTTTAACATATTCCCATATTATGTGAATTGGTGCTACATGTTCCAATGATGAGCAAAAGATCTACGCAATATAGTTGATTATTGATTTCTATAGGATCGGGCGATATGTTATATATCGTGAGGTATAGTTTTTCTTATACAATTTCTCCATTTAAGTGAAGTACATTGGTTTGTCAGATATTTAATTAACTGGATTAGCCAAAAACAAACCTTCCCATCTGGCTATTTTTATCATCAAATTATTTCTTAATTAAATGTCAATATACATTGATATTGTGGGAAACCATTATACCACAAATAATAGATGATTATATCCATATTTCCTACCCTTGGATTTTTGAATCATAGTGGAAAAGTGATTAAACTTCAGATTCTGGCAGTCAGAAATGTCTTAATTTAAGATTGCACACTTGCATGGGTGTAATCCTCACGTTAAAATTCACATGCAGCATGGCATCTTTGCAATCCTTGCTCTGCATATTAATTCATTCTCCCAAAATTAATTTGTCTCGTGCCTCTCGCTCTGACCTCTCCCCCAATCTGACTTCTGATGAAGGTACGGGGTAGCAGCAGGACAAGCCACAGACCACGCTGTCAATTCTGCCATTAATGTCGGTATCACTGCCTTCAATGTTGACAACTTGGGGATCAAAGCTGTGGTGAAAAGGACTGGCAAGCAAACAGCGCAGGCCATTTTGGAAGACTACAAGCTTCAGGAAAAACCAGAGAACGAGAAGCAAGTGGAGAAATCGGACAAATAGACGGTGGTGCCCTGCCTCATTCCCTCAGCAATGCCTTAAAGCATCATTTGTATTCTTCTATCAAATAAATCAGTATTTAATATTCATTGTTTAAAAAAACATGTTCTATATTTACAAGATAACTATTGTTATTTGCATATCCTATAGTTTGATACAGCTCTTAAGCACTTTAATCTTTATTTAAAATACGGTAGATGGACCTAAATGAAGAAGAACAGCGGATTATATAACCCAATTTAATACATTAATTTTGGTGTTCTCAGTATATTGACACACTTGACACATTCAGGTATTATCACATAACCTGGACGATACCAGTTTAACTCTTTGTACTAAGAAAGCATTGAATTGCTGTTGACTAGATACTGGAATCTTTCCTGTTCTTCATGAAGCATCTGTGTGTTGATTAATGTATTTTGAATGAATTAATAAAAAACTAGGATTTGTGTGCCAGTATCTTCAGATAAACTCTTTCAGACCAAAACAAATGTCTGCTATACTGTTGTTTTCCCTCTGCTGTTTAAAATGAAGAGTAATGGACTGTGCCTGCAAATATCAAAGCATATGCAAAAATCTAATGTTTTGTAAAACTGAAGCCGTAAAAACTTTGTCTATAGTCTTATGTATTTTTGTTAGACCTTCCAAGATGTAGCACGAGTTTCTGCTGTCTCCTACTAAAATGTTAATGACTCAAGTGCAAGTCTGATGAGCCTAAAACTAGAAATATGATTATATATTTGTGTGACAACAATCTGCAGCGCTGTCTTCTGCATTTTAGTTCAGCTTTATCCACATATCTTCAGAATGTTAATGTTTATGGTATTTCATATAAAAATCTAGATTTTATTATTTTGATGTATGGACAAAACATTTAACACAATGTGAATTTTGAAGTGTGATGCTACGTTTTTTTGTTGTTGTTTTGAGTGATCTGGTTTGTCTCTTTTTAAACTCCAGCTTTAAGACCTCAGCAGGTAAATGTCATTTTCAAATAGTTTTCAAGTAGTTGAGCACTGAGCTCTTCTTCCCACCAGAAATACTTAAAAAATAAAATAAAGAAACAAGAAATTCTGTATTTAAGCTTTTGGGATTCATGTCTATGTATTATGTGCTCTCTGAGATGAGCGCAGGATGGATTTGAGCAGTTTTATTCTTTTTAAATCATTTAAAGGCTGTCTTGAATCGGTCATCTTAATACCTCCATCTAGTGGCTGTATATTGTACCACGTTACTTACCACAGTCATTTTTTAATCATACTGATGGCTTATTACGTAAATTCTTTTTCTTATAAATAGGAACATCACCAGAGAAAAATACAGTCCAGAGTGTTAAATATTCTGAATGAGTACAAATTCACACAAATTAAGAATGAGAAGTATTTGAGGAAGAATTCAGAAATTCAAATAATGTTTATAAACGAATCCATTATTTTATATTTGGGGAGGCTTTATGGGATTGTTTTGTGCTGCTGAGTCAGTTGAATTTCATATTAAAATCCTGAAAACATTTGATTGTACGTCCAATTTGGGCTTGATTGATTGCACATTTAGTCAAAACTAATACATCCATTTCAGAGATAAACACTGGCTATATGAGTTTATTATTCATGACAGAAGTGGTCAAGAAAGCATTTTATTCAGCTGCATGACAAAAAAACAACCCTCAAATGGCTTCCAATATATGTAACATAAATAATCCACTTATATGGATTGGCCATTTTTAATATAGTCAATTGGAAAGTATCAGTATCAGTGATAATAAAATATCACTGATGTGCTTTATTTACCTCAGAAATTCAAAAGATGCACAGCTACCATAAATCTTAGTGTTCTGTTGAAAAATAAAGGATGTACTGAGAACAATCAGAAGTGCCATCTGTAACTTTTTAACAACTAAACAGTGGTGACAAACTGTGAGCACCTTTTCTCGTTTGAAAATGCATATGTTGAGGTCTGTATACTATGCTGCACACAGCCCTTTGTCACTATGAGCTAACTAATTTGTTGGCCGTAATGAAGACCTACAGTATTTAGACATGAATTGCATGCCAAGTTACTGTATGTAGACCCTAAACAAGCAAATCATAACAAAGCAGCTCTAGCTCACTAATATGAGAAAGAAAGGCTCAGACCACCCCTCAACTCCCTATCTATACATATATCGACATCCCCTTCACATATGCCTTATAGACCAACATAAAATAAAAACATTTAAATCAATCGCTACATCTAATATTTGGCCAATTATAACTGTAAATATACTGCTCAAAAAATAAAAGGGAACACTTAAACACAATGTAACTCCAAGTGTTTCCTTTAGTTTTTTGAGCAGTATTAAGCATATCATCAGTGACATATAGTTACCACTGGTTAGTTAGAGCCTGTGTAAAGGTGAAAGAACAATGTTTACTTGATTAGCATCAGGAAAGCACAAGTTACCATTGGTATCCAACAGCAAATCCAGCCAAAATGGACTGACCATATCCTGTGGATTGTCTTGCAAAGGGCTATCACTACAAATGTCACTCTCCTGGAGGAGTCTTAAATCACACAGAGCATCCGACACCGGCTGATTTCCATTCTCCGGTGTCAGGCCATCAGAACTCGCAGTTGCATTTGGCACGAGTGGTTGGTTTGTGAAATCTACTGCTGAAACACATTCAGTTGGGCCAACCAGAGGGGAATCAATCTGACAGTGTTCTACCGGGGGTATGATGACGTTTGATACGGTAGTCTGTTCAGGTGGGCTGTAGGCTTGGCCAAAATTCCCTGATGTGAAAGCAACCGGCTCCACCGGGCCAGGAGTGACATCCCATAACACTTGGTTTGAAGATGGGTGAGATCCTATCTGTGGTAAAAACGTGTGGCTGATCATTGCTGTTGGGAGTACACGTGTAGCGGGATTCATCCAGTTATTTTCCACAGACTGAAACGAGGCAGGAAGGAATTGATCCTGGCACACGGGCAGCATTTGTCCCCGGGGAACAGCCGATTTGTCCAGCAGTATTGGCGGGGCATGCATTGTGGTCAGGCCGTCAGCTGGAGGAAGCATCTGATCCATTGTCAGAGGATTGGTTACTGTGATAGATGTTGGATTTCCTTGTTTACAGATCTTCTGCTGAGTGCATCTTCTTGATACATGATCTGAAATTACATGTTACGTTCCACTCACGCTGCAGGAAAGATTCTCAAACAATGCAATTCATTTGACAATTGTTTCCCCAGGACTGCAAGGCACATAGTCAATACAACTGCATAAAAGAAAACAATCATACCCTCAGTTGACTTCTCAGCAGCTGGCTTTGCTCTCTGTGAGGTATTCCTCAGTAGCCTGACTGTTTTTCTGAGGGGAGGGGGGGACAAAAAAAAAAATATATATAACATTCCCACTTACCACTTTTGTCATTAAAAACTTAATCTAAAAAAATCAAAATCGAATTTCCCAGTCTAATAACTATGGCGGGGATCATTCGTACCGTGTCTTCTGTTTACTCTGTACGTTTTTCCACGAACCGCTCACCTTCTCCTCAACGGCTTTATTAACCTGTGTAAAACAAGACATTAATCCATGAAAACGTTTGGCTTTCCATTCTGCTAAAAAGATGGGTAAACCTACTTTAGACAGAATGCTTGCAGGCAGAATCTCCTTCAGGTAGCTCATGTACCTTGCAGTGAGCTCTAGTGTGGTTGCTGTGTCTAACTGACCACTGATGAAGGGCAGAAGTTCACACAAGCGTCGACAAGACGTTCTGATTTGAAGCCTGGGAAAACATGCAAAATATTACATGTGAATTTGCGAATATGTACAGTGAACACAAGCCAAGTGTACATGTTGCCTATGACTGAACAGAAAACACAAGAATGTCAGCTGATAACCACTTTCAGTAGCTCCGTTAACACAATCTGGAATCGACCAAGTCCAACCTCCGTTTCTGTTCCTTGCGAGAATGAAGAGAAGCCTGGAGTTCACTTTCAAGCTCATCCTTGGACCTGAAGGCAAACACAGTTCTGAATCCACATGACACACGGATGTCTCGTTTATAATCAAAACTGTTGATTTGCATGTTAAGGTTTAAGGGAAGATGAAAAGTGTCTTAGTCAAGCCAACTTTTTTTATAGAGTGCGATATCACAAATTTGCCTCAAGGGCCTTTGCAATCTGAGCCGCATATGACACCCTCCATCCTCCAACCTCTCAGGTGCTGAGGTTTTAGGGTAATTGGAATGATTTGCTCCCAGGTTTGTCCAAAAAGAAATGTAGTCGTGCACGCAGCATGCTGTTATCATATCATCTGGTGTGCTTTGAAGGTGCTACCTGCATGAGAAAGACTATGAGCATGTGTCCATAAGCTTTTAAAAAGGGGAATATTATATCTAGACGTCATCTTTGTGGAGGAACAAAGAAAGACACAATGGAATCAGATTCATGTTCCCATAATACCTTCTAAGATACATGTGAAAGTCATTAAAGTAAGAAGAAGAGTAGTCAACTTTTCAACAAGTCACAAGTTTGTCCATCATTTTAAGAGCCTTCAGTTGGACAGCCTGATCAGCAGAAGGTGACTTGCTGAAAATAACCTTCCAAACTTGGAGGCTAATTAAATTATGTCTTCAGCAGGCCAACTGGACAAAAGCCCTATAATAAAGTAATTGTTTGCATCAGATTTAACACATTTAAAAATGCTGATAGCCATAAAAGTAGGCTATGTGTCCTAGACCCACTCCTGCATCAGTTATTCATGCAAGACAGGGTTAGGCCTAAGAAAGTATGACAGTCTGCGGTGATGATTTTGATACAAAAACACGTGCAAGTTACCCATTAGGTGGTCTTCTGCTCATACTTAAGTGATGTTTATTAGTTCCCGCGTGGAGTGCGTCCTTTAGCCGCTCATCGGTTTATCCACGCGCTCGGGGAGTGACGGAACCAGTTAATTACATGCATCGCCCACACCCGTGTGCCTTTGTCACAAAACAGGCCAGCTAACAAGGTGCATCACATTTGTAGTGCATTGTAACCCCAATCTGTAACCTCACCATGTAACGTTACTCCGTTCGGTCACCCTACGTTATAGGGATTAGACGTATTTTCCAGCAACAAAAATAACCGGAAATAACGTTAAACAAATAACGTTACCCGCTTGGAATGTTTGAAACCGCTTTAACTTAATAGCTTAGTTTAATGTTACTTAGCAATGAACTGAAGACTAACTAGCTAACTACAATATCATTGAAAATGGTAAGTTAATTACATAAAAGGAAACTTTTTTTACTTTTTGTAGTCACTTTGAGCCATAGAGTTTCAGCTAACGTTAGCTATTTTAGGATTTGTTGCTATGGTGAAATGTGTAGTTTTTGGGAACCAACTGCCTGCCAACCAGAAACGTCTGTCCCTTTAAAGCCAAGTTACCATGTCTTTAAAGGGACAGTTCACCCCAAAATCAAAATGACATATTTTGCTCTTACCAGTAGTGTTAGACCGTGCTGTGGAGGAAAAATATGTATTTTTGATTGTTGGGGTGAACTGTCCCTTTTTAAGCAAACTAAACTGTGGTTGTGGTGATCATGTTATGTTCTCCGTATGTATTTGTAACATTTAAACTTGAGGTATAACGTTATGTGCTGATATTCTTTACCTGGAAGTTTTTTTATATTATCCTTTTGTTAATGATGAAGTTTTGCCTTATTGCTGTTCCCGCAAAGAAAAAGAAAAATTCTGGTTGTGAGCTAATTAGTGAATGGTGATTATTGGATTGTTTTTATTATTAATACGTAAGTATCCCAAGTAATTGTGAGGCTATTCAAGCAGGTCAACCTCAACGCGAACGCGCAAACAGGCAGCGGTTTCTGTGGGGGCGCGCTCTGACAGCAACGTGGACGAGGAGCGCCGAGGACACCCGAGCGGTCCGGTGTAAATCACTGCAATGGCAAAGGAGTAGGGAGGGTGGAGGACACCGGCTACAGCCCTGCCTACTCCCTGCACATGAACACACAGCTTAGTAAACACACGGCAGGCAAGCAGACAGAACACCATCACAGGAGCAACAAAGGGACGCATGCTTCGTAAGGCATCAAAGAAATAAATGGTTCACTGAGACAAGTTCGCTTACAGATACACGTTCTATTGCATCTGTCCTCACCTCAAAGGTAAGCGCGATTGCACCAGAAAAAGAAAATCCATATGTTCTATACCGTTTTCTTGCTTTATTGATTTTTGTTGTTATCCTTTTACAATAAGCTTTCAGTCAAGATCCCTAAAACAGGCTAAATTCTGTTGATGTTGTACTAGCCACTGCAAATTCATGTGAACTTAATTGCTATAAAGACTGAATTGAGACACATCAGGGAGCATGAAATGGGTGTGACATGTTACCTCTTAATGTATAGGAGCATCAGTGCTGTATCAGGAGTGACTGACAGAGAGCCTCATTGCTCTAATGTATTATGTAAGTTCAAGTTAAGGACCTTACTCGAATAGTAAGAATTCTCCTTGTTTTATTTAGGGTGTAATAGCACTGCACAGTCATGGAGCTGGAGCACTTTGATGAGCGGGACAAGGCTCAGCGATACACCCGAAGGGGCTCAAGAGGGAATGGACTCCCCAGTCCCACTCATAGTGCTCACTGCAGCCTGTACAGAACCAGGACGCTGCAAGCGCTGAGCTCTGAAAAGAAGGCCAAGAAGATTCGTTTCTACCGCAATGGGGACCGCTACTTCAAAGGGATTGTGTATGCAATTTCTCAGGAGAGATTTAGGTCCATAGAAGCACTCCTGGCTGACCTCACAAGATCTCTATCAGATAATGTCAACTTGCCACAAGGGGTGCGGACCATATATACCATTGATGGGACGACAAAGATCACCAGCATGGACCAGCTGGTGGAAGGTGAGTAAGAGCAGAAGTAGCCAGTGTACACTATCCTGTGATCTTTGCGTTTTATCTTCCATGTGTGTCTTAGCTTTTGTTTGTGGGGCAAATAGAAAATCTCAATGTGTCTTGATTTTTCTGCAGGGGAGAGCTATGTTTGTGCATCCATAGAGCCCTACAAGAAGGTGGACTACACAAAGAATGTAAATCCCAACTGGTCAGTTGGTGCTAGGACTGCTGTGTCCATCCGTGACCCCTCTTCCCTTGGTAGTGCCAAGACTGGATGGCCAGAAGCCAAGGAGAGCAAGGACTTTATTAAGCCCAAACTGGTAACCATTGTCCGCAGTGGAGTAAAGCCTCGAAAGGCCGTGCGGATCTTGCTCAACAAGAAGACTGCACACTCCTTTGAGCAAGTAATGACTGACATAACAGACGCCATTAAGCTGGACTCTGGAGTCGTCAAAAGGCTGTATACTGTTGACGGCAAGATGGTAGGTGTTAGATTTTCTAGGGGTGATTCTGTGAACCTCACTTTCAGACTTGTAGTGTAGACTGGAGGACATTCAAATTAGGCAATGGCTAACCAATAAGCTGCCAATATAAGAAATAAAATATTCGGGGGGGAGGGGGTTGTTATAATTTTGAAATCCAACGCCAATATTTCTATGGAAAACAGGCCTAGGAAAACTGTCAATTACTTGAACTTCAGAAAATAATGATGTGAATGTGATGACCGATTCGCTGTGTGTGTAATGCTGGTGTCTTGTGGTCCTACAAATTATGAAGTACATAGCTAATAATATGTTTTATAGCTACAGTATGTATGTATAAAAAAAAACACGACTAGTACAACTTGTGTACTAGTTACTTAAGGAATCATATCATTGGTTTGCGAAAGTCACATTGACCTTTACCCACGCTCTGTCTGTGCATGACTTTCAGTGCTCCCTTTACTCAGAGGAAGCATCAAACATATGTCTTACCGGGTGAATACTACACACAGCTGTGCCATTCACAGTTAGTGGCAAACACTTGAAGTTAAAGTTGCATAAGTTGCTTGATCGACTTCTCAGTGAATATTGGGTTCAGTTTGATGTAGTAACTCTGAGTTGTGCTGGTTGCACATTTGTAGCCAACATTAATCTGCATTACAAAATTGCCATACATTTCAGATATGTTAACCCACTTATATAGCCCTTTTTCTAATTCGCTTATGTACAGTGTGCTTAAATCAAACTAAAGCACTGCGACAGAATGTTTGCACTTAAAAGTCATAGAAGAAAACAGCCCGGACTTAAGTGCTCTAAACCTGAGAGTGCCATTACCGTATGCTTCTTTTTTTCTCGACCACTGTAACATCAGTTGCTCACGAGAGGCAGAGCGAAAGATGCTTTTGTTGGATAGAAGTCAAAGGAGACTGGCATGACCTTTGCGCATCTGTGTACAGCTTGGTTGTGTGCAGTACCTGGATACATTTGGCCGTGGAGACGGGTATTCTGCTCTTTTGGTTGAAATATTCTCTCCACATTCTGTCATTCTTCCCACTTATGGTACTGTATCTCATAGGAAGCTTACCTCAGCATGCTGAGGCAAACTTGGTACTCATTTGCAGTCAATGCAGGCTGAGTTTAACTAGCACTGTGAGTGAATTTTGAGGTTTTAGAAGAAATAGAGCTTTGTCTCTGACATTAGCGGTGTTCTGTTCATTCATCTCTGAGAATTGCGTCCTTACCCAAAGGGAGAGACAGCTCAGTAGGTTCAAAAGTCAACTGGGAATATTTGCTAAATGTATTACGAGAAATAGGTTTCTAGGACTCCATCTCATATTCTTACCAAATAGTAGCACACTATTGAATGGATATTCACTTAGTGAAATAGTACATGACAGGAAATGTAATCAGTCGCTTGGCACCTAATTAACAAGCTGCTTGCGTTCTCTTTTTGTATGTATGTAATCACATTACATGTGATGTGTGCTTTACTTATGGGCTGATTATGGAGGACAAACTAGTAGTGCAAAAAATAAGAATACAAAATTAGACTTTTAAGTACTGTAGCAGCAATTCTTTTCTTTTAAAGTTGAAAGCCTCCAGTAGTACAGGTAAAGGCTTTGGAGTCCCCGACGCATGGAAGGGTGAGCGATTGTCCTCTGAAGTGTGAGACAGTGTCTGTAAGGAGGGTGGAGGGTGGCACATAGAATTGACTTAACAAATTAGTTAAATATCCCACAGAAATAATCAGCTCTTAAACTAAACCTAATTTTCCCCTATACTCTATTAGTAACCTTATCACAAAATATGAGTCTTTTTTAAAAAATTTTTCCCCCTCTAATGGTTTCTATGGTGACATGGTTTCCTGAGCTGGTTGCTAAGGAACAGCCTCTGCGGCAGAGCGGTGCAGTAGTGATGTCAGGACTGTAGGTGTAGTGTGAGATGGCTCATAGATGCAGTGCTTGGTCTGTCAGCCTGATTATACACATGGCGGCAAGATGGAGCACATGGCTGAGGTATAATCCCAGGATAGGAGCCATTCTGTAATGGTGTATGGAAGGAACAGTTGGGGATTTTTACACCAACAAACAAAGCTGCCTTCTCAAATCCTCTGAATTATTTTAGGAATACAGATTGTTTAGCAAAGCACAAATGGACCATGAAACTGCAATAGATCAATGGTAGGTGATTTAGAAATTAGAATTTCTTTCTATGGTTCTGCATTTTGTCTGTCACACGGTAATTGGCTGATATCATTGCTTCTTCAGTTTAGTGGTTTTAATGTCCTCTATGCCTTTCCCACAATAAGTTGCTGTGTTTATGTGCTTGGCAGTGCAGGTCTGTGCTCTAGTTTCCCTGCTTTTGTACTGTTTGCCATGTTGTGGCTCCAGATGGCCAAATAAGCAGCCCATTGGCATCAAAAGGCCTGTTTTCATGGCTGTTTAAACTTGGTAAATTACCTGCTTGTGCTTTTGGTCCTGAGACAGTGACATTCTATGGAAACAATTCACTCTCACAAGTTTGTTGTATAAACAATGTTAGTAAAATTTCCAAATGCAACCACCTGATTAGCCATATTACTTAAAATGGTAATGCTTGTTACACGTTTCTTATTAGCTGTATCAATGATTTTTGATTTATTTATTTTTTTGATGATACCCTCATTCAGTCACATTTATTCCTCTTGGTTCTTCTACTGCAAAAGTAATGGCCAGACGGTTTCTGTGATTTCTTCTTTATTCACATTTATTTTGGACTCCTGTTTCTATTAGTGGATCTCCTTAGCGGGTTGCTCTGCTTGATGGCTGTGATCCGGCCATACTGCTGAGTCACTCTGTAATGGTGCTCTGCCATGAGAGTGAGGTTTAACTTGGCTATATGGACACAACAAAGTTAATGATCTAGGGCTGCACTTTATAAACCTCCAGATTCTGATTATCAATAATACATTATCCACACTGAAAGGAGTACAAACATAAGGTAGGGAGAAAGGGATAGAGGAACAGACACCCTGCAACAGGGCCCTTTTGAGGCAAGAGAGCTTGCCTGCTGTGGTGTGGGATGGAGCAGAGAATATCGGCATGAGTACATCTGAAGAGACTTAGCCCATGGAATTCCAGTCCCCAGTCTAATGGATATGGCTCTACACTGTAATTGTGTTACGCACTTCTCTGTGTGTGTTAGTCAACACTTCTTGTTGAAATAGATGTCAACACAGCCACCCGAAGACAGAGCTTGGCTTGACATCAGTGCCCGAAAGCAGAGGCTTAACGGTAATATGTATCAGTAGATGTGATAAACAGCCCATTCATGCTTTAGAAATTAGATACAGAATGGAAGTGGATTTATGAGGTTCAGTGTGCCCTATTTGTCAGAGAGCAAAACCTAACTTATGTTTCCCAATTCATTTCTTCATGTTAACCTTGATTCTGCCATTTCCTGGTTTGGCCTGTGTGTGCCCACAATGAGACTCTATTGGTCTCTGCTCATACCACATGCATAGTGGCTATTTGCTTTTTTAGAAAATCAATTGTATTTCACAAAGTGATTTTAAAATCATGACAAATTTATGTTCTTCTGCAATTCAGTTACATTAACATAAAAGTAGCTATTTACTTTTTGTTTCAGGAGATCTGACAGTCTGTCTATTGTTAAGAAATATTTTGAATACTAACTACCTCTGGTGCGAATTTAACAGTGAACTGTGTATAGTGCCCTTCTTACTAAAATAAAGGCTATTTAATGTAAGCAGAAAATACTATTACTAATAGTTTACTTTTTTGCTGTTGACAGAATAAATCTTTCTCAAACCCTGCCATTTTTAAAACTCTCACTGTGACTAAAGGGGAGAAAGGATGAAGGAGATAGGGAGGCTGTCTGGCTTTCCTCTCACCTGCTTTCTGTGATTTGGCTGTTAAACACTTGTTCAGTGTCCCACTGCATTTCGTATAGAGAATACATTTTCTGTTATCCTCTTTTTGTTCTGTCAGGCTACTAATTATGTTTAAACTAAAGTGGAAGTTGCTCTTGTACTTAAAATAGTATTCTATGTATTCTGCAATATTCTGTCTTTTTTACTGAGGATTAAATATAGAGACTCAAGACTAGGACATTGTGATAAGGAATGCTGGAAATGTGTGGGCTAGTGTAATGGCTCATGTGTTACCTTATGGATGTCCTCATAGTACTGAGTTGCACTTATTCAGGCAACCTTTACTCCTATCTGTCTTTGCAGCAACTGCAGTTATGTCACAGAATTCTGCAACAGACCTCTTTCGAATCTTGGATTATGTATGTCTGTGAATATACTGTTTTTACAAATATATTATATAAATACAAATATTCCCAGTCGATACTGTTTTACAGATTCCTCTTTCTACTGGCCATTCTTCTGAGTGTGCAGACATACAGTAGATTACAGAAAACATGTAGGTTATTGAAAATAATTGACCCTTGATTCTTGAAAACAAATTACTAGTGACTTACAAGTTAAGTACTTTACAAGTAAATCATGCTCTCAAACTGTATATAAGGGCAGCTCGTGCAAAATGAACTAGAACATTTCAAAACTACATGTGAAGATGAGTCATATTTCTCCCTGACATGCTGAGTGAGTGGTTGCTGTGTTCAGTCTTTCACTTCAAAGGAGGGATTCAGCACCCTGGTGAGCTCCACCTGTCCACTGGTAGAGATTTGTTTTATTGCCAGTTTATGTGTCTTTTGTGTAATCGATGGTCTTTTCCATGGCTCAGATTGATTAGCTTCTATAGCATACATACCTCCCATTGCGCTTTCTTTCTTCAGGAGCAATACTTGAGATTCAGGAAATCACAGATAAAACCCTGGCGATCAATATTTGCACAGGATGCTCCAGGATCGCAAGGTGTGTGTGTGTGTGTGTGTGTGTGTGTGTGTGTGTGTGTGTGTGTTTGGGGGATGGTAGGCTTGATGAAGCTGCTGTATCACTGAGCCAGCAGGCATACGTAATCAATATAAAGCAACACATTCATGGTTGCCCTAGTTAAGCTGTTCCATCATATGTTTGAGGTTTCCTATTTCCTTGTATTTAAGGTGAACAATATGTAACTGATATTTAAAGGTTACATTAAAAAAAAAAAGAGTGGCACTAATGGAATCAGTGAGCCACATTTTAGCTCAAGATCTTACATGAAGCAATCTATATGTTGTTGTTGTTGTTGTTGTTAAGAGGGTGTGCATCCATTGATTTAGATCTGTTAATGACATTTAACTCTTAGTAACAATCATCGATCATCTAAATCTGATTCCAAGATCCTATTGTGGAATGTCACTTCATTCAAGTCAGATTTACTTTTGCTTGCTTATTTTAACTTTAAACGTTTTGTCATTTTTCTGTATTAGACAGTTTTAAGAGAGTGGGAGTTATGGGTGGGGTGGGGGCATCCACCAAAGGTCTGAAGCCAGATCTGAATCTGTGAACGTCAATGACAAGGTGTTATATGTTATTCCGTGTTACCTAGACTGATGGTGACATTGTTCTATTTGTCTGCAGTTTGTACTGTTCGGTGCTCCAGATAGGATCTGACAGTGGATCTTAAAGTAGCTGTGTCCCTCTCATCATCTCAAACTCATCTGATTCTGTCTGGTCTCCTTGGCAACGACTGTGCAGCTCTCCTCCCTTTGGGATCTCGCACTCTTTTGGAGGAGGGTTGGGGGCAGGGGCTGTCAGAGTGGGCTGTCTGCAGAAAAAAGGGCCATATTAAGTCCCCCTCTGTGTGCAATTTGTATTGTAAGATTTCATGGCTGAATGACCTCTGGCTGTTTTGAAGTACTTTTGCTGCAGGCTACTGATAAACCAATCCCTTTGTTGGGTGGATAATCCAGAATTTCATTATTTTGGATAAAGAATATCAAAGCTGCATATATTGTATTCTCTTAACTGACTATTTTTAAATGTACACTTATTCCAAAATAATCGGATATTTGTGCAATGGAAACAAGAATATTGGCACATCATAACTAAGGAGGATGATAACATTTAATATATGGTTAGGGGGCAGTCGGGTTGACAGACTGTGGTGACTTTCTTGTCTGGCCTTCTTTGCTCTGTCTCAGCACTTAAGTCATCTCATTAGACTCCTGCTGAACTCTCCATGGTTCTTAATAATGAGACAATGAATAATGTATGTGCATATTAGATCTTTGCAATTGGCTGTCTTTAATTTTTTCAGTTTTCTAAACATTGTCCTCAACTACATTGTAAGAACACAATAATTAGGTGTTGTGTGGCAATCTGTTCTTTTTGAGTACTACTTGCATTGTTTTTACGCAATAGCAACAATTAATCAGTTTAATTATCTATCATTTCTGATCCTTCACATCTAACTTGAATTCAGGACAGGAATAAATGTCCACTTAATAACTAAGATCAATATGGGATCACACTTTTGTTGACAGATGTTTTGCTGATTCCACCCCTCTGTAGAGGAAATGAAAACAGGAGCTCTACCTTCTCTGGCACACTGCTGTATAGTACATCAATAACCCATTCGAGGAGAAGGTCATGACTCCATCAGCATATTCCTTTATTTATGACAGTGCATCCACTGTGATGGGCTTCTGTATTAGTGAGAGCAGCAGATGCAGCATCTTATGTGGCGACTATGTTATTTTAACAGAAGTTCTTAAGCATCAAAGCCATCCTCTTGCTAAAGGTAACATTTAACCTTCTACCATATTACAACCTATTACAATCACACATCAGATTTGGACTAAAACATCCAGTGACTTGTGAAAAAGCTTCCATTTGAAGAACAAAATGCTAACTGTCTTGACATGATTAGCTCCCTGAATGGACGACTGGTGTTAAAAACATGTTTATCCATTATTTTATATTGAATAGTCCACGACAATAGAGGGCAATTAATTTAATCTTTCACAAAGGATGGAAACAATTTAATGACTGACATACGCCGTTGTCACAGACTCTACTGAATAAATTCCAACAGGTTTAATCTTCTTTTTTTTTTTTTCCTTTTAGATTTGCCCTAGAGACATTTTCATATGCAACCAGGCTGAAACACCAGAAGAAAGAACTGTTAATTCCATTATTCATATGCTGTACACACTGTAGCATTCATTTTCCCCTTTGTACTTGGCCATGTTGAATATGCAATTACACTGTCAACTGCAATCCTATATCATTAATCCAGTGGTATTTCTTTCATGGTTTTCTCATTTCTACACTGAGATGACTTGACTGTTGATTTTGATCAAAAACGAAGATGTGTACATCTGTACTAACATTTATATAATAAAGATTTGGGGCGATTTGTCCCAAATACGACTATAACACGGTAGTGCAAGGTTCAAAAAGTAATTTTTTGATTTTAGACTTCATTCAAAAGTCAGTTTTTTACGGTGTCTGTGTGACCTTTTCATCCAGTACTGTCCTATGTCATTTGAATGTAAAAATGACATACCATTATTTGTATAAAATAAATAGTTGCAAGCGTGAGCTGGCACATTTCATTCAATATATTTTATATAGATGTCAAAGTTGCCATGGCAATATGCTGTCTGAACACTTTATGATTCTCTGAGGTATTTATGTGGCTGTTGGTCACTGTGTTCACATACTGAAATGTTACTGAATCTCTTCTGAGCTGCTCCACTAAAGTCTAAAACGGTCTAGGGATCACAGCAACAGATAGTGTGCAGGTCTTGGCAATGATTGAAAAATAATACCTGCACTTAGGTTGCTTTCTAGATTAATTATTTATTTTGGTGTGTGTCAGATATTTCAAGACAACAGTACTCTCTTTGGAAGTAATATTATGTACAGTATCACCGGAAAGAGTACACATTACATATCAAACTTGTTTTTGTACTATAACTGACAGAAACGTCTCCATCTTTACCAGATCGCCTGCCTTCAAGACTTTTTTGGGGAAGATGATATTTTCTTTGCCTGTGGCCCTGAGAAATTCCGGTATCAGGATGACTTCAACTTGGATGAAAGTGGTAAGTTGTGGTGTGTGTGTGTGTGTTTTTGGTGGTTATTTTTAGTTTATACAAGGTTTGGATCACTTAGTGGGGAGAACATAGAACTAACACTCATACAACTATTCTTTGTACTGCTGTTATAGTGTTATAGTTTCTGCCAACTCTGTTAGAAGCAATACTAATATACAGTATGAGGTGTTGCTTCCACCTTGTACAATATCACACTACGAATCTTACTCCTTACTAATCATATTGTACAGTTCTTACAAGGCTTTGTGTATCCCTAATATTTGAAACTCTTGTTCAATGCCTTTTTGTTCCTTTTTATTTCTTTTATTTTTTTTTTTTTAAATTATTTTGAAAACTAATATAGAACCTCAAATTGTCAGACTCAAAGCTGAGTGAAAAGGGCATAGTAAAGTAACCTAGTATTATTTAGGAAAAATCTTGCTGTAGCAGTGCACATTTTTATGTTTGTTTGTTTTTTTCTTTCTCTATAGAATGCAGGGTGGCAAAGTCTGCATCATATGGCCGGCTCCCCTCTTTGCAGGGTCGTTCTTCCCCAAGAGGTGGCGGGATGTCCCGCAGGAGCAAGTCGCCGTCATCCACTGGTTCAGGTAAGTTCGTCTTGACACAAAGAAACAAAGGCAAGTGTATTATTCTAAAGCTTCAGTGTTCCTATAGGATAATATGTATACACTATATATAAAAAGTACATTTTGATTTAACCTTTTCATCATTATACTGATTGTTTGTTTCCATTTCTGCTGTACCGACAGCTAATGGTACAGCAGGTAGTCAGCTCTCCACACCTCGATCTGGAAAGTCTCCAAGCCCCTCTCCAACCAGTCCAGCTAGCCTCCGAAGGCGACAGGTAATAAAAATCGATGTTCCTATAAATAAATTCTTAGTTATTTCATATGTCATAAATCATAACAGAGGCTTTGTGAAGGACATCATCACTGAATAGTATTTAAAAATATTCGAGTGACACAGAATTAAACAAAGATATTGTTTATTGAAGGGAGAACCCCAATTTGATCAATTTGCTCACCTTCACAGTATTGCCTAGGAAATATTGTGTGTGTGTGTGTGAGCATCCACTAGCTATAAATTATTGCCCTTGGTTTTTTTTGTTTTTTTTTGTTTGGTGCAGTAATGTGACTGGAAACAATTCAGTTTTATTTATATAGTACCAAATCATAAGGCTGCCTGGGGTTTGTATTGTGGCTATGTTCTTTCAATCCCTTTTCGAACCACATGCCAGTCTTTATGCTGGTGAAAAGGTTAGTATAAAGTTTGACCACACTTTATTTATTAAGCTAAGTGCATCAGTGTGTCTTTCTTTCTCACTCCATATCCGTCTCCTTTTCTCAGGGATCTCAACACAGTGGCTCTTCACTCTCTTTAGCTTCTACCAAGGTCTGTAGTTCAATGGATGAAGGAGATGGTCCTGGCAGTGAAGGCAAGACATTGCATTAAACTTAAACATAATGGAAAAAAGACTGTTTGCAAGTAATGTAATTTATACCTTTTTTTTTTTTTTTTTAATTATAGATCTTTTGTTTTGCTCCACAGCTGAGCCAGTGGATGAGTACCCCTCAGTCCCTACCTCCATAACGGAAAGGTACAAAGTGGGGAGGACTTTAGGGGACGGAAACTTTGCTGTGGTCCGAGAGTGTGTAGAGAGATCCACTGGAAGAGAGTACGCTCTGAAGATCATCAGCAAAAATAAATGCCGGGGAAAGGTGAGCCTACCTCTACATTTAAACACCACCTAGTTTGGTCCAATTCATTGTTCAAGTTATTTTCGGTATATAATGTCGATGGAGTTCTGTTGCTCATTCCAGTTTCTTAATTGGTCAGCAGATGGTGCCTTGATCCCCTCTGGGACTAAAATCTTGGATCTTGATTTATTTTTATTTTTTTGTTTAAATAACATCATCAAGATTATTTCAACTCTCATTCAAAATTTTAAAGATGTTCCTGAAACTGGTTTGTCTGTCATATTTGCTCTGAAATGAGTGAAAAGGAGACTCTCACAATTCACTGATATGTATGTGTATAAATTATTTTCACTATACAATGCTTATAGATTTTACTTTGAATATCATTTAATATCCAGGAGCACATGATCCAGAGTGAAGTATCAATCCTTCGGCGTGTGAAACATCCCAACATCGTCCTTTTAATTGAGGAAATGGACACCCATATTGAGCTCTATCTTGTAATGGAGTTGGTTAAGGTACTACACATTTGTTCATTCTTACAAAGAAATTTCAAACTCAAATACTGTAAAAGTTGACATTTTTTGATCAATGCGTTTTGTTGTATCCAAAATCTTTTTTACCAGAGGTTTGTTTTGTGACTTCAGTATGTAGTATGTCAAATCCCCAAAACCGTTCATCTGCATCAGCCCTTTAGCACAGTAGAAAACTAGCAACTGGTACTCTTTCACATCCTAAATACTCTTTCTACAGGGGGGCGATCTCTTTGATGCAATCACCTCCTCTAACAAGTACACAGAGCGAGACGCCAGCTCTATGCTGTTCAATCTGGCAAGTGCCATCAAGTACCTGCACAGTATCAATATTGTCCACAGAGACATAAAACCAGAAAACCTGTTGGTAAGTATACCGCTACAACGATTCTGTACTGGCAGCGAGTGGAGCAACATTGTAAAAGCTTCACTCCTCATAGGTCCATGTGCTCTATTAATCCCCTTGCCTGTTCCCAGCAACAAGCTTGCACTTACAATTTACAACATTAAGGCATGCAGCATATTTAATGAACTATGAAAGGAAATTAATGTACACGATATATTTCACTGTGGTCATTTGGCCCTCACATTTCGAATATCCCCTCTGTAAAGTTTGTCCTAGATCTAAAATACTTTGGATCTGTTAACTCTGAAATGTAGTTTTAGAAGCAGAAGACTTCTGAAGACCTGATTTCTGAAGACCTTTTTGCTTGCTCTCACTTTCCCTTGGTGTGTGTGTGTGTGTGTGTGTGTGTGTTATACAGGTGTATGAACACCATGATGGCAGTAAATCTCTGAAGCTAGGTGACTTTGGTTTGGCTACCGTCGTCAACGGCCCCCTCTATACTGTGTGTGGCACCCCCACCTATGTAGCACCAGAGATTGTTGCTGAGATGGGGTGAGACATGATTATTAGTGCATTTTCTGTGAAAGAAAGTAGAAAAAATGACCATACTGACCAACTCAATCTTGCCACAGTAATTATTGCGGATTATTTCAACTTTCAGATGTGCTTAGTCTCTCTGATGCCTGGTGTCTTCCTCTTCAATGACAGGTATGGCCTCAAGGTTGACATTTGGGCAGCTGGTGTCATCACGTACATACTGCTGTGTGGGTTTCCTCCTTTCCGTGGGTATGTGCTCCTGTATCAGGAGGTTTACTTTGATAAGTATGTTTTAAATCACATCAACCAAATTTTTATGGTATGCCATCACATTATAGGAACTTTTTGAGCTTTATAAAATACCTGTTTAAATTTTGACAGCAGTGGTGACGATCAGGAGGCTGTCTTTGAACAGATTTTGAAGGGCCTGCTTGATTTCCCTGCACCATACTGGGACAATGTGTCTGAAACTGCCAAGGTTTGTATTTGGAAGTACTCTTCCTCATCTGCTATTGTTGTCCTCCATGTGAAACACCCGAAACTGTCAGTCATCTGTTGCTGTGGTGTTTCATACTACATTACTATACTGGATACTCATACAATGTCTTTCTTTAGGCTCTGATCACTGGGATGCTGCAGGTGGAGGCGGATCAGAGATACACAGCTGTGCAGGTGCTCGACCACCCCTGGGTCAATGTAAGCTCAGCCTTTTTGAAGTCAGTCCTTTCACCAGAATCACAATGTACATACAAGTACTGCTAAGAAAGACTGTGCAGTGTGATACAGCAGGTAGACTTTCTGAAGCCTTGTTCTTTGTATTTTCCAGGAAGATGGCGTGTCAGAGAACGAGCACCAGCTGCTTGTGGCTGGGAAGATCAAGAAGCACTTCAACACCGGGCCCAAGCTCAACAGCACCACAGCAGGAGTGTCAGTCATTACAGTAAGCACTGATCTCCACACACTGACACTGCATCAGTAGATTACATTTATGCTCTTTTTAAAAAAAAAAAAAAAGCGCTTTGGCGATGCTTTGAATGTCATTCAAAATTTAAAACACCTGCAGTTTTGAATTTTGAGCCACAGTGTTCCTCATATGCACCTGCTGCTTAAGTGTGCAAAAGCTTTTTATCTTTATCCTTTAGATGTCATTTAAATGAACTTGTTTTAAGTTGAAGCCAGCATTGTCTGCTTTTGAAAAGCAGCAAATGAATCCATTATCCATCTTTCTTTTCTTTGTAATTTTTATATCAGCGACTTCTATTCTGTGTAAAGTACACATCCGTTCATCCATCTGCTTCTTGCTGCCAGGTCTTCCTGTGTGCTCTGGCTGTTTATCCTCCTTTTTAGATGGACTGTCAGTACTGTTGTTAGGAAACCTTATAAATAACATAGTTGGCCTACAATGGCTGGGTTTTGGTAGACAATGAGTCCTTGAATAGTTTCGAAGCTGAGCTGGATTAGTACAATTGGCAGAAAGATTAATAACTTATTCTGGAAGTCAAAAACTGCCATTTCATTTTTTTACTACTTACCATGGGAAGTGGGGAAAAAAAGTTGCATTCCTCTACTTTTCTGGTATCTAGCTTTTTTTTAATTCACTTTGCAGCCAAGCACTCAGTTGTCAGTTGTCAAATGGAAATACTTCTATGACAGTTCAGAGTGTCATTTGACAGCGACATGACATTTGTCTGCTAGTTTTTTGTCGCGTCATCACAGAAGTTAAAGAATAAGTTTAGAGTTGTGCATCTTAATGCTATTCAGGTCAGTGATTCTGAGTTTAAGGTGATCCTCTGAGTTGCACTCGTCTCTCTCTGCTCAGCTGGACCAGGACTTGACCGGCCAGAGGTCAGGGTCTTTGGACCACTTCCAGCATCCAGGATTGTACTGGATAAGGTATGACATAGCATATCGCTAATATGCGGTGTTTCCATGGCAAAGTGCTGGCAGTCTCCATTTCCCATCCCCCAAAGGGTTTGACCCTTTGCCCCTCAACAGAGCCGTTTCCATGCATCGCCCTTATCACGTTACTTCATCTCATTAGTGCTGTGGCTGTTTCCTCTCGCCTGGTCGTGCAGTTTTCCTTTCTATTTACTTATTCTGCATAGAAAAGTTATGCATCCATAATGCAAACTGCATTTGATGGTTCATGTGACGTTATTGAGCAACTGTATTTAGTTTCAAGAGTTGAATACATTTCTGTTTCTTTGTAAGAAGTGCTGTCACAGACAAAGATGTCATACACCTGACGATGGCAGATCTTGTTGTAGCCTTTCGTGGTTTTGAGTGCTGCACTAGTATGCTGCCTGTGTCACAAGATGAAGTTTAAACTTTCTCTATAACAGGAAGGAGCGCAGCAGTGAGACAAATGCAGCTTTTCAGCTGAAACTGTATGCTGAAATTGGCTCATCTAACATTTATCTAGTGTCTTGTGGTGGTTGAGTGGATGCCACTCCTCATCTCAGTGGTCTTGTGGAGAACCTAACAATAGCTGCTGTGTCACCCTTTCTCAGACCACGGCACTTGATAAGGAGAAGCAAGTTTTCCGACGAAGACGCCACCAGGATGTGAAGCTCTCTCCCCACCTCCCACACAGTATGGGTGCCATCGCCTCCCACAGTGCCAACACTGGCCTCTCCCCAGCTGGGTTCACCTCGGAGTCTGAGGACTATTCCCCAGTTTCGGCTGACACTGTCCGTACACCCACCTCTCCATTCTAACAGCCTTCCTGAGGCCACGGCACCATCCACCCGTCCATGGAGAATTAGGGAATTAGGAGAGGGTGGAGTGCATTACAGAAAAATCCAACACTGGGTTCAGTCTGCTGACTCGGACATTCTGTACCATTTCTTTTTCCCCGCTCATAATACCTTTATTTTAAGTTAAAAATGTGTTGATCAGAGTAAGGGACCAGTTGCATCTCTGGATTGAAGAATACACTTTAAAAGCATGCAACAAAAAACAATATATTTTTCCTTTCTTTTTTTTTTTTTTCAAAAAGCCACCAAACTGTTTAAGCCTTATTTCTACACAACAAGTACCAGTTCATTGTAGTACTCTTGAGCCCTCTACTGGTTTATATTGTATACTGCAGGAAAGAGTAACCTGCTTCATGAAGCACTTCGCTTTTTAATAAAAAATGTAAATACAAAACATTGAAACCTTAGCTTCTAAATATTAAATTACATGAGTTTATGATACGACATGTTAAGTACACATCACTTATCATACTTATTTAAAAACAAACACACGTTATATCACTCAATACAACATTTGTGTAACAGTCACCTTTCTGCTGTACTGTATGACATCTAGATTATTCTGCTGTGGTACTTAAGGTTCTGGTGCATAAACTTTAAACTGTTTAAGAGGACTTAAGAAACTAATAACACATGCTGCTATATTGTACTATAAGCATATCTGTGCAGGACAAATATTGTCCTGCCACCCAGTAGCTCGGTTCTTTACGAGAATTGAGGGCACTAATGTTTGACCGTTGATGGTCCAGCTCACCTGTGTGGTTGAGAATGATTATTGAAACAGTAGTTTTGTTACACATCTGTGAGAGTGGTTGTAATTCAGTGGTGGTACAGATGAATGTCCATGCTCTGTAGCTGGTAGTAAGTGCATGTTTAAAGCCTTGCCTTGGCACATATGGATTTAAGTGCAATTAGGCGTACTGCCCAATGAGCACAGTATTTTTAAATGTGTCCTTCGGAATGCTGTAATGAGTGAGAATGGATCTGTTGCTGGTGTTATTGGTAGCCAACTGACACACTTCTCTATCAGACTGGGGCAATTAGCTCTTTTTTTCACACAATGAAATAAGAATTAAGTTAAATGTTGATAAACACAACAGTGCTTCCAGTAAAATCGATTTATTTCATTATTTGTTCATTCAGTCAGTACTTTGTTGACTTTTTTTAATAATCAGATCAAAAAACATGACTGAGAAATATGGCTCACTGTACTGTATGTCCTCTGACCACTTACATTGGTTCACCAGATACAAAATATTCATGAATGTGAATGTCCTCTTCCCTTCATTAGAGACTGTAACCTGCATGTGTGCTAATATGCATCCTAAATCAGTTTTTCTGGTCTTCTACTGTTTGATATACACCTGTCAGTTGAATATGAAATCATTTCTGTTGTCATTGTACTTGCTGTCTTGGTGAATGCAGTTCAGTTAAAGCAGACTATAGACATACCACAGCTGAGTTAAAATATGTATATACACGTCTTAACAGAAATGTAACGTTACACCACTGACCTTGTTGTTAAAGGGTTTTAACTTTGACTAGAAGGGCGTGAACTAAAGTACAAGGAAAGCAAGTTGTGATGGTGATTGGTTTGGAATGTTTTCGCTTTCAAGACGGTTTTCTTCAGCTGAAGAACATGTAATGTTTACAGTTTAAAAACATTGTACTCAAAAACAACTGGGAATGTCAGTGTTATGTTGAAACAGGTGCAGAATGTGATTGCTGTATTATATTCAACCATTGTAAAAACAATCTAAGAACAAAAACAATAACTCACTGTTCAATTCATGAGGGAAAAAAAATCTTTGAATGTGTTTTAACCATAATATTATGGTTAAAAAGCAACTTCCAACAATGTACTCTGCAAAGAAAGCAAACGTGGTAATAAAAAGGATTTAATTAATTTGTGAGTTAGCAGGTACCTGTTTTTGCAAGACAACTTGCAATGGACCCACTAACTCTACAGCAACAAATTAAGACAGCAGGTGGCAGCAAAAGCAAACACAAGCTTATCTTACACATTTACAGCATGCATTTACTGAACTCTAGTTAAACGTCCATTTAGGCATTGCATTAATACATGCTTGAATGTTTGGGAGGCAGTCTACGCACATACGTAAACTCTCATCAAGAAATACTCCTGATACTGGTATATTTATTCAGTTTTATTAAAAACAACAAATAATACGCAACTGAATTTACAGTAAAATTTTTATATAATCACAGAAGCTTCAAACATATCCAACCGCTTCCAAAAAATTAGAAAAAACAATTGGCAACACAACTGAAATATATATAAATCATAACCTCTTAAAATATATTACATGAAATCAAAATGCACTGCTTAATTCCAACATATTAACAAATGATATTTGTCAGACCAACTTTAAATTCACAATAATGAATGATTTCACAGGAAAGCAACGTAAACCCAATGCGTTAAGTAGCTCTTAGCATGCATAACTTTAGCTTTGGGTAGGGTGGTGTCTTGCAGCACCACTAGAAAATCAGAATGCAAACTAAAAATATATTTGCATATTTTTGTTCATTTTAAATCATCGATTCCTCATTTCTGCAATCAAATCCCGATACAATAGCTTTCTTATCCCCAAAATTAGACCCCAGTCATTTTTGGAAGACGGTCGTGTACGGTCCTTTCTTTGATCTTTTCAGCAATCAAGTCATAATATTGCTTACCAATGCATGATGTCACAGCATGAACTGGTGTTCATGAATTCACAGATTGAAAATGGACGAGCAAATACTTTTTGCAAAAACAGGCAAACTAAAACTAAAAAAACGGAGATGCACAAGTAACAGTATTAATGCTTGCAGTGCCAACATTTTTAGAATGTTATGAGATTGTATCCAACAAATCTGGTCTTTAATCCTCTGGATGTGTTTAAGAAACCGCAATGAAAAAACAAGATTGATAACTCCTGTTCCAAATGTCCCACTTGCATAATATTAAGATCTTGCAGTGAGTAATTTGAACTATTTGCCATAAAAAAAAAGGCCAATTTTAAAATAAATATGTAAATACCAATTATCTTTTGCTGACGTGATCAAAAACAAATTTCACAAAGGGTTAAGTTCACACTGAATTTGACTTTTCTTCCATATAGACAATCAAACACAACAATGAACATCTTGTCTTTTCACGTACAAATACATTTGACCACTGTTAATAACAATGAGCAAACAATGGCCATACACATGTATTACTATCCAACTAATATCTGAAGTGCAATGAAGACATTTTGAATGTTTATACATGGCTCGCATCATGGAAGGGTTGGTAACATGGTGGCTAGTCTAACAGCATTTAGATCTTTATCTCAGCCTTTACAGGAGAGAACACTGTCCATATTTACAGGTTAACTTTTTATCCTAGAAAAGTGAGATATGTATCTGTCTCCCATACAAATGTTGTATAAATGTTCCTAACAGAGGATTCATTTTGTTTTGCATTTTCACAGTTTGAAACAGGAACTTAAAAGTTTACATTAAGTATGTTTTGTTTAACTTAAGTTGATCTCAGTCTCTCGTTGCCCGGAACAACAGACCTGTTTGACTCGGTTGGGGAAATGCGTCAGTTGGTGCTCAGGTAAGACGTGAGAACCAACAGATAATGTGTCCAGATTGTTCAACAACAGACGAATAGCAACAAGTTCGCCTTAGAGGCCAGATAAACGCGTGTAAGCACACCTTGTTTTGTTTATTTCTGTCACCCTGCTGATGTTCTCCAGCCCGCTAGATCTCCTCCCTGCTCTGTGGACCTTCTGCAGCACAGCTCGGTCACTGGTTGGTAGGCATTTCTCTTAACCCTCCACACTGGCCTCCTGCAGCCTGGATCTGTCTCTCCTCAGTACCTGTTTTGATGCTCGTAGTGCCACCGGTTGAAATCGATGTTAAATGCCACAATACTGCCAGAGACCATGCCCGTGATCAAAGTCCTGAAGAGCAACAAAACCATGAAAAAGTAACATGAAATCCCAACGTCAGGAAATCAAATACAGATTTAGTAAAATGTGGAAAAACAATCTACAATTAAACAAACTTTAATCTCAATATTGGTTGTTTTATGATCTTCTGTATAATGTATTCATATTTCACGGTGTGCTTAAATGAGCAATGAACCACCATGTATTAATGTGTTCATGGTTAAAGATTATTTCCATGCATATGAACAGTTTGTCCATAGAGTTGAATGAAACGAGCACAGGAGGTCATCAGGGGCTGTGACAGTAAATTACAGGGGTTCCTCTGACAACTGAAGTAGACCATTGAGTCCCAGTGTCTTTTGCAACCCCTTTGCTCCTGTGTCCATGGTTGGTTGGTATGTAGGAAAAGCAGCTGATTTCACAGGGTCGTCTTATACTGCTACACCCCAAGGGTTTAAATGCTCAAGCACAATGAACAGAGCTGCAGCAGAATGACCCTCTGTAAATGGAGTTGCAGAGCAGGACTCACTTGTTACCTAATGTCAACTTACTGAGGAAATAGATTGTGAATCAAGGGATTCTTGAAATATTTAATTGAAGTAATTTAAGTGGTGTTGACAAATGTTAAAAATAGCACATAGTACTTAATTTCTGTATTTTTAGTGCCTGATGTGATTACACTAAAACTAAATGAAATTATTCCTTTTTTTTTTGTTTACATCCTTTGCTTACCTTAACAGGTTGTGCAGTTAGTCATGATGGGCAAGATTTAATTTGCTTAAGAACCAGGCCTCTGTTTTCAGGCTGGACTGTAAGTGCTGAAGGGGATTTGGCCTGTGGCTGTAAAGTGCAGCTTGAATGTGCAGACTCTCTAACCTCTCTTGACTGCCAGGGTCATATGATGACATCAGGCTTATAGCCCCAGAGCGAACACTGTCGCCTCTGAGCCGCCATCCAGGCACCCATTACATGACTCCTGATGAATCTTGCAGAATGCAAAACGTTGAGGAAAAACATGCTGCTGACCTGCCAATTGTGCATGTGCCTACGTTGTTGTCTATTTATCCAAAATAAGTGCATTCGCAGAAGATACCCTAATAATTTTTGTCTCTATGGCAACTGTAGGTTCTCTTAAAGTGCAAACTAAAATGCAGCGATAACTATGAAACACAAGGCAGCACGAGGCTTTTTACTTCAGCCTCTACATATATAGAATAGAATAATTATGGGAAATTAGTAAGGGAAAGTGTCTATTTCCTGGATTCATCTCATCAGAGAACCTTATTAAAACAGTAGAATGATGAGTGGGAGACAGTTCATTAAGATGACTTTCTGTAAACATCATCGCTTCTCTCTATGGCCTCAACATTGCTACCGTACAACTGCCTGCTCCGACCTTTGATCGTGTGATAGGTCCATGGCTCGGATGCCGGCATCACAGCCAGGGTAGATGTAGAGCTGTTTGAAGTCACAGGCCTGCCACACCTCCACCACACCGTTATCCCCACCTGTGACCAAGTTGTGGCCATCACTGCTCAGGAGAATAGCCTACAGTAGGGATAGAGAGCGTTTCAACATGTCACTACCAACTTAATATTTATTGTCCCTTCTAGGGGAAGTTGTCTTGCTACAGCATGTAACAGTATCAATGTATAGTATTAAGAATATTTATACAAATATGATATTTATATCTCAAAACCTGACAGGGGCAAACTTAAATGTCTCCTGTTAAAGGATGTCTTGGACTGTATACTATGATCCAAGCCATGTAAAGTACTTAATCCACAAACACACTGTATCAGTCAGACCCATCGACTGTATATAAACATGGACGGCGCAGCTTCACTTCCTCCCGCTGTTCAAAAATGAAGCCAAAATATCCCGTGGACGGAAGCTGCCATCTTGCACTGGTGACTTCACTTGGAGCCAGAGTCTGCATAGTAGTGATCGGAGTTGGAGCAGTGGCCTCGGGGTCCCGCCCATACACCCGGCCGACTCAATCGCGAGCCAGCCTCAGCTGTCAATCATGACGTGTAACCCCCTTTTTATATCATCAGATAGGCCTGTCATGATAACTACTCTTGTTGGACGATAAAGTCCCAGAAAAAAAAAAAAGCGATAAACGATATTGTCATTTTAAGACCATTTTATGCCACTGATATAATACTAATAGCATAATAATGCAAGTACACTTCAAAGAGCAATGAAATTTTAAGCTGCCTGAGCCCGGCCCATGGTGAAACTCAGACACAGAACAGACGAAGAGAGGACAGAAGCAGCGCAGTCTGGCAGTTACGTTCGGCTTAGGCGCTGTGCCCAAGTCTTACAATGATCGGGAGGACCCTGCTGTTTGTTCTGGCATCATGTTGGTGACATTCTTATCCACATAAACTAAATGGGCAATAGCGCACAATATATGGACATAACCTTGAAAATTCTTCGCTGACATCGATAAGTTAAGTAATTACCGTGACAGGCCTAGCATCAAATAACTCATTGAAAAATGAACACTTGAACATACATCAGCGTGATACGAACTCCCTAAAATGAAAGAAACCATCGGGGAAATTTTATTTGACGAGTTTTTAGTTTGGCTCACGTCATCCGCTAACATTGACGGGGGCGGGGTTTATGACCTATACTGCATCCAGCCAGTAGGGGGCGATCGAGACGTTTGGGCTTCACTTTTGGGGAGCTGTCATGATGTCCATCTTTAAACAGTCTATGATCAGATAGCTCTGTTCGCTGGCCTTTTTGACAACGTGACAATCACTGGATATGCAATACCTTTGCAAAATTACTCAAAGCTTCTGTACTTACAGATTTCTAGCTGCTCACTATTTCAATCTTTAAATTGTTTCAGAATGCAGACGAACAAAGATACATCTCTTATGGACTGTACTGATGTCAAAAAGTCAGCTTACCCTGGTGGAATCATTGACCTCCATCTGCGCCAGCAGTTTTCCATTAATGCTGAAGTTGCAGAAGCGGCCCCTCTCGTAGTAGATGATGCAGTGGCCCTCGCTGGACACTGAGATGACCCGTGGGCACTGATAGTGGTCGGGCCCCTCCAGAGCCCGCAGGAGGTCCCCTGTAATGGTGTGGACCAGACATGGACCCTCTGCCGAACCATGCACAGACACAAATGCACAAGTGTGAGCAAAATGTGCTTATGAAAAAAATCTATTATTCTGTCTTTGTAAAATCAGACAATGTGATTTCTACTGTAGTCCTGAGCGTGATCATAGATAGATTCATGACATGGAAGGGGGACAGAAAAGTTCACTGACCTTTGGAACCGCTGATGACCAGGCCCAGCTCTGCGCAGACTGACACACAAACAACTTCCTGGTCGTGACCTGTAAGAACTGCTCGTGGTGCTGGGTAGTCACCTAAAGGATGACAGATACACAATATCATAAAATAAATTACTTGGTTTAATTAATTAAATCCTGTTTTCTGACACTAAAAACATCAACTTAACAATCTGAATACCCGAAGAGCAACACCGGCAATCTAAATTTACCAGTCAAAATGCTGCATTTCTGAATTGGGATTTCTGTCCAATGGTCTAATATAACCACAACTCCCTCATCTGGCAATAAAATCATATAAACACAAGCATAGTGAATCGGACGCACATCTGCTAGCAGGGAGGTCCCTGTGAATTGTCATGTAAATGCAGGGATGCCCACTGATGGCAACCGAGCCACTTGATTTCATTGCGTGTGTCACATGATTGATGATGGCCAGGGGCGAGGTTAGTGAGGGGAGTTTCACGGAGCCGACCTCGAGTACTGCCAGAATGGTGTCTGAAGAGAAGTATGAAAGCAGCACTCCTTCTGAAATGTACTGATCACCAATACTGAATAAACCCTCATGTCCCTAAATACTGCTGCGGCTTACAGGGAGTTGAACCCATTACTAGATTAATGTAATCAGTAGAAATGATTTGTATTTGACAACAAACAAGGAAATGCAGAACAAATGCAGCCAATGGAAAGCAGAGAAACGGTCCAGGGGGTAGATAGGAATTCTGGGTCAACTGAAAAGATTGATAATTGATAATGATTGATAATTTCAACATTCTGTTTATTTTAATTTATATATGTTTGTTTTTTTCTAAAACCTAAAATCATCATGCTACAATTTTGCGGGACTTGTGATGGCAAACTCATGTCAGACTAATACCTGTGACTATACAATAGTACACACATGACTCAAAGT
>CM022478.1:7854849-7866431 GCA_011952105.1 Coreoperca whiteheadi
CCCCCCCCACCTTCTCCTCCTCCAGCTCAGCATATCACCTCTGCAGCTGTAGCGGTCCAGTCAGTGAGCTGGACTGTGATCGATGCAGCACAGTCCCAGGGAGACCAGGACCTGAGTGGCCCTGTCAGTCCCAGCACCCACTGCCGAGGGGGGCTGAATAGGACAAGTGTCAGAAAAAGCCTCCAGGGGGGAAAAGGGACCTTGTGTATCTCACCTACCCGACAAAAGATTCAATCAGCCTGCACTGCATACCCCCCGCCCCCCCTCTCCTAGCCCTTGGGACAAGCCAAAGTCAGCCACCACAATTACCCGGTGCAAATATCCCTTTGCACCAGTGTGATGGGCCAAGTCTGAGAGGCAGAGCCATGATTGAGCTGGAAGGTATTTTAATTATTACACATTTAAGACACATGCAGCCTTTTGGGGCACGGGTGAAATCAATTTCTTGGGCATGCCACATCTGCGAGATGAGTGATCTAGAGGGCTGCTGCTGCATATTCACACAAGCAGCGTTATAGAAAATATCAGAGGCATGAAATCCCCGGAATGAGACTCGTGGAAAAGACTGTTCAGTGAATAAGCCAGTAAGTGAGAGAATAAAGAGGACTTTGTGTGTGAAGATATGAAAAGGTGGTAGTGCTTTATCTCTGAGGGTCCTTGCAAATGCCTGCCATCTATATTTGAACATGACTGACATTGGCTGGCTGCAGAGATGTGTATAGTGCTGTGTCAAACATACAGTATGTGAAGTTTTTAGCTGACTCCGAGTCATTTTCCAGGGCGCTGTCCTTGTTCCTTCACAAACAAACTTCATGCTCCCACACCTCTAGTGCTTTGCATTCTCGTACAAAGCTAGATTATTATCTGCTGCCTCCACAGTCAAGCTCAATATCACAAATCACAAGTTGCCTCCAGGGGCTTTACGATAAGTACAACATACGACACCCTCTGTCCTTAGACCCTCGGTTTGCATAAGGAAAATCTTCCCCCAAAAAACCCTTTAAACAGGAAAAAAAAATGCAATAAACCTCAGGAAGAGCGAAAGAAGAGGGATCCCTCTCCCAGGACGGCCAGACATCTAACAGATGTTGTGTGTACAGAATAGATTCACAACAGAAGATCATAGTATATACAATTATGATGACTAAATGTAGATTGTAAAACATAAGTGAAGAGGACGGATCCGGAAGGACAACTGAGCCACACCACCTCCTCTCCACCACAGAGACAGCAGCACAGTTCCACCTTCCATTCCCCCATCAGCTGTTTGCTAACAATAACAGTGTTTTCTCACATCATGATATATTGATGAGCTATTGATAAGGGAATGGAAATAATCCTGTCTTTTGTTTCTTGAGATGAGCTATGTCGCTTCCTTCCCTTTTGTTCGTTCAAGATGCATTGTAAGCACAAGCACCGTGAATATCAGGGGATTACTGTTTTCCTGCTGCAGTAACACAAGTGCTATTGCCCCATGCTAATTGGAGGCAACCAAGCTGAAATTCTTAATTAACTGTCGGAGCCTCGGTGAAGTTAATTAGGGAACACTCACAACTAATCCGGAGCTCCTTGAATCTGTGACAATTGGAAACCCAAGATCTCCTAGCGTGCGCACACACACACACACACACACACACACACACACACATTATGTTGTCATCCCGAAATAAAACAAAAACACTCTCTTCCTCATCTTCAGTTTTTCAACTCCACGCCATATATGGCGCTCCCTGCTTCTACAGTACTGCGACGCATGCTTCCCCTACCCTGATGGATTGCTTAGAAAACAGACAATCAGTAAGAATGAGCAACTAAATGAACTGAGTAGCAGAAATCACACACTGGGGTCTAACATTTTAAATACCAAGACATCTGGAGTCCTCTAGTGAAATGAATCACTAATATATCACAGCTACAGCGCAGTTAAATGATCCTCTCCCTGTCTCAACATTATGTGATTTCTAGGATAGAATGCCTTTTCTTCCTGTGTTGATCAAAGACTCTTGCTTCCTAAATAACTTCTTTAAATTACTAACAATTAACTCATGCACCTTTATAGGCTTTTACTTAACAACAAACGAGTATATTTCGTAGGTGAAATACTAAAAGATTCCTGTAACTTTGTCCAAAAGGCGATGCTACTGTATAATGTAGCAAAAAAAACAATGCCAAAATATCAATACATTCAAGATGCAATACAAACATAAGGTCTGGCCACAATATATAGAGAAAGGGTCTTAACACGAGCTTAATACTCCATTCTGCAGTGCTGGCTTGTGCTTGTCACTTTTCCTACAATTGTTGGTATGTGCTGTCCGTTACCAGTGTTGGTATCTTATAATTATTATTGCAATGTACTTAACATGTTACCAAAGATACAACAGTTACTTATCGTCCTTAAGTGTAATGATACGAAGTCATTTGTAATGAAAACAAAAAGGAAGCTCATTATGTTATGATATATGATTTATGTGAAATGGGGGTGGGATTAAAAAAGTTTTCTGCTTCCCATTCCTTTTTGGGAAAATAACCTTGCACATTACATGCAATCTTTTTGTTGTTGTATTTGTGGATAAACTGCACAAACTGTCAAAAAAAAGATGCTATTTATGTTTCATTGTGTAAAAATGTTCACTTACCCAAAATAAATAAAAATCAATCAATCAATCAATCAATCAATGTGTGTGCATGGCACATGCATACTTTTACTCACTGTTATTGGGGTTGTCGCCGATAATATGGTGACGTCCACTCCAATACCACAGCAGAAGTGTAGCATCCCTGGACCCAGAGACGATGTAGCAGTCTCCTCCAATGTAAGACTCTGATCTGGCCAGACACGTCACCACGTCCCAGTGGCCAAACACTATCTGGGTCAGCTTGCCTAAAGAAAATATGAACAAACGTGTTTGGTGCTGGCGAAAAATGCTAGTCTGAAGCTCCTGAAATGCAACATGGTAAAACTACTGCCGGCTGTGTTTTCAAAGCCCCACTGACTGTAGCAGTCAAGAGAGTACTGTATGAATATTGTAACAGTGAAATAAATATTTCCAAAATAATTACATCAGCGGTTTCCAGCCTTTTTGGCTTGTGACCTCTTAAAATGAAACAATGTCTGCTTGTGAGCCAAATCAAAGATTATGGCCTTAGTGGGGACAGAGTTGAGCAGTTCACACAGGAGTGATTTTCCAGTATCCAGCTGGTAAGAGAAAACACCCCTCAGATTAATCTTGGAACCCCCTTGGGGCCCTCTTGACCACCAAGTTTGGAAACAAGGAGTTAAATGGCACTTGTCACGCTGCAATGCTAATCACTTATATAATTAAACAGGCCCGCTGCCGACATTATCATCCCCCTGAATATTTATCAATGGAAAGGAAATTGGCACATACTTTTTTTTATTTTATTTTTTTACTTATCAGTGAGTTCCAGTGTATTACAGTTTAGTCATCCATTTTTCTACAAGGCTGGTCAGGAGAGAGCAGCAACAATACTGTATTATTCCCATCTTAGCGCTCAGTCCTCCACACATCAGTGCACACCTCTATAGGAAATAGAGTTTACACTGCAACCTACCTGTCTCGGAGGAGTACACACGAAAGCTCTTGTCCCAGAAGCCACACACCAGTATGTAGCGGTTGTCAGCTGTCACCACGAAACAGTGTGTGGTGATTTGGATGCTCTGGTCCACTAGGTCTGTGATCTGACGCTTGTTGCTTCCAGTATTGTTGGCTATGAAAAAAAAAAAAAAAAAAAAGGAAAAACAGAACACGTGTCAATACATGAGGTGTTACAAGCAATGCTATTAATTAATTAATTAAGACCCTTACAGCTGAAACAGATATACAAGTCAAGGGTCTATTTTTTGTTTATTTGATGCTGTTTTTTCCATTCAAAACAAGGAAGCTTACTCACCAACCAGAGAATCCATCTCTATAGGCAGGTGATGGGCCTGCTCCAGAGAGTAGCCTGGTGCTCCTCGGAGACCTGGATTCAGGCGGGGATACATAACGAAATTGAGGCTATTTCTAATGTCTGCACACGTGCATTCATAACACACACACCTGTTTGCTTTTCAGAGCCAAAGTTAATTCATAGTCTCTTCCAGGAGAAGGAAGTATTGGAGGTCCATCACAAAGATCTCCATCTGTTTTACTGGGCGTTTTTTTTTTTCTTCCCAGAGTGTCAAACTGAATGGAGACATTTTATCCATACAATCTGTATCTGGAGTCAGTTTTGAAACATGCCTGAAAATATGGAGGCCTTATTATCATCATTCTGAAAAACCCCATTTCCCTCCACTCCGCCAGGATGGCAAGGGGGCTGCAGCTGTGTTCATTAGTGCGGGAGCAGCCAGAGCAGCCACACAGTGCCGACTCTTTGGTCCTGCGCTCAGTGTGTTTCTACGGTGACAGATGGGGACGTGTGAGGAGAATGTGGTGCAGTCGCAGCCTAATTTCCTAGTAACCATTGCTTTGGCCCTCTGACCCCGAGGTGAGGCTGATTCTCAGGGAGGGGCTCTGTGGGTAATGTTGTTCACACATGTCTGAAACGGAACATGTGGAAACACTCATGGTCAGCTTACCTAGGAGGTGCTAGCCTCTCACATCGCCAGCTGGCTACAGCTCTATTATGACCGGTGGGCAGGTTTGTGTGTGATGGTGATGAAGTGATTTTACAGGGTCTCTGCTGTGGTAGGTACCACATGTGGCATGGCACAAGTTTTTTTTTTTACAAGGGCATATGTGTATGGTATATCACCAGCCCTGTGCGTTGAGCGACACTCACCAACGGTGTTGTGCCAGCGGTTGACGGCAAATAGGCGGCTGCAGGTGACAGTGACCACGGCAGGTATGGTAAGATGTGGCAGGGTGTTCGCAGCCACATGCGTTACCGGCGAATTGGATGGAAACTTCAACACCATGATGACATCCTGCTGCATCTGGTCCTTGAACATGAGAGGACTCTGTGGAAGGAAACACTATTGAGTAGGAGAGAGAATAGACAAAGTGTGGGGAAGGATGGAGGGATGTGATGGTGGGAGAGGAGGAGGAGTATAAGGAAAGAGGAGCAGGGAGGGGGAGGAGCAGGAAGGCAGGGGATGCAGAAGAGGTATGGAATGATGGGAGAAAAAGAATGGAAAGAGGCAATTAGTGTGGAGGCTGGAGGAAAAACTAGGTTCAGACACAGAGGAGAGCTTCATGCGCTGCCCCCTCAGGACAGTGCAGTCAGACAAGGGACTGGTCAGACAAGGGTAAGACATGGAAAACTGAGATGAAATAGGCTGTACACATGAGATGGTGCATACATGATACACATATGTCAGAAAGTTTGGGCCACAAAGAAGAAGCATTAAAAGGGACTGCATGAGTTTTTGAAGATGTGCTTATTTTACCGCTGTAAAATTCAGCTCAACCTTTACAACCCTGGGTTAAACTACATGCATAGCAGGAGTAACAGCAATGGAGGAGATAGTGATCCTGACAATACTCTGAGCGTTTTGAACCAGTTTCAGCTCACATCTCATCCCTAATTTTAGAAGCTTTTGACAGAAGTGGATGAAAACATTCACATCTGTTGCAAAAGTAGAACATTTAACTAAGAGGTCTCAAAGGGATCTGCCTTACAAAGTTTCTTGTTGGGAGAGAGAAACAGAGAGAGCCACGTGGGGATAATGAGGACTAGTCTGGCTATTACATGGATTAGACCGGGAAGAGCAGCTTACAGCAGAAAGAGAGGAGCTACTAGGCCAGTAGGGAGCACTCTTCCCTTTACACCACACCGCTAGTAGGCAGTAACAGCTATATAACAGTGCAGACTACTTGTACTGAAAATGTGTTGTTATATTGCAGGTCTATGACCTACATGTGGTAAGCCTTCTGAAATATTTATCTTTTGTTATAAAAGAGTGGGATTAAAGGAAATATATAGACATGAGTAATCAGGGACATCTATCTCAATCTTGTGTCTACCTACAAACACACACAGGTCCACACATCCTCTCTCACACACACCACCAACACCGGAGGTGCAGGGAATTTTCCCAGAATGCTCGTTGCTCTCACCAGGTGCATGGCGGAGCTGCGTGGAGGATGTGGCTCAATAAGCAACTGAGATGGCGTCTGTCCAAAGCTCTGGATCTGCGCCTCTGTGGCCTGCGGGAGAGAGAGAGAGGGGAGAAGGAGAGAGAGAGAAAGAGAGAGAGAGAGAGAGAGAGAGAGAGAGAGAGAGAGAGAGAGAGAGAGAGAGAGAGAGAGGCTGTCACAATCAATATGCATCAAAGTGATGGGTCAATGCGTTACTTGACAATGCAAGCAAATCCTAACTCAGCCGTGCCTCTGAGGAAGGGGGGAGGTAAAGGGAAAGGGGAGCACTCCCAATCCGCCTGGGTGCTCCCCCTTCCCCCCTCAGCCTGCAGAGTCATCCAAGTGTTAGTATGGAAGAGACAAGCCTTTTCCTATTAACATGCTTCAGTTAACCATTCCCATTTCCAGGCATAGGGGCCCCTACTGCATAAACGTTAACCTGGAGTGACATCCAGCTAGGACTGCAGCAGGCCAGCCTGCTTTTAGATGTTATTGTGCTTGAAACAAAGGGGAAAAGCATGTCCATGCACACACATATGTATGAAAGAGAGGCACAAAATCGCACAAGCAGACCATGGCAGTTTGGCAGCGGGTACCTTGATTAAGGAGGATTTATGGGGTATAAACTGTGAGTCTGGATGCTGGTGACTAAAGGAGAAAACTAAAAATGGCACAAGTCGCACCCTAAGTAGAGGGGGGGGGGGGGGAGACAACAAAAACACCAGAGGAATCAAGCTTTACTATTATTAGAAAATAACTTCCATTTTAATAGATCTCCTTTGCCTCTAGTGAGGGAGGAAAAAAAAGAAGCAGTAAGAGCTGCTGAGCTGAGCTTGACTGAAAGTGGGGCACTCCACGATGGAAGTGATTGATTTGACTGGAGCCACTTCCACCATCAGAGGGGAGCTTGTAGACGTCCGTCAATGCCACTGTGCACAATGGAACATACATCGCTCAGACTTTCACCCGCCCTTCTGACTGCCTGGGTGACTAGCCCTCATTTTTCTCCGCCTGTACACACCGCTCAATATCAAAAGGACCTATTGGGTAGCACATGCCACGGAGGGAGATGTGGCACGGGAAGTTTGGAGGTGATACTGAATTAGGACAGGCCACCTGCAAGCCAAACAGTCGCCCCAAACACCCCCTGGTCACTTCCTGTCTTCCACAGTACCAAAAAAGGCGCTGTCCACACGGTTGAGCGCTGTCACACAGCAGTGAAAGTTTCACGTGAGTTAGTGAGCACATTTGGCAACCATTAAGTGTTAGTCAGTGTTTCTTTACAACGCAGTCCGTCAAGTAATAAGCAACTGACATTATGGCTATTTAAGGTTAGGTTTGGGGTGAGGGTCACAATGTCTGCTCAAATAAAGAAATTCGATACAAAGATCAGAAAGGCTGAGAGGGCCATGTGGAAAACATCACCATATTTCTTGTGATGATTCTATTACCAGGGAAACTGGGCTGCTGCATGTCCCGTTTTTGGTAGTCTTAGACAACCTTGACACCCAACAATTATTTCCAGAGTGCAAGGGGGATTTGTCTGTTTGTGTTTGTGTGTGTGTGTGTCTGGGGAAGGGGGTCTGACTTGTTGAAGGTTAACACGAGAACATGTTCCTCCACTAG
The DNA here is from genome assembly GCA_011952105.1 of Coreoperca whiteheadi. Classification (NCBI taxonomy): domain Eukaryota; kingdom Metazoa; phylum Chordata; class Actinopteri; order Centrarchiformes; family Sinipercidae; genus Coreoperca; species Coreoperca whiteheadi. The sequence continues at coordinate 7,862,562 of CM022478.1, forward strand.
ATGATCAAAACATGTCAATATCTCTCAGATGCTTCAAAACTAATCCTCTCTGAGGTATGTCAGAAACTTATCTCTATCTCAGTCTGAGATGGAGAGCACTTAACAGGCTGTTCATTAGTTTAAGTCACTTCAGGCTCTGCTTTTTGGCTGATAAGTGACACTTATTGCCAAAGCCATCTGGATGATCTCCCCTCCCAGCAACAACCGCCTTGCTTGGGTGAGCACCAAACATCCATCATAACACACCGTGTCTGCATGTCTGCCTGTCTGACTTTGTTCGTATCTGATTTTGGCGTGAGGAAAAGGCTTCAGAGGTGAGCGGCTGCAGCTCTCTCGCTATCTGCTGCCTGGTTCCCAAAACTGGTGACAGAGAGAGTCCATGGAGGATGATCCCCCAACAGCATCCCCCAGTGCGCTCATGCAATGCAGCAGCAACACAACAGCTCTGTCAGACAGAACGCAAACACGGCCTTGCGGTGACCCGCTAAGCAGCGTGGGATCATGCTGAGTCACGACACCTGAGATCAGCAGTGGCAACTACAAATATGACGGTGCTACACCTTTCACCTTTTGACAGATTCGGTAGATTACAGAAGCAAATTGCTTTCGTTACTTTACTTTCATTTCAGTACTTAGTAAGTAGTATAAACAGATTATAAAAAACACAAACCATACAGGCACATGCAAATACACATGAACAAACTATTAATGTAATTGTGTTACGTTCTCAAGTGACGAGACTGCTCCGCATTCTTTTCATGCCAATGGAAATTTGTTTAAGATTAGCTTATCTGGATTTGTTTGAATCCTTAAGTACTGACAAAGAATTACCCTGAGGGTGTTTCTTGAGTGACAGAATTCGGCGTTTACATGTGCAACTGTATGTGTAACCCACTGTATGTGGGAGCAGAAATGTCTCAAACAATGTGTCCACCAGTAAGGGATGTCTCTAAGGTCATAAATGACAATGCACACTGAATCGTGTATGCTATATGCCTGACACATATGATGGGAGTTTCTTATCATTAACGGCAAGCATTTAAATACTTGTGTCCCCATCTCTAGGAGAATACCAAGGTGAAATCAATTTAAAGTATGTCAAGCCCTTCATTGGCTAGCCACAGCACACTTTGTTGTCTTCGCCGATTCAGAGGGGGCAGTGGCAGCTGAGGAGGAATAGAGTCCCACTGATGAATAATTTGTCTGTTTACTTCTGAGTGACACGGCGGGGTCTGAATCAAGGGGTTGCTGTCATGTTTTTCCATAAGAGAAGGCTGTCAGGAGGAGCATCACGGAGAAAGACTGCTGTTCCGGCAATGTGCCCAGTAGAGCTGTCACCGTGCCCACAACTAGAGGCCCGGCGGCATGTCAGAGGGTGTCATCATTTCCATCTGACACACGGACGGAAATTATCTCTCATGACCTCTAATTTCTTGACATTTCAAATGCCTTAATTGTTGTGACTAATGCCAGATCTGCAGTTTCACCTGTCAGGCCCAGAATGAATCAATACCCCGGAGTCAATCGTCACATTTCAGCAGGTCTTAGCGAGACATTCATTGGGCACTTTTCCATGCTCCACCTCACTGACTCAGCCAGGCCTGTGTGGGATAGGAGGAGTAGTAAACAATGATGGGAATAATGGTACAATAAATCCTGCAGGAAATCACCTACAAAATGTTCACGTTACCATAGACTGCAGGAAGGTGTTCAACTTTAAATTAAATAATTCCACAACAGAGCATCAAAGTACAGTAAAACTGTTGTAATCAGATCGGCCTGGAGAAATACTGGGCATTTAATATTTTTTTTACTTCGTACGCACTTATCTCTTTTGGAATTGCCAGTAAATCTTCTTCGCAACTTGCATATGCAAGGAAATCAAATAATTAAATTTTAACATCCCGGTTTAATAGACTTGTTCATAATGCATTTTCAGAATGGTGCTAGGTTTTTTGTATATGGAGTGTTAATATACAAGGTCATACTTTGTTACAGGAAGAGAGGAAGAATCCATCTGGAATGAGAAGGGTTGACTGAAGGTATGAAGACTTGTCTTAATTAGTGCTCATCATATCAGCATTACATCAGTGGAAATTAGCTGAGCCGATTTCTCTTTCCAGCACAAATACATTCACATGTCACAATAGCGACTGCATCAAGTGGGCACAATTAGGGAGTCTGAATAGCAGGCTTCCTAATATGCAGCTAACTAACAATACTGTCATCTCTCAGGATAACAGTAGGCAGGGTGTAAGACAGCTAAAAACCCCTCAGCCTGATGCCAAATTAAAAAAAAGTGTCGGCTAAACCTTTCTCAAAATGATGAAAACCAAACCCTTCACAATATGGTTTGGTAATTAGATCGGCCAAATCTTCTGCAGGTGATTTGCATAGTGGTCACTTGATAAATAAAGGCGCCCCTGGAAGTGACAGTATATAAATGACTTGTTTTGCAGACAGCAGATGGTGGATATCACAGGGAGAGACAAGCTCACACTGGAAAGTACCACAATGTATGCCAGCTGTTGCAGTCTCCTGTCCCCTTTCCCCTCTACGCAATTAAGCTATTCACGAGTAGTACAGTCGAGCTAATAGATATTCAATTAATTAGTTAAGAACAAGAAGATTCACTCCCTCATCTATTGACTGAGTGACCTCTGTTGACTGATCAAAGAGCTCAGTCAGATTCATTGATCTTATTAAGGGAAGGAACATACACAGTATATTATTCAGCACCAGGAAGAAGAAGAGCACAGAGGATGATGTTAAGATGGATTTAGGAGGATAATGTGGACAGATATTAAAAGATTACTGTTTATCTGAGAGAGAGGAAATTAATAATCACGGGTCATCACAAAATGACACTAATCTCAACGCAAACTTGATGAGTCAGGAGCTCTGCCAGAGTCTCTCACGGGTTACATTTGCATGACACAATAATTGATTGACAGATGCATGATATGAATGCTCCCGGAGCTCCAGCACATGCCAAAACACAAAGAGACAGGAAGTTGTGCCTATGGTGAATAAGAGAGTGGGGAGGGGCTTTGTCTCCGTAGCAATGTGTGTGTGTGTGTGTGTGTGTGTGTGTGTGTGTGTGTGTGTGTGTGTGTGTGTGTGTGCGCCTTACCTCTCTGAGCAAAGGGTCAGTGATACTGTCCAGCTTGGCGGAGCCCTCGTAAGTCAGGTAGTGAAAGACGTTGAGGGCACGCACCGCCTCTGGGCCTCGCTGCTTGTAGCCGAAAATAAGGTCAATCCACTGATGCAGCTGACATGACACAAACTCGCTTTCCAGGGCCTGTCAGAGGAGTACAGGGCAAGTAGAGGTGAGAGGCATACTAGCAGCACAAAGCACATGGGCCAAAAGACACAACACAAATTGTACTTCGGCATAACACTAAACACAACAAAACACAGCCTACTGTACTGTACACAGCTGACCTACCAGGGCATTACATCACAGAACTAATTATGAGTACTGTAAGTGAAAACATAACTTGCATAAAAGATAAGTATTTAACTGCATGTAAATATTACCGAAGTCAAGAGAGAGAAGCTGCATACTCTCCTTTTGACGTAATCAGCTAATTCAGGACACGCTTCCCATATCACATTTCTCTGTCCACTCAAAATATCGTTGACTGTCTTTGCATAGAGACAAAAAAAATTGTTCATCCAGTCAGAAGGGATCCAATTTACTGTAAAGCCATCTGCAGGAGCAACATTAATAAATCACTTGTGAGAGTGAAAAAGGAGACTTGATTTCTTGAAGAAGTGTTATTGAGAGATTAGGGATAAGATTTAAGGGTGATAATTATTAGAAATATACCTATGGAAGCCATGGGGGGGGGGGGGGGGGGGGTTTGT
>CM022478.1:7866456-7915319 GCA_011952105.1 Coreoperca whiteheadi
AAGGTGAGAAGTAAAATTAAAAGGTAAGAAAGTATAAGTTGAGAGAGGGGGGGGGGGGGGGGGGGGGTGGGGGGTGGTTGTATTGTTCCACAATACGGTACAATATAATTCCCATGCATGCTGGTGTAAGGCTTTGCTGGAGGAATTTACACTCCTCCCCTCGCGTCAGGAATAACAGCCATTACCAACAAAGCCTGCTCAAGCACACAGAGGCAGAGTTTGCCACAGGGCATATCACTACAATTGAAAGTGGCACATGCAAAGATGGGAAGTGGGAGGGAGAAGGAGGGAAGAAAAAAAAGAGGAAGAGTGAGACAGAGGGGGAGGCAGGGAAAGAGATTCACTGACAGAAATGAAATAATAGAGGAAGCAAGAGTGTGGGCTGGCTAGGGAACAGAACAAAAGAAAGACCAAAAAATGGAGGCAGAAGACTATGATTTTCTCGGGGTGTGTGAATACACTGGCCTACAAATGTAACAATGCAATGTAACATCCACACATGTTTCCTTCAACAGTGAGAAAATATCCACTGTAATCCCTTTTTTTTTTTTTTTCAGTCATCCGCTCTCCTTGTTTTGGAGATGCAGACATGCCCGTAACAACTCCCAGCCTCTCCCTTCTCTCCTGCCTCTGACCCTCCACCACCACCCCCCCCTGCCCCCACTCTGCCGGTATACAAGCCTAATAGAGCTCACCAGGCAGCGTGGGTAGAGCACAGGGAAAGGTCACCTCCATAAGACCAGCCCAGCTCTGTCACTCCATCTGAAAAGGTCAAGTGTGTTGCCACAGCCTCTTTCTACCTCTGGTCCAAAAACACTGTGGCCCCTAACCTCAGGATACATAACATGCATGAAACTTTGTGTCCCCCTAGCAGTATTATTGAAGTTTCTAAGAAGGAACCGCTCATCAAGCCTAAATTATAAAGTGGAGGCATATCGTAGAGGATTTTTAACCTATTCAATTCTGTTGTTGGATCAATTTCATATACTGGTATATAGGTATGGCATTCACATGTAAAACTGAAAATCATTCTAGGAGAAATTCTAGGGTACATGTCATTCCCAAATGTGAATTTTTGGTTCACATGTGAAATTGTCTTTCTCACTTACAGATTAAGATTACACTTCTTGTTCTATTCTCTCCCTTCTGTGAGTAGCCAGGCCAGCAATCATCAGCATCTTGTGAACAGTATACTGACAACCTGGGTATTGAAGATACTATTTTCCAAATAATTAGCATTTGCCCAAATTCACCATCATGCAGAGTTTTTCACCTTTAACAATCTGACTTTACTTTCAATGTCAAGATTTATTGAAAAAAAAATTTTTGGATATGTGTTCAAAATGCATCTACACTGTTAAGCACATGCAATGGCCATTCATCATCTAGTTCTTGTATGATTTTTTTTTGTTCTCTTTCATTAGGTTTAGTGTGTGTGTGTGTGTGTGTGTGTGTGTGTCTGTGTGAGTGTGAGTGTGTGTGTTTGTGGGGGGGGGGGGCAGTTGAGTTTCTACAGTAAGTGGTTCCAGATTAAAAGGGAGAACAGAGTTGATCTGACGGGAAGAGACGGTTTGGATCTCCATTTCTGTCTCCGTGCTGCTCCTGAGACCTGCTGGGAGTTGTGGACCACATGTTGATAGGCTGTCTGTATTAAACGTGCAGACAGACGTTCACACACATGCAGACGGAAAGGGCGCTGCACACTGCCAAAGTGATGAGGCCCGGCATTAGAGAGGGTAACTCTATAGGGCAAACTTGCCCTCAGTCCTGTCCTTTAGTGACATCACAGGGGTCAGGGGTACAGTGTTAGTATTGAGCGGTGCGCTTTCATTAGATGCTTCATGAATAAGACAAGGAGACACAGATGCATGGGAAGGTTACAAGGAAGAGTGCGAAATGGATTTAGTTTCTGCTATGAGAAGGAGGCAGAGAAGCTAAAAGAATCATTTTTTAAAAGTACATCTAAATGGCATAATCCCACGTAATAGTAGATTTTCAGTATATACATTTCGTGGTGTATTTTAAGTACAAAAAGTACCATGACATGATACAGTGTGCCATATAATGTAGTGCACGAGGATGGCTTTTTAATAAATAGTATAAGAAGAATATATATATATATATATATTTAATGAAATTATTTGTTACTATGAATGGGACAATAATATACTATACAATATACTGTAACTCTCTATCTTGGTAAAAAAATGTATTAGTGTCGTTAATTGACAAGGAATAAAAGGTGGATAAAGTAATTGGCAGAGACAGAAATGCAAAAAACAGACAAAGATGAAGTGAGATTTTTGGTCATTAATGTTTTAGTACTGTCTGAAGATTTTCTGGTATTTTATCTGGGTAATAAAGTAAGTAATATCATATACAGGACGATGTTGGCTAAAGTAATTATACCATTCTGAATTTGACGTATGCCTAAACCTTACCATCCTGTTGATCCTAACAAAGTCTTCAGGCTTCTTGGCCCAGGCTGGCAAGTCCACGTCACAAACCATGGTCTTGTCCTCCCTCATTCCCAGGTGGTAGCCGTTGCTGTTGACAAACATCTCCGGGAGGTAGTAGAACTCTGGAATCAGTTCCTGCGTATTAAAGAAAGAGATGTGTTTATGTTACACAGCTCACTGACAGGACCCCGTCTAATTCCACAGTTTTCACCATATAATCGCCCAACAATTCAGCAAAGTGCAAGAAATAATATATGTGAGGACAGAGCCATGAAAAACAGAGAAAAAAAGGCTCTGCATCCCACGGAGATGAAGTGAGAATTCAAGGGGAAAGGTAACACAAACAAACTAAACAGCAGGCCATAAGAAGGCGGTGAGAGGTGCTAGTCCAGTTATTCCAGGCAGAGGTGTTAGGTGTGTTAAATGAAACTGGAACTGAGTTGGGTTTTTCTCCCTGGTCTCTGGGCTCTTGTGATGAGGTCAGGACCTTGCAGTGGAGGGGAAGTCAGCATGGTAAAGGAGCCCCCTACATAAAGCCTGGAGTGATTCCATACATTGAAGAAGAGAGCAAATATTGACCCGCGTTTTGAGACGAGACTATTCCTAAAGCCATTTCCCGTGTTGAATGACCATACTGGCATTTTTGCTACCATTTTCCAAAGCATTATACAAAAAACATTATATGTTTTTAAATTGACTTTATACCTTCCAGGCAACCATTTATGTGCCGTGGACATCAACTTGCAGAGATTCGCTACAAGTTGAGTGAGTGAGGCAATCCACTACAGTGCCTTTATTTTTAGCCAAAGCTGCATACAGAGACTGTATAAAACCTCTCACAATTATCATGTTCGGGTTTGTTTTTCCAAAAACATAGCTTGCGCAGTGCTCTTTGGCAGCCAACTCTGAAATTTAGATGTCACACCATCCTTGAAAGCAAGAACATTAGGAGGGACAGCACTTGCGTTCAACTGCATTACCATGCAAACCAAAACTTTGACAAAAATATTAAGAAGAAAGGAGATGATATTTATTGATGATCTATCTCAAAAAAAGTTTTGAATTCTGGATGAATTTCCATCGTGCTCAAGCAGTCAATACAATAACTACGGCATGCCTTGTATTGGTAACCTGCTCAGAACTACAGAACTACTTAATACATTCTTCAAGAAAAGGTAATTGCAACATAAATTACTGTATTTATACTTTCTGCGACTTTGCAGTCCCCACTCTGATCGCTTATCCTCCTGATCATACAGCTAAGAAGGGATGAGTGGGTAAAGCCTCTGCACAATGAGGCAAATGCACACGAGGAATGTAGATCCTCCGCTCTGTCCTCATTAGAAATCATACACACAAGACAAGTTAAATGTTGCTGTCTGTCTCTTAGCCTGAGATTATAAAGGAGGGTGCAAGACAGTATTTTAACTCTTTTTATCAGGCTTGTTTTATGAATGCAGTGTTTGTCAGACTCAGTGGTACTATGGAGTTTTATATTGCCTATGGGATACATAATAGCCTAGCTTTTAGGCCCTCATAAATCACTGGGTTTTGAAAGAGCGAGTTAGCATGACATGGTACAGGCCAATAACGCTGCTGGTCTGCTGTTGGTCACATTTCACCCTCCACACACGACAGGGAAGGGAGTAAAGTAGCCATTCCTCTCTGTCTCCCCACTGTCTCTCACATACACACACATATACACAAAACCACACTTTCCCTCCACTTTTTCGTTTGTAAACTTCCTGCCGTAACTCACCACCAAGCCGTTAAAACTGCCAGCTCTGTTTTCAAGCCACCCTCCCATGGCAGCCATTAATTCTGCAACAGCATCGTAATGGGCTAACAAGTCAATCACACAAGCCTCTATTGCTTTACACTGTGTCACCTTAATGACATGTTCGTCAAAATCTGTCACCAGCAGAGTGCTGCTGGATTCCTTCAGACAGCATGGTGGCAGTTTGTGTGTGTGTGTGAGTGAGTATGTGTGTGTGCCCACTACTTCCAATAAATGCCTGCTTCCCTCTGCCCATGGTGGCTGTGCCAGCTTAACGGAACTGTGTGTGCACGCAGAAACAAATGAGAGGTATGGACGCACAATAATGATGGGGTGGTTGAGGAGGTGAGGGCTCGGTCTACGCAGGATTGTTTCCATTTGACTTGCTCTTTTAGGAGGTCATCCCCATCAGGGGTTCAGCCTCCCTCGGTCTTGTCGTCATTACTGCAGGAAGAGGCCGGGGTTAATGAAGGAGAGACCCTGGTAAAAAAAAAAAAGCTGCCTTTTAATCAGAGGGGTGATGGCCTGCTCGGTGTACTGGGCCGAAGCCGACCTTCACCCCAGACTCTCCGCTCGGTCTCAATCGCCTCATGGTGGCTGTGAATGGCATTTGTTTGTCTGCCTGGCTGCCGTTCTTTTGGCATGCACGGAAACCTATGCTTTCATTTTATTTTATTTTATTTTATTTTGGATAGGGTTACAAATATTACAAAGATTACAAATATAAAACATTAAAAACTGGGTTGGGAGGCATGCACAAAAATAGAAATATTATTAGATTATTTAAAAAAAAAAGGATCACAGTTCATGTTAATAATCTAATCAGTCATTATAGTAGCATTGCCTCATAATGTACCCCTGTTGCAAGATGAGTAAACCAAACAAGCTCTTGCATAATATTTTCCTGCTTCTAATACATTATGAAATACTGTTAGTAATCCAGCATTGTCCTCCCCAGTACAATGCCTCTCCTAATAGATCAGTAACAATCTTATGTGTGTAAAAACAAATGCATGCAGACATACAAGTAGTTGAAAGTAGGCTGTATTTGTTAACAGGGTGGCATTTGACTATTCAGCTGTTCGTGGGCTCACAGCTTTCTCCCTCTGCCTCACATATTGTTGGCTGCTCTGTCCCAGATCCTGGCGAGTAAAAGCCCTGTCCGTACATAAAAGACTACATTTTAAATAGCTTTTGTCATTAATGCTTTATTAATTGCCTGGGGCAACACTACCCGACGCAGGGTGTGCTAGAAATATATGACACTTTGAGGTCAGTGCGTATTCCTGCTGCGTGTTATGCAGTGGGCAAAATGGAGGCGAATCAGCAGGGTTCAGCATTTTCGGCAACTGCTCTGTGGATTTGCAGAGGGAGGGCTTTGTCTTTCTCTCAGACACAGCCTTTGTTCAAACTCATGAGCGCTTGCATGCAGAGACACAAGATCAGTCTACCTCTGAGTTTGTTTTCTGCATGAGATAAATCAAATGTGCATTTCTAAGTGCTCAGGGTATTCCTGTACACTATGAGTCTTTGTGATTCCCTGTTTGGATGAGGCATTTATAATTAATGGTATATATTTTTGTAGTGGTGTTGAGGCACACTGGCTGAGGAGGGGAGCATAGCGAGTGAGAGGCATGGTATGGTTATATTGACAATTATACACACTCTATAGTTGCAATTTTGCTGGTAGATTGGTTGTGCAATATATATTGATTTTTACTATCATTGTTCTCAGAATTAGATACTTACACCAACAGGTCCATAACACCAGCATAAAGAAGGTATGTGGCAAGGAAATATATAGATAATTGATTAATAATAATAATATTCACAGATTTAATTTCCTCTTGTTAAAGGTCACACTTTTTCAGGTCTCCAGGTCTAGACCCGAGTATGTATACAAACTTAAACCATTGATTGTACTATTTGCTTTGGTTGTGATTCTCACCTTTACATCGGAGGTGTCCCTCTGACAGTTTCTCCAGGAGCGGGCAATGGCTGAAAAAGTGCGGTCAGGGTGGTCGAATTTGTTGTTACTGGCACTAAGGAAGAACGTGGTGAAGGGCTCCTACAGAGAAAGCAAATTAGGCATCACAAAAATCAAAGATCTTCACCCAAATTTTAAGTCATCGTTACCTTTTCCGCCGCTTGATCGGCATTTTCATTGCAACTATCAATCAACATAATGAAAATCTCAGAACTGTTTTGAACTTACTGGATTACCATGCAACTTATTAATATACATGTGGATGGTCTGAATTATCTGTTATTCTTCTCTGCAACAGACTACAGGATCTTTGTATAGATCAGTCATTCATTGTATCCAAGCCTGGGGGAGAATTAATTAGTGTTCTTCCTGAGTACAGTAAGCTATAATGATAATTGGCTCAAATTTGGTTTTCTCAGCCTGAGATGGCGACCATTGCCGGTTGGAGCGGATGGATCACTCACCAGAGGAAGAAAGGGATTGTGGGAACTAACCCACAGAGGCCAATCTAACTGCTGTCAAGGGAGCTCCCTCAGTTCATCAGCCCCTTTCTACTAATGGTGGGGGAGGAGGAGAAATACAGTACAAACTCCCCATAAAGCTCTTTCAAATTAATAAGATGACTTCAAAATCAAATGTACACCAACTCAAAGAAGCCGTGGAGGTTGAAAGGGCCTGTTTTGTGGGGAACAGATTGGGAGAGTGTGTGCGTGTGTGTGCCTCCGCCTTCTCTTTCAGAGTAAATGAGGACAGTGCTCAGTAACCTTGATGGACATGTCTCCAGCGCTCACTGGGTTGCCTGAAACACATAAACCTGTCACAGCAGCCTCTGTAAATCATTACCCAGCCACTCTTTATTTAGTTCACATATGCTGGTTTACTGGCCTGTGAAATGTGTTTTCTGAGCGCCATTGGTCTAACTCAGGCCCAATCAAATTGAGATGTCGAGCTGTTTCCTGTGCAGAAGCCGACAGACCTCAAAGTAACAGCATCATCAGGTCTGACAAGTGACAATCAACTAATGCAGACTCAAAAATGATAAGCTGTCTGTGGATGTGGGTTTGACTTCATTCCTATTCAGATGTTTGACTAATTCGAGGAGTTTGAACGCAGTACATTAATGGGGTGGTTAAAGGAGTGATTTTACTCACTATTCTGACAAGCCAGTGCAGGGTGGAGGCAGCTGTGGAGTAGTGGGAGTTGTAATGACATGGTGGTGTCTGGTCGTCTTCCCAAGTCTCATAGCGTTCAGCATAGAATGCTCCACGCTTTGGATTCAGAGCACCAACAGGCTGGAAGGCAAATCGGAAATAAGAGGTTCAGTTCTTGCAATGAAGTAATCTGTTCCTAATTTGCCTGTGTAGAAAAAACAAAGGTTTTCCCCTCAAAGCAACCCCAACGAAATTGTAGAAGTATGCTTTGTGAAGGCAAACTTCAACTTGATAGGCACTTATCGTTGTACTATTTAGATATTTTAATTGACTTTGCAAGCTTGACAAAATCTACTGCTGTATTTGTGTTTTATATAATGTATTCAAAATAGTTTGATGATTGTGTAAATTAGGATGCTTCCATTTATCACCACTTCGTTTGTTGATGCTTGAGTTTGTGAAATCCACCTTTTGGCTAACATTATTCCATAAATAGATGAGATCCTCACTGGTAAAACGCTTGAGAAAATAATCTTTCACGCAAAAAATGCTGTTGGGTACTTTACACTAAAACAACTAAGAAATCAATCACAGCTGAAAACGTAAAGCAAATACTCCTTAAATATTAAAAAGAGAAAAGAGACTGCCTAAAATGGTAACAAGTTTAACGTCTCTGTTTATCTATCTGTATTGATAAGTATCATGGCCAATATATTACAACAAACCACAACAACTACAGTATACAGTGACCAACCAGTTGTCATAGTACAATTCAGTAATAAACCTCTATTTGGTTCAGTGAGCCGCAGAAAGTCCGTAGATCTAAGGACTATGCCAGGCACGTGTCTTGGCAGCATATTATCAATATAGTAAAAGACAAGTCCATGAAAGGATTTCAAGTTCAAGGATTTTGAAAATCTATGTTATGCATAACTGTAAGCCAGTGTGAGTACTTTGCAAAAGAAGCGATGTGAGCTCTATTCTTTGCTCCTACTGTCTTATTAACTGCCTTGTCATCACAACCACACAGACTGACCTAACTTAAAGTTCATCAGGTCAGTAAAAACTACACTTTTTTTAGTTGACCCAATTTATGTCTTGTTGAAAAACTGGAAGCAAAAGCTGTTGGCATTTTCAGCAACACTCATATAACTGCAAGACAGTTAGACTTCTGAAAGATTAGGTTAGGACTTATCACCGTGCAAGACAATGAATTAGCATAGAGTATGTTAAGTAATTGGGGATAATTTACACTACCAAAAGTATTAAGATAAATCTTTTTGTAATCTAAAAAAAAAAGTAGTCTTTGTTTTTATACTGTAACATCTCAGATCTAATATTCTCCGAAAACTAAAAACTCACTGTGTGATTTACTATTAGTAAATCCTTTTATGAAACGTCAGTGCTAAACTTAAGATAGTCTGACTCATATAATGTACTTAATCTGATTATTTGTTATGGGCAATTTGACTTACTTATTGGATAGACTTGTAAAATAGATTATTACAGTGCACACAAAATAAATTGTAATTATTCTCCTGAACCCTAAAAAGTTCCTGTTGCTCTGTCTTCTGTCTGAATTTTACAGGGGTATGGTGGCATGGCTGAGCAGTATGGCGAGCTGAGGATGCAGGGAGGAGATATGAGCGTCTCCTGCTAAATGTTGTGGGTAATCCATGTGGATTAACACTGGCTGACCTGATTTACACCCAACGCACCCACTGAGCCAAACACTTTACTCAGCACTGCTACTCCCATCGGTGTTCCCATCGCGTGTTCCCATCGCGTCCATGGCACTGCTGTTGGTGGTCACCAGGACCTATACATGATGCAATCTAATAATGTAACACCACAAGCTATGGTCTTAAAATCATCAGTCAGAAGAATTGAGTCAAGATCAGTTTTTTAGAGTCTGAAACTGAAAAAAATGAGCATAATTGCTAGCATTTATTGCAGAATAACTGTATTAAATTGCATTAGTGTATATAGCATGTTATTATAAAAGCTCCCTACAACATATGCACAGAACCAATTGCTGAACATTTGCTACCTTAACATTGTCCTATTATTAATATAAGAAGTAGAGGAAAGCACATTTTCTAAAAACCCAAAACCAGCCAGTAAAAACGGGTAGATAGTGGAGCTTCGAATTGCCAAAAGAGCAATGAGTGCAGTGTCAAGACCGAAAATGTCAGAAATCATACAAACTCTTACACGCTGTTCTGCATTTGAAGAACTGCTGCCTAATTATTGCGAGGATATAAAAAAAGAAATAAATAACATCACTGCTATATTTATTTGACATCCATCCAATTATTTCATAGTTAGGCCAAACCTTGGATAGCGTGGTTCATTATTTAACCGCAGCCTCAGTGATAATTTCAATATTGTACTGACACCATGACTGGGTTTTTGCCCTTTGGCGGCTGTTTCATTTTCATGTGTTCTTAAGGCAACAAAATTACTCCCATTAAACATACATTTAGTGGTGAATAAATTGCTTTCTCTGCCTTTTCAATCACCCCGTCCAATATAAGAGACCCGAAGGCATATTGGCAGTCAATATTAATATACTCAGTACCACTGAATCGGTTACAGAGGGAGGGGGAAGGGAGACTGGCCATGTAATCAATGGCAGCTTTCCTACCTGAATGCTGCAGCTCAGAGGTCAGAAGAAATAAAATAAAAGCCCTCAATTCAAAATGGTCCGAGACTGAAGCCTACAAATAAAGCCAATTATTCTAACATTATTAAAATTGCACTGTTATTCTTTTGGCTGGGTACATGCAACCTCAGTACGACAGAGAGACTCTCTTGGGTCATTTTGAAGATTATGGTTATAACCATGTGTGGCACAGCGCAAATGCCTGAAGCTGTAAGTCAAAATTAAATGGGGCCAATTGGGTTTTTTTGTTCTTCCTTAAAATCCAATGGCAGTCCACATCAGTGTTAGCACAATTGAATAGACTGAAAGAGAAGTTTATTGAGATCTGCATAGATTTATAGGGTGATAATAGTCTTGCATGTGACGTCTTGGCCCAGCTGGATCGGGGTGCAAGCCACAAGACGCCTCGCACTCCGTAAAAAAAACCTCCGCTAGCGTAACTAAGGCAGGTTAGAGTTGTATTAAAAATCTAGGTAATACATTTGACAGAGGGAGACGAATAATGAAAAGTCAGCTGCAGGTAATAGTAATAAGTGTATGAGAGGAATAAGTAAACAATTCACATAACAGGTATGGGAACAAAAGCTCACAAAATGGTCATTGTAATGTTGTATTGTAAAGGTTTCACTTGCCCATTTTAATATCAAAGTACCAGAAGAAGTCATGTTATAAAGGCAAGAGTATATGATATGACACATATAATTGTGTTTAAAGGGATTTTACAAGCCAACATTATATTTAAGTTTTTAAATTTCATATACATGAAAAAAGTACATCTAGACTCTGCCAACCTCTCTACCTTTTCCTGAGACTAAACTAACCACAAACACGTCTTGAATGAAGCACGAAGTTACAGGGAAGGCATCCAAAGACAAGTTTACTAAGACGTTATTTCCTATTCATTCTTCTATTTGGCACTAATGTCCTCACAGTGTTCCCAAGTCACTCGCTGTGTATGCATTAATATAATAGGATATTTTCTATGTGACTTGTTGTGTAGTGTAGACGTAAGAATGCTTTAATTTTGTTTTCTAGAAAACGTGCGTGGTTGGTGAGCTAGGATAATTATACTGACTGCACGGCAAGACGTGTATCGGTTCACCTCCATCACTGAGGAAGTTATTCTTTGTTACAGGTTTCTGTCACCGTGAAGGGAATTTAAGCCTGGCAGATTGTTAAACACTGCTGAAACTGGGACTGTAAATATACATGAAACGGCAAATATACACCAAACCCGCTGAAATGTAAAAAAAAACAAAGAAAAAAACCCAAAATATAGGTAAAGATAAAGTAAAGCTGACAAAAGGCCAACTGGCTATTTCTCATGTGATTAATACAGTTGCATTGACGTAAATAATCAAGTGTATATTTATATAAGTAAGGTGCATATGAAGACATATACAGATGGGTGACAAATTAAGGAAACAACATGAATAAATGAAAGCTGAGGGACAATCAAAGCTGTGGCTTGCGGCCCCCCTTTTGTATACAAAGATGAGGTTGTAGTGTGGGTGTTGGTTAGTGAGCTTACTGAATCCCACAAAAGGCAACATTGGAGTATAGAGCCGACTGCGATTCGCTGTTTTGAGTTTGTCACCCTATGACTGCACAATGGCTGCGATTGCAGTTCCAGTTAAACTAGGTGATGTGGATTACTAACAAAAGGTTCTCAGCTCAATAATTCTGTGTAATGCTACAATCGTGTATATTAATTGGGAGAAATATATGTCCTAAGCATCAAATGTGCCAAATTAGAATGAAGGCAGTGTTTGACACCAAAACAGACTAGGCCCACCAATAAAAGACACCACGTGAAATTGTAATGAACTGACCATAGGTAGCCTCTCATATGCTTTTGTTTTGACTATGAGAGGCCAGCCATAAATAAGAGGAGAATGTATGACTGATTAGCTGTTCAATGAGAAATAAAAATCCACGTATGAGAAGATAGCATAAGCACTTCCCTCCTTTAGTACCTTTACTTCTGTCTGTCACATTTGTTGATAAACCTATATTAGGCTTTGCTTACCTCTATTCAACAAAGAATAATTACCTCTTCCCTTTTCCCTGCATTGCATATCATACTGATCACAGATATAAGGCAATGAAAACAACTGGTTGAGACAGTTCCACACTGGCTCTTATCGGAGTTCATTTCTTGTATAACACATGACCCAGTGAAATACATCAACACAACTAAACAAAGTATGATCAAACCTAGATTTGGCTTCATATTCAATCAGGAACATTTCTGGTGTTGCACTCCAAAGAGGCAGGAAATGAACACGGCTGTTGGTGAATAAGTGTGCAGAGAGTGCCTCCATTTGTTTGGTTATATCTAAGCTACCTCCCAAAGAGATGCATATTGCATTTTATATTTCAAAATAAATTACATTACAGTATGTTGCTATGGTGCTCTGTCAGGAGGAGTCGCGGTCGTTTTTTGCTTGCCTCGTCAGAGGCAGGGCTGCATCGGCTCCAGTCTAATGCAATCAAGTTGCTCAAACTCAAGATAAAGCAGATGTGCTCCCAAACAGCCTGACTGGAGTGGAAGTGAGGATGAAGGCGGCACCATTATGGAAAGAAAAGTGTGGAGGGGGTCTTTACAGCAGCCAAGCTCTGTCTTCCTTACTCAGTGTGACTCTTAGTGAGGCTCAGCTTTCACTGAGTGCCACAGCAGAAGCTTTGAGAAGGAAACTGATCAAAATAGGATTCTCCATCTTAGCACAGCTCATTCAAAATATGCTTACATGGGTAAATCAACATTATCAGCATTATTTTAGAGACTTTAAGTAAGGTGAAAATGTATGTAAACACTTCAGTATAGGTTGAGAAATTCACTTGTGTCACTGTTTGGTGTCGCTTTGCTCTTGAAATTGTATTTTACAAAGATACATGTCATACATTTTAGTCAGTGGGTGAAGAAGCACAGTGTTTAACGACATCTGCTTCTTTCCCCTTTCACCAGGAAGATTAGCTTCCGCCTACCCATCATCCACTTGTCAATCCATCAAGAAATAATCATTAGAATCTAATGAAACACTCCACTGCATGAATGTATCTGACATCCAAATATGCAGAACTCTGGCCCGAGGCAAAGCAATGCAGCGCTCAATAGCACTGTTCACAGTTGACTGAATGCCCAACCAGCAGGTAATTGTAGGTGTGTGCAATAGGTTTGGGAGGATATTATTTGGCAGATCAGCAGAGTTCCAGCAGTTTAAACCTGTCCATCAAGTGGCAGTCACCTGTAATTGACAAATTCAGGTATGACACTATCTGTATCTGTGGGAAAGAAAGCCTCCCAAACTGTGCAATGCCAGCGTGGGATAATTTGACAATAATTCAGGAGTATTAATGATGCTTCAGTTTATAGTCTATAATTTAGCTGCCATTACTATTTAGCTTTATCCAGTGTGTTAACCTAAGAGTAATGATATGTCAATTTATCTTCATTATGTTGAAGAGCTCACTGAGCTCTGGAGTGACAGATGAATGCGAAAAAAATAAACATACGAATTCAAACAGGAAATGGATCAACAAGCTTAATGTAGTAACCACTAGGACTGGGTATCGAACCACAATTCCTTTTTAGGAACGAAACGAAATGTGTCTGTATCAAAAACTGGCAAGTACTGAAAACGGGCTTTGAATGCTTGTTTAGATTCATACTCCTCTCTACTTCAGTAAGACAGTTGTTTAAATCATAACTTTGCTAATTTAAAACTACATTATATAAGCAAAGTTCTTCTTGTGTGACTGTTTCTGTTTGACATCATTGATTATTAGAGAAGTTCGGCTTCCTGTGGTAAATTAAATGAAAAATATTTGGACTTTGTAGAAAAACATTTATATTGCTCAAGAATTGGGATCATATTGGTGTTGGTACCGAAATATGGGTTTCTGAAAAGATACCTAGCCTTAGTTACCACACAGCCTGCGTGGTACACAATTACACCCACTGGACATACAGTACACCTTAGAGAGATACAGTACATGCAGCCCTAATATAGTACAATGAACAAGTCTCTAGAGAGACTGTGCTGCTACCTCCGATCCATAATTGAACAAAATGGCAGGCCAAGCAGAGAGGAGAAGCATGGGGGCTTCTAATCCCTCCCTGATACAATAGCTGTGAACTTTTGGAGGTAAGAGCCCTGGGGTTCCAAGGACAACTGTCAGGAGACACGGGCTGTGAACTCATGCTAATGAAGGCAGCAAAGCCCTGTAAACAGCATGGGAGGATGTCACTAGAATACATTACAATACATAACTGTCTCCCCAGGGCAGGAGGGGTGCACATGGCTCAGCCCTGATCATCCCCCCAACACACACAAACATCCCGTGGCTCTCTCAGCCCACCTGGATACCCCACAGGCCGGAGCCACCAAAAGCAGACAAGTGCTGAGATGACGGTTGAAAGACACATAACTGAGCCGTTTGTCCAAAACGTTCTGGGTTCAGAGAAATGCGAAGAAAGCGTTGCTGAGCAGTGGGAGCTCATTTTTTAAATTCACAACATTCTATCTAACGCGTCCATGATTGTTTGAGTGTTTCATAGTTCTTTTTTTTCAAAGTTCTCCTCCTCTCCCACTACAAAACGCAGCACACACATGCCTTGAAAAGCTGACAATTGATACAAACTGTTGAGAAGTGAGGTGGCAAAGTGAGGCTCTTAGTCAGAATGTCGGTGCTTTGAGGGAAACAAGGGAGAATGCGGGAGCGATAAAGTGAGCGAGAAGGAGAGAGCTCAGACAGGAATGCGACTGTTTTCAGGTCAGTGAGCTGCAGTTTGCCTGTGCAAGAGAGAGACAGAGCGAGAGAAAGAGGAGGGGGTGGTAAACAAGTAAACCAGGCCACAGTTTATGGTAGAGCAATCTGCCGCCTTTTCCTCTTCAGTCAAAGACAGAGCAAACATAACGCTGAACTTTATCTCCCAGGGTTGCGGGGCATTAGTGTCATTGTGTCCGAGCGCTTGTGATTTAGCACGACTCTCGCTACTGCACAGCTTGATGCATTTTTGACCCGCCATATTTAGAAAAGACTTTGACCGCAAAACTGTGCTTATGACCTGTTCTCAGCCATGAAAGTCAAATCCAAGCAGAAACTTAAATGACTAAACGGCGATGTTTAAGTAATACAATTACCAGCTATAAAGATATGCAAATGTTGTCATGATTGATAATCATGACCTATATTGATTTTCGATCGGAAAATACTTTTATTAAACCTACAGCGGAAACAAGCTGTAAACACAGCAGTGACATATTATCACTTTTTAAGTTGATATGGTGAACCTTTTAGCATGAAGTTGTTTATTTTCACATCCAGCAGACACGTAGCAACATTAGCATTCATTTCGAGTAGGATAGGACACTTGAGAATGTAAATCCAATATTCACTCTCCTTTTAGCTCCATTTTACTCTCCACCAACTGCCGTGTTATGTATCTTAAAGTTAGAGTCGAGTGATAATCCCCTGTGGGTGAGTGACCCTTTTCACTTACAAGTAGTCATAGGATCCATTGTTAATATAAAAATATTCATTATTTCGATAATGGTTTCAACGACATTGCCCAGACCCCCCTGAGATCATGAAAATTACTTGTGGATTACATGATGCATCTATCTGATCTTGATGAAAGAAAACCTGTAAGCATTATACTGTAGTGTCTACTCAACAAGGCACATATGGTTATTAAAAATGTATAAACCTCTCTAATGCAGAAACCTGGAAGCCACTTTAAACTTCTAGTCAAACTACATTCTGATACAATAAAATACTAATAAATGGGGAGTAAACTTGCATAGCGTATTTGAGTGCATTTCAGGATGTTACAATCAGCATTTTCCACTTTCTGCATTCCACATCAAGAGTTTAGACTCTGCACATGATTTCTTAGCTATTAAATACAATATTATTTTACAGTCCGGGCCTTAATAAGGAACTCTCCTGCCGTCAGAGCCAGCTGCCACCATTTGCCCCCCCCCCCCCTCTCTCTGTCATACTGAGGTGCAGGCCGAGAGGCCTCTGTACCTTTGAGAGATCTCTGAAGTTCCCTGGCAAGGTCAGGTCTAGCTCCTCTGAGTCGTAGTTGGTGAGGACCCAGGGAAAGACCGGGTACTGGTTCAGGTCATTGTATGTCCTCCCTAGACACATAGAGCAGACAGAAATCTGTGAGTGATGAAGGGTAGGAAGGAAACAGAGGGGTTGAAAGCGGGGCAGGGTACACTTGAGGCTTCAGTTACTTTGGGGGATCAGCATGAAACATTCCAACAAGCCCCCCAATCTCAGAGCCCTCAATCAGACGCACTTCCTGTCTCATACAGAGTCTGCCAGGGAAACACGTACACTAATGGCAAGCCCTTTCTGCTATGAGAGAATGTTTTCTTTGCTCCCCATGCCTTTTCTTGTTGGGTTTACTTTATCAATGGACTGTGGGAGTTACAGGAGGCCTGAGGAGGCTGTCTTTAAGTTTAAAGAGATCATACATATATCATATATAAGTTGTGAGGAGTGGATGTAATTAGAGGGATATAGATTCTTCTGAGGGCCATGACTCCAAGCGCCTGAAATGCCACTGCAAGTCTGATGTTCGGCCAGATGTGACTTTCCTCTATGCTATGGCAGTGGGAATATGGCTTTCAGATGGCAAAACGTGTCATAGGAAATGCATGGGAAAAGCCAAGAGTATGTACCATGTTGTCGTTAATGCTCTACTGTTCTTTTGAAGATGACACTGATACCGCTGTGAGGTCAGGTGGTAGACAGTCGTAATCCAGGACTGGGACAGGGCTGCTGTGGATGGTTTTGTTGGAATTTTTACTGCTGGTAATAAATCAAGCTAAAAATGTAGGCTCGAAGCCAATTGATAGTAAAAAGGCAACAACATTTTATTTTACCCAGTAAGAAAAAATAAACTAAATTGTAAAAGTAGCAGTGCTAATTCTAAGGTCTGACCACATTCCTATGACATCATTTCTTAACAGAATAAAGTTACCACATTTTTCCCCAGAAACATTTCACATGTTTTTATTCTTTTCCAATGTTGATGTTGACTAGTATACACCAAGCCTAAGACATACTGTGAGAATGACTTTTTAAACTGGAGGTCTATGGAAACTTAAAGTTACATATTATTGCATCATTACACAGAGACAATTTGCAGACACTTCTGCACACCTTCACATTAAAAAGTTAAGCTTTCATAATTAACTGGTGTTTAGGAAGTCAGAGAAAACATGAATATCTTCGATCAGCAAGTTCAATTATATGAAGCACATTGTCTTTTCGTAAGATGATATTCTGGCCAATTATTTAGAAGGTTTAAGCATTTCAAATCAAAGTAGTATCAAGAGGTGGTAACACAAAGGTGAGTATAATAAAAGTTGTTTTATTGCGTCTAAATGAAAGCTCATGCATTAGTATACAAAATTATGCAAAACAATGAAATAAGACTGTTCAACGGACATGATCTTCCTAAATATGCTTGCTGGTGTCATAAAGTTTTTAATGATTACCTACAAAATATTTATCAACTTACACCAATTCAGCCGGCATGTCTCCACTCACACCTGGAGTGCAGCGGGTTGGCATTAGATAATCTAAATCTACCTGAGTGAGTGATAATGTGTGACAGCCTAGTCAATGGGAAGGCTTCTGCAGAGCATCCAGGGTCTGGGGGAAGCTAGAGAGCATAATTATCGAGGTTAATGCCACATAGTGAAAAGGAAGCAGCGGGCTGAGCGCGGAGGAAAAGTCGGAGGTGGTTGGTGTGGTTCAACCTACTGGTGCCGAGGCCTTGGGGTGGCAGGATGTTAATAACAGTGGAAAAGTGTTTAATTAGAAGACCACTTCCCGTTCGCACCTCTTCTCAGCACTTCACCCCCTGCCTGTCTGCCGCCCCACACTATTCTGACATCCCTGTCAGCGCAGGTCATTACCAGGGATTTTTAATGAATTTTGGTCATGTTATTCTGTCTGCCTTACATCTAATTAGCTGAAAATAATGTATCGAACTCAAGCAGGAGCTAAATATAAATATGCATGAATATGCAGCGAGAGAGAGGATGACACCTCTCAGAGCAGAGTAGCGTGCAGTCGCTCACGCTTTCCCTGTTAGTTGCAGTTCAGATCAGAGAGTCAACAACAGAACCTCTCAACTCGGCAGACACACATGTGTACGCTCTCACAAAGCCAGGCACTAATTATCTGGCAAAATGTGCTGTGCCTGCTCCTTGCTTCAAACAGCGCACTCCCATGAACAGTGAAGTCTAACCACCACTGAGCACCACTTAAGGTTACCATGGATTCTTAAACAAATACGACATACCTGAGGCCACTTATAGTATGTTTCCAGTGCCACTGACACTTAAAGTTTATTGATCATGACAGTTTAACTTAAAAGTCATAAGACTCTAATGGGGAAGAGATTCACCTAGATAACAGATTAAAACTTAACACTTGTAAATTTTGCCCAGATGAGGAAGAAAACAAATCAAAATCTATCTATTTAACTGATGGCTGTGAAAAAGAGAATACATTATTTCCATACCTTCAGCTACGTTCAAACTAAAAGCATAGAGTTTCACTAGGGAATCATAGCATTATAAAGCATTAGGAATCCTTACCTGCGATAGTGTTGAGAAACATGAGGTACTCAAAGTTGGAGATCTCTCTCCTCTGCCAGCGCTGGGTCATGTTGGAGGATTTGAAAAGCTGCCGAGGAGTGGCCAGGGAGATGCGCCTGAAACACGATGAGTCAGGAAACAGAAGGTTGGTGTTTGATATTTCAAAACTTAGATTTTTTTTTAAATATTAAAGCAAAGACCATACCCTTTATGAAGCTATGCCTAAATTCAAAGGATTGGCTACATCGCAGAAAACCGGTGCGATAACATTTAATAGCTGACAACCAGCTCTATGTCTAGCGTGTCAGTTTTAGCATTAACATACTGAAATCAAGCTGCAAGTGAGAGAATAATTGTGGCAACCAATGCAGGGGTATTCACAGTTACACAATTTTAATTCCAGTGGATTAAATGAAAGCCAGGTGCAAATTAGCAGTCCTTAAATTACGTTCATTTGGGATGGCTTGCTTTATATCCACTCAATTAACTTAAGGCAATGTACTTGTTTTGTAACAGTGTAAAAATAGGCCTGTTAGCACTATGAGAGTCTAAAGGGAATCTGTGGTTTTCTCTGTGGTCAGTGGCCTAGCTGCAGCCCTGCTGTATAGAGTCTTCTGTCAGAGAATTAGGTCAGTTCAGTCAGGGTCAGTGCACATCCACTTCAATGACTGGAGCAATGGGACTTCAAATGACTCTGCTGCAGGCCAGGCTGCACAGAGGCCCCAACACACAACACAGAGGTGTAACATCGGCCATGAAGGAATTACAATATTGGAAATATTTAACAGTGTTGAGTTCATTTTCTTTTGGCATATGCGACCCACCTGGCTTGTGGAAGTCCATAACTGGTGCCCACTCCCACTCGAGGAAGACTGTAGACCACCTTCTTTACCGTGGCCTGGTCAGGAAAGTTGAACATGACTGATGCTGTGAAAGAGTGAAAGATATCACTTAGCGGAGAAGAACAAGAGAGGCATGGATTTCAAACGCTGTAATTGGCACTTCCACTTACTTCTGTTGGCCATAAAGACCTCCATCGCTGTGTTCTGCAGGAGGTAGCGCCTGGAGAATACCGCCCGAATCTCGCTGAACATCCACTTCCCATGTAAACCCTCAGTGTATGCTAAGACCTAGAAGAGCAGAAAAAGAAGAGGAAAAATGTCCTCAGGTTATAGTAGCTGTATAAGACCAGGGATCATGTCAGGTTACAGGTGTCCATTTCAATATGTTCAATATTAAAGTTGCATATAATAAATCAAGAAAACATCACCAACACAGGTTGTCACAGATATGATCAGTGTAACATTTTTTCTACAGTGCACTACACTGGTATTGTAGTACTCTATCACGGTTTAAATGAGGCAAGTTCTCTAAATACATAAAATACTGCTGTAAATGGAGTGACTGATTAGTTGTGATATGAACACAAAAGCAAACTGTGAGCCAACTAACATGACCGTAAATATGACCTGAGTAAAATTCTACAAAAGAGAGGTCAGTGTTTAATTTCTGTATACTGCTTTACTATTAAAAAAAGTTGGAAGCTGTTTACGGGCACCACAACAATAGTTGTTGAGACACTAAATGGTGCACTACTGAACTCATTATTTCCCAGCTGCTCGCAAGCTTATTCCTCTAACTATTAGGTTACTAAAATCCATCCTTAATATCTATTTTAACCAGAGTTTTATTCAAACACTAGACATTAAACCATATCTCAAGGCACCTTTCAAATAGGACGCTCTTTACAAATTCTCTTTGAAGGTTTCACAGTTGGTCTATAAAACTAGAGCTAGACAAGTGGTCAAAAAAACGACCCCCTGGGTCAGTGACACATAAATAATCAATAAAAACCATCATGCCAAGGAGAGAAGAGAGCAGACAGAGGATCATTAGTGTATGCAGCACCACTGGGGCTGCAGGTCCACACACAGAAAACCAAGACAGTTGTTCTGACAGGTGAGAATGGTCCCCTCACACACCTTTCTCCCCCTCCTTCCATCTCACTTCCCTCTGACTGAACAATTTTGTCCAACAGTATGAGCCGGGGAGCAACCTCATCAACTCCCCAGGTTATAATCACACATATGTTAAGTTCAGAGAGTGTGTGTGAGAAAGAATAAAGATATAACAGGGCAGTAAGGGGCTGACGCCCTACAGTACATTAGCGTGCATGTGTGGGGGGGTGATTGAGGTGGAGTAGGCACAGAGGGAGGGAAGCCAGAGTGAGATGTTCAGCTGGGTTAGGTCTGATGCTAATGCTCATTTAAAATAGTGACAGGCTGGAAGAGTGCAGTGCGAGCCGGGCAGCCTTAATTTCTCCCTGGAATAGCTCATGCCCGACCTCCGTGCCACATTCAAAATCTCTGGAGCTCAATTAAAATTGGATTAGGTGGAGATGCTGGATGTGCAGCACAGCATCTCTGGTGCTCTCCTCCCAGTAATGCCCCTGCCTGACACCTCTGCAACCCCCAACTCAAACAGTTGTCATAGAGACAGCAAGGCCCAGAGGAGGCAGCGGGCTGACTGGAGGGGGAGTAAAAGAGGAAGGGAGGTGAGATGGAGGGACGGCGATGGAGCTGCGGGCGCACTGTCGAGGGCCAGCAGCAGCTCACTAGGAGGCAGGCTAGCTTTTATCCCCCTCCTGCTCTGCAGCCAGATGTTCTGCAAGTAGTCTTCTGAGTGCAATGCTGAAAGGCACGTAGTACAGATATGCATCATGGGAAGGATGCAACAGCTTACCCGATCAAGGCACTACCAAGTAGTTATTTGAATACATATTAAGTTATTTGGATGTCTGGAGACTTTGAATGGTTTGCCATTTTCCGCAAAGTCTCTATTTATTTTATTATTTTACGATTTTATTTTAACAGTTCCATAAATGTTCTTCCTGAATTCTCCATTTGTTATATCATGTATTATAGAAAACTGTAACTAATTACCCAGAAAGCTATTTAAACAAATGCAGTTTACATAGGTTTGTCAAACAGACTCTCCACTTATAAATATATAAAAAAAACAGCTATAATATGTTACCTCTGATTATTAATACAATAATATTCTAGCACTGGCTGTTTCTTGTTACCCAGCTAAAGTGAACATTTTGCTGCCATGACAAAGTCCAGGCCAAAGGGCTAGCTGTCAACAAAAGAGAGGCTAAAGAGGAGAAAAAAGAGCTGATTTCAAACAGCCCAGATCAAAAAATTTGTCATAACAACAAAGCTTTGGTCTAAACCAACACGCAGGGGCCCCTGTAGACTCGGAGATTTGACAAAGCCCAGCCCTCATTTTTGGAGGCCCAGCTGTAAAAAATGCCATTTAATGAACCTGTCTGCTGAAGCTGTCCCCTGCCTGTCAGAGGTGTCAGCCAGTGACAAGCGCTGGGGACCGCCGCCTCCAGTCACAGACAGGCCTGCCAGCTGGAGACTTCGGCCCCAATCTAATCACGCCACCAGGAAGGGACCAGCGCTCTGCTCTTGGTCTGTCACGCTCAGGGCTGGGGGAGCAGTGAGGGGATGGGTGGAGGGGTCTGGTATGGCCGACAAGCGCAGGCTTTTGTTTCCACACAGGTCCCTCCACGCAAGCTCATTAGGAGCCACAGGCGCATGCGCTGCTCTGCCAGCTGCAGGGAGATATACCTCCACAGCGTAATAGCCATAATGCAATTGAACGTCTCTGTCCTGTTTTTCCTTTATTCCCCTTCTCCTCTTTCCCTGATTTGACAGAGGGCAGGCTGCATTCTGCCTGCAGAAAATCACAGGCGGAAAACGGAAAAATATTGTGACAGATGAGATGAGGAGAGGCACAGGTGACACCAGTGTTTAGGCTGAAACTTGTATGTAATAATGTACAGATGCTCACATTGAGCACATCATACTTAAAAACAATAGGAAGCCACTTCTTGCATGGAAATAGATTCTAATCATATCTGACTTCCGAATAGCTTTAACCCCACATTGGCTGAGACACACTGACAGGCGTTATTAATAAATCTAACGATGCATTTTTTTCGATGCAATTTTCTCCCATATGGAACAATATAATCCCCCTCCACTGCGTTTATCCCAAAACAGGAAAATAATGTGATTCAGTGAGACCTCCAAGCCAGCATGACTGATATATTTATATGAGAGTGTGGAGCACTCTGACAACCTGGTATCACAGCACCTCCGCTGCATTCTTCTAAGATTTGTCTAATAGGCTTCCACTATAAAACCTCACAACTGCATGGTCCCAGGCGGCCAGAAAGAAGAGCGAAGTGGTAGAATAAGGGGAGGATACGAGAGGCAGCTTCATCTTGAGTGATATGACTACTCCCCCAGGAGCGAGTGGGATGGATTTCACACATGGCAATTTGGGGGATCAGCACACACTGCGTATACTGTATTCAATGACTGACCCCAGGCAATATGGGCCAAATCTGTGAAGAGGTTGAGCAGTCGGAGAAAGCAAAGAGAAGGCATAAAGCCTGGTAACAGCTAGAGCAGAGAGCAACTCTCAGGTAAGTGGGAGAGCACCGTCAGCCATAGACAATGTGGTAGACTGGGTCACCAAACAAATATTTATATCTATATGTGATTAAAAGCAAAACACATAAGAGGCTAAATCAGACCTAGGAACTTTAACACAATTAACAAAAAAAAAATTAAAGGGTCAGTTCACACATTACCTTTTACATAGAATATTTTCGTACTTATCCCATGTGATATCTAACCATGTAGATATGCAGTGTGAGATGTCATCCTCTGAGATATCTGCCTCTATCACAATACAATGGAGGTGAGTGGAACTTTGTGTCTTTGTGCTCCCGCAAATGAAAAAAGAAATCGGCATAAAAAATGTAAAAGAAATATCTCTTTTCAGAAACAGTGATTATTCTGAATAACAGGGATATTGTGAGCTGTAGCTGTCGAATGACCAATTAAACCAAACCTATCTGCATGGAGAAATACCACTAGGAGGTAAGGGAGATGATTTAACTTTTTGTAATTTGGGTGAGCTGACCTTTTAAACTATATAAGTAAGAATGAACACAGTGTACATCATTTTCTTTCTACAAATGACTCAGGTGTTCCACACACTGTGAGATTAAACAAGTACTGCAATATCAAACTTTATAAAGCAGTGCAGACAGAAATCTTGGTCCCAAATCCACACTTTTACTTTAATCCCTTTTGCATCCTGCAAAGGTTTATAACGTATGCCTGAGCACCAAAGCATGTTTCCCCCCTTTAATGTGACAACGGTTATGAAATGTAGAAATACATAAATGTAAAAGATTCCCACAGATTATTAAAAAAAAAATCCGCATTCCACTTGGTTCCTCTCTGTGAGACCCATATCTCAACTTCAATAAAAGTAGCAGGCTCCTAATGCAGGTATTGGGGGAAAACAAGATACAGATTTGCATAATCAGTGTCACTATACATTTAGGTGGTAGCTGGAGTGTGGCAAGATGACACAGCTTGGGTTCTCTGGCAAGACCAGTGGGATAAAGGAGATGAATATGCATTAAATATGCTGGCAGTTCACTGCCCCAAATGTCCAGCCAAGTTTGTCAATAACATTTATGTCAGGGATGGTATTTCACGCACATTAGCAGGCCCTGCAGCGCCGTCTTCAACACTGCCATGGTAGGACAGGTGGGAGGAGCCATTTTCCTAGTATGCAATTTCTTCTTAAAGAGTCATGGCTCTTTAAACATTCTTTATCTGCCTATGTTTAAATATAAAGCCTCTGGAAATGCAATGAAAAAAAAAAACAACAACAGTTACTTAGACTTGTGGTTCCCTACAGCGATGATGACAAAGCTTGGCATCAAGCCACGCGATGCCTGCAGAAGGCTTCTGAGAGGTTAGAAAAAAACAATCCAAAATAAAATGTATTTCCTTGATGACCTTACTGATACACGCAGCTTGGTATATGCAACTGCAGTAGGGAAATACATATTTAATGTTATTTTATGATCTGCATGTAATCATAAAGGCACATTTTATGTATTTTCTTGTACTTAATACACACAGTCATAATTACTTGTGCATTCACACACAACGATGTTTTTTTGACCTCACGCTCAGTTGGACGCCTCTGCTGAATACAAGAGCATGTTCACACCTTTGCCCTTCACAGGAGTAGCGCACAATACGCAGTAACCTTTCACTAGGAATAGCAAAAATACAGCGGGTATAAAAAATGTTAAAAGTACGTGAAAAAAACCAAACTTAAAATCACAGTTGTGCAGCTGGATCATATCCCTACTGGGTCATTTCAACTGATTTCACTACAAACAGTTGGTCCTATTTGCCAATGGAGTTTGTTAATGTTTGTTAATGTTTGTTAATGTTTGGTACATTATTTCGTCTCCTCCTCTGTAAGTAGTAATCACTAATAATTAAATGAATTATGTCGTACGAGTAAATTATATCTACAAACAACCAAAAAAAAAAAAGGAAACATTTAAACATACGTACAGTATGAACATGCTCAAGCGCTGACCCATCCCCACACACATACACGAACACACTTAGTAAGCACATCATCCAGATAAACAGTTTGAGGAAGCCTCCACTAAGGAGCTTGAGAGAAGGGATGCAGTCATTCGGTATGGGGTCTTTTCAGCAAGCTTTTCCTAATGGGACCTTTTCAGGGACTTGTCAGCCTTAAGATGACTGAAATCTTCCCGGCCTGGGTTCCAGCTTCCTGGCTGCCACTGAGAGTTCCAAGCTGATCGCTTTAAATCCAACTTTTCTTTTTTTTTTTTCTCGTTTTCTTTTTTTTTTTTTTTTTTTTTTTCCCGGTGTGTGGGAGGGATAGAGGCTCAGAGCAAGACAGAGAAGAAGAGAAAGAACGAGACAAGGATGGAGAGGCGGAGAGACAGAGGAGGAGAGGGACAGAAAGAGCAAGTGGTTAGACGAGAGGGCCTGATGAGCAATGAGCGCCTCACTCGTCCTCAATTAATCTTGTCTCTCTACCTTTGCTTTGGCGCTTCCCTCAGCACCAAGGTAATAACGACACCCTCATCCATTATCCTTTTATCCCTGTTATTCACTGGGAATTGCTTAATAGTATGCTACAGATTTGTCCTCCTTCGTATAATTCTTTCTGTCATTCGCAGTATATCATCTGGAAAACACACAGCCCCCTTTCTGCTGGACGCTCTTTGAGGATTATCATGGGTGACACCTTCGGGATGCAGCCAGAATCTGGAGCATCATTTTTTCAGGCATAAAGTGGAATTACCCTGACTTATCTGTCATTGCCAAAAGCACAACAAGCCATTCAGGGCCAAAGCAAAGGTGGAACAGGTTCTTATCGGCTTCTCTGAACGAGAGCGCTTGTAAATTTATGCTAATGAGGGCCTTTTGTCATCCAGGCTCACCCCTTGGGGCTGAACAGGGCTTGCAGGGGATGATAATCTGGCTGTTGAGTGCACTAGATAATTTGTACTTTATCCTCATGTAATTATATAGTTTAAATCTTTTTACCAATGCTAATCCTACGACATGAGGAAGTGTCTTAACCGTGTCTATGGTTCTTAGCGGCACTAGTTAGCGTGCATCTGACTCTTTCTCTCATAAAATCACGTAGGAGGAGTGCGGCACTGATATAATTACTCTGACTTTCTGCAGCCCGTGCTATGAATCCTCATATCATTTTGATCCACCTTAGCAGGCAGGCAGGAAGCCAAGCTAGCAGCCTGGGGGTATGGGAGACAACTCAGAAAAGGTGAAAACATTGTAGCACAGCTGAAAGAGCCCTCCCCATTTTTGTCAAGAAAGAAAGATGGAGGAGACCCGGAAAATGGACTGGAAGGAGTAAAAGTAAGTGCAGTAGGGCGGCAGAGCTTTTTGGGGTCTCGCTGCTGTCCAGTGGGACTCCAGGCCATCTTGTGTGCCTGCCAAAACCGACAGCCCTTGACAAGCTGCTTGGCGTGCTATAATTTGACTAATTACATTGGATTAGGCCATATTAATGCAAGCTGTTTTCTCCAGGGTCACCGACCCACCCAGTGTGTCCCTTGCTAGGTTCCCCCTATTTGGTGGAAACAAAACGCATACTAAAAACATAGTAGACGCTTTGTTTCTTGAAATGATAACACAATGAACATGTAACTATATCCCTGACATTATTTTTATAATGGGCGAGAATGTCAGAGCATCCACAGCAGAGAAAGCCGTGAGATACAGCCTGCACTTTCCTGAGGCACATCATCACAGGACTCTTTGATAACAAACCGAATCCTTTGCCTGCTTTATCTCTCTGCAGGAAGAGACAAACAAAATAAGGACTTTTATGAATCTGAAATAAGTACCAGAGTTCACAAAATTGTTTTTTTACACATGGAGATGGGGGTAGGGAGACTCAGGAAGGTCTCCACATGCTGACAACAACAGTGCAAAATTTCATTTTAATTTTACTTTTATCTTAGCAAAATATCCGGATGAAATCTGAGTAATGAGGAACTGTTTTGATGTGTGGCTTGGTCACACAATTGTTTTTTCTGAGGAAATGATGTGTTGAAATCCATGATTAATATAAATAATAAAGGACACATCATTTGATCGGCTTTAAAAATTAATAGATATACTCAGAAAACCAGAAAGAATACTTATTGCATTGTAAAAAGAAGGAGGGAAACCAATCCTCATTTGCATTTGCAAAACTCCAGAATGAAAGGGGGGAAATGAGCCATAGAATATGTGTGTTTTAATACAAGTGCGCTCCCAATTGTACCAAATCAATTTGAGTTTCACACAATGGAGAGGCAGCTTCACTGTTTGTATGTGCTCCTCTGCCTTGAACACGGTGTAATAATAGTCTTAAACCAGGCGTTATAAAGACAGAATACCAAAGAGGCTTACAGCCTTGGTTTCATAAAACATTTAGGCAAAAGTTCCAAGGGCTGAGGATGATGAAAGAAGGTAAGCTTGAAAATGGGCTGCTGGGATCCACAGCCCTTATTGTACAGAAGTCACATCAAATTAATACTGAGGGCCATTTGCAGCCTTTCTTCTGCTGAGCTTTTCAGAACGGATTAAGCTATGAAAACTCAGAAATTACTAAAGCACCTATTAGGCATTATGCTCACCCTTTCTCCTCTTTCCCTTTGAAAGTCAGTGAATGTGCTTCACTTCACTTCACTCACACTTCATTTCAAAAGTTGTTTGCATACTTGAAAGAGGGGCAATTTTATAAAATGTGTCATATAAAATGTATATTTCCACTTGCGCTATAAGAAATCCATTCCCGCAATTTGCAAATAAAAGAAAACATTTACGCGTATTAACATTTTACCACAATTCCCAAACTATGACCCAATTATTTATCATTTTGTGGATCAGTATATCGGATAAAACTATTTTGTAGCTTAGTTTCAGGAAGTTTACTGATAGCCTCTGCCAGTGTTTCCACACTGATGAAGGGCCAGCATAGCTAGGGCTCTCTCAGGCTCTCCGCACCCCTATTTGCACTCTCAATGCCTCTTCAAAGAAGCGTAGGGAGTGCATGAATTGTAATTATAGCTCCTAACAGGATTCAAGAGTGGCCAAACGATGGCACTTGAGAACCAGGTCGTGTGGAGTTAAACGGCTGTCAGACACTCAAAGCTCCCCAGCATGTGAACAAACCCACAAAGGCAGGACGTATCCACTTCTAGGGCCCTCCTACCCACTTTCCCTCTCATAGGGAGAGATTAAAGATCAACTAAGACCCATTTAAAAGACCCATATATCCTTTCTGCATTCGTACTGACATTCGAATTTTCAACAAGGGTTACAGCTTTCCAGGTGAGATACTAAAACTGAAAAATGTATTTAAAAAAAAAAAAGGCACTGACCAATTCAACACAAACGAGAGAACACCAGAGGAGCATGCGAGGGGGGAAGCAAAGGCTTGTGAGAGATCAGGTAATTGGTACCACCTGAGAAACCAATCTAACCACAGTGTCAGATTATCGCCCGACCTCGCCTTCAGAATAACGGAAAAGATCATCTGTGCTCCCCAGACAGTTTCAATGACTCACCAGGGCACAAGACCCCTCACTACACATTAAAGAGACCTGCCTTCAGTCAGGCCCTATCCAACGTCAGCCCCATCCTACTCCCCAAAAGCACCCAAAAGAACCAACCTGCAGCGTGAAGTCCCTATGCATGACCCTTATTAAACTCCTAATTGGATTGAGAGCTGCTAAGAAAAAAAATTCAACATCGTTCATTCAGCTGAGATTTTCTTTAGCATTCCTTCCAGTAGTTTGCCTCTTCAACAATAACATTCAAAATCAAGTCACTGAAAACTTTTTTCCCTTTTCAAAACACAAGCAGGTTTTCCAGAAATGGGAGTATAGGCAAAACCTTTTTCACCTTTTCTTTTAAGGCAAAGCACTATTTGATTTTCACAGGGTGCAAGTGACAGGCTGAAACAAAGCCCAGCCCTGGCCATTGTGTAGCCTTTCACTGTTGTAATGGTCTTAAAATGGCTACAAGCAGGGCCCTATTCAGTGGTGACCAGGCCGCTCAGCTCTCTTCTCCATATCCAAGACAAACTCTGCACTAAGCGGGAACTCTGAGGTCAGCTGATGAGTGAATGAGGGACTCATTTCACTCATAACCACAGTCTCAGACTATCACCGCCTATAGAAGTTATCAACGCATTTACACTAATTATAAAGAATAAATAGTGCCATAACAACAACATCAATCAAGTTCATTATGGAAAACAGCATAATGACAATAATTACAATAATATCTCATTAAGACAGAGAATGAGAGACAGGGGAGAATTAATAGCAGACAGGTGTACAACACACCGCAATTATGGAACCTGAAATTAGTTCATTGCCTCAAGGCAAACAGAAGAGAAAGGGAAGGTTGTAAGTGAGGGAGGGAGTGTGTGTGTGTGTGTGTGTGTGTGTGTGTGTGTGTGTGTGTGTTTGCGCGCGTGTGTGGTGGGGGGCTGGTTTCAGGGCTGGGAGTAGGACTGATAGAGAGAGGCTCACTGACAAAAAAAGGAATTGCAAATAAGCAAACAAAAATGTCTTAAATGTGTAAATTAGGGGGAAAAATAAGAGGGAAAAGCAGCTTTTCCCTGCAGACTGGTGCCTTAGATGAGAAGGGAGCAGCGAAACGTGATCAAGGGGAGCCGTGGAGCGGTGCGGCAGGCGTCAAGATGAGCACTCAGCCAGCGAGTGGCAGCTTCTCCTTTTCCAGTCAATCATTCATTACAGAGCCAAGTGCTGTGGAGGAGTGCCTCCTCTTTTTGACCTATCATATTACTGCCTCTGTAAACTCCTAATCCTCCCTTCGTTAGATGGTGTCAACAGCCGACCCTGCTCCCGCACTCCCTGCTCAGACACCTCCCAAGCCCTGCCAAGACCACAGAATTGACACTCTAATAAAATCGTTTGAAATTTAACAAGGTAGAACGGCACAACTTTATCCACCTTTTTTTATGCTTTCATCCACCTTTTCGACTTGTTAGTTTGTTTTGCATTAGAAAGAGATTCAGAAAATTCACTTAGTAATTAGTTAACTTTTTGTTTTACCATCAATTCCAAGCCCCCAGTTCACAGTACACAACACTAAGAAAGTCTGACTTTTGCTCTTCAGTCTTTCATTGTCTGGTCGGAGCGGCCTGGTTCTTTTTGCCTTGGGGCTGTTCTTGAGCAGGTGAAAGCCTCGAGGCAGGAACCTGCACATCAGCACTTCTTTGTCCATCATGACTCTTTCATGGGGAGCCCATCTCCCGAGGTTCCCTACTAGAGCTCAGTGAGATGGCTACTATAATGAGTCTAACAGATGAAAGCCCAGCAGGACAAAACAACATTCAGATACATCGCTACACACACACACACACACACACCACCGGGGTTAGTACCAATCAGGGACTGGCTGTGTGAATGTTGTTATTTAGGTAAACAAAAGAATCAGATGGAGGCTGGATAATAGGAAACCAGATGAAGCATCTGTGTTTTGGCAGAACTCCAAAAGGGAGTTTTGGTTGATCACGTCATGCTGATCACAAAACAGCAGCAAACAATCGACGGTCAAGTTCATCACAAGCATATCACACACCCAACTGTCCTTCACTCACATGCATTAGTGCATAGACCCCCTTCACACACACAAACGCACAGTGATCCATACAGTGTGTGGATGGGTTTAGGTAGGGTCCCAATTTAAACTGACAGATACCAGACAGTAGATACTCAAGGAAATGACAGCACTGATTCAGGATGGTTCTGAGTTTAGCTGAATGTGACACTGTCACAACAAAACTATTACAGTGAACCTATGAGTGAAGGCCAGCAAAGTTCATTCATTTATTAATGACATATAGCACATAAACCTTTATAGTCTGTTAGAATCTTAAAATATCTTACGTTGCTGGGAATATATATGTTAATTTGTGAAATAAACTTTGTCACGGTTGAGGCACACCTACCTCATAACACGGTTTGAGGGATGTTAATTACCATATAAAATAAGCAATTGGCATCCTGCCCCATATGTCCCACTTTTTCAGTGACGAAGATGGAAATGAGGTGGGGTAGATTTGATTGTGACATGCTCTCCGTCTGTGCTCCACAATGTGTGGCTTTGCCAGTAGCAGGCTAATATTCAGCACAGCTCACCACCACCAGAACTAATGAAAGTAGACAAAATGTCTCTGCTGCCATCTTTGTCTAGCATCCGCTCAGGGTGAGCCTCCCTCTTTCCCTCCTTTCCACCTCCCCTCTTTCCCCTCGCTCTTGAAGGGAGGGTGACAGCGGCATAAAATGGTGGCGAGCAAATGTGCCTTCCATGTGGCAGCAGTGGTGGGGGTGACAGGGCAGGCTGAGGCCAGCGCTATCAGCAGTGTGTGGCTGTTGCTTTGAACAACCTGGATAGTCGCCATGGAGGATCAGGGCTGAGCTGATGAGACACCAGCGGTGACAAACAAAAGCAGCTCAATATCAAATCAAGAAACAGGCCACCCATCCCCAACAGAAAACAGTTCTTTGATAAATGTGAACTTAGTTGTCTAGCGTGGCTTGTTAGTGACCGACTGCACATCACGCAGTTATTCCTCGTACGCAGTTTTAATGTTTTAATGTGCAGAATTACATTCAAACATAATTTCTAGACAACCATAATTCATACAAGATGCTATTACATTGGATGTAAATATCAGATATTAAACTCTAAAATGATTCTAAAAGAGGATAAAAGATGTCATATGCAGTACAAATTGTAAAACGCTCTGAGACAAACTTCTTATTTTGGGCTATATAGATAAATTAACTTGATTCAACTCGAAATATAACATATAAAATGCTTAAATATCACTTAAAGTATATCCATCCATGCATGAAACGACTGAACAAAGCAAACTCCCTTCATCCAGCAATTTGTGGGTGAGTCATTCGGGGGGTTGTTAGTTAACCCTAAGCTCAGAGGATGATGAAGCAGAGGCATAAATCACAGAGTGAAACAAGGCAGACTCCTCCGATTCATTAATGGAAATGATCTGTCAATATGCTGGAGTCAATTCACACGTGTCAGCTGGGCTCAGCACACAATGGGCCAGCCAACTTATGAACTCCCAGCACCACTCCACCGAGTCCATAAAACAACTGGCATCGCCGCTGGGGAGCACCCCGAGACACCACCCTCTTGCACAGACCACCAGATGACACAGATGGGGTGAAACCAAACAAAGACGAGATTCCCTTTGTACAAAGAGGGACCCCTTTCAAAAGCCATTCATGCAACAAATTGGGGAAATCTGGCCATGCAACACTCTGGGTTTGCTCTTTTATTAGCGTGAGCCTTACGTCACAGTAAGTGAAATCAGATTTATGGCTCTCTGCTGCAAAGGTTAAAATCAAGCACACTTTAAAGACACAAAAACTTTTTTTAAAGCCATGTTAACTAACAACAGTTTAGCTATGTTAACCAGGAACAGCCTGTTATTTTGTACGTGAACCACAGAGTAACAGGCCATTTCTCTTTTTACAACACTCTGGCATCCTGCACACTAATGACCAAAGCATTAACTTTAGAAAAGCTAATGAGGAAAACTACACACAAGGGCAATGCTTACATGTCCTCTCATCCAGAGTGGATGGATTGTTTGGCTAAATATAGAGCTAACTTTTCCAACATGACACATTTCTATTGTTAAATCACCCTGACAAGCTTGCAAGCAAATGTAAGTTAACCGCAGTTTTTATTTTTTGTTCCCTGTATCTGTTAAAGCAGCAGATCGGAATTGTTCTTCGTAGTCACAGAGATTCATGACTATTAATATAAGTCACAGGTACAGTCGGGGACTACAGTGTAGCTTTAAACAGCATCAAGCTTGAGTACTTTCAGTTAGGGAGGCTTGTTTCCATGTAGGTCATTAAATAAGTGCACACAAGCTTTCTCTTAATAGGTCCTCTGCATTTTTCTTTTCTCGCTCGTTCTCAGCTGCACACCCGTGCTGCTGCAGCAATCTGCATAGCGAGACATTTGTCATCATTAGCCCTGCTCTGACAGTTGGCACCCGGCACCTAAGATCTCTAGGACTGGCAATTATGAACCCTTCATCCCTTATTTAGGCGACATTGCCTAATTTCATCACAGGCATCACCAGCAGCATTTGATTACCAACAGCCCCAAACCTCCAATACGCCACCAATTCTTCCATTTCCTTTGTTTTGTGCTTCAAATGTACTCCTACTCTTAGATCACATGACATGCGGGAAGAGAACTGTGTTCAGTTTATCGGAGATTTGAAATTACTTATAAGACACAGGGGCTGCAGAGAGGACTGTAGATGAGCATCATGGGGTCAGTGGGCAGATGATTACAGCGCCCACCTTTAGATGGTAGACATCTCACAGACATTAAGATTAATCACACTGCTGCTGCTGCTGCTGAATGGTTGCCTTTTACAACAGACAAGATGGAAGTCAGGCATGTAGTTTTCTTTGATAAATACAATACAATGAAAAAGAAGTGCAAGTTTACAAATATGCTAGTTCATTCTTTGAGAAGAATCTAAGCACTACCAATTTGTAGAAACCAACAGGAAGAAACATGCTGAATAAAGTACTAATAAACCTGCCACAATCCGGATCCAGTCTCCAACACACCCCATGGTTAGCATTGTCATGTACAACCAAATACAATGCTAAAATGTGTGTTAATAAAGCGAGTGGAAAGCGCTGCACCAGCACTTCCACTGCACTCAACTGCCAACTTGCCTAACCTGGGCACGAAGAAAGTGCACTCAACACAACACATTATCCTTTTGTGCAGCAAGCCAGACATTTTCTGGATCGTTATTTTGGCAAACCAAACCCGAATTGTATTTGTGCTAAATTCATGCAAATACATGGATGTAATTTATCACAAAGGCTGACAAGCGTACCATATTGCAGAGGGGAGGGGTGAAGGGCCAAATGAAGCTAAGACAATCAATTAGGTTTCATAATTTACACTTTTCTCCACCTCTCTGTTTTCTCAACATTTCCATCATGCTGATAAGTTTGGTGTTTTCTGTGTGTGTGTGTGTGTGTGTGTGTGTGTGTATGGTGTGGATATGGTTCAGAGTGAACAGAGCCTGTTGAGTTGATCACTGGAGCCTCTGCCTATGTGGTCCAGCTTCCTGACTTCTCCAAAGGAGGCTGCTAATACACAGCAGAGAATAAAACAAATGAATGGACACAATCCAAAGGGGGTCCTCAGTGAGGCTCCGGGCCCAAAAATTAACTGGCCTCCTACAGAGACACCATATTGCTTGGAATAATAATGCACCGTCATTAAAAATCCCGATGACAATCTCATTTTGTGACAAATAAAATTATAGAAAATGTGTCAACGTGAGTGGCTGTCCCATGAGATTAAACTATATTATTTCTCACAGAGCCAGTGTTGATGTCACCTCTCTGAAGTGTCACTGCTTTTAATCTGATTTATATAGAAAAATGTCATCCTATTAAGTCCACTTTGACTAATCTGCATATTACAGCTTGGGAGCTAGCTGGTAAACTCTCTTTATATGGGATATGGCTTGAGATCCTCTTTTTCAAAGCTAAATGACCCCAGGAATGTAATGAAAATGCATATGGCAGACCTTATTTGTTCTTGTGTAATAGGATTATCAAAATAATAAAACGTCATCCATAATTATGATTCCAGTCAGACGACTGGTGGTCACAAAGGTCTTGATCCAGCTTAAAATCAGCTAAATTATATACTTATATAACGGCTTTGACTATTAACAAAATAGCCGTTATATAAGGCTTGAGGAAATACAGAAAATTGAAACGTAAAGACAGCCTGCATAAATGTTAAACTGTAAAACCTTTTTTTTTCTTTTTTTATAAAACATAATTAGAGCTAGAGCCACAGAGGGTGGTGATGGTCAAATTTGCCAATAAACATTCATCTTTGTGGAGCATTGGTTTTTCATTTCCCCCCTGGAGACTCACTATTTCAAAATATTATTATTCTTTATTAAATGCTTGAAGCTCCATACTGTTTTGTACACACAACAAAAATAATCATGTTTTTACACATTTTATGCTCATTTGTATGTGAACACATACTGTATGTGTTAGTGTAATACACACACACACACACACACACACACACACACATATATATTTACATATATTACTAATTCATGTGTATAAATGTGCATAAAGCCTGGAGCATAAAATATAAAATAAAGCAACATACATTTAATGACTTCGGGTACAATCAGTAGAATATCATTTCAAGTCACTCAAACCACAAGTGGTGACATCAAAGGGCAATTTCAGCCATCAGACAAGCACCAGTGACCTTACTAGAAGAAAGCAAAAAGAAAAATGGAGGACAAAAAATGAATAAGTGTTGAGGCATGCTCTGGAAACAAAGAGGCCTTCAAAACAGGGTCACATGCTCGCGCAAAATTAGAGGAAGTAGAAGTCATTGTATTGATTTACACAATAGTGCATGTATTTTGCTGGGTCAGAAATAGGCCTGTGCTGGAATCACAGCCCCATATATCACACTGGAGGGCCTCCAATAGCCTAGCGGGGTGGCGAATGAAGCAACAAAGCTTGCAATGTTGTAATGGTAAAGATATGGGTAAGAAGATTGGATTGTCTTAGGACAGACCTGACAACTGCGTCTTGGGACTGCAGAGCAGGTTGAGTTACTGTGAGATCTGTGCAGCCACATGCTTTAGATTAAGAGGTGATAATCTCAATGAAAATCCCCCGTTCTATCACGCATATGGATGGCCAAAGGCTGGAGCACAAACTCAAGAGGTGCAACTGGATTCTGAGGTATCTGACTTGGAGCAAGATAGCCTGGAAAGTGAGGCTAGTCTGGTTTCAATAAAAGGCAAGTACCTGCTGGGCCACAGACAGTGGGAGAGGTTGAGAGAAAAGATTATCAAAGCCTGAGAGGGGAAGAGGCTTTTAGCTACCTCTCACCACATGAAGACCTTCCATAATGTCCTCCATATCCTCCAGAAATATGTCAGTGAGAACATACATTTTTGAATGTGAAATTTAATCAGACCTAAATGTGAGAAGAACTAGAATATAGACCTAATCTTATTATGTATTTGCAGAATTATTCTTTATACAGACCTCTATCATCTCCCACAATTAGATTTATGAAGAAAAAAGATGCTACTCCGTATCTGTAATTTCTGCCTGGTAACAGTGTGAAATTATCATTGGGGCTTGCCAAGAAGCTACTGGCAGCGTGTCCATGACAGGCTCTGATGATAATGGGAGTCACCTATCTATCAGGGTCCTTCTCGCACACGCCACCTCCTGCTCAGCCGCATCTATGTAGCGAGAGTCGTTGCTGACGTGCGGCGGTTTGCCCTCATAATGTCTGGTCTTATGCAGTCGTGACTAGAGCAAAGATGAGTGTAAATGCCTTTGTGTTCCTTATCTGAGCCGTGCGGCATTATCTTTTTGAAGTCATCTTCAAAGCATGCACTGTACCTTCTGAGATGGAGTGCCAGTGCAATGATGAGAGCCAGAGAGGGTTTTGTGTGGATGCAAGATCTCTTTATTGTAAATAACTATCTGTATCAGACCAACATGGCTAAAAACGGCACACTAACACAACATGAAACTGTACATAAAATGTTTAACCATGTCAATATTAATTGTTAGAATTATTAGCAATAAATGTTTTTGTATTTACTTTTCATTTTTTAACATTCAAACTATGAATTGTACGCTATTATTATTTTGTCTCTGCAATTATTATATTTTTGTTGAAGAAAAAAATATATATATATTTAGCATTGTGTTATGTTATTACCAATAACAGGTTGTAGAATGTCAATATATATTATCCTTCTCAGTTTTATCGTTAATTTATAAAAACAAAAAACATTAATAATTTCAACGTTACAAGCATTTTCAATATAAAATAATAAATACATGAGCACAGACCGACGCATTCACTCTTTTACACACTCTTGTTTTGTTTGGCAGGTGAACACAATAAAACATTGCTATATATAGGCTAGTCTAGTAAATATGCTAATATACTTTCCAGTTTGGAGCAGAGTAGGCAAGAAATGTATGTTAAGATCACAACAGTTGGTTGTTTTTTTTTTATTCTTACAATATACATGAAATGCCTGAAAAATCAGTGGCGCGGCGGAATTGTTGCACAACACAGGCACAGAAAAAGAGCAAAACAAATGTGTGCCTTCCCAATCTGCATGGCAACACAGGCTGGAGATGTCAACTCTCTCATGCGTCGCAGCCACGGTGATTTGGGTGTCAAATCTGGTCCCAATGCTAAATATAAATAGCGCAATAACTTTTTCAGCTT
Source organism: Coreoperca whiteheadi (assembly GCA_011952105.1). Lineage (NCBI taxonomy): Eukaryota > Metazoa > Chordata > Actinopteri > Centrarchiformes > Sinipercidae > Coreoperca > Coreoperca whiteheadi. The sequence goes on from CM022478.1 coordinate 7,903,947, forward strand.
TCAGAATTAGGCGTACTTAATTCATTTAACTAACCCGGAAAGGTCTAATTAATAAACTAATTCATGATTATTTTATTAATATGTGGCTTCAAAAACAAAAAACGCACGAACATGCCAAACCTCATTTAGAAAATGCAATTGTATGTTGCGCGACAATTGCTCCATTCTAATTCCCAATGTATCTGATGTGGCTTATGTGAGAAATTAGATCCGGTCCACTGGAGAAAAGGAAAAGGTTTAAATAATACGGCAAATGTTAAGCTACATGTTTTATTATCCGAAGAAATAAATACTTCAACAATTCTAAATCCACCTACTGTTTCAAAGGATTCAATATAGCTGAAAAAAAAAAAAAAAAAAAAAAGCCTCCGACTAGAGTCCAAGAAAAAGCAACGTAACGCAGTGGAAATGCTGGGGTTTTTTTTTTCTTCTTGCCAAGTGCGTAGGTGTACTTCCGCTCCTCGATATACTACTACTACCTGTACTTTTTTACTTGTATATAACACCCGGGGATGAATTTGTTTTCGATAAACTGGGAAGCGGTGACGCATCAGACAGCGATTGGACATCTTGGATTCAACTCCTCCCTTATAATGAAGAGTGTGTGTCTCCCTGTTGTAAAACACAGCAACACCGGGCGTCTGCGTCAGGAGGGCACACTCCACTCTGCGCAATTACGCGGACTCCTAACTGGCACGGTGATCAGAGAAAAAACAAAAGGCACTGAATCCAGCTACTGAACCTCAAAAGGTTGAAATGGACTTTTAATCAGGCCATCCTGATAAACTCGAGGACTTGCTTCGAACACTTTAATGCAGTTTACGGTACCACAGCTGTGAATGTTATGATATGATTTTTACGCATGTGCTCTGGGCACAGCTTTGACTCGTTGTCTTCTAAATAGACTTTTTTTTTTTCTTTTTAAATAGCTTTCTTTTTTCTCTAAAATTGGCTCCCGTACAAACAGCCGCGTTGGATCCCTCGGCTTATTGCGAGACTCCGGTGTATAACCCGGATCTCTGCCCTAATATGATAGCCGCCCAGGCAAAATTGGTGTATCACCTCAACAAATACTACAACGAGAAATGTCAGTCTCGAAAAGCAGCCATCTCCAAGACCATCCGGGAGGTGTGCAAGGTGGTATCGGATGTCCTGAAGGAGGTCGAGGTGCAGGAGCCCCGCTTCATCAGCTCTCTCAGCGAGATGGATAATCGTTTCGAGGGACTGGAGGTCATTTCACCCACCGAGTTCGAGGTTGTACTCTATCTGAATCAGATGGGAGTATTCAACTTTGTGGACGACGGGTCTCTCCCGGGCTGCGCCGTGCTCAAGCTCAGCGACGGCCGCAAGAGAAGCATGTCTCTCTGGGTTGAATTCATCACAGCCTCCGGTTACCTTTCGGCGCGCAAGATCCGCTCGAGATTTCAGACACTGGTGGCGCAGGCAGTGGATAAATGCAGCTACAGAGATGTTGTCAAAATGGTCGCTGACACAAGTGAGGTGAAGTTGCGCATTAGAGACAGATACGTGGTGCAGATCACGCCGGCGTTCAAGTGCACTGGGATCTGGCCGCGGAGCGCTGCGCACTGGCCTCTCCCTCACATCCCCTGGCCGGGACCTAACCGAGTGGCAGAAGTGAAAGCGGAAGGTTTCAATCTTTTATCCAAAGAGTGCTACTCCCTGAACGGCAAGCAGAGCTCAGCAGAGAGCGACGCCTGGGTCTTGCAGTTCGCCGAGGCCGAAAACCGGCTCCTCCTGGGTGGCTGCAGGAAGAAATGCTTGTCAGTCCTCAAAGCCTTACGCGACCGCCACCTCGAACTGCCCGGACAGCCGCTGAACAACTACCACATGAAAACTTTGGTCTCCTACGAGTGCGAGAAGCATCCCAGGGAGTCGGACTGGGATGAGAACTGCCTCGGCGACCGCCTGAACGGGATACTATTGCAGCTCATTTCGTGTTTGCAGTGCAGAAGGTGCCCGCATTATTTCCTGCCCAATTTAGACCTGTTTCAAGGAAAACCTCACTCTGCTCTAGAGAACGCAGCCAAACAGACTTGGCGACTGGCAAGAGAAATACTGACCAACCCCAAAAGCTTGGAGAAACTCTGAGGTAAAAAAAATAAATATATATATATATATATATATATATATGTTAGTTCACCTCGTCTTAACAATTATGGTAAACAGGCCTAAGGAGCTCTTACACGGACAGAAAAAATATTGCCAACCAATTTGCAAAGTCTTGTGAAATGTGACTGTCCTCTGTTGTCTAATATGTTTTGGCCTAGTCTGTTTCAAGATGATTTTTATGACAGTTTAATTTGCCATTATCCCCGTGCACCTTTTGGCGGTGTCAAGATCTAGGAGCAGGTTTAAATGATCGGCTCTCCATGAATCCAGGAGGCCAGCTCAACAGTGGTTTTCTTTTCTCTCCGTGCCACACGGTTGCCTAAACCCTACAATTTCTTAAATGCTTTAAAATAAAGCCCCGTGACAAACTTTGGAGGGGGGGGGGGATTAAAAATAGAAACACACATCTGTACATTTTATACTGTAAATACATTCATAGATTGTGATTCAAGTGGTCTGAAATTGTGAATGTTGTTCTGTGACACGTAAATAGGATCCACCTGTTTAAATCTACTTCTGACCTTTTTCTTTATCTGGTAGAAACGTTATTAATTTATACTTGCATCAGTGGTAGTCTGATTCATCTGTTTCAATGGACATTGTCTAATTTTTGAAAGTTTACATTTTGACGCTCGGCGTGCGACATTTGTTACATTGAAAACATTCCAACAATTTACTTGAATTATTATTTAAAGTAGCCTACTCGAACATTGGGTTGTTGTTTTTTTCTACCATGCTTAGGCCTACATGATAAAAAATGAAAATGATAACATATATATAGTATATATATATGTATATATATATATATACATATATTACAGTTTAATTGAAAAAATGCACTTGAAATACACTGGATTATAACATCTGTGATCTGATTTTTTTTTTATTTCTGTCTTTGATCTAATTTAAAGAGCTAATAAAACGAGCTGTTTTATATTTGTGTCCCATTATGGTTTTGTGAAATGTGTTTTTGACAGTAGTGAAGTAGGCCTATATGCCACGCAATAACAATATAACGGAATCGCTCATTTAGATGTAGATGAGTTTAACACCTTAAAAAGGAAAATAGGGAAATAAGGAACGGCTCATTTTCATACAACGTTTTACTCGGATCTGCAAGCCTGTCGAGCCGCTTGGATTTTAAACCACAACCCCCTGTGCAAGGAAGTGGCCATTCTATTCAACATTAGGCGATAACCTTCAACTTGGTGGAAACTGTCACCACTGTTTGATGGTCTGAAGCTGCACGACAAACAGGCCTCAATGCTCACTATATGATTTTTTTTTTTTTTTAGAACAAATGCATAACTAATGCCGGGAACTGAAACACACAAAATAGAAATCAACCTGTGATTTACAACAAAGTTCTGAAGGCAAAACGTCATTATATAATACAAAAAAAACGCGACGTAAGCGCAGAGCACCTCTCTGAAAACACCTGTGCAAATCGGCGCCTTTCCTTCATGTAGGCTACCAACAATTGTGTATTTAAAATATAGTGAATGTTTAAAACCTGTCGACCACTTACAATGGGAAAAATAAAATGAAAAAAACCAAACTGTGAAACATGTCGGAAGCCAAGCTGCCCGCTTTCAACCTGGGCCGCACACTTGCGTGCACGTTACTCACCTTTGAGTCGACCCTTTTGAAGGCAGGGTCCTCCTCGTCCACCTCGAAGTAGATTTCAGTGGTGGTGATGGACAGAGTCCCCCGGGCCACCAGGGCAGGGGCAACAAGCTGGGCCGGGCTGCTCAGGACCACTGGGCCTGCAGAATGTAGGGGGGGCAGCCGTGTGCAGAATCAGTAACATGCAAACAAAACTAAACAAAAAGATGATATTTAGGCTGTTAAATAAAGCGACGCTGAGGTCAAGTCTGTAAAACTGACCAATGCGATTACAGGGGACACCATCATGCCAGCGGCCCGTTTGCATACGTGCATACACCCTGCGCCTATAAACGTTAGGGGATTTAAAAAAAAAAAAAAACAACAACAACAACCAAGTATTGCACTCAGTCCAATCCGCGACAGCTCCAGGAAAGTCTTCATTTCTTTTCGGTGGCCTTTATTATTTATCGCGCCAAAAAAAAAAAAAAAAAAAAGCAAAAGCGTCGCCACGCTCGTCGTGTTCGACTTGCACGTGTCCATATGCGCGCGAGTTACGCGGCGGATGTATCTGGCCTCTAAGGTGACATCGGAGCAACGTGGCCTACTGTCTGTAAACCCGCAACGCACTGATAACGCAACGGCTTTTATGTTCTGGTCGGATCATAACGCAACAACCACCACTATTAAGAGAGAGAAAAAAAAAAGGGTTTTCATGAAGTTAAATGAAATAAACTAGGTCCTTGGGCCTATTTCCCTCACATGGTCATATCATTATAACGTATGTGCAGTACAGGTGTAAAATATGAATTTACATCGCGGATATTGTGGGCTGCTTTAAAAAGGGGGCAGGAAAAAAAAAAAAACCCCAACATGTCCTTTTATTCTACAATACACCCTCGTATACCTTTAGACATGGGGAAGAATAAAACTGCAAGCTTGGCCTCAAGTCCAAATAACTGTCCAGAATTTTAAAAGGTGGGTTCGTGACCCTGCCAGCTGATAGTGATCACATCTTTATTTCGGTCTCCTCCCTCCCTCCTCTTCCTCTGCTTCATCCTCCACGAGCACCGTCACAGTGATTTGTCTGCTCCCGGACGAAAGCTCTCGAAATCGGGATATTTATCGATCCCTTAAACTCCAAAGAGCCACTTTAATGTCTCATCAATCTTAATCTGCGTTCCTCGGCCAATTATGGCCGATAGTGTTACAGGAATACAAGTGGATTTCGGTCTCAGCTCCCAGAGCGCCCCTTCATCGCTCTTGCAGGCTGCACAGTTAAACCGCCCCCCCCCCCCCGCCGGGGTTTTTTTTGTACCCCCTCTGCGTTGCTCGGGTCCATTAACGGTGATCCTATCTGCTGATGCTATCAGCCCAGGCGCTACACGTCGCTTACAAGCTTCATATGAAGAGTAAATACTTGCAGTAAACCTCAGCCTGTTTTACTGCATTTTAGATAACATTTAGTGTATTTATATATATATTAAAAAAATAAAAATAAGAGGAGTCAAATTCGACAAGTAAAAAATATTCAATTGCAGGCCATTAAGAAGTGAAAGTATTTATGTAAAACTATTCTTACAATTCTTAATAGTCTTGTTATTTCTGACAATTGACCCCCTTTGAGGCATACATTGTTTCAGCTACAATGAAAAAGGAGGCTGCCTTTACGTTCACTCCAGCTTCTAACTTGCAAGCGCCCATACTAAAAATAACACTTTTAGGGCTGATGTATTGGCCCAAAAGGGCTACACACAGAGAGAAAGACACTAGCCTGCAGAGCATTAAGCCACAGCATCCATTGCTCATGGGGAGGAAGAGGATTAGGCAGTAATCCCCTCAGGGATCCTTCCATAATTAGGCTGTATGGCATTAAAATGTTTACAGGAGAATAATGAAATTAAGGCCAAGTTACACAGGATGAGCGGTGTATGTAGGCTAAAGCTTGGAATACCCAGCTGTTGGGTCTTTCTTTTAATGAAAATGCAAATATTTGTCAAATGACAGGCCAGTTTAATGAAGTGATGAAAAGTCTCATTTCAGTGTGGTGGGAGTTTGGGAGAACTGCTGAGGAGATGGGTATATTATTACCCACAATCCATCCGCTGGACCCGCAGTGCTTGATAAGGCCCAGTGCTTTTGTATTCTACATTATGAGAGAAATACAAGTGGAAGTGGGTTACTTGCAGACCTGAGCGCTATCGTCCACTATGTACGCAAACATGTACGCGTTGACTTACAGCAGATACACGCACATATGCACACATGCACAGCTGCAGCCGTTACGACCCGCTCTACGCTGAGTATCTGACGCACAGTGCCTTGTTGCTCATTTGAGGCGGTGAAGCCATGATGATTTTTTTTTCTTCTGTTTTCAAAGCATCCATTTACTTTTCAACATATAACATTTACATGTAAAAGCCTTAATACACATGTATTGCACTGAAGAATATTTAATAAGGCCACAGCATAGAATAATTAAATTAAAATAGGCAGAAAAATACCTAAATATTTAATATAAATAATTAAAATTTCCGGTGTTTGTATATTTTCTTTTTGATGTCACCTATATTCTGTTTAAATCAAGAAACGACCTGTAGACCTTTGAATAAAATTGTAAGAAAAAAACAAGATACTTGGGGAACTTGGTTATAGTCAAAAAGTGCAATAACACCCCCTGCCTCCCTCTCACGTTTTTTCTAAGATTGCACATTCAGAAATACTGTATCGGTGTTACTCTTTTATAAACATGTCAACACTCAAGGGATCAGTATTGTGAATGGGGACTAAAATGGATACAGAAAGGCTAAATTAAGGCCGAACAAAATGGTTGTGGCTGCTAAACCACACTCCGGGGGAATACACTAAGACGGTTCCGGTATGCCAGCAGAGCAGTCAAATCTACCGGCTCTTGCTTGACATGAGAAAGGCCTTGTGAGGCTCCTCTCTTCTTTCCTCTCACATGCTTATCTTAAGTTTCTACTTTACCCGATGTTGGTTACAATGTGTGCGTACACAAAGGCTCATTTAATGCCAATGAAAGCGCAGACAGCATTTCCAGTGTTTGTGGGGGAGCTAAACTAATCATAGGTTCAGTAACCACAACCCTGGAGTGCAGGCGCCGCCCCTTTGGCAGCAGCGGCAGGCACTGACCCAACGGCTGGCAGGAGGAGCCCTGTTGTTGACAAGGATCTAGTCCCAGCTCTCTCATTAAGGCTGTTCATGCCTGAGATTAGATGCAGGCCAAACGCAGACAGTGCATCCTGGTAAAAACATTACCCCGAATGTTGTGAGTGAGAGAGCTCCCCTATTGGTACAAACATGAACTCGAACTTTGATTCAACATAAAACTATTTCTTAAATCCCAGCTCCGATTCTTCAAAGGCAATGTCCACCTTCAGAGTTTGGTTCATAATTTCAAACAAACTGACACATCATCAGTGCATCACAAATATTACAGCTCAGCATTTCGGTTTTGTAAAAGGCCATTATTAGTTCTCTCATTATTAGAGGACACATTCTCATTGTATTTTAGCCCTTGCTTTTTTGCATTTTCGATTGGACAGTGCAGGGTTCATCTGACAGACATGGAGTGTTTGGCTGCCTGCTGGCCCTGGAACAAAGAGGAGGGGTTAGCCTCCTCCTCTGAGATTCATCTGTGGGATTTTTAGAGGGGGTTTCACTGCTCAGCAGTGCTCTGGTTCAGCCTGATAATCTAAGCCATGATAACTAGGTAATGTATACAGGGCATCTTTTTCCATACAATTCCTAGCACAATTTGTACCTGCAATGAATCCATTAAATATATGCACTCATATTTGTTAATGTTAACGTGTTTCAGTGGCAACCCAAAGCCAACAGGTTTAGTATAGACATTTTGGTAACATTACAGATGTCAACTGGAGGGATTACGCAATCGAAACTTTGACACTTCAGTTAAAAAACAATTTAAAGGACCAAGTTGCTCACTGTTGTAGACTGAATAATTTAACTTGCCGAAACAAAATTTAACATTAGATTAATACTGCAATTCCATTACCAAAACGAGAACACCCTCCAATTTCCCTGTTCAGTTTTGTTATTTTTAAAGACAATCCAGCTAGTATTAATACATTCTCTGAAAATAGGAAAATCTCTAACATTAGACATCTTTGAAACTTTTATTTATTTATTTATTTATTTTTATACACAACATGTCAGCCTAATAAATAAAATGTATGTACAGTATTGGAGCAGTGATTGTTCTTTTACATCATCTGAAGTAGCCAATAATCCAAAATAAAACAACACCCAGTGACAACAGTCAGTAACAATGGCCCAGACTTAGAGGAGAAACGTTCATTTCTTTACCGCTTTATGATTCTTTTCACGCGAATAGAAGAGTTGTTTTTAGAACGGATGACGGCTGCCAGGGGTGAGTATTACTTTGTATTATACTAAAAGCCTGAATAATTTAGCCATCAAATCAGTAACAGACTCTGCTTATTTAGACCACCAATTATTTGCATGAGGTGTTTAGTGAGGATTTGGCTTTACTGACGACTACGTAGTGCAGCATTCTTGATCTACACTCAAAACTCAAGTGAACTCTGGATAACTTACCTTTTAAAGCCATGGCAGTTACTTGGAAAGCAACTAGGGGTTGGCTTGATAGTTTGCCTCACACACAGAGTGTGATGCCGGTTAAATTACAGGATCTTTGGGCAAGCATCGCCTTGGAAGTACGTTACACTGTTCACTGAATTGTGTCAGACAAAGTATTAAAGCTGGGTTCAGATACTGCATAACAAAAACAAATAATAAAATAAAAGTAAAATAAATAAAAGATTAATAAAGATTTAATATTCTACCCTGTCTTTCCTCTGCTGTTAAGGGCCAATTAATATCTTAATGATTGTTCACTATAGAGAGAATGAGGGTTAGTTTGACTGCAGGATAATTAATTTGTTGTCTGCTCTCCCTTAACATCCCTTAAGGGCTCACATCCACACGGAAATACTCATTATATGCAATTGTCTTGGCAAGGTCCTTTTAGGTTCAGTTAAAATATAACACATTTTATTCATTTGAAATGAGGAAAGTTAATTGCTGTAATTTCAGATTTCCCATGGAATTGATTGTATTTACCGGGAAAGTAAATTTACACAGAGTTTGATTAACTGAAACAATTTCAAACTGTCAAAGAAGTCGTTGATTGATTATGATATTTATTGAGATACGTGTGTTTGATTATGTGTGTATTATTATACAGGATCTTGATTCAGAGTAATGAAATGTGGATGAAATGTTGCACCTGATCTTATAATTTTCATACAAGATTTTTACTCCGTATCATCAAAAGACTGTGTAAAAAGAGTTTGTTATCAGTTGTCTTAGCTCAGATCACTTTTATTACAGTAAGTGACATTTTACTATGGCCTGATTAAAGTGTAATGATTGATATCCTAGCCATAGAGCAGCAGAATTTCCATTACATAATAATCCTCTTGTCAGTATTTAAGTATAATATGAGTTTAATAACGAGAACACAATGACTTCATTTATACAAATACATTTTGAATGGTGTCGCTCAACCTTTGAGGGTGCATTATTGGGTCAGATGATTAAATAATGCCCCTTTAAAGTTAAGCATTAGCAACCCGTGGTTCATATCAAGTTTAATCACTGATTTCTTGAGAGTGAGTTGTGACATATCTGGATTGATCATCTTTCCGGTGTTAGTTTAACGTTAGAAGACTTGCCTCTGGAGATCAACACTTGAGGAAGGAACCGTGCTGACGAGATCCAAAACAAAACAGAGAAGAACACTTATCAGACAGAAACAAAAGGTAGCTGTCAAACCTAAGCAAAGCTGTCCAGATTAGAGCACAGAGACTAATGCCAAATTTCTCAAAATTTCCCCTTTCAGTTGTGCTGTTGCCAATGCAATATAATGACCATTAAAAGATACTACATTGATCCAAATGCTTCATTTGATGCACTGATATTAATCATGTATACTGTAATTATGCCAGCTATTAGGAAGAAGACAGATACAAGACAAGCGCTGACGCTCCAGCAGAGGTGATGTTGACTTAGGGTTAATCGAGGTGCTGGTGTGCTGACTTACCACCCAGGTTGTCCATCTCCTTCTCCTGCAGCAGGCTGACGGCATCATCGTCTGCTTCCAGCATCAACTCTGTCTCGGGGTTCTGGCTGGCCACAGTTTGGCTACGGAAGACCTTCTTAGACTTGACCGCATCGTCCTCCTCTGTGCCTGTCAAAAGAAATATGATGGGATGAGAAACCACTAAATATTCCACTCTGACCTGTAAAGCTCGGATCGGTATAAGTCACTGTGCTTAAATGGACAGGAATACCTAGCTATGGTCTGTTCCATGGCAAAGTCCTACCACCGTTCCTATTCTGCCACTATGTATTGCAGTTTCCTTTGACACATTTCTGTTTAGCAATACTGTACTATCCCGTCTATCTGCCAATAGAGTATGAGCAAAAGCTTTCTTCAAAAGTAAGGCAACTTAATTTACAATATATAGTACATTTCAGTAATGGCTATTGCCGTGTAAACCAAAAGGTAGCGCAGTAACCCATTTACATATTTTAAAAACCTCAAAATAGCTGACCACACCGGGCATTATAACCACATTTCATGTAACCAGAGTATGAGCTTAACAGGTTTATTCTAATCGTGTTTGTGCATATCCACAAGTGTACTAATGTACTTGCCATAGCATATGAAAGAATGTCAGGGTACACATTCGTTCACTGAATACACTTCGCTTGGTTGAACATCAGAGGTGTTTCAGCTTTTATTTTTAGACAAGGTCAACAATGAAACACTATCCGTATCTTGAAAGACCAACAGCTGACATCTCGAGCTCATAGTCGATTAGAGATAGATTTTGCCGCTTTTGGAGACTTGACAAGAATGAGTCTGAACAGACAGCACAATTAGGAGGCTGCTTACACCAAGATTTCATCATATGGCTATAGTGGAGCATGCTCATTGAAAACGATGTGTTCATACATCCTGAAAAACAAAGAGGTCTCACGGCACATTTAACAGCTTAAATCAGCCCATCTCCAACATGTGCCTGCCACACGGCTGTTCAGAATGTGAATTTGTCTTTCTGAAGTCCAATGTAGGAAATAACCAGAGGAAAAAACTTGCGTGTATAAAAGGAAGAACACATATCAAGAAATGGGAGGTGGCTGACACCCGTCTGACATGTTTCCTTTCAGCATAGTTCGTAATTCGCCTCTCCCTCCCCTGAGGAACATGTACCTTGTCTTGAAGAGGTCACATTTGACTGTTGTCAACACTGCTACTGAGAAAAAAGTCTGCTTCCTGCTCTGTCTCATATCTGGAGTGCTTTCATCAGAGGGAGGGAAGAAGTCTGCGCGTTTCGGAAATGAATTCTGTGTAATGTTAAAGGCGAAAGCCAGCCAGCGGTCACTGATCAAAGCAGAATGAGGGAAACTTAAAACTGTAATTCTGTAAACCATCATTATGCTCCAAGCAAATGAGGGAAAGCTCAGAGGACAGGCTGATGTTCTGATTGGCAAGTCTGTACAGGCTTGAGCAAACCAAATAAACCATGCTGATTTCTACACGCTACACTGTTGTTGGGGGGGGGG
>CM022478.1:7918367-7982189 GCA_011952105.1 Coreoperca whiteheadi
AGGAGAGGGGAGGGGGGGGGGGGGGGGGGTTGTGTTCTCGGTGTTTTTTTTTTTTTTTTTTGTGGCGGGGGGGGGAGGGGGGGGGGGGGGGGGGGGGGGGGGGCGACAGCTTCATACTTCCTGTGATGCAAGAATATGTGTTTTGAGACTGTACACGTAAACATTATAACTTTGATGTAGGGGGGTTTATACAGTGCAGACGCTTCCTCTTGGGGTGATCGTTTTTTTTTTATATCCTGGGATGTGCAGCGTGTGTCTACTGTGCTGCCAGAGATTACGAACAACCCCATCTTCTCTCGATCAAAACATTAACAGCAGAGTCTAATAATCCCCACATCTGGACCTGAATGTTAGGTACTCCGCATAACCATTTCTGAACATACCAGCGTGTTTACTGAAAGCCTGCATTCAAATGTCCACATTTGCGTGTCAGTAAATGCCCTGATTTCATTAATCGCATTTTAGTATCTTTGGTAATGAAGCTGGAGAAGGTTGACATCACATCACGAGGCCGGTGCCTCTGCTGCAGTAAAGAACTATAAAGACCTCCGCCCGGGGCAATCAGCTCTGAGAGAAGCCGCTCACCTGAAATGAGACAAGCAAGGACACCCGGAGGTAAAACACCCCGTTAAACACTTGGATCAATATTAACGTGACTTCCATTTCATGCTTGCCCAATTCCAATCACCTAACAATATACTCTGATACTGGGCCGTGGCTGGCTGTAACAGGGCAGGTTATTACAGGCAGAGGGCAGAGACAGAACGTGCTGGCTAAGCTGTCAATGCTGCTAATAGACAACGAGGCAGAGTTTAAGGCAGAGTTTAACCTCCTATCACACACGCTCATGAACGTACACATTCTCACACACACAGACACACACTGCACAAAAGTGATTACAAAGGTTCCACTGATGCACTGGTTGTGCCAATATATCAACTTGATTCTTAGAAATGTTTACCGTCGATATTTGCACTCAAAGAATTTTAGGAAGGTTAATTCACTTTCTTCTCAGAGGCGGATCTACATTCTGTCTCAACTTATGCATATGATCATTCTGGGGAAAGCACTGCAAGCAAATTTTAACATGGGGGTTTAAAAACATAGCCTTTGGCAACTTTAGTCGAAAAATATCAATATCAGCTTTCAAAAAAGCCATAAGTGTTCAAAATCATTGGTCGTGTAATCTCTCTTGGAAACCCACACAACAAATGAATAAATGAACTCCTAAAATCTCACTATCTAAGAGAAAACACAGAAGACTGAGAGACTCTTAGATGCTGTCAAAAACGACGCAGGCCACTCACTCACTGAAATGGTCTTGTGAAAAAAAACAAAAAAAAACTTCCCTGCTCACTTTCATTTTCCCCAAGTGAGCTCGTAAGACTGACGTTTACTGTGAACACAACGGTGTAAGTCTGCCCTCTTCAAACTCAAGATGGTGGCAGAGCGTATATTGTCATATCTTGCTGTCAAACCAGAAACTATGTATTCAATGTGGCCAACCTACTGGTTCTCCAATAGTCCCAGATTTTAAAGCTTTAATAATGACTCTCAAGGGCCAACTCAAACAAGCCTCTTTGTTTTTCTACCCTGGTGCCTATGCAGTCAGCAACCCACTAAAAAGTTCTACAGAGTCCCTGCCAAATCTAGGAAGCAAAGGCTGGATGTTATGACTAAAAGATATCCAACCTCTGAGCCTCTGCACCGGGGTAATCTACTAAAGACAGGTCCTATCTTTAATACCAAGCTAATTAAAAGTGAATATTCATGAAGAAAAAAAAACCCCACACAAACTGCCATAGTACATTTAAAAGAAAAACTGCCAACTGTCACTGCCAACAAAATCTACTGAAGTTCTACAAAAGAACAAAAGATCCTTCTCATTTTTCGCTCATAACAAAACCTGGCGCTCCGCCGTGCAGCCACATGAAAGCCTGCGGGAAAAAGCCTGAAAGTGCAGCTCACCTCTCAAGGAGAGCAAGCAGGCCATCCAACCGCAGGTGATCCCTTTCACTTGACACGTTTTTACATAATTCCGCTCATTAAAACCACCACATGCCAGCAGGACTTCAACAAGTCTTCCGTCAACTACACTGAGGCGTTACTGTCAAACAACAGGAACAAAACGGATAGCTCAAAAGCATATTCTAGTGATCTGATTGACTAAATAACGTGATTTGTATTTGTGGCATTGTCATGAGGACGTCCGTCACTAAAGGAGATGATGTACACACACATATACCAATTTTAGCAACTGCACAGTGGGTAAACAGGCCAACGGGCGACGCGAACTGACAGTTAGCAGATGGCTTATGGAAGTGGAAATGGGACTATATTGAAATGATAAGGTCAACTTGAAAATGAAAATGTAATTCCACAATACCATTGTTATTTGTATGTGTTATGTGAGCGGGTTCAGGGGGGACCAAAAAAAAAGAAAATATTTTCTCTAGAAAATGTGATCTCTGTGATGTTGCAAATGCAGCTGCTGTGATGCAGCCTATGTCTCAATTGCGTTCAGATGTACAATAAATTCAACAAATTCAGTTCCCCATGTCACAAGTTCCACCAAAATCAGTGAATACGGTTCTAATGTTGTGTTTTTGTACAGTGACCCATAAGTCAGTGAGGCCCGGCCGCCGTCTCGCAGAAAGGCGATTACATTTTCACTTTCACGTTGACCCATGCACGGTGGCATGTAAATGTAAATGCAAGGACTGGGGATGCTGTTTTGCATTTCCCACTGTACAGCAGGTTAAGTCTTTGAAAATGTCAATTGCAGTCATTGCACTCACAGTTTCATTCTGACTTTTCCATTTTCATATAGTCATAAAGTGTGAATTAATGTGAAAATTAAAATTGGGTCCTTGCATTTTCATTTTCACTCAAACAACGCATACATATGTGGAAAATTATAATGCTATTGTGGAAATGCATTTTCAAGTTTACATTATCATTTGAATATGGCTGTGTATATGGAGTAATGGAAATGGGTGGAATAGCTTTTTTTCATCTGCCTTCAATATAATGTTCTCCCCTGCTTTTATACAAGCATTGAAGTAGTTTCCACAGAAAAAAATGATCCACGGAAATGTTATGTGTTTTATGTTTTTAGCACAAACAGAAAAACAATCGTTGTAGTGGCATCCCACAGGCAGTCTTTGTTGCAGCACCTTAAAGTAATGTTTCAATGAAAATCTATCTTTTGAGTATTAAAATACTCATGGTCTCTAGGCTTGGAAGGTAGCTCTGACTAACTTTGTAGATTGCTTCTTCCCAGAAGATGCAAAGGACAGTCATAGTTTTTCACAAGATAGCTTAAGACACTACTTCTTTGTTGCACTATCGCCGCCCTCCACATACCTCAGAAGCTCCGCCAGAAGCCAAGTATTTGTGGAGTTTTTTGTTAATTGAATCGAAATGAATTCAATTGAAATGATCTTTGTTTCGGTCTTTAATTTACACAACAATACTAATACTAATAAAATGAATAATTAAAAATAAATAAATTAACAGCTTAAACAGCCACAAATTAATGAGTAAATGTCAAAAACAGATTGTCGCAATGACCAAAAGGATGTAAGCTGAAGCCAGAGCTTATTTCGCCTATCCTTAGTAGTTGTTATTGAGGCGAGGATTGTTTGCAGCACACTGACAATATGATGATGCTGAAGTTCGTAACAGCCTCTTTTAAATATTTATATTATATAACATTTTTAAGCAGGTTAAAAGTGCTCAAGTTGTAACATTGATTTATTTGACTCAACCGCAGTATCAACCACATCACCAAAAGCCCACAAAATGATCTTATGCCTATATATATTGGAAGCATCACAAACTTTCAAGCAGACCGTAACAATTAGTGCACAAGTTCTCTTATACTGTATGGACCACCTGCAGCCGAGGCAGCAGCTGGCATGTGTTTATCTACAGAGCCATGGCAGGGCTAGTGCTGAAAGTAGCCAGATGACATCGTGAACCCAGCCAACGGTCGGCTTCAGTAGCTCAACACTGAGATAGCAGAGGTCAGTGAACATTGTGACCACTATGCACGTGTTGCTGTAAGTCTACAGTCGTGTTAAAAGTCTACCCTGACCATAATGCATTGCTTTCTATTTTCTCTAAAGCTTACTCCATTAATTTCAGAATCAATACATTCACCCTTCTGCCATTAATACATTTGCTCTGCTATTCAATTACAGGCGGGAGAGAAGGGCCAAGGGTGTTTAATAATACTGAGCTGCTCTCCTTTAAAAGTCAGTGTTGCGTGGCATAAGGCAAAATGACACAATGTGGTGGGCAACACTACAAGACTGCCTGGGTCAATAGGAAAAGTTTTAGGCAAAGAGAAGAAACAATAAAGGGGGAGATCCAATTTGTTCTTGAGTATGTGTTGTGATGGAAATAAAAAAGTGCAATAAAATGGATCTGTCCTGTTCAATTCGCAGGACTCATAAATACGTTACCTATAAAAATGCCACTTAACTTCTCCTAAGCAATATGCTAAACTATATGGACAAGCCTGGACTAACTTAAGTGCCCTTTTATTGGTTTTTCTATAATTCTTTAATGGCAACATTGATATTCAACATTTAAAGTGGGGCAATGATGTCCTTGAATTTTCAGCTCCCTAATTGTGATGGGTTTTTAAAGAAATACTCTGATTCCACAAATAGCTGATCAACTCACCATACTCCTGCAGTGACTTGCATGTGACATCTAAATGGGTGGAGCCAAATGGATTTCTGACAAACCTCCGCCTCCTCCGCAGGTCATCTTCCCAGTAGTCGAGACGCCAGAAGTCCTGCAGCAGACTATGAGAGAGACAAGAAGACAGGTACGTTAGATAGAGCACACACCCCTCAGCGATGGTCTGATTACAGCAACCACTTCCTTATCCGGAGAAAACATCCTGAGGAGAAAAATCAGGCCACAGATAGCAGATTTATTAGGCTGACTAGAGGCATGCTCTGCAGAGGCCCAGTGATGTTAGCTCTGCTAAAGCGTATAGCATCAGAACAGCAGGGAGCAGCAGCAGCCACTGCACACATAAATCACAGGCACTCCCATTAACAAATACAGCATCAAATTACAAGTATAAATGGCACAGCTTGCCTCCTTTTTTTACAATGTTTTTTAACAAGTCTTGTAAATCAAAGGTAGGAACCTCAACGCAGACAGCGTGGGGTTTAATGATCGGGGTCTTGGGGCGGGTGAGGCATGAGCCTATAAAACAAGCCCCCTCCCTGCATATGTGGAGCCATGATTAAAATAATGTGCTGAAATATTCATTGAAATGATTCCCAGAGCCCTGGAGCAACCCGACAGAAAATTGCATTTTTATTCATTATTAATAACAGTGAATTAGGGTCGTAAAAAAAAAAGAGAAAAAGAAGAAAACAGTTCCAGCATGTGGTAACCATCTTTTTAAATGATTATTCCAACATTAGTGAGGACCTGGGATAATTTTATTGCTTGCAGCTAATGCAAACCATTAAGCACCAGTACTAGCATTAGGTTACTAAGTGCTGCTTGTTCCAACTGTGCACTAGCTGGAGCTATTTCAAAGCCTTCATGCTTCCTTTAGAGGGAAATGCAGCAAAAAAAAAAGTCTTGCTTTAATTTACCCTTAACAGGGAAGAGCAATACATAAAAAAGAGCGATGATTCCAATAATTGGTGTGCAGTTGACAGTAAGGTTTAAGGTGATTACATCAGCCTCGCATGAGGTTCATTTTCATTTCATTTTCAGTGACTTAATCAATCTGTTTTATTTTGTTGAACTTCAACAGCTACAGTGCACACTAATACCCACACACTTTAACTCATATGGACAGTTTTATTGCTATTTATTACACAAACATGAACTACATGCTGTAGTAGAACAGAATTTCTTATTCTCTTATCTAGAATGTTGTCTTTACCTCCAACTTGTAAAAAAAAAAAAAAAGGAGAATAATACAAATAGCCACCCAAAGCTGCAAATAAAATCTTGGATCTGGTACTGTGCGTCCAAATTCAAGTAGAGATTTTTCTGCGCATGAAGGATACAGTGAAACCTTGGCAGGCAGCCGTCTATTGCATTGTATGGTTTCTGCCTCCTTCCCTGCCACAGCATTGAAGCAGTCTAAACAGATTAAAGTGTTACAGGGGATCACATCACAAAATGCAGCCTGCTTGCTTCATGAATATAATATTTACAAATGTCAGAAATCAAGAGGCTCAGGAGACTTAGCTGGGCTCTGACAGCAACAAGAGCTCAGTTTCAGTTAAGTATCAATCAAACCTGAGTATGTGTGTGTGTGCGCGCGCAAATGTGCGCTCATTGTATGCACAAAGTATCATGAGCCGCTGTATGCAAAGCAAGACTGAACGCCTTGAGCTTGTCCCCTGTCAATCTCCCTCAAAGCTTAACTGAGGAAAAGAGAGATGTCAGTGGGTTGAAAGGAGAAACCCACATAAATGATATTGTAAAAGCGAGATTACACAGTGTGAAAAATGTAAATCCACTGTAGGCAACTGGGCGATTACTGCTGAAGATTATGTCCCTTAATTCTTAGTGCAAATAGACAGCAGATGCCAGTGGGGGATAAATCCACCACTTTGAAGATTTCCTTATAACAGTATTAACCGGATTTGATGCATTTTATTTGGTCTGCTTAAGGACACTCATCTGAGTACAACTAGCCAAAATATCTTTGTCTTTAACAGCAATCAAAAGCACAACTAACCCTGAAGTTACAATGACTGATTAATGAGTTGGATGCCAACATTTTGATGCGTCTTCCCCTCGTTCTGTGCAGATGGTTTCGATTTGGATGTGGTATTCTGCTGTTCGAGTAGGACCTATGATATTTTAGACTGTGTGGTCAGTGCTAGACGGGATTTGGACTGTGCTGAAGGAGCCTCCTCTCTGAGGGTGGCCCAGAAAGTGCTCAGGAGGATTGCACTCCCGAAGGAGATCTACAGCTGGGAGCTACTGAACTCTCACACAAGGGATCACACTGAGATAGCACAGAACCACTAAACAGCACATCCATGACTTCAAAGCATGGTAGGAAATAAGCAAGACGTTTAATATTTTGGTCAAAATCAATCAGTGTCATCCTCACTCATATGGAAACTCAGGACCATATTGTAAATTGTACTTCACAAACACACATTTGTGCCATTTAATGTACTGGAAAAGCAAACAATTGAGTCTGATCCCTAAGTTTTGCAAGACTGCATACTGTATCAAAACACAATTCCTGTTTCAAAATCATTAATAGAAAAGATAGTTGCCTGTATTGTTTGTGTAACAGCAAATTGTCCCTCCAATAGCATTCTTTATTAAGCAGAGTTGGATCGAGACCTCCTTATTTTCAACATCAAATGTGTCTGGCTTCATGACAACCATAAAGAATGGCTGTGAGCTGGCCTACAAGAAAGTGGCAAAATTTATTAGTCCCGTCACCCATCAATCACCCAAATGGATTTCAAACCGCATTTTAAAAGCTAATTTTCCAGCACTGATAACCTACAGGAAACAGGAGCACCATTATTTATGGATGCTTTCAGACTTGCTAAGTGCAGTAGGATAAATGTGAAAGAGGACTATCGCCTGTTCTCTCCTCTCTCAAATAGATATTTAATGTACACCTTTCCTTAAGGAGACAGTGTTGTGGTCTAACACCCCAGTCTACAGGGATTGTGTTATGTTTGTAAAAGGAATGGGGAAAGCTGACAGCCATAATTCAAAATGAGATTGGGGAGGAAAATAAAAATAAAAGGATTGATAACAGTTTTATAGGGAACTATAACATCATTCTAGAAAAGAGAGAAACATTTGACAGCTGACAAGGGCTCATTTTGGATTAGAGGGTGATATATTCTTCGTGCTACCGTGGGGCAGCAGAGACCCTTTGTTGTTTTCTCATATTTTGTCTGATTATTGCTGTTAGAGTGAAAGGCTAAACATGAGCCAGTACAAGGAAGAACATACCCGGTTAAAGGTGCTTGGCTGAGGCCTGAATTTTGTGTTAAATCTGCAAGACCCAGGCCACATAAATAAGAAGCAAACAGAAACAATACAGTAGGTTACAGATTATCTACTTGAGAGCGCTCCATACTCACTCAAATTCAAATACCTTGCAGTGTCATTTTTTCCAAATAAAATAAAATCCCATACGATTAAGACAAAATCATCTAAATAAAAGCAATCACACTGTTCTATTGTCAAAAGCAATAATTATCTTCATGTTTTTTTTAAGTCACTTGAACCAGAATGGCTCACTAAAACATGTACAGGGCTGGATTGCAGACAGATGAGGACCTCATGGTTAAAGATTTTATTCTATTTGTGCTCAGAGGAGATTTGTGTGAGGCGGTCCGGAGGAAGGACAGGGACATGCTGATTCAATAAAACACCATTATACTCCTTTTAAAAGCTTCCATTGGTGACATGAGTAGGGGGTAATTATAATAAATGCCAGTAATCAGTGACAATTCTATTCAAAGGCGCAGTGACTGGTTTCTATCACACACACACACACACACACACACACACAGAGAACACACGTCAGTTTTTAGTGTAACTCTGAGGACAAGTGGTCTTTTCTTTCGTTTTCAGTTGTCCTAACAGTCTCTGACTACGAGTTACAAAGTCCTTGAGGATTTTAGGAGTTCTTTAGTCTGAGATGCAAGTGTCGCTGCCTCTAAAAGTAGAAAATAAAATAAACAAAGCACATAGTTCATTGATAACCTAGCTAACATGTACCTGCCCAAACAGAATTATTCAGGAAATTATTCATATTCAGTCCAGAATGTAAGAAACTTCTTATATGACCAAATAACGTTACTTAATCGAACTGTTCCCTTGATCCCGTTAAAATGACAAACCACATATGCGCAGCTGTAAGGATAGGGATTCCACACATCATGAAAACCATCAGGCAGCCAGCACACGCTACAAACCAAAGCGAGGAAGTGCTAAAACATTGTCTATCAACCAGTGCATTATTTTTGGTAAGCATTTTTATGCCACATTCCTCAACATACTGCTGCTAGATAAAACTAAACAAATGCCAGAAAAAGACCATTTTGTGCATCAAAAAGTGGTGAATGGCAACCATATGGTGATGAGCATTTCTCAGCCCACTGCTTTCAAAGTAACCTCTAAACTAAAAATCACAGCCATTTCCTCTATAAAAACACATCGAGTTTGATCACGCGTCTGTTGAATGCCAAGTGCTAAGTGACTGTATCGCAAACATCATGATCGGATTATCACAGAGTGCTGCAAATGGGACACAGCACTTTCATCTCTTTAATTTCGCCATTTCTTATCATCAATACACTCAACACTGTTGCAGACGCGAGGATACCAAGCTTAGACCCAAATGCTTCTAGTTATTTGATATGACTATTCTTTTGTAGACTGAGCGATAGAGAATAGACACACTGAGGAATGGACACTGGACAAAGACGAACAACGAGGCAGCAACAATATTAACTCCAGGTCATCTGGTGTAATGAAGACAGAAGTACGCGATCAGACGAGGGAGGAGAAGCCGTCCTGTACTGTACGTGAACTCCCCTGGATCGCCAGCCTTGTGGGGCTCCATCCTTCATCGGAAATGGGGCACAGTCAGACGATGCCCAGCTCAATTTCAACACCCGATGAAATTGATGATTGTGTGAATGGGCCTCTTTCCAAAGATAATTAGCACAGTGTGCAAGGTTAAGGGTTCCCCAAGGGAATAGAGCCTGGTGTAGGTCAAGAATAAATGTAAGCAGAGAGAATATCAGCTTGCAAGAACAAAGGAGTATCGTGTTTTAAATAAGATCTAATTAAATGACGAATAAAAAACATTATCACTTGCACGCTGCATTTTTAACCCTCTCTAGATGGTGGGCTGAAAAATGAGAGATGGTATTGCAGAGGACTGGTTCAGGCCAAAAAAAAAAAAAAAAAGCTTTGGTGGAGAGGGCAGAATAGAAACCTCTAAAGTCTGCATGCAATTCATAGCAAAAAATGGGCACTTACAGGTAAATTCCTTTGATTTCTAGGCTTACCTCATTCTCCTATATTCTTACTAATTTTACACAAAAGTATGTCTTTAAGAGCATACATTACATCGATCAGAAGAGTTTACACAGAACGTGAAGAAGATACCCATTTTGCTACTCTGGATGTCGAAGAATAATATCTTTGAATTATATCTATTATATCATGAGGTTGATTTTTGTTTATACTGTCAGGCTCAACCAGAGACCTTCTTTCCTGCCCCAGCGGGCTCATCAGACCTCGAACCCTCTGAGGCTGTAAGGCTCTCTAAAGGTGCCCCCCCCTTGTGCTAGTAGACTTCTATTAGAATTGATAACCCTTTCAGGCAAGACCAAATAGTCCGGGTACGTCGTGAGTAAAAAGGTTCATTCCATCACAAAGTTATTATCCACGGGCAGATTGTTACCATTCATCAAGTGTGAGAGATGAAACTCACTGTTAGTCAAGGGAAACGGCTGCGTTACTGCCTTGCCACAGATCAATACATGCCGCCATTTTCCTTCCTCTCCACTGCTACGAAAAAGTAATTATACAGAAGAAATGTTGACAATCAATAGACTAGTCAGGTAAGGTTAGGGTCTGCTGTGGGGGCCAGCGGAGGCTCCTCCGTCAGCTGTCACTGATGCTGCTGATGTGAACACAGACGCCTGCATGGCAACAAAGGGAGGTTTGTCTCCTTCAGCCCCTTTTACATTTCTGTTAAGGTGGTCGTGTCGACACATTTCGTACCTGCAGAGTGCTGGCGAATGAATGACACAAGAGAGGCTCACTGATGCTCCGATTGTGACTGGGTGTCTGCGTAAGGCTGTAACACCAGCACAAGGTGTAAACGGGCCAAACACCAATACAAATATATTGTTTGCATACACAATATAAAATGTTGGTGATGTAAAAACATGAAACATTTGAAATTATATTAAAGCAATAAAAATGCCCTTCCTAAAACAATAAGTTGGCATGTCTACCTGTCACTGTGTAATTCTAACTGTGTTTTAAAATGTTTTGATGAGTTACAGATTTGTGAGGTGTGAGAAATCAACAGTTGCTACTTAATTTGCACTTCAGCAGTGTGAGAGAACTGCAGAATGAGAGAGGCTTTGTGGTATCGTCACACGCCTATGCCGCAAGAGTGGTGGACGCTATTCTTCAATGAATTCATCAGCCTCACCTTGACATCTACTTTCACTTTAGACGAGCCTGAACTTTATAATCCACTGGCAGGGTTCAGAGGTCAACAGCAGAGGGGACCAGAGGGCAGGGAAAATCACTCTCTCCCTGGAAAAAACTCTGACATCCAATTTTCAACTTGATTTATCAGTGTAAAGCTAAAATTGATAGTGTGTCATTACTGGGCAGGGCGCTGTCTTGGGGAGATGTATCAAAGCCTCCTCATTTTGATTTAGAACGGCGGATCAATACCACCCTATACTGTTTCAATTTGAAGAGTATTGATTTTCCTATGCTGACTCTATACAGGGGGACATTCATCATCAAGCAAGCATATAGTATGATCTAACAGGGCACCAAAGGGTCTGATCTGGTTATTCTTCACTCAGATCACATGACTGCAGAGCAGCTGTTTTCAAGCTTCACATTATTTCATTGTCCTCGGCTGTTGTCATATGTGCTGCAACACAATTTCTTACACTTGTGCCCCAAAGAGAACAGCTCAAAGTGGAGCAGCCTTCGGAAATGCAGATAAACTGAGGACTGTAATAAACAAATAAAAAGGAATGCTAATATCAGGCCAGGTGGTTATATCAGTCTAATGAGTACAGCTGAAAACACACACACACTGGTAAAAGAAGAAATATAAACATATAAGTTAGATTACTTTCTGTCTCCTGTCTGCCTTAGAATCATTTTGTTTATAATATATTCTACAAAAATGATAAATGTCCTTTGGCATGTCGCCAGGCAAAAAATTAGGAGTAAAAGCCAAAGCGATTTCTGTGCATGAGGATGAAAACAAACATTAACAACTCAAGTCTCTTTCTCGCCCTCTCTCTCTCTCTGTCACATACACAGACATAACAGACAGCCACCCCAAATGCTTGAGGGCTTTATATTTTACAAGAGCAGCATAAATGGGAAAGTTAATGTAGCATTGAATAAGACTAAGCTGCTGAACTGCAACACTGCCTTGAGCTTCTGAGCATATTGCATCATTTTTCTTCACCAGCAGGTTACCATTAAATTTGAATTTGTTGGAAGTTTTGCAGTATCATTTACAATGCACCCACGCTCAATAACCTTTTGTTTCAATGCAAATGGTATGCCTCTGAGAGGGGCTCCATAAATATTTGAACAAGAGCCCAGAATTCAATCCAACACATTTTGTCATGGGTACTTCTGCTAAGGTTCAGTCAGTTTTATGACAATCTGTACTTGAATACTGTGACCTTTTCAGTCACGGCCAAACTATATTTTCATTTGACAATATCTATAATTTAAAAAACAATTTTTGAACATGTTCAGTTTTTCTGTAGTAGTTCTGAAATCAAACAGAACAAATGAACGGCGTCTAAGAAACTTAAAAACTGGGGCAGTGAACAATGCCTATGTACATCCATTCTATATCATGAAGTAAATCGATACGAGCCGCAGTGCATAATCTTCCATGAAGCCATGAAAAAAGAAACCAAATGTAGCTGCTTATGACATCTGTTGTTCTGAGTGGAAGCTCTTTGAGCTTTACTGCAAGTTAAAGACATAAAATATAGCCGTAAAAAGTAATTATGTAAGCTAGAATAATTTTCTTGACAACGGTAAACGTGGTTTAAGATATGAAACAAGCCCAATTTCAGCGAACACGGTTGAACATCTGCATTGTATTTTCAAAATGGAATAACAAAACCAAAGCTACTGTTTCAGCAAAGAGGCAAAATTTGTTTTGGCAAATGGTGGGATGTGCAACGTAAATGTAAAAGTGGCAGACTTTATCTTAAGTGCCTGGTCTTGCAGAATGCAGCTCACAGCACACTTAATAGAAGTAGTTACAGTAGATTCATGTTTGGGTGAACATTTTCATATTTTACCGTACATTTTTGCATATGACCTGCATCCAGTGATGTTGATTTTCTTTACAGCTTCACCTGCAAGCAGCAACTGAGACTCAATGCTCAAATTCCCAGCTCTTTGTACAAAATGCAAACGGTATGTGGTAACATTTCTGTTTGCCTAAAATAACTAGCTCTTGATACTGCCACTCCACTCTGCATCTGTGGAAACATGTGGATACAGGCAAGAGGTGGGAGGCAGAGCTGGAGAGCCGGCGGTTATTTTAACAGGGCCCATGGGGAAGTCTGCAACTACCACCAGGTGCTGGGCTGTGTTACTGAGAGGGTCAATGAATGCCTGGACAATACTGCAGAAACACCCCAACCCCCTTCTTCCCCTTCTTCTATCCCAGTCTGTCGGACGACCGGCCAATCAGCTGTCCCCAGGGGATTAAGCTACTCCACACTGTAATTGCGTTTGCTGACCCGATCGCTGACCCTATCGAATCCTGGGAAAATTAACTGGTAGTCCAATACCATCACTGCAGAGTTTTGTGAACAGGTAACTTTTGTCCTCTAGGCTGGACCTAACGTTGAGCTGCTATGGCTCATGTTAAAGACTTAACATGGCCCATGTTGGTCCGAAGGTGAACTTGTTCAAGTGTGAGGGCTTACCTCTGGGCCAGTGCCCCCCAGGCACCGTGCTTGTTGGTGAGGATGTTGACAATTTTCTGCTTTAACTGGTTGGCCGTCACATGGTCTCTGTGTTTAGCAGCACTAATCAGGTGGTCACACATCTTCTCTTCTTCTTTTCTGTCGGCGGCATATTGGGCACAGTTGGACTAATTTGAGATTTAAAAAAGGAAAAAAGAAAAACACAGTGTTAACCTCGTTGTAGATGTATGGCTTTCCGTACAGTATCCGCTGCCAAAAGCGTGTGTTTGGCATTGTACTAATAGCATTAGAGAATGTTTTACTTGAATAAAGCCAGAATAATATATCCCTCTAATGGAGCATTTGTCACACTGAAGAATGTTATGGCTTCATTCAACACACTTGAGTGCATAAAGATATTAGTGGACAGCTGAGATATATATTTTTGCTCCCTTGGAGGAGTGTAGTAAATCAGGGCTAGCACATAAAGGCAGTCCATTCCCTAACTGCGGACAGATGAGACTCCCTGCTAGGTAGCCATGGATGGTGCTATTAGAGTAGAAGGGAAAATAGTCTAATAGATCCACAAAGAATATAGTCTGTCGAGGTTAACAAAGCTACAGTGCCATTATGTAAAGGAATATGTTAATGTGCCCTGGTATAGGAATGGTGTAAAATGTAAATAAGCTGCCATTTTCTATAACAAAATGTACCATAAGGACACGCCGCTTTCTGTAACTTGCAAAAATAAAATTAATATTTAAATATTGATGACACAATAGTCCAAATAATATGGCGATATTGGTTTTAAATTAATTTCTAGAAGTCAGTGCAACTCTCTGAGTGTTCCAGGTGGCTAAAAGTAATCTAGAGGAGCACATCTGACTTTGCTGCTAAAACAAGATTGTCTTACTATGCCACCCTGGGGGAGCTCTTGCTAATATTCAAAATCTAATTTGCTAACAGAAGCTGGAAGTTAATTGAATTTCCTGCTTCAAATTTGAATTCTGTCAGATATTATACTTCAACATATTCTTCATAAGGCAGATAACTCAATATCTGCTTGTCACCTCACATTACCACGTGATGCTGTGACAAATATCAAATGTTATTTATCACTTTAAAGCATATGACGCTTCGCCCTGACACCAACTTAATTGTAAAAATGTCTTATCTGTGTCCCGAATCTTCAATCTTGGAGAGTGGGTAATAAAGTAATGTCAGACTTAGATGAAAAGTGTAGGCTGTCTGGAGTTGGCAGACAGAACGGATGGGGCCAGGTACACTTCCCCCTTCTCCTGACATTGCATATCTAGCCGTCTCTTCCAGTTTATCTAGCAGGTCAAGGATCCTCAAGAACTGTATATCAAGCAGCTGTTTGAGAATGGCTGCTTTTCCCAGATAAGAAACTCATCACTCCTCACATGTACAAGCCGCTAACAGAAGTGGTGGAAATATGTGTGGTGTCTGTGTGCAGGTTTGTGTGATTACACACAAATACATATATATATATATATATATATATATATATATACACGCCTTGTGATATTCTTTAATGACCATACAAGCTATCAATCTCTGTAGCATTTATTTGCTCCATGTGCTATTCTGCTGACTAGCTTGCACTGAAAAATACATGTTTTTCTTTTTGTATTTTCTATACAGACAATCATCATTGGAAAATAAAAGCTAAATACTCATCACAGCAAGAAGAAATTACTTAAACCTTGTTAGCTTTTCCTTCCATGTCTCAAATAGGACTGGTTTTATGTGGGTGGGCTACATACAGACTCAGGAGGTTATCCCCCGAGTTGGTTGGCAAAAGCTTACATCAAAATCCTAAATTAATATTGCTTGACTTTTCCTTTGCCACCAGTAATTCAATTATTTTATAGGAATTGTAAGGGTGAGGAGTTAATCCTCAGAGGGACATGATTACTGAGTATATACAGTTGAATGGCTGTTTTATACTAATAGGATTTGTTTAGACTTCATTAGAAGATTGACAAAATATTCTAGTGTTACCGCAGATGATAACATTTCAATTTGGTGAACCAGTGATCTGCAATAGTGCCATTCACTGTTGATTATGCTCTCGTTTGACTTTAGCATTTTATTTCAGATGCAAGAAAGTTTATACCTCAAACTCAGCGTGTTTGTGGACGTCCTCTGCTCGCTGTCTGTTCAGGATGAACTCCGCCTCGTTGGCAACCCGAACTATGTGGTCCTTCATGGCATGGCAGAGCAACCTTTAACATTGCAGAGAGAGTTTCATATACATATTCACCATTAATTAGTAAATATATCAATTCTATTAGCTAAGATCTGTTGTAATGCCACTCCTATGGAAGGAGCAGGGTTAAGGCAAATATAGCTCGTCAGGATCGTGCAGCATTCTGCTTGAGCAGACTAGTAAACAGCATCATTTGTCTGTGTTATGTTGCAACGCTGAAGGTCAGTGACAGATCCCTCTGTAGCATTAAGGAGGGAACAGAGTGTCATTAGAGCGTTGAAGCCTGTCTGGCATACTCCTGATTGACCGAGCGTCCCTTCCCACTGACCGGAACGCCAACCCAGTGCCTGTATTGCTGACAAGTCGGGCCGTGAACAACTTCTCACATGGTTGACTCTGGAGGCTACGTGGTCTTCACCCACATTCACATTTAAATTCCAGTATCTTTAATAATTGAAAACACCCTGGCTATTGTGTGTAGATTACATGCCATTTTACACACCATTAGGCTAGCTTTGTTTTAATTAAAGCATCCCCTGTTCCTCTCCAGTGCTTGATACAGATTGTAATTTCCCTCCTGTCCTAAGGAGAGGCAGTAATCCCGAGGCTGCATTCATCAGCTGCTCCTGCCTCTTTAACTGTTGACAAGCACTCATTAATAGACAGACGCTGACTGTCCAAAGACAGAGGCTGACAACGCCGAGCTTTGTTTTGAAACCAAGAATAGATGAGAAAGCAAGTTGATGAGTGATATTTGGGGATGGAAAACAATAACGCTCTCTACCACACTTTTTGCGTTAATATTTCTTAGATTGGTTTTCACCTAAAATCACTGACGCTCCCAGTTGAAAACCTCTCCTTGTCTGACGGTTGTTCGTGTACAGTAAATAAAATAATAACAACACAAAAACAGTTTGGAGAATTGTAAAACTGGTCTTTGGAAGATTTGAACATGTCATAACCAGACTGTATTTCAAACCATTTTATGTCGAGTGTCTCAAAGCACCATATATTTATAGAGGTCTTAACAGAGCTGTACACAGAAAATATTAGGGCATGTATTTGTAAATGTTGTATTAACATGGATGGTGGCTTACAGCTACAGCCATGCTAGAGAGGAGCAGTGGTAATAATGAAGTAAAGGGATCAGTTTGATTTCAGTAATTTCAGGGCTTTAATCAGCGCATTTTTTATGTGTTTGATAGCAGCTTTGCATTCAAACAGCTGCACCATGAAAGAGAGGTACAGCAGATACAACGACTTTGGCAGCCACACCTTGTAAGGCAAACAGATTTACCAGACTCTAGCTTCCTCTAGATCTGTCTAGTTAAGCAGATCACGTGCGCAGAGACTTGAGTAAGACTGGGAAATTATGGATCTGTCAGCAGCACCCTGGACAGCGCCGTGTGGCCCTACTGACTGAAGCTCTTTGTTCCAGAGCCAGCAGGGGACTCAGAGAAGCCTGGCTGGGCAGCAGCAAGTGCCCAGGCCTTCTCTATGCCTGGCCAGATGGGTCAGCAGATGGGCAAGGAGGCTGAGCCGCCCCTGATCTGCTCTGCGGAAAACCCTGAGTCTGGCCACACCCAGAACCGAGAGGAAGGGGGAGGGAGACAGAAAGAGAAACACAGACACTGGGATGTACAGTAAAACAGGCAGAGACAGAGATATAAGAAGACAGACAACATGAGAGGGTGACCACACTCTAGTGTTGATATTCTTACTTAATTCAGTCACCACAATCTGATTTACCATTACCCCCTACAGAGGTTTGGAGCTAATCTATGCCTTGCTACTTGGTCCAACAGCCTTGGACCAATGCATACTGATAACAGAAGGATGAACAAACTACTGCTTAGCTGAGTGATTTAACATTATGCATTACGGTGAATGGATACATTACCTTCCTTCGTTGATTAGCTCAATGAAGGCCAGGCCAGCGTTCTTCTGAATGGAGTTCTGCCATTCCTGAAATGTAAGAATTTGTGATGCGTTACTTACAGAAGTTGTGTTTTTGGTTTTGTTTTTGGGCTGTAAATGGTTCTGAAGGAAAACCCAACAAAATTGCATCCTTATAATCGTTATTAGATGTGGGTTTAAGAAAAGATCTTGTCAGTATGGCCAGTTTTCCCCCCAAAAGAATCAGAGGCAGTAAAGCTAAAAGGCTTGGCAATGGAGACCAAAAGTAAAAAAAAATTAATGTAAATTTAAAAAAGGAGTATGAGTACCAAAATGCCCCTTTGATCCAATATGCACCAAGGTCTTTCAGAAAGGCATGACTCACACACAAGAATCACCATCCAAATTGCATATTTCAACTGCAATTTAGATGACATTTCATAGCTTGTAATTCAAGAAGGTAAAGAAAGCTTTTAGTTCATATATCCTTTGAGGAAAAAAAGTGATGGCTATAAAAAGCTGAAATCCTGCACAGCATGTGTGACCATCCTTTCTTCCTCTGTGAAAAGATCTGTAAACACAGAAGAGAAGTAATTGTGGGATGAAACTGTATCCTCTCACTTAAATACAGCCATTTCCCCTGTCCCTTACAGTGACAGATTACGGAGCAGCCTCACCGAGCCCTGCAGTGTACGCCTGGAAGGGATCCGAGCCCTGGGCCAGAGTGCCAGCACTTGCTGTCTCACAACATGCTCTGGAAATGATTAAAAAGCAGTTTGAGAGCGCGCCTTTCACTGTGGGAAATTCAGCTCTCCTCTACCCTCACTGAGGTGCAAATGGAGGAGAAAACAGAGAAGGCCACAGTTCAAAAGAGGAGGGAAAACAGAGGGAAATGAAAGGAAAAAGGTTTTCATTCCAGACGGCTACTAATGTATATGATACTCAAGGCTAGTCTGTATATAAGGAGCCTTTGGAATATTGACTACCCATTTAAAATGTGCAGTAATTAATATTATGTCCAAAAGAAATATATATATGGAGATATATAATCTGTAGTCGTACATGCAAAAACAGTGCAACACACTGCTTGTTCTGTGTCAAAGTCTGGACAAGGTATGTTGTTGTTATTCTTGTGCATAGTTATACCAGAATAACTGACATTGACATTATTATGTATGGGCATGTGTTTTTGTACACGGTTGTCGTGCCTGACACATAGCGGTCCACGCAACAATACACAGTCTGACCCTACGATGCGTTAAATCAGGGAGATGGTGCTGACAAACTGCTGAGCATCTGGTCTCCAAATGTTCCCGTGACCCCCTTCCTCTGCTACAGTATCTGCCTGGAACAAGCTGTTCTTGATTTGGACAGGGATCATGTAGAGCCCGTCTTCTGAGGTTCCACTTGCACTATGCTCACGTGACAAAAATAAATACGGAAATCAAGGCAGATGTGACACTTGGGCATTGCCAAGAAAATGGCAGCAGGTCAGCGGAGGTATAGCATGAACTAGTCAAATTTGCTATCTTGTCTGAGGTATGCTTGTTGACAGCTGAGATAGCACTTCAGAGGCTCTCTTTTTTCTTGTCTTTTTCGCTGGAGAACAGAGCTCCCAGAGGAGGCTGCCTTTGATTGCAGAAATTTTAAAAAGTCCTCTGCTGCGCCTTTTGAAGGGAATTAGGCCTGACGTGCAGCTGCTTACAGAGAAGTGATCCTTGATATAAATGCAGACCATGATCACAGTGCAGCACCTCTGGAAGTTTGTTTAGTAGCTTGGATATGAAAAACTGGGATTTAAACCTGCATTAACTGAGCTTTTGGCCTTTTCAGGGCAAAAAAGTTCCACAGCAAACTGAAAAAAAGCATTGGCTTATAATCGCCCTATACTGTTGTTATGACTAACTTGTGATTCTCTTACTATTTCTCTCAGTCTTAGTCTTTTTTTTAAGGTGACCTGACAAAAGTTAGTCCAATTGTAACTCAATTTTCATCTTAGGTTTAGTTTTCACAAACGAAGAAAAAGAAGAAAAATAACTTTGCAAGCCTCTTGTTAACACTGTGTGTGGTGTCGGATAGTCTTTATACAGTTTGTTTACCTGAGCTTGTTGGCTGAAAACAAAAACACAATAAACAATACAGTAAATGTGTGTGTAAAACCAAACAATTTGCTAAAAGCGGCTGAAAAGCTCTAGAGCCGGTGAATTCTTTGACACACAACATGCAACACTGGGAAATGTTGGGAGAGTCAGGGATGAGGCTGTAGGTTCAACTGGGGCAATGGTACCATTCATCTATTTTTGAAAACCCCACCACCTTTTTGTGGATCCCACAACTCCCATCCCAGAAAACAGCTTTCCGGCCTTGAGAAGATTTTCTCTCCTCCCACTTCCATCTTGCTGAAATTCAGCAGGGCACTAAGTATTTGTGGTGTTTCAATCCAACCTGTCAGTGTGCGGGAGCCTTTTGCTTTTATCTGCTCTGCTTTGCTCTGTTATACTCTCCACATCTGGAGGCCTTCCATCACTAAATCTCTGTGGCTCCACTCTAGATCCCCCCTGTATGTTTAAGCTGTTACAAGAAACAGAGCTGCTTGACCTTTTCATTCAGCTGCCCAGGCTGAGGAGAGACACACAGTGTCTGCAGCCGTGGCCAGCCACGCGATGATTGCTGTGATTAGTATGCATAAATAAGAAAAGGCAGATCATTAGCACTGATTCATTCATAAAACTGACAGGTCACAAAACAGAGAGAGACAAAAGGTCAGCTAAGTGCCCTCCTTGCTGTCTTAAAACATTAATGGTGAAATATGTGAGGGATACGTTGGAGTTGGCATTTTATAGTGATGTCAGCAAACCTCATCCTGCATCTGACTTTCTGTCCTTTTTAGAAAGCACTTGCGATACAGTATGTGATACCAAAGACATTTATTATGAGAATATTGTAGTGTAATTATATAAATATAACATATTTGCTCATGATGAAACAGCTCCGCAGAGCAGCTTTGTCACCTGAAAGAAGTAATATGGAAGGCACTGATAACAATTATCCATCATTACAGTACGATTGTTAAATCATATTTGCAGGCAACATAACTGGATCCAGTACTGATTGTGCAGTATTAGGATACAAAGTAATGCCTCATCTCTACTTGAAAGGTTGTAGAAGGACACCAAGCTATATGGTCCAGTTTCAAGGCCTCACTGTCTGATCAATATCTCAGCCTGGGTTTCATCCCTAGAGCCCCTAATGGCAGGAAACCTCTGGAGCCGCAGTAATGCTATCTGTGTAAAGGGGGGGTGGACTCAGAACCTTAACAGCATGCTGACGCTCTCATCTGCAATAAATCCTAGGAAAAAGACACTTCCCACAGATACTCTACAGACAGAAAAGCAGTGCAAAACGGAGCCAGTCAAAAACCTTCAAAAAGAGCAAAAATAACTCAATGCTGGCTGCCCCATTTTATGTACGTTTCTTGGAGGACAGCCTCTGAATAATGGCAGAGGCTGAGCTCACAGCTGAAGAGGGCTTTGGACTGCGGATACCACGGAGCGCACATAGTGGCAATCCACCTCCTCAAGGCTCTGGCCCTATAGTCTGGATCCACAAAGAGGCACCAAGTAATGGCTTCCTTATGGGCTCCCGACGCAAGACTGATGGGCTGACAGAAGGTATGTTAAATATCTCCTGTTCTAACTGCTACATCGGGGCTTTGACCTTTTCTAAAACAAGGGCTTAACAAGAGATTCAGAGGGTCAGCTTGGAGGTGATCAGTCACTAGCAGCGTTCCATGAGGTGGGGCTCATTCTCCAAAGGAGGGCTCGGGATTAAAGCTCTGGGGTGTTGTAAGAAAGTCAGTGGATTCTCAGAAAGCTGTATGTGTCTGTGTGTCGTCATCAGTTTGGACAATTCGCTTAAGCAACTTTCTACACAAAAAATACGCTGATAAGCAAAGCTTCAGCAGAGATTATATAACTTGTTTTCTGGAATAAAACAGTGCCCTTAACTCCATCTAACCAATCGTTAACCATAAATGTATGCATTTAAAAATATCTGTAGTTTTGGATAAAGACTGGACCTGTTTTTTGTGTTCACAATATATCTTTTAAAGAGTTACAGAGGTGAGTGAAATGGACTATTGCACTGACGATGTTCAATTTGCCAGATTGTACAAGGTGTCAATTTATAGTCAGCGAGAGGTGAAACCAGCTCCTAACACATCTCCACATACTGTTGGCAGAAAATATGTTATCAAGAGAACCATAGCAGTGAAAGGCATATTACACAGGGAAAGGAAGCGCTAGATGGGACCTAGAGAAAAAGACAAAGAGAGGCTGGGAAAGACAACTGTGAAGAGGAGGAGAAAGAAAGAAGCTCACCTGAGAACAAAGCAGCATGACGAGCTCCACCACCGAGGTGCATGACTTCATACACACTAGACCTGTAGAGACAGAATTAGAAATTAACCATAAAAGGTTATTGCATAAGTATTGAACACAGAGTTATGGGTATAATAATTAGTTATTTTATCATTTTTGTGGCAGGTCAAGATAATACTTTAAAAATAAATATTCTGATTTAAATTTCTGACCTACAGTATAGAAGTTGGACGAACCAATGATGTTTTTGGCAGCAGGTACATTTTAAGCAGAGTGACAAGCAGTTTGCAAGTCCCCTAAATTGCGCTTCCAATTTGCCCATCCCAAAACTCTAAAACTTGCATCTGCACAGAACGGATGCACACATGTACCTGCGAGCACCCCCTCCACATACACACATCTAACCTTCACACATGCCCCCACACACACTCACTGAAGTGAACACAGACATTCACAGCTTCTTCCCTCATCTCCATTCTGTAGACGGTGAGCCGCAGAAGCCGACAACTCTCTAATGAAACAAGGGCAGGTGTGAAAAGCTCATTTGCAGAAACAATGGCTGCAACTGGTCTCGTATTCTGCACCTCCAGCTCCTTCTGTTGCACTTGGCGAGAACCATTAAAAGGTGCAGTCGTTAGTAAAGGAAAGAACGCAACTCTCTAGGACTCATTATAAGGCTGGCAGGAGTATAACTCTGTGCCAAACAGCTGGCATTGTTTCTTGGATTGCAGGGTGTCAATGAGAGAATAGAACTAAATATTCCTAATCTATATGGATCCATTGAAAACTTAAGAGAGTTACATGACAGTACCTTTTGTGGAGGAAAACAGACTTGACGCTGTATAACTTAATGACATAAGCAACAGTATCTGCACCCTACTGAATCTGCACTGATGCAGTTCTACATAAAATGATGAAAATAGCCATAAAGCTAAAAATTCTCTATTCAGTTGTAATTTATATCAAAATGTCATATTTATATTAAAGGCACAATCTGTTGTCCAAATGTACAGCAAGACAAATTGTAGCCACCGAAATTCAAAACACAAGACTGGAACCTGCAATGACCCTTAAAATGTTTGACAGGTCTTTTAATACAGAGACTAACGCTGGACGAAAACAAAACCTATAAGTTAATATCATAACTTGATATTAACATTCAATGGACATATTTTTGCTTGTGTAACTACTATACAATATGACACAGAAAGCAAAATATTCCAAACATGGCATGGATGGATCTTTTGGTCGCTGATTCTACATCCATCTCTATGCATGAGCGGAGACTGTCCGAGGGAGCGTATTGTAAATACTCTGAGAGGATGTGACCCTTCTCTTGTACATAGAGTGCCACGGCTGACCTCTTGTTATAGCTGTGACATGCTGAGCCATAAGTCAGTCCAGTCTGACACGGGAGTCAGGTGGCCAACTGACCCTGGCCTTGTGCTGGTAGACAAACTAAATGCATTCTATTTAAACACAGCCTGCCAGTCCTTTCCTGTAAAACAGGGCAGGGTTAAGGCACGGGTGAATGTGGCATTGTGGGGCAATGTGCCGGCAGACTGGGCCACTCAGGGGACAGCAAGAAGCAGGCGGCAGCCATCACAACAGCAGCAGTGTTCACACACAGGCCTTAGCCACCAACTCCAAGTGCAAAGCTTAGGGGTGCACTCAACATAATTGCAGCAGTGACCACATGTCTGCAGGGGGGTTGAAGGAATAGGGTGAGGCAAAGGGGCACACGGGGCACAGGGGGGCTCGACCCCGGGCCATCTAAGGAGTGATGGATAGCTGGTAATTACTGGTAAATGGAGCGCCTTTGCACTACAGCACAGTATTTCAACTGTGAGCCTGGGAAGGGCCAGGAAGAAAAGGAGGAAGAGAGGGAAGAACAGCAAAATTAGTTCAACCATTTGAACACACACACTGCAACTAGAACAGACCTGAGAGGCTCGATAGAGTTACAGATTTAAAACGCATGCGGTAAATCTGCGCGTTTGTTTTGTCTGATAAACCGGCTCTAACCCATGTCAGGGTGCACTATTCACAGAGCCCGACAGGGTTAAACATGTCTGGTGAGGTGGACTGGGGCCCAAGCTGTCTATCTACGACCTTGTTTGTGGGGTTACACTCTCAGCTCAGCTCTGGTTTGTCAGCTTGGTCAGTCTGCTGACAGACTTTGAGTGAAAGGGTAACAGACATATTCACACTTGTCAAGGCTATGCTACCTGATTTTTCATTCCATTCCCCCGAGCTTGAGTGAGTAGCCTTAGCCACATGCACATGGCTTACTCACATGGCTATTTACATATGTACTCTCACCGGCCACTTCATTAGGTACACCTGTACAGTGTAATACAATCCAATACAACAATCCAATGCTACTTTTACAAAGCTTATCGTTTTTCAGTTTTTGTTGACACTTACAGAAAGGTAATACTAATTCTACTTTATGTTTATTACTGAGGTCATAGTGGGTGGTGGTGTTGTACTGGTGTGCATTGTATTGACAGGTGTTTCTAATATTCTGGTCCTCTCATGTATGTAAAAGGGGTGGCCAAAATATTAGAAACACCTCTCAATATAATGCAGTCCCTCCAGTTGAACACCACTGCAAACTCCAACCTCAATAATAAACATATGTAGTCAAATTAGTACCTCTCTGACAGTGTCTATCAAAACTGAACATTATTATCTTTAGAAAGACAGAATTCATGGCAGAGCTGTTGTATTGGACCACATTAGATTGTACAAGTGTACCTAATGAAGTGGCCGGTGAGTGTATGTATGGCATATGCATGATGTATGGAGGAAAAACTGCGGAACTTTACTGACTAGGATGGAAAGGTTTTGAAAAAGCGGTCAATAAAACTTTAAATGTCCTTTTAACTGTTGTATTAAGGGACTGTTTATACACTATCAAATAAATAAGACCCTGCTCATGAGTAAGCTTGCCGAGGTTGATTAATTTTAACACCAGTAACACATCCTGATAAAAAGGAAATGACTTTAAATTTCAGATCTAGCTACTTAATTACAAAAATAAGCTAAGCAAAGCTGAATATAAGATTTGATATTTCAACATTTAAAACACTATAATATTGCCAGCAATTAAATGTTGTTTTCTTTATTTATATAGCACTATTAACAACAACCGAAGTTGACCAAAGTGCTTCACATAGTCAATTCATAAACAAACACAATTTTATCTTAAAAATCGGCAGGGATGTGGCGGACCTGGTGGATAAAGGTAACTCATTCCAGAGTCTCGGCCCAGTTACCGCAAAGGCCCGGTCGCCTTTGTGTAACCGGGTTTTCCTGGGCACTACGAGTAGATTTTGGTTTTCTGAACGGAGTGATCTTTTAGGATTATATGGGAGCAGTGGATTAGTGAGATATGGTGGAGCCCGGTTGTGTGAAGATTTAAAAACGAATAATACAATTTTATACCGTACTGGTAGCCATTGTAGCGAGGCTAATATTGGGGAAACATGCGCGCACTTCTTTACAGGGAGTTGCAGAAATCCATTCGCGATACGACGAAAGAATGAAGTATTCTCTCGAAATCTGCATGTGATAAAAAAGGTTTTACTTTCAATGTAACTGGCAGTGTAAACACTATACAAATAAACCATGCTCAGGAAAGTGGCCACATGTCAGGCAACTTCTTCCAGGAAGCGGCTTTAATAAAGTCACAGGAGCCTGCTGTCATTCTCTGCATTGACTTCTGAAACTAATATCGTATTAGCTTACAGTTAAAAGAAAAGACTTTGGCAGTGAGTAAAGGCAGAGATATCATTTCACTTTATGCAAACTGCAAGTCAAGAGACTGGAGGCCACACACATATATTCTGCAGTGCGCACACACAGACAAACATCTGCCGAGACACTCACAGTCACACACACACACACACACACGTGAGTGGCGGCAGTGTGTTCTTGTGAATACAAGCCAAAACAAGTGTTGGAAATAGAATGGCAGTGCACACACATACAGGCAGACGGTCCCTGAGGTTAGGCACAAGTAGCACTGTGAGAGACTGCCAACCTGGGGCCCGAGGAAGGCACTGGGAGCCGTCACACAGTAACCAGGAAATAAGACTAGAGCCCAGAGTGGAGTGCAGCAGAAGGATCACATACTTCTGCAAACACTGTGCATAACTGAGCCAGTCAGACCAGCACTTAAATATATGCGACGTGACTGCTGTAATGCTGTATAAAAGAAAATTATGAGACTGTTATGTAAAGACATTCATCTTTAAGGCTGTTTTATTGTGACATAGAGCACCAAGCCTGTGCTGAAACATCCAGGATTCCAAGTTTTACTTGCAGTGCTATGTCACTTTAACATCAACAAACCATTATTGCATTATCTCTGAGACATTACTGGAAATTTAACAAGGCCTCTGTAAGCATCTACACTTCATTTTACTTTTTATTTAAGTGGATTTGGATTGGACTTTGCAGAAAATCTCCTGCGTTCTTAATGGCACCAAACAGAAAAAAGGTCACTGTGCTTCCAGTGTAAACACAGCTTAAGCTTTCAGATTTTTCCCAATGGCAAAACGCCTAACTAAAATCACTTCCCATAAGTTAATTCTGAAATAAAATAAAAACATTTGACCTGTGGTCAGGACTGTGAGGAGATGGACCAACGAGGCACAGCTGGACTTACAGTCCCCATCTAACACCAACCAACAGGCTGAGATGTGATCTTAGTTTTGAGAACTAAAAATATCACTGGCATGAGGCAAAGGCCACCAATTAATTCAACATTCATTTCAGTGTGACATTTGTTCTGACTGTGAAACACTGATGTTTAAAAATACTACATCTAGGAATAATCCTCAATATGAGGAGTGAACCATGAAGAAAACAAAACACACAGACATCACAAGATGAATGAAAGGGAAATCAGATTTAATCAGACTGTGACAGACCCCCAGCTTGTGTGCAAAACAGTGACTCTCCTGTCAACACCTACTACTGCATATGCATCCATCAATGAGACAGCCAGTGGAATACATCCAATGGTACGGTGGTGGGGACAGGACTCCACACACAGCGAGGGGAATAAAATGCCCTATAAAACTCTTTACCTTCTATGAGCAGCTCCTGTCCATGGCTGCCCAGCAGGGTGCGTGACAGAAAGGGTGCAAAGTCCACAAAGGTCTCTCTCAGCAGGGGGGCCACCTTCTCCAAGGCCCTCTCCAGCTTTGTAGTAATGCTGTCAAAGAAAACATATAAAGACAGAAGTCACAAAGGGAAATTAGACACCTGAAACAGAATAAAAATGTAAAGGAGGTAGCGTTGTGGCCTTCCATCAAGGGTAAGGCAGGAAAAGAACAGTGAGAGCCTCACAATCGACCAAATGCACACAGCTAACAGCAGCTAGTGTGGAGCCAGACTGAGAGTCCTGGTGGGTGCAGAGGGTAACTAACAAATTTCAGAGGATGCAAACCAAGCTGGATATCCATGAGCATATGCTTCCAATCACTGGAGATGTTAGTGAGAAGAGAAGATTTTATGTTGTTAAAACATTTTTTTGCATTCAAAGAGGATTTCTCACCAGTTGTTTGCATTCTTTGTTGTGCCATGTTACCAGGCTTGCACATGGGATCACAGTTGTTCAACACTGCAGAGGGAAGTTCCTTATCTTCCACACACTCACTACATGCTGCTGACTGACATTATCTAAGCACCGCAGAGAAACTGGGAGCTGGAAGCATGCAGCCATACAACTCACACTGTATACAAGCAGAGATACGACTCAAGCTGCAACATATCTCTGTGCTCCTATGTGTACACACACAGAAACTAGGCAACATGAGAAGAGTAGAGGCTTGTTTTCCCAGCTAAGATGGGCAGAAAGCAGCAGGATAGAGAGACACACAGAGAGAGAGAGAGAGAGAGAGAGAGAGAGACAGTGAGAGGAGAGAAAAGGTCTTGTTTAGGATTTTTAGGAGTGTGTAGTGTAATCTGCCTCCAGCACCTTGGGAAAACACAGCAGAGGGATGACAGACTAGCATAAAAAGAAGGGTGCAGGGGGGTCTAGGTGGCCAACATAAATGTCAATGCCTAAGACATTGGCCTGCACCTCTGGACGCTGCCTCTAATCCTGACAGGGAGCAAAAGCTCAGGAGTTTCAGTCCCTGACACAGTGGACACTGGTCCACTTCACAAAAGGCACTAAAATAAAGAGAAAAATTAAACCACAGGCAGTTTGTGCTTCATGTTGTGTTGTGAAAAACAGTTCATGAACTAACTATGAAATTATAATTCTAAAATATCTAATTATAAATGTATTTATTTGTTATTTTCAGTTGACTGGAGCAGGCAACTCAGCTTGGTTGTTTTTTCCCCAACCAAAATATAAGTTAGACATCAGCAGACTCCGCATCGAGATAGTACTATCATTGACTTCACAGTTACGCTAAGTGATGTCGGTTACTGCTGCCATGGCAACTGAATCTCTATTCCTCTAGCAGAACACATTGAGGCAAAGAGAAAAAGAGAGAGACTCTGGAGAAAGACCTGGTCTCTCAGCAGTCAGTGGGAAAGCAGGACTAAGGACCTCTGTCACAAACTATTAGAGCAAGTGAGGCAGATGAGTCAAGGTCACAACAAGACATACACACAGAAATACACAAATGTACACAAAGAATTAGGCCAAACTTTGCCACAGTGTTCACAAAAATACACCTCTGTTTTATTTGTGGTATTTCGGTTCAATTTTGAGCCAATTTCTGAATTTACCAAATCGAATAAACCATCGTTCATTAAAAGTGAGCATGTAGAAATCTGAGTTATCAGTCAAATCAGATCAGGTGAAATAAACCAATCAGTTCAAAGGAAAGGCAAAAACATAAACGATAGAAAAACAACAGAACATTTTGAGGAAAAGATGTGTTTGAAAGATTAGCTTCACACTTCACTTTACGTATGAGTAGATTTTATACAGAAGTCACACAATTCGAATAGAGTGAGTTTACTAACACCGGAAATGCGAGCATGGGAGAACAAAGAAGGCCCTGTTGTACCTCATGTTTTCCACCGTGTCTTCAGGCATGGGGGCCACCGCCTGCACGGCCGGCAGATTCTTACTGGTGGCTCCGTTGACAAAACTGGAAGAAGAGGAGGTAGACGGGGCTGCATCGGTGGCTCCTGCAGGGAAGACCAAACAGAAGCTTGCGACATTGGTCTGTCCGGTAATTAGAAATATGTATGTCTTTAATAATCTAATTAAAACATTAATTATATCTAATTAATAATAATTTTACAGAGGGGTGAGGATTGACTTTTAAGCAACAACAACACAAGTAAAGTAAATTAGATTTTAAGAATTTTTAATACTACTAGAGTTATGTTGTTAAAGATTACATTTAAAAGTGAATCTTAAAAAACATTAAATATGCTGACTGAAATTACATTTCAGTGTCACCTCCAGGGCCTGTAAATTTATGTAATGGCACACACACTGAAATAATTGAAAGACAAAGAAGAAAGAATGGCAAGTTATAAAAACCAGCAGCAATCTGGCCCCTGACAGTGGACTTCAGCAGTCAGAGCAAATTTCATCCAAGCCAAACAGATGAAAACGTGGTAAAAATGTCAAATGCAGCAAATCTTTAACTGAATCCAAGTGTACCGAAGATCGTCGTTCAAACTGGTGCCAGCAGCCACATATGGAACTATTTTGCTTACTAAGACGACAAAGATGAAGAATCAAAAGAAATATCAAAACAATATCCGTGTCAAATTTGTACATATTGCACTTAGTTTTGGTATCAAAGCCAAAATTAGGTTATCTTGACAGTAATATAAAGGTGAGCCCTGAGGCACATCTTCTTGGCAGCATAGACCCAAGTATAAAATCATTATGACTATCCTTGTGAGAGGTTAAAACCAGAGTGAGTGAGATCATGGGGTTTGGGTGAGAGACTGTGTCTTGAGCTGAAAGCACACTTTGACTTGGATACATTTCTCAGATTCCAGCAGAGGGGCTCAGAGAGGAGTTTTCTTTTTTTTTTTTTTTTTTGTAAATGGAGCACATTAACAAGGCGTTGGAGCTCCTAATGGTTCTTGGTGTTAAGTGGGTCCTTTCAGAGGCTACAGACTACAGGATCCCTGAGTTGGAACAGGCTCAATGCAGCAGAGCCCGAGGAGAAGCAACGTGACGGCAGGCGAAGGGAGAGAGGGCTCGGAGTCAATCAGACAGGAACACACGCTTCACAGAAAAGCCATGTGTGCAAATTATTCACACTTTTGTGAAGGCATTTGTATAATTTTAAAAGTCAGGTTGGTTAAAATGGAGCCGTTCGATTTGGTTGCATCAGGAGGAATCATAGAACAGCAGGGTTTTTCTGGCAGTGCACAGAGCTGCCGCAGACACTGATAGGAAGGTAAAGAGGGCCATCTAGTGGTAACAACAAGCCCCTGCACAAGCATAAAGGATCACATGATCCAGCAGAGGCAAAACACATACTTTCTATTCTTGGAATGGCATCAAAGACAGAAAAAACATTCATTAAAAAGAACAGTATTTACTCAAATTAAGCACTCTCAAATTGCTCTAAAGTAGTATTATTTGAAAATGAACCACATTACGAGGGCTGAATGCAGTATTGTAGCTGTGTCAGTATATTCCAGTAACCTTGTGCGTGACCTACCCGTGGTATTGATCATGCTTTTGGGGGTCGCAGAGGCAGCGGCAAAGATGTTGCCAGCTGTCAGCCCCGCAGAGGTGCTGCTGCTGCTTCCCACTGTGTTAACTGCCAGGCTGCCAGGGGAGGTTTTCTTCACAGGCACCACCACACTCCTACAGGAAACACACACACATTATGTTTCATTCACACAAGCATGTAAAAATGATACTTAGAAAAAATGTTTGAATTCAGTAGAGTTCACATTGTAAGACTATACTGCTGCAGAGTAAACAACAAATGCAAATGGATGCAAAAAGGGCAGCAGAGTGGCATAGGGAAGAGGAAAAGCTGGAGGATGTGAGGTTATGCCCTCAGTTTAGCAAGTATCTTCCCTGCCAAAGTGCCCTTAAGCAATACACTAAATCCCTCCAGGGTGATGTAGTAACTGCAGGTGGTAACAGGAGACTCATATTGTGATACTTCATAGAATTACTCATATACTCTGACTTGATATAATAATTTAAAAAGACTGAGCTAGAACTGGCGAAATACTATTTTTCAGTTTTGTCGGAAGGTTATAGTTGAGCCCGATAATTGAGAGTTGGAGTTTGCAAACTAGCCTGGGATCAGGGGTCAAGATCAAATTAGTCAGACATATAGCAGGTTAGCTTTAGGACAAAAGTTGTCATAGTAAAACTGACTTCGGTAAAGTCAGCATCTGGAACGGAGGTTTTTCAACCATTCTTGGGACAGAAAATCCAAGATTTCCTTAACTTTCGATTCAGCTGTTAACCCCCAGACATAGTGAATAACATAAAATTAATTCATGTTTTTGAAGAAAACAGGAGAATAGAAATTATCTTCATTGTCTGTTACTGCTCTCAGGTCCTGTCAGCATGAGTATACCCTGACGTTAGTCAGGACATTGAAACAGTAAACATCCTGACCTGTTACTCCATCTTTCAGCATAACGCATGCAATACA
Organism: Coreoperca whiteheadi; assembly: GCA_011952105.1. Classification (NCBI taxonomy): domain Eukaryota; kingdom Metazoa; phylum Chordata; class Actinopteri; order Centrarchiformes; family Sinipercidae; genus Coreoperca; species Coreoperca whiteheadi. The sequence goes on from CM022478.1 coordinate 7,950,208, forward strand.
AACACACACACACACACACACACACACACACAAGATACTAAAGTAAATAAACCTGAGGGCAAGAGGCCAGCCAGCCAGCTACTGCACTTTCACTTACATCTGCTCTTACCACTGGTGGCCTTCTGCTGCCCTCTGCCCTGCTCAGAAGAGCTGAAAAGATCCCAGACCCTAATGAGAGGCTCTCCAGGAGGAACTTGGCAGTTGTTACTGACATGCATTTGCATAGCTGCCGTCTGTGTTCGAACTGACAGAACTACAGCTCATTGAGCATGAGAGTCAAGACCTTTCTATTTGGCAATTTGCTCTGTACAGGCATACAGAGCAGCATCTGGCTTTGACGTAAGGTACATGTAGAGTGTGAGGACATATTTGCAGATTATGGCCTATACACTGGAGGTTTGTATGTTCCTTGATAGATCACTTTTCAATATTTTTTTGCAAAACAAACTTTGAAAGTTGAGGTGCAAGAAATCGCACCAACTAACTGAAAAGTCAGAATAAACCATGAACAGTTATGCACATTAAATGAAGGAGGGAACTAAAAATCAGTGTTTTTTTAATGTTTCTTAAATGTTTTATAAGGAAATAAATGGATGAATGGTCGTAGAAACTCCTCTTTACAAATAGTTGTATTTTATATGAAGGGTTTGCAAAAAATGCTTTTTATACATGAAGAACAAAACGCTTTACAATGGTTCAACCAGACTGTCAATTGAAAGGGAAAAAAGATACCTCTGAGCAACGGTTAAATAAGAAATCAGCAGTCATTAGTAAAAGAAATTGGAAGCTTAAGCATTAAAATCTATGCAGATTTGAATAGGAACATGTTCCTGTTTCAGTGTCAAGTGATCAATAATGCCTATAACAAGGTGGAATTAACAGGCGTGTTGCCCTAGCAAAGCTATTCTTAAAACTTCAAAATAGAAATAGTTTAGTCTATAGTTAGTGCTATTGGAATTGGCTCAAGGAATAGCAGCTGAACATACCCATAGTATGCACACTGCAGAAGGTCCAAAGAAAAACAGGTTCTCAAAATATTTAGAGCCCAATTTCACGCACAGTTGTGGTTCAAAAATTATCTAGGGTTATTTACGCTTTTCTGGACTGGAAAACAAATAAAAAAATTGAAACGTATACAAAAGTATTCTCCACTGTCATGCAACACTGTGGGGACATCGACTTTTTATTATTCTCAAACTCTTTCAAATGTAAATAATACATTTGTTGTATAATTATGCAGTTTTTATCAATGTTGAAATCGCCATTATTCAAGGAAAGAAGAAAAACATCAATATAACAGGTGAAATATTTGAAATAATAATAAATAACCACATTTTACAAATTAACAAAAAACAAAACAAAACAAGGGAAACTGATCTAGAGAATACAGTCTTGCACCATGTTGCCTATATTATTTTTCCAAGTCTCAGTGGTATCTGTACTAGCCCCATTTAATTTTGCTGATAAATATTCTATCCATCCATTTTCTGCCACTTCTCTGAGGCCATGGTGGCAGCAGGCTAAGAAATGTAGTCCAGACGTGCCTCTACCCAGCAACGCCTTCCAGCTCCTCCTGGGGGATCCCGAGACATTCCCAAGCCAGATCAGATATATAATCATTCTAGAATGTTGTGGTCTCCTACCAGTTGGACATGCCCGGAAAACCTCCAAAGAAGGTGCCCAGGAGCCATCCTGATCAGAAGCCCGAACCACATCAACTAGCTCCTTTCAACTCAAAGAAGCAGCGGCTCTACTCTAAGCTCACCCTGGATGTCTAAGCTCCTTACCCTATCTCTATGGGCAATCCCAGCCACCCTACGGAGAAAACTCATTTCAGTCCGCTTGTAACCACGATCTCATTCTTAAGGTCACTACCCAACGCTCATCACCATACGTGAGGGTTGAAACGTAGATCGACTGCTAAATTGAAAGCTTTGCCTTCTAGCTCAGCTCCCACTGCACAACAACACTGCGGTCTGGTACACCACCCTCTTTACTGCTAATGCTACACCGTGGTTAGGTTTAGGTTGCCAGGCATAGACGATCTTCTGACCACAACTCCTAGAAGCCGCCGCACAGAGACTCTTAACATGCCTCATTCGGATTCCACGTCCCAAACCTCCCCTGGATTGCATGAGAAAAGGTGGGACTTAAAGACCTAGCAGACAGGGGCCTCAGTCCGACGTTCCCAGCTCACCCTCACTACACGTTTGGGTTTACCCAGTCCGACCGGCAGTCTCCCCCGCCATCTGATCCAACTTACCACCAGGTGGTTATCAGTTAACAGCCCTGCTCCATTCTTCACCCCAGTTTCCAAGAAAGGCAGCCATAGTTCTGATGATAGGACCACAAAGTCGATCACTGATCTTTGGCCTACAGTGTCCTGTTAACCAAGTACACTAATGAATCACGCTATGCTCAAATAAGGTGTTTGTTAATGCCAATCCATGACTAACACAGAAGAAGAGAAGAACAAAGCACCACTCAGGTTCAGATTGGGCAGGCCATCCCTCCCAATCACCCCCCTTCAGGTTTTTTCATTGATGTACACGTGTGCATTGAAGTCCCCCAGCATAACTATAGACTACGTAGGCCATATTCTTTCCAGGACCCCACCCAGAGACTCCAAGAAGGCTGTTTGATGCATAGGTGCAAAAATGATTAAAATGTCTCTTAAACGATTAGCCTGTCAACTTATTGATAAAATAATGAGGGGGCTGCCACCTGCAAGTAACTTCTTTTCTGCTGTACAACCCATGAGCCAGAGATGTTTCTGATGGAGAGTTATATTACAAAAGGGTTCATCAATTAGAGGCATCAATTCTGGATTGCAAGTTAAGTGACAGCTTGTCACACTAGACAAAAAGGTTGTCACGATAAGTCAAAATCTTTCAACTGGATGACATCCCCACATCATATGAAAATAAGTTCCTAGCGAATTTGACGCACATATATTTTGATGTAGTTACCTTTTTCATATGATGTGACCTCACTGTTGTGAGATAACATTCCTCCAGAACCTACTCATATATCTTCATAGACACTGATACATCTGTTTCCAGGCTTTTGTAATCCCTGGACGTGAGAGTGTTTTACCCAGTAAAATTTTAAAGACTGATGAGACATGATGTTTAGAAAGTTTGAGTAATGTCTCAATATGATCATGAAGTGGGTTATCTAGGAGTTGGGAATTGCAGGTCTTGAAATGATCTGCCTCTACTATCCATAATATCACCAAAGAAGGCAGAGAATGGGTGATGGGGAGGAAGTATATCTAACTTTTTTTTTTTTTATTTAATTTTATTTAACCTTTATTGATCCAGGTAAACTGTTTGTGAACCATTTCTCATTTACAAACATGACCTGGCCAAGAGGCTACAGAAATTAGTTAGAAACATAATTTACAACTTTACATAGTCATACACATGACACATAGAACAAGCACTTAAATTAAAAGAAGTAGATAGCAAAGAAGAAGAAGAGGAAAAAAGTGAGCTTAAGTAAGTGTGTATTAATATGGTTCAGGATCAGCAGGAACAAGAGTCAACTATGGTGTTTTGGGGGTTCTGCTTAAAGGTGGAGCTTGGAATCAGAGACGTATGTTTCAGAGTATTTTGTAGTATGTTCCAGTCATGTACTGCTGCAAAGCAGAAGGCATTACGTCCAAAGGTAGTAGAAGTAGGGGGGTACCAAACTTAATAAAATTACTGATCTTCTGTGATAGGTGTTGAGCGGCATGAAGGAGAGGTGACAGATAGTAAGGTGTCTTGCCCTAGATTGTCTTGTATATAAAGAGAAACCAATGACGGAGACGCTGGGTATGAAGGGAGGCCCAAGCCACCAGTTTATACAGGTCACAGGGATGAGTGTGAAAGGGTGCATTAGTGGCAAAAAGGATAGCTCAGTGATAGAGTGTGTCATGTTTTTTAGGGCTGTGTTTGGTGCCATTCTGTAGATAATGTCGCCATAGTCCAAAATTGTCAGTACTGTCATCTTAACAAGGGTGCATTTGGTTGCATGATTAAAGGAAGCTTTATTGCAAAAAAGAAAAGCTAATCTAGCTTTGACTTTTACTTGAAGGTTATTAATGTGTTTAATGAATGACAGGGATGAATCCAACCAGATACCTAGATATGTATATGTTTTAACATACTCCAGAGCCATACCTTTCATGCAGGTGACTGTAGATGGAGGTTTGGTAACAGGTTTTCGGCTGAAGAAGATGCATTTTGTCTGACTGGTATTAATATGTAGGTGGATATGGTCAAAAAACTGCTCTATAGAGGTGAAGCTCAGTTTAAGACTAGGGAAGCCGCAGCATTGGGAGAGCGACCAACTGAGTGTAAAACGGTTTCATGTGCATAAAGGTGAATTCGGAAGGTGCCAGCAGCTCTGACTATATCATTAATGTAGATTAAAAAAAAAGGGTTGGGCCCAGGATGGAGCCTTGAGACACACCTTTAGAAATGTTAAGTGGGTCTGATGTGAAGTTTTCAACCTTCATTTGCTGGACACGGTTGGTGAGATAACTGGCAAACCAATCACAGCTAGAGGTGGACAGACCAATTCTGGAAAGCCTATGTAAAAAGATCCTATAGACCTACTTACTGTCTAATGCTGTAATAACATCATCAAGGACCTTTGTGGTGGCTGTTATGCACCCATGTCCTGTCCGAAAACCAGATTGCATGTCAAAATTAACGGTTATGAAAAATTGAAGTAAGTTTATGCCATTTTTTTTCTAGAAATGGTATAGGCTATTACTGGACCCAAGTTCTGTTTTGCACTGTTTAAAAGATGGTCTATGTATACAATCTCCTTGAGAGGAATTGGTGTTATGATGTAGTTGGTAGTTGAAGGACTGCAACAATGTATTATTGGACGGAACTGAAAAGCATGATAAATTAGTTTTAAATTTGGAATTGAAAGGGCACGGGTTTCCTTTGTTTTCTGAAGATGTACTAATTCAATAATTGACCTTTTCACTTTCCTTAAACGTATATAGTGAAATTGTGCAATGTAGTTTTGCCAGTGGCCGTTTGGCGTTGGGTAAAAGAGCAGTGAACTCTAAACAAAATTTACCCTGAGAAGACTGTTCCTTTTTATAGTCAATATCCTCCTAAAAAAGATATTGGTGAATTTCCCTATCTCACTTTGTCCTTTTCTATAGATTTAATAATAATATTAAAAGTCCTATGGATGTCTTTTCTAGACTGGGATGTATTTCAACTTCTAAATATGTAGTTGGTAAACCACAGGCACACCCATATCTGGCAGCTCATCTTTTGCAACAGAGATATGGGTAGGTAGTTTGACTAAACTAAATTCTTATCTGTAATTACAGTTGCAGATGGGTTAGTGTAAAGTGTTTTAATCATGTTAATAAATACATCATTAACAACCATATGGTTTTGAACTTTCCAGAAGTAGGACTTAATATCAAAATGTATTAATGATACTACATGATAATTTGAGCAAAGCTTTCCCTTTTATTTGTAAAGGCTACTGTACAAAACAACACATGGTTCTATAAGAGACAGGGGCAGAGCTCATGAATGAAACATGTAAAGAAAAGGCTTGTGGAGGCTTGAGATGAAAGATACACTTGTGACCTCATGTAACAGCGCATGAAAGCGCAGACACACAACTAACCCACCAGACCTCTGTTCACATGCAATCTGATTGGCCGAGGATTAAAGATAATGCAGTGAACTTGGCCCTGCAAGAGCTCCCTGACAGGAAAGAGAAGAAAAGCTTGTCCTTATCAGGTCTGCAGTTGGCCTTTGGGTTTGTGAGGGTGCCAGATAATGTCTTGTCCAATCTCCGGCAGTTACTCTCTGTGACACAGGCCAGGCCTCTGCTCTGTCACGAGCTAAGCCTGCTGTCATCTGAAGCAAATCCCCAGAAATCCTCCCTCAACAAAACAACACAGACCTTTACTGTTTTATGTTGCAATTATACAGACGGGTGACAAATTAAAGGAAAAACCAACATGAAGTGTCTTAGTATGGAGTCAGGCCACCACAAGCCTCTAGAACAGCTTCAGTGCTCCTTGCCAAGTCTGTGGAACTCCATTGGAAGGATGAACGTCATTCCTCCACAAGATATTTCCTCATTTATATATACACAACCTTTATTTAAATCAGGTAATCTCATTGAGATCTCATCAAGATCTGTTTTGCATGAGAGACACGAGTACAGCCGATAGAAAGAAAAACAAACATAGCCCAACATTACAAAAGGATATATAGCATCAGAGACAATCACAGACAGTTTATATTATATCATTTGGTCTTCTGGAGATGGTGGTGGACAGCATTGTCTTACACGTTGGTCCAAAATCTTTCATAGGTGTTCAGCTAAGTTGAGATCTGGTGACTGTAAAGGCCGTAGCTTATGCATTTGATATGTTTCTCGACTCTTTTATTCAGGTTTTTCCTTTAATTTGTCCCCTGTCTTATAGATTAAGTAAAACATGCTGGACTCCATGGGAAACAAACCTAACTTGGCCTACATGTGTTTCAGGCTTTTTTGTAATTTATCTTACATCCTTTTCTACATTCTACTGATTTCTGAAAAATATCAATGCTATAGTGTTTTATGTAACCAATGAAATAGCTCTGTAGTTTCTCTCTATGGATAAAATATACAAAAAGTACATTATATTATATATTAAGTGAAAAACCGTTGCCTTGTTGACAAGGCACGCAAAACCAAAAAATGCAATAAAATACATTTTTTTTATTTAGCAGATCACAATCAACTCAATCACACTGGAGTAAGAGAGTCAGAGAAAGCTTGAAAACGTATTAAAATATCATCTATCTATCTATGCTGTGAAGAACACTGATAACAAGCATAATTTATTTATCAGATGTCTGGACTGCGCTCCTCTGTGAAATTTCATTGACAGATATCAGAACATCACTAGCATGTTTTGATTGTCAGAACTGGGCACGAGTTTAATCTTGCTTGCTTTCCAAACGTATTCCTTGCTTGCATCTTCCAGCAGAAGCCTGGCTGTTCTTGCACAGCTGGCACAGCTGGGGTGCTACATTAGATCTACAGGATGTTGAAAAAACATGAACCTCTTTTAATGAATAACTCATTAGCTGAGCGCTCATGAATCATGTATAGATAATCTAGTGCATATCTTATTAATAGGATTGTCTTAATTGAGTTGCAGAGAATAAAGAAAAGATTAATCTTGGAATTAATATTAATGAGGTCTGCAGCTGTGGGAGACGACTGCGGTGTAAAGTATAACCAAAGAAATCTTTCCTTTGTGAATCCACCAGATGGAATTTAATCTAATAGTGCTTTATTCAGGAATTTAAGGATAGATACACAGGCAATGTACTTACATGCCACTAGCAAATTCACTTAAAACCAATTATCATTGCTCTACATCATGAGAAAAACCAAATATGTAGGGGGAAACAATATCTCATAGAGCTAATTTTGAGACTTTTTGGTAAGAGGGGAAAGGGAGGAAGTTAAGGATTAAGGAAGATAAGGTAATGTATTCCCATCTGCTCTAATGGAAATCTGGATGTTGAGCAATTTAAACCCTCCTCTATGAAAGTCTCTAGTAGAGAGGCCTCTGCAACGACTGCCCCTGTGCACTCCACTTTAAGCCATTTTTCTCTCTATCTTTCTCTCTTTTTTTTCTCCCTTTTTTGATGTTGTCACTCCCAATCTATTGTCGCCCTGACAGACAAATGAAGGGCCTGTCCATGTCTGGCAGCTCATTTCGCTGGCAGGTGGCAAACAATTAGACACAGCAAATAGAGGCTGGGCGGGGAGTGACATGAAAAGCATGAGACAAAGTTGTATATGCGGTCAGAAGGGTTTGTGTGAAAGCATTTCAAAAATAATACACTTTGCTGTGGCGACTCATTTCAGGCTGCCAGTTCCCATTACGGGTGTGAGCGGTGAGGGCGACAAGGCTGGCCGTGGAGTGGCGTGAGGCCGCCTGTGTTTAATCTGTCATCAACGCCCTGGAGACCCCCACCCTCTCAGCTGTCCTCCCTCCACTACTCCTCCATCTTCTTTGCTATTCATGAGGCTCACCTCAGCCCAGCTCAGCAGCAGCATTGCATTAAAAAGAACGCAGGTCCCATTGTTCCTCCTGACTCAGTGTGTCCTCTGCTGTCTCTCTGGGCCCTGGCAGTGATTACACAGACACCCACAAAAGGGCAGGAGGAGTTTCTGTTTGTGCTAAACCAACTCAAATTGCTTTCAGAAAAATTATGATATACGAAACTTTAGCAACCATAGGAGACAGGGATCGGGGGGAAGCTGAAGCTTGACATCCCTGCGGGAGCAGGTTTGTAAACTCGCAAATCCAGACAGATTACTGTGTGTTTTTATCTAATCCAGGAATGTAAATAAACCGCAGCAGTGCCACAGTGCTTCAGAGACCTTTTCAAACACAGGAATTCCTTGCCGTGGGGGATGAGTACAATACAAGTGGCCTGAAATGAATAATGTGTCGCATGCTGCTTAGAAACCATTAGTGGTATACTGGATAACTAAAATAAACCCAGAGGATTAACTTCAGCATTTTACGGTCGCTTGAGCAACAGCACACACACACACACACACATTTTATGCCATTAAATATTTGCAAGCTATCCTCCGAGAAATTTAAACCTGCGAGCATGATACAGTCAACACAGGATACAATTCACTGGTTATCTTGTTTTAGGTCATCACGGTTTGTTTTTGGCTTTAACGAAGTTTGCTAAAACTTAGATTCAGTTAAAGGACCATACTGGTGTTTTTGCAAGTTTTCGCTTTTTGCTGTAACTACTAATCATGTAACGTATAGTTTAGCCTGTTATGGTATTTTTCCTACCATTTCAGGAAACAATTGGTTTACAATCATTTCTGTAAGGTATGAAAATCTATCAGACTCTTGAGCTGTGTAATTCATCACAGTTGTCACATCAGCAATAATTGTTTGTCAAAAGTGCATTATAATTGTGTTTTAATCCAATGCTTTGTCTAGAAATAACAATGTGACTTTGGTAAAAAAAATCAATAATAATTAATGCTGTCTAAATGTTCATTGTGATGGACTTCACTGGAATTGACTCCAGGAATTTAATTGTTAATTTATTTTCGTACTGTAAAGAAATAACTGAAAATCCAATGGATTCTTGGAAAGGTTGGAAAAAGCAACAGCAAAAGTTGCAAAATGGATAAAGGTAAAGTGTACATGATTTGTAGTAAAACACATCGTTTTTTATACACACGCACACACACACACACACACACACACACGTAGAAGATAACTAACTGACGCTACAACATTTATTCATAACAGTGATTTTCTGCACAACAGACGAGAACCGAGAACGCTCTCTCACCTGTCAAAGGAGTGAAACTGCATGGGCAGCATGGCCTGAGCCTGGGCCTTGGCAGAAGGGTCTGGGTAGGACACGGGCTCTACCCCAGCCTCCATGGCCTCCACTGGAGCTGCCACCAGACTCTTCAGAATCTCCTTGACATTGATGCCCCTTTTCGGCTGGCTGAGGCTGATGATGGAGGGGGGCGATTTCAGCACCTCCACGCTGGGTGATTCCGACAGACTCTCCTGGGACTTCTTCACCTCTGAGGACAGTGTAGATATGAGCTCGCTCATAGCGTCCAGCCCTCCTGCGCTGTGGTCCAGGTCAGACCCGTTAAGGATGCTGGCTACCTGCTCCTCTCCAATACCAGAGTCCGTGTGGGGAAGGGAGCTTTCCATGCGGAGGTCTTCTGATGCCTCAGGTTGGTCCTTACTGCTGTCAAATGCTAGGGGTGTTTCTGTAGAACACGCACATTCACACACACAAAACGGAAAAAAGGGAGTGACAGAGGCTACAGTTAAAAATATATGGGCAATACTAATAGCATTATATGATAAAAATCAATCATTCATTACAATTTTCATTATCATTCGATGATTGATTAATTAGTTAGCCAAAAAACAATAAAGAATAAACAACAAAAGAATAAATAAGTTCCCAGAGTCCAAAGTGATTTCTTTGAGTCAGCTACAAATGAGTTCAGTGAACAAAATAGACAACAATTATTGTAAAATCGATCCTTACACTATATTGATCATCATACCGCATATCTTTATCATAATTAACCTTTCTATATGCCTACTAAATTAACATAAGAATATTTGTGAAGAGAAGAAATGGGGATTTTAAATTAAATAATTGGATACCAATACTAATGAATAACTGCATTGCAGAGCGAGCCTTACATTGCAAGTCTGAGAGTAAATTTAGCATGTGAAGAAAGAGCCACGTGCCAACGCAGATTCTTAGATCTCTCTCCAGAAGCTCTGATCCTCTGGTGAGATTATCTCTCTGTTATTCTCCTTCTATGCTAATAAAACATGAATCCTCCTTTTCTTCAGCTTCCTCTTGCCTAAAGCTTTAGGAGGCATTTCTATTTAACTGCTATGAAATTGAAAGAGGAGTCAGACAGCTGCGCTATTATTCTGGTAGATAATATACTGTACACTGTACCTTTCTATATTCATGAGTTGCTGAGTATGAACCAAGAACAATTATTAAAATCTGCAACACTCGGTCTTTTCATACGATGAAAATGCATTGTCTATATAGTGATCAACTTGACCCAGTAAATGCTGATTTTCCCCAAAACCCTCAGAGGTGCCTTTCTTGTCGGATTTTGATTCATCCTGACCCAGCGGTTACCTAGACGCAAGGCCGACCATATTAATATTCATCACATGCCCCCTAACGAGGTCAGCAGGGCCTGATTTAGCCAGCAAGTCGTCTGGCTTCCTGGTCCATCAGACAATCGTCTGCCACATGCCGTCTGGAAAATTCCCCCATTTTCTGGTGAAATTTATGAAGGCGGCAGTGTGCCTCTCTCCTCCCAGCAACCTCTATGATCCCATTCTCCTCTGGTGGATTGCTTGCCTAATGGGCACTGACAGATGGGGCTGAAAATAGCAAGCCTGGCTCCACTGCCCCAAAAACCCACAGTGGTTGGTCAGCATGCTGCTGCTTTCCCATCTCTCAACTTCTCACTGCTCATCTTCTTTTTTTTTTTCATTCTCTGTGTGTTCCGAGCTCTTCAAATTACACTTTCATATTTCCTTTGGCCTCTCTCCTCTCTTTCTCTTGTTTCTTTTATTCACTTCGCCTTTTGTCTGAAAGGAAGTTGATAAAGTATGCTTACTCGTGCATCTCACAATAGTGAGCTGGCACTGCGGCAGACATTGCGTTAAACCTTTGTAGGCAGCCACTGATTTCCTTTCAATCTGACTTAATGTATGATTTATGACTTGAGGCACATACTACCGTTCATTTCAGAGAGAACGATGATGCCTACTCAAGTTCATAACTACTATCTCCGGCCCGAGTCTCCACTTGCTTCCACATTTAATTCTGTGAGGTGCAATTAGCAGAGCTCATGAATAAATCATGTGCGAGCCAGTGGAGTGCAGGCAGGGTATCCCTGCTATTTTACTGAATGAGCTCTCGGCTCAAGCTGGCAGCAGGACCAAGGACACTTAAAATTCATTCATATCAGACACAGTCACCACAAGCTAAGATTAGTGAGCAAGAAGAATGGATGTAAGAAAGTTGTGGCACAGCTGTCAACACCTGTGCTAGTTGGTGAGTTGATCTCCTGACGCATGCTGCGGCCTGATTGGCTACTTATCCTGGCAGTCTCACGTTGGGGCTCGAGGATGTCGCGGTACTTGGAGACCATGAGGACAGAGATGAAGTACACCACAGCTAAAGCCAGGAACTGGGCTTGCTTACTGTCATCCTGTGGAGAGGAATCACAACATGGTTATGCCACTCTCTTTTTTAGACAATCTCATTTCACACAATCCACTGCTGCTGCCTGAAATGGTTCTCTCGCAGGAAATGCACCGTGCATAGAGCATGGAAATACCATTCAAAGTACTGCCATTATGAATTTTGTAGGCTGGAAGTGCCCGGTAGAGCGGGCTGTACAGGGCTGAGTCCAATCAGCAGTGATTTCTGCATACCTACCCCCTCTCTCTCTCCCACATTTCCTGTCTCTCTGTCACTATCACATAAAGGCAAAAATGCCCAAAGAGATACTTTTTTAAAAAAAAGTTGTGGGCTTGTGTTCAACAGACAGCAGCTCAGTCGACAAGAGCACCTTTGGCATTTCACCTGTTGATTGAAGGGTGTTTCATTGCACACCTGTTCGTCTGCCAAAAAGAATAATCCTATTTTCATCCTCTCTACCTGCAGCCAAGTCGTTGTGACAAACACAAGGATGGCGTGCACACACTCGACGTCCTCGCACATACACAGACAGACACACACACATAGACCTGCACTCACCACATCACGAAACACAACAGCGCGCAGCCGATTGATGTCCACATCCTGCAGAAGCCGATCAGGGTCCTTGATGGGAGACAGGTTACTAGGGACAGCCTCTATGGCTGTCTAAAGCAGAAAGACAACACAATATGACATGCTACTCTGTTTAGTCGAAGCTCAATGAAACAAGTTTTTGCTATTACTTTTCTTCTTACATAATTTTAGGGATTAGCAAATGTACAAATATGGAAGTAAAAACATCTGCCAACATTTGCAGGTTAGTACACAAAGACAGAGTTAGTATCATAGGGGCTATAAATGATGCTTAGAATAGAAAAACTGATTTAGCATCACTAGTCAGGTCACATTATAAGCATGGCCAGAGTGTTCTTACAGTAAAATGCATTGTGTACATGAAATCACATGTACACAGAAACCAAAGTTATGACATCACATCCTACCTTACTGGAAGTCACAGCATTTTGCAGGATTTCCTGAGTCTTGTTGTTGTTGGGAATGGAAGACCTTTTTCCCCGGTCTCTGTGTCTCTGCCTGCACTCCAGACAGTTCCTAACAGCCACACAACACACTGCACACACAAACACACACACATTCAGAGCGCATACGAATAGGCTCTCATTTCAGTTAAATGGAAATTAAATGTTGAGAACATGCATGACCTCTTTAAAACTAATCAGTTATCTCTGATGACAATTTGTTCTAGGCTGCTGGGACAGAGATTGGGAGTGAAATCACCAGCCAGACTGATTTCACACTGAAGCCAGTGATGAGAAATTGTATGCTTGCAACAAGGACACCGTGAAGTCTGAAGGCTATTTCCTATCCCCCCGAGCACAACTTGGAGTCAACAATCTAGCAAACACAGGCTTGCGCGTGCACACAGATCCACAGGCACAAACAGATATAGACACAGATACACTTTCACACGCCTAGACAAAAATATACAAAAAGAGATGCAAACACACACATTTGCTATGCTTGCTTTATGGATCAAATAATTCTACTAAAACAACTGAACTCTAAACTGTACAGTAGATTCAATAAAAAAACACAATTTACTCATTCTGAATTTAGCAGCTATCCACTTTGCATTCAAATGTAATTCATCAAATCTCTGTGATGTACACAGACACATTTGAACACACTTAAGGGCAGAGAGGACCTCACAGGGTCCGATGAGACAAACCAATGACAGACACAAAAGGCTACCAATTGCAAAGAGTTCACGATTGCACTGCAAATGAAGTCAGTCTCTCTCCTTGTTATGAATTCCAAAATGATGATCTTGTCCTTTTTCACTGCTGGAAACTGCAGCAACACCCTGCACCTTCCCCAATTGAGTATACAATTAGCAAAGGACTCTTAAATTAATTAGCTTTGCTGATTAAACAGAGGATTTTCAGGGATTAGAGGAATTATTAGAGTGACTGAAGAGAATACTGTCATGGCATTTTCTAGCTCTTCAATTTTCCAGCGTAACTGGCAAAAGATGCAGTTTACCTCCCCAAACCCCACCTAAAGATACCGTAATTGTTTCACTTCCCCACTGCTCTGACTGACATTCACATCTTCGACAGCAAACACACGATCTCACCTAGTCTGAGGCACTGACGCATCAGGCCACCGGAGGACATATTTTTCTCAGCCTCAATCTCACTGAAGTTGAGGGAGCTCGAGAACACCAACACGTCCACCAGAACCATGAGACGGGACAGGAAAGTGATGGCGGTCTCTGAGGACATGCCCTGCGTTGCCTCGATGTTCTCCAGCTCCATCTTGCACAAGCAACAAGAAAGACACCAGTCACAAAAGTGCACATGTACAATATAATCTCTGCCACATTCTCACCTCTAGTTGTGATTATTGCTTTATTTTTTATTTTTTTTTTACAGAAACTTGCAATACAATATGGAAAGAGGGGCATATCACACATATAAATACAGAGATGTGCTGCTGAATTTGGGACAGAGACACGCAGTTGCAGGTTAGGAAGAGGGCAACAGCATATGCCATTTTTTATTACGTGAGGGTGAGTAGGGTCTAATCTTTGAGGAAGCAATATTCAAAATGGCAGAAATTGGTGGAGAGTTTAATCTGAGTTCAGCTGACTATCTAACTCCACCTAAGGCGATGTTTTGTCAAATACTTTTTGGGGGTTTAGTCAAAGCAGACACTTTTTCATTAGCTGCCCTTTCCTATGGGTTGAAACATGGAGAGGTCTTCCGGGGAAAATATTTGAGAGGGATGTCATCTGTGCCAGTGCAGAGGGATAGTACATTTTCAGATCCATTTAATGAGTATTAAACAAAAATGGCTCGTGAATAGAGTGTGAAATTAAGAGAGAGAAATTATAATAGCATAAACAACAAACTTGGCACTCTAGAGATGCACAGACAAAATAAACGAAAAAAAAGTTGATTACAATGAATTTCAAGACTGCAAATTATATCTGATAATTACAGTAGATCAATGAAAGTAACCATGAATGACACAAAGGGAAGTTAATTACAAACGTGAAATTGTACCAATGTAATGTCCTCGGCATTAATTGTAGCAGAGTGAAGCTGAGCAAATAAAGGTGGCCCCAATCAATAAACGCAAACAAGTCTTATTTCCCAAAAGGTACATACTGTACTGTGCTAAACTACAGACAACCATAGACTGAGTGGTTATAATAAACTACCACTAGATGGCAATATTCCCCCACAGTGAAGACCAGCACTTACAGAAGGAGAGGTGGCCGCTGAAAGAAGGGGCAAGATCCCTCCACAAGCGATGATGATGTTGTCTACCATTTGTGAGATGAGGTGGATGGTGTTGTGGACAAAAATAATGTTCTCATTACTATTAACAAAGTCCATGACAGATTTGGTGGAGTGGCTGCAGGGGAAGAAGGGAAAAAACTGGATTATTATGGGTACAAGCATATTTCACATTATATAAACTATATGGAATTAAACCAAAAACATTTTTCTTATGTGTAAAAAAAAGAAAAAAGAAGCTAGATTCAAAACAGCAATACAATTGTGCTACTTCTGATATGGTAGGGTTAATCAGAGTATCACTACAAGCACCATGCTCAACCTCCCGCTCTGTCCCTCTCGAGCGCACATAAACCACTTCACACACCTCCTCCAGACATGGACGTCACTCTCGAGTGCAAACAGCAGGTCAGTGAGCAGTCTCTGGTGCATGGCTGACCATTTGAACTCCGGGATGCGGAACATGGTGGTCCGTGGGCCGGGGCTGAACTGACGTCGCTGTTCCTCCGTCATGGGAATCCCCCTGAAGCCCAAGTCCACACGTATGTCCTTCTCCATCTGAGAGGCTAGGCGGCCATGTAGACTCTGACAGCAGACCAAATAACCAGTGAAAAACACTATGCTGAGATAATGCTTACAGACGAGTTGCCAACCCTATTCTTCTGTCAAGATCGATGGTGCACCCTTTAGGAGATATAATGCTACTGTCATACTATCCACTATGAATTGCCAGATTAAAGTGAGTCCTCAAATAACCTATTCCTGCATGAGGGTAAAGAAAAAAAAAAAATACGACAAGCTCAATGCAACCTCTAAACATAAGATAAATGAGTCAGCAAGGTGCTGCAAAAAAAAAAAGCTTGTTTAAAAAGTAGCAGCGATGAATTAACCATGAGCAATTACACAACAGCAGGGAAAGGTTTAAAAATAAACCCTACCTCCCACTGGCCCTCCATCAGTGCCCCGGTCTAGGCAAAAGAGCCTGACCTCTGAGAAAGAGCACAGCTCATACGAGAGGAGGGGAGCAGTGAACAAATCCCAGGCGACTGTTGCAGAATAATGCCTTGCCTATTTCTGCCCTCCCGTTGGCTCATCCAGCTATTCTAGCAGCCCACTTTCCTGAGTCTCAGAGGGATGTTGCCTGATGTGCACGAGGCCATCCTGTCCCCATTACAACCAGAGTTGGGCAAGGGAATGATCCCTGTGGGTCTGTTAATATAGAACTGTTCACTAAAGGCCAACACATCCTGACAATGGCAAATGGTCTTACTCCTCACTTTCCAAGCTCTACTATTTATTTCATGAGACAGTCTGAAAATGGGAGGACCGTCTTTTAGTGTGTTGGATATTACCGGATAACTCAATTTACATGACTGAACTATATGATGATTTAGCTTCGGACCAACCTGTGTGGTGGCTGTCGTCTGAATCTTCTTCATCTCTCTGTCTTTGCTGTCATCTGATCTCTCTGTGTCAGAAGTGCTGCTTGTGGCATCTGCTGCACTGCTGGTCTTAACAGTCGTGGGGTCCCCTGCAGATGCCACTGCAGCTGTGCCCTCAGTGACCTCAGCCTCAGCACCAGCCACAGAGCCGATGCCCTCCAAGGCTGTCTGTAGTTCAAACTCATCCTTCTCCAGGATACTGGGTAAGGCGCCGAGCTCAGAGCTGCCCGTCATGTGAGCAAGAAGGCCCAGTTCATCACTGGCGCTGGTGTGGACTGGAGGCTCTGAACTGGGAAGGACTAAAGGCTCAGCTGGACTGAGATCAGGCAGTAGCTTGTCCTCCATGCCGCCTGCCATCTTGCTAAACAGGAAGTTGTTGGTGTTAGGGATGCTGTCCTTATCATCTAGAGTAATAAGAGGGGGTGCATTTTGGTCATCCATGCTGCTCTTTGGCAACAACACACTGTTGACATTGCTGTTGAGCTTTTCCACAGCAGCACAATAAACATTATCCAACAGAGAATCCACCTCCAACAGTGCTCCATTCTCAGATACTCCCAGAGTTTCAGAGGACAAGTCCATATCGTCTAACTTAACCTCGGTAGCCTCGACCTTTTCAGCCTTGATGTCCACCAGAAGGTCATGAACCTCGACCCTGACCCCATCTATCGTATCCTCTGGTCCTCTGAGGCCCTCTTCGGGCCCCTTCCCTTCAGCCAGCAGGTTGCGTGAGTCTGCACTCTCATAGTCCTTCTCACTCTCAGGTGTCTGGGAGTTATCGTCCATTTCTCTGATCTCAACCGTGCCCTTGATGCCAGAGGCCTGAGCAGATAGACCAGAGATGGTGCTGACCAAACCCTTCTTCCCTTTCTTAATATTCTCCTCCTCCTGACGCTGGTATTCTTCATACATCTTAGCCAAGTACTCTTTATGTGCCTCAAATGTCACCTATAAAAAAGGGAAACATTATAGACAATGTCAGCCACATATTTATGATGCAAACGAC
The DNA here is from genome assembly GCA_011952105.1 of Coreoperca whiteheadi. Classification (NCBI taxonomy): domain Eukaryota; kingdom Metazoa; phylum Chordata; class Actinopteri; order Centrarchiformes; family Sinipercidae; genus Coreoperca; species Coreoperca whiteheadi. The sequence goes on from CM022478.1 coordinate 7,967,780, forward strand.
TGCGAAGAACAGTTTAGAAGAAGCTTAACAGTTAAGATAAGACAAAATAGACAAAAATGTCTCCCTCAACAGCAGAGGTCAGTGTTTCCTCTTTGTTCTACAGTATAGTACAGTACACACCTTAGAGTGGGCTATAGAGAGTGTGTCCACCCACACTCGCCATCCTCCCCATTCATACTTGATGGCATGATAGAGGAGAATACGAAAGATGTTGTACACCATCTCAGTGATCTTCTGCTCGTCAGAGTTTTTAGGGTTGATGTAGCCAAGAGAAAACATCCAGTCCTGCCATACGGAGCACTGAAGCAGACACCTGCAACGATCACAGGCACATCACCACACGATCACCAAATTAAGTCTGCCTTACATGAGCCAGATAATGCGTGTGAGTAATTTAAGTAAACTCTTATCTTTAGCACGTTTGACAATCGTCATTGTACTTTGAGTTTTTCCATCAAAAATACGAATTATTTAGGCCAATTATTCTTTCTGCTTCTCCTCAACACCCTTCATCGCGTCAAAAGAACATCCAGGTGCTATGTGGCATTTTGTTAGTAACATAACAACTGATTGTTTGGATCAATTTGCCCATTCATATATTAATTTGTTTATTTGGCAGCAGTCTCTCACAAAACAAAATTACAGCCGAGATAGAAAAGGGGCAGAAAGGGAAAGCCAATTAAGGGTTTGTTCTCACCAGTTTGACCTGACGAAGCACTTTCTGCCTATTGATTTTAGGCTAATTATGTCGTTGATTTAGGTCAGTGGTTTGATAATATTTAATTTAACTGCAATATGTCTTCAAATGTGTGCGTTAGTGTGTATCAGAAAGAGATTGGGTGTGAGAGTGAAAAAGAGAGGAATGTGTAACTGTAACAGAACCATCTGCTGTGCATGTGCATGTCTAAGGATGATTTAGCAACAATATGAGCCTATTAAACATGGTACAAGGAGGGGGAACAATGTGCCCCCCCCTCACCCCTTTTCTTTGATACATTAATCAGCATGATAACTGATGGGTTGGATGAGTAAAAGGCGGTTTAAGCTCTGCTCACCGTCTGTTCTCTCGGCTGTTGCTGAACAGTTTGATCATGTCTGAAAGGAAGAGCCGTCGAACCTCCATCAGCTCTGTGCTGGGGACGGAGCTCTTCAATAATGTGGCTACCACCTTGAGAATCACTGACATCACAAGCAAGCAAACACAAATATTGATAATTATATTAGAGAACCGAGTACTTTAGAAACAATAAATCTCAATGTGAACAGGCTGTCACAGGCTTACTTGGGTTCTGGATTTTGACAGTGGCGTCGGGCTCAGGATGAGGTTTGTGAACTACCTGCGTGCACACTTGCTCTGTCAGAATCTGGTGGGGGGAAGCGGCGAGAGGACATCCTTACATTCTGTAGACAGACACCAATGATGCAGTGATGTTGGGACATTTGAGAGGAAAATGTTTTGTTACCTCGTACAGAGTGTTGTAGGTCGTCACGGTCACAATGTTGGTGTGCAGCATGAGCCTCTCTCCCAGAAGAGTAAAGAGGCTGTGTGTGTGCATGATCTCCACCTTCCTCCTGTGGGTAAACCCACAAAAACACACACACACACACACACACACACACACACACACACACACACAGACATAATGGTGAAGTGGCTTGTTTTAGAGCTCCCTAAGCCACTGAAAGGATAAGTGCGTGCCGCCAGCTTGCTTCCCTATTCTCTCCCACAGGGAGCCGGGCTCTGGAGACAAGTGTCAGGAACTGCCTGCTGTCATAAATTGGGAGAATTTTGTTGGAGGTGTGTAGGATAACGAAGTTAGCCTGTCACTAGGAATGGCTCCAAGATACAACATAGGTATACCACAGGTGAATGGGTTCAACAGTGACAAACTACTTCTGCAAACAGCACAAGGACTGCTGTCACAATGCTAAGCCAAAGCTGCTGCCACTGCCTCAAGACGAGTTGGGACTTTCCTAATAGGATGACAATTTTTTTTTTGTATTTTGGGGAGGCTTGCAAATTGGACACTTAGGAGAGGAGTAGCATTTCTCTCAACTGTATAAATATGGAAATTTGGGAGAAAAGCGCGGACTGATGATGCATAGCAAGCTGAGGTGGGGCTTGCACAAGTCTGCTCAACCAACAAGGTACAGTGGGAGGAGAGGCCTTGTTGTAAATTCTTTAATGAGTGTAAATCCAGACAAAGTCACAGTCTCTTTCCCTGAATGTAGTTTAAATAATCAGTTAAGACAATGGTCAAATGAAGGCACAGTGTTTGAAAATATGAAAATTGGATGTATGCTATTCAGTGGGAAGAGATTAAATACACTGCTGTTACAGCAGGAAGCATATTTAGTTCTAAAATTATAAACTTGACATGCAATATTCATTATGTTTTATCTTTTAGTTTACGATTAGGTGGTTGAGTATTTGCAATTATAAGACAGAGCCGAGCGTATGTCATATATCCTGGCTTTTGTTTCTCATGCTGTTTCTGGTTGTTTTGTACTGTGTGGCCCCAAAAAAGTATCAACTAGTACAACAAATCTGTGGATCACGTCACACTGATTATTTGCCTTATCAATCCAGACAGAACTAACAATATCTAACATCACTGCACTAATAAATGTAAAATGACAAATTAAACTATCGAAAAGTAATAACATCAACAAAGCACGGAAGAAACATGTTTAATTCTTTATGAGTTTCACTGGAGCTCAGAGTGAACTAGGATGGTGCTTTAAAATGTATGAAAGCTATTAAAGCAAGGGGTGAAAGTCAGGCCTTCATGAAGCCCTCATGTCCCATGAGGATAAAGACCTTTCGCTTGCGCCTCGGGCGGTCTAGCATGTGCTTATTGGCTGCCCTTTCTCCCCATTCAGCAGGCACCAGTAACACCACACCGGTTGCCCCACCATTGCGAGCACAGCAAAACCATCATATCTTCTCCATCCATCCCTGCATCTTGAGTCATCGGCTCTCCACCCCGTGGTATTCTCTCTCTCCTCTCCACTGTGCAGCATACAGGGGATATGCTGACATCCTAGTGGGTAGTTTATTATTTATTTCACTCTGCGGGACAGTAACTTGGACCTCATCCACCATTTTCTTATGTGAAGTAATGGTATTAGGGCACAACGCCAGAAATTCAGGTGTTCTACAAAGGAGTGTACCCTAATTTGCTAAACTGGCATCCAGTCGAAAGTTTTTTGGCTCTTCTAATTGTACACTCTTTCAAAAGAATGGCAGGAACAGATGAATCATCTCTCTGAATGTAAAGCTTGATTTATGATTTTTCAGTTTATAACCTAGTAGCCGTAATATCGTAATGTTTGTAACATGGACATTGTAGGGAAATGCTTAAAATGGCAAAACAACCCAGAGTAGATAACATAATTAGACATGTAACAGGCATCTATTTTTAAAACATTTGACAATTCATTAATCTTTAGACTATTTACTATAAAAACACCTAGACTGCGTAATTACTATCTACTACACAGCTATTGGAGTCAGTTACTTACTTGTGGCCCAAATGCTTGAGGAAGTACCCAAGGACTTTGAGGGATTGTACTCGAATGCTTTCACTCTTAGAGGCCATGAGCTTGTAGATTACCCTAGAATGGACACAAGCAGGTAACAGCACAATGTCTTGACAGAGTAAAATATAGCCCTGTTGATGAAAAGGCTCTACACTGGTTAGCTGACAACCACTTTCCTTCAGGGAGAACTTACATTAGCATTAAATAAATGTACTAATGAAAGCAGCAGCCTTTCCACAATGAATTCCTTAGAACTCACAAGTATTGCTACACTGTGTGCATTTATATTTTATAGGATCACAGGGGGTAAAGTTTGATCATCCGTGTCATATTGTGAAATCAATATGCTAATATTGTTACTTCTCCATGCATAGTTTTTTTCCCCCCTCACTGAACTTATGAATTATACATCTCATAGGCACACAGCAAAACAGCACAAGTATTAGGTGCTTAGATATATTTTGTGAAATTACCTCTTCATTTTGTGCCTGAACAGCGAAGGGATTGTGTCTTCCCCTGAGGGGCTTACCGTATTCCATTTCTCTGGTCAAAAGCAGGGATCATGGAGGCTGGATGCTCAGACATGAGGGCTACCACCAACTGCAACACATCATGCAGATTCTCATCCTGCAGACCAACCAGGAGAGAAAGACGATGAGAGATTGATAGAAAAAGGGAGCAGGTGATGAGCGAGAATACAGTTTTTGTTCTTTGCTAAGACTCTGTAACTGCAATTGCAGCAAAGGCATAATGTATGTGCCTTGCAATTGTAACACCTGCAATTGCAGAACACACCTGGGCCCCTGGTACACCTTACACCAGTTTCAGGGGCCGAGGCTGGCCATTGCTAATAGAAATGATTGATTCATCTTGCTGGTTAGTTTTAATGCCGGAAAAAACTAAACTTCTCCTAGAATAGCAACTCTGAAGATGAAATATGACGTTGTAGCTTAGTGCAGCATAGTGGCACACTAACACACTGAGTGAATTCACTTGGAGCAGGGGTAGACACTCATGTACCTCATGAATTGTTAACAAATAGTTCAGGATGCTCTGCAGCTCATCCTCCTTCACACCTCGGTCCTGAAAGAATGAAAAATAGGAAAATAGATCAAACACGTAATGAGGTACTAGCGTACCAATAATCAGAGAAAGGTTACTGCATTACAAAAAGTTATAGTATGTCTGCCTACAATTAAAAAGAAAGAACTAGAAATTCCTGGATGGCCTCCAGTGTGTCAAATTTTATTGTTGTGCAATTGATGTACCAGTCATGGGAATTTTGCCAACAGAACAGATTGAAAAGCCAACTCTTGTTTGTCAAAGAAGTTTGGCCTGGTGATAATCTGTAGACTCCAATTCTGTCCAATATTAAAATTCCTCTTATTTCTGCCATGCCCTGGAAAGCCTGTTACAGAACGTAGCAGGATAATTATCTGCAGAGACACGGTATGCCTGGATGTGGGCAGCAATAAAACGACTAAAACTGTGTGGTATAAAACATTTAAAAAAATTCAGCACTCTAATATTTTTGTTATTGATTAATCTATCATATTTTTTTTTTTTTATTTAACTCATTTAGTGAGTGAAACAACAAACTAATGACTTATACCTGCTATACATTTCCAGAGCCAAAAGCGATGCCTTATAAAGGACTAACGTTGTATGATAAACAGTCAGCAAACCCAGGGGGAGTCAATTACAATTAATTGAAGAAAATAGACATTTTATTTCATTTAGTCTCATTTGAAAAGCTGGAACCAACAAATGTTTGGTATCTTTACTGGACAAATTACTTAAGTGATTAAATAATTAACAAAACTGTCATTTATTAATTTTCCCTCGACTTGAAATATGTTATAGCACAACTGGTTTTCTTCCAAGTACACACTTATTAGGGCTATTTAGTTATTTCTTTAGATTTCTTCTGACGTTATTAGGGAGCAGACCGGCAGAACGTTTTAAAGGGTAACACGGGGAGAGTGGACAATCTCCATATTTTTTCGCCGCAGCTCAAAATCAAGCCGTGAGAGGGGCTGCGAGGCGTGAAGACAGGTGGGATATACCTTCAGGATGAGTTGCTTGAGGAAGAGAAGCATGAACGCCCGCAGAGAAATTATTTCTTTCTGGGTCGGCCTTGGACCATCTGTAGTTGGAGAGAGCGTGAGAGAAGCAATAAAACTGAGAAAGTATTGGAACCAAATAAGATGGCTTTCTGTTTTCTGTGTTATAGTCTCCTAGTTTCATGTTTTTAATTGCAATTTTATTCTTGATTCTTTTTCATGATATAAAAGGTCTTTTTTGATGTTTTTTTGATTGATAATGAAATATTTCTCTGATTGATGTCTTGTATTCTTCTCCTTTGAGCTTTTGAAAAAAAAAAAAAAAAAAAAAATCAGACAAAACAGGGACATCTTCAAAGACGTCTTCAGTTTTCTTCGCTGCATCGCCAGCTTTGCGCTGATTTACCGGATTCACCTTGAATGTTTGTATCAAACGTTTCGCTAGGTTTTACCAACCACCTAGACAGAGAGTGAGGCACATAGAGCCACACTTTACAAACAGAGACATTAACGACAAGTAGAATCTATTTTATATACACAGCATGTGTATATAAAATACATACACATAAGTTCAGGAGGGGTCATTATGAGTGTTCAACGCAAATGCATTTATCATTCATGCTGCATCCAAAGTCTGTGTGTATCCCAGGTAGTCGCGGTCACAACAGAATGCCAAGGCAGCCAGCCCAAGGTCACCATAGTCACACCTGCTCGTCACACTGGCCAACATCTCATTAAAACTACCCAGAACACTTTGGCACTCTGAAGTTAGCCTCGCATTGCAATCTCTCCCTGTCATGAACCTCATTAAACATCTGATGGGCTGAACGCTGTCAGCAGGTGTATGTATGCTGTGCAAATAAAGAAGAATGACAGAATATGACAGAAAGCATTAACTAACTGTCATATCACAGGGCTGCTGCTGCTGTATTGGTTTGGTTGGCACAAGAGTACATTTTGACGTGGTCGGATTCTATTCAATACGCTGAGCTCTTTTGTTTTTAACCAAAGCGTGTTTGCACATACACTAAGTAAACACACTAATGGGCTGCAGCTACAGGCAGAGCAATACAACACAAAGCGATTCAGTCAGACACATCCGAAAATACAGGTTGTGGCATACATTGCCACTTCTAACAATACAAACATGAATCCCCGTAAGATTAGCAGCACTCTCACTGTAGCACAAAGGCTCAATGTTGGCGGTAAAACCTGGCATATATTCATTCATTTCTTATTCATCCTGTGCAGCTAGCCAGGTATAAACACACTGACAAAATCTTTTACATTTCCAGAGGTAATAAATGAGAGAAACCTGGCCAAATACAAGAGTGAAAGCCTTTCAGGGAAAACCTGGTCACTCTGCCCAACGTCTTTCTTCTCCTCTCAGCCCTGATAAACTCCAACCTCCACCTTGGCTGAACACATGTTCATTTGAAATAGGGACAGTGTCACGATGACAGATACAACAGGAGCGGGCACCTGACCATCCCGCTGCTCCAACAGCAGAGTCAATGTAATCAATGATGAGGCTTCCTGAGTTTGCGGGAGGATGGCAAGTGCCGATGCATCCCGACACTGATTAATAGAGTGAGAGAGGAAGGCCTAGTGCAGGGACAGAGGCTGACATGGAAGGGATGATAAGAACATTATTACCGCAGCCACAGCATCCAAGTTTTTCACATCCAATTATGCTCAGCAGCTCTGCACAGCTCTTGTTTCTCATTCACATATTGCTTCACTTCCTGCATCCCAAGGGCACAAGGAGAAAGAGTTTATTGAAAAACAATTTTAGCCCATGTGATAAATCCAGGAATCTTATTTCGGCTTATGACTGGTGATAATAAAGTCACAATAGCATGCATCCTGTATACTTGCGCAAACCTGAATGAATCATTATATGTTCACTCCATGAACACTTTTAAATAAACAAAGGCTGACAAAACACTTTAATCCAACAAGTATTTTCTAATTGCAGCAGCAATTATTGGCTTCCAGAATTCTTCTCAAGTTGAGACTGATATATGCTTTGCCTGCTTAACCTGCTCTGGAGTATGTTGACTTTAAACTTCTATGGCTAAACATTTCATAAAAACACACACAGGGCAAACCTGAAGGGAAAAACATAAAAAATGAATGAGTAAGGCCCCCATCTCTCTCCCAGCAACTTTTCTAATGCACAACCTAACCTCCATTTGCTCAGTGGATTTCCCAGGTGGTACTGTGTAAATCCGAAGCAAGGCAGCGTTGAAAGAAGAGCATGCATGCGCCAAATCATTCCCTGTAATCAGTAATTTGTGTCTTACATGGGATTAATTCATCAGAATGGAGGCACACACGAAAATCAAAATCAACCACATGCCGCTGGTGATTTCTCCTGTACTGGGAACAAGACAGAAACAGCTTGAATTGAACGTGGTGACTGACCAAACAGCTTTGCTGCCCATGTCATTACTCATTATTTAGTAAAAACAGGGACAGGGCAGAGACAGAGACAAAAGGAGAGGGTTAGCGATGGAGACAGATTATGTGTTGGCTTGTGGCTACATATCACGGACTGAGAGTTGAGCAATGGGCCTGTATTGATTCTGTGTATAACTGAATGATACATGGCTTTAATTTGATAGCACCCTCTATTAAGACCTGAAGAGAAAAAAAAGCGGAGGCACTTCCAGAAACAAAGTGAGTAGCTGGAGGAGCTCCATTTTAAATGTGTTCCGTGTCCCTATAATTGAACACTTCATTATCTGCTTGGCTCTCTCCCTGCGTCTTTGTTGGTCATTTCTCAGTTTAGAAGGACAGAGAGAAAAAATGACCTGCCAAATCAAGCGCAGATCAATGGAACCAGATCCACTCTGAGAATTACCTACAGTCGGAAGGCGATATGCCTTCCCCAGAATCTCAGCCAGTTTCCCAGCCCATTACAACCTCCCAGGAATTCAACAGTCAGCACCATATTTACAGTTGTGTTTGAGAGGGCTACATTAAGGGAAGGCTTAACTAGAAAGCTCACTGAAGAAAGGTGATTAACAAATATAGAGTATAGTCCAATATGTGTATATGTGTATTCCATTAGGTCTCTTCATCACACACTTGTCTTTGCATTCACCATTGAGCAGTGATTCGTACCTCTGCTTTTAAAAATGTGTAGCTCTTTGGAATCAAAAACAATCTATAGAATGCTAACCCACAACCACAGAGGACTGAGCAATGTGTTTGTATCTGTATCTCAAGAGCCATTTTTGGACCCATCTTAACAATGTACTGCTCTACCATTGGGTTCTGACACAAACTTTAATAAACTTTGTACTCTAAGCCCCTTACGAATGTCAGAGCTCTTTACCTTATTCCTAACTTCCCCCGTTTTTTCAGTCATTATGCAGTACTTAGTCACGACCATAGGTGGCTGCTGGAGATAGACTGGCAAATCAAGAGCTTTTCCTCATCCTCGGTTTACCCTTCACCATGGGAGTTCAAAGCAATGCCTGAATTGCTGATGACCAATGGATCTACCTGCTGATCTCACGATCCACACCCACAAACAGAACCCTGAGATTCTTGATCTCCTCTTTCTTGTTGTTAAGAACCCTGCTGTTTTCTGGCAGCGGACCAGACTTGGAGGTGCATACCTCTTCACACGCTGCTGAAACTACCCCAGTGCGCGCTGGAGGACATGGTCCAGTGAAGCTAACAGGACTACGTCATCAGCAAAAAGAAGCAAGATACAATCCTAAATCTGATTCTACCTCCTGCACTAGTTCCATCTCCCTCCCTACCAGAGGGGTAACTTAACATGTCCCAAGAGCCTGTTTCATAGCCAGGTGTCAGTCATCCAATAACTGGCACCCAACCCAGACATCTACACCTATCCGCGCAGGTGGTAGGCCCACATAAATAGGCTACTGATCATTTCCTTTTGAAAAAAAATATGTATTTGTGAATCAAGCCGTGGCAGGGACGTCTCAAAAGACCCACACACAAATGCAGTTAAGTTCACACATGACAACCAGTTTGTAAAAGCAGGTTCAAACAGTCTGTATGTAAATGTAAAAAAAATCCATATGTTTTTGAGGAAAATTGCAAATACATTGTTTTTACATTTATATAACGATAAATATTTTGTGCAGGAGTCATTTATATATAAATCACGAAATACATGTGTGAATCCTTCTGTGCGCATTCATTATAATGGAGACCCATCTGATTCCATACATGTAGTACACTGACAGTGATTTCAACATTGTTTCACTTAGTATGACTGTGTCAAGAGTGACTCTCCTGTATAGCGTGGACACAATGCGGGAACCACAGGGAGTACACCGAAGCACATCCTGTGTATTATTTTGGTGTTTTACAACCCGTGTTGACATCTCGGACTTAAAACAAATCAGAAAACTAGGTCTTGTGATGCTCCAGTATAAAGCAGAACTATACTGCAGTGCCTAAGGCTACACAGAAACAGATTTGCCAAACAAGTGATTTCGACATCAAAATCTATTATTCAACAGTGGTGAAAGGATCAAAAACCCTACCAAGAGCGTCCAACTTAGTGGACGTGATAGAAATAAAGTTATGAGAAAGGTTCCTCTGATGCCCAAGCTCAATATAGCCCACCATCCTAGAACATGAGCTCTAGATAAGTTGAGCTTTCATCACTTCTTGTAAAGCTCCCTTGCACAGCATAGGACGGGATAAGGGACACTACTGTAAGTAGATGGGATGAGGAACTAATTAAAATCAGCAAGAGTGGGATTGAGGGGCCCCTGGACTGACCTAACTTATCCCAGCTAACCTTAGTCTAGAGGTCACTACCATGAAATCAATTAGGATCACTCCCGGCTCTAACAGATCAATGCAGGCCATGTGCCTTGATGTGGCATGTATATACTTTGGGCTAAAATGCTGCTACATTCAGCCAACTCTGACACTACCTGTGAGAATTTGTGATGATGATTATTTATGATAGAAATTGTTAGTTGTGCTAACAATGTCGAGTGGAAGTAAAGAAAAACTTTTTGGCAGAAATCACCTTGACTGTATGACAGGGATTACATCAACGTTGTCAGAATCATAGCCTGTATATAAAGGACTACAAGCATTAACCTTCAGGAAGTAGATTTCATCAGCCCTTGGCGCAGTATAAACCGAGCTCTCAGTATTATTACAAAACAACCCCTCTACTACAACAGATAGTTTTAGAAAAGAATAATGGAGAGAAAAAAGAAAATGACAGTTCAAGGACACTTTCACTTCCAGCACTACCTGCTTGGTGACATACTGTTGTTTCATAGAGGATGCCAGTCATACTACTGGCCCAGGTTTCAGAGGCCTAACACCCACACCAAGCACCCTAGGGTTATGACAGGATTGATGCGGCATGGCTGCCTCACTGTCATCTCCAGTGATGGCCACGGTCCTAACAGCTGACAGGCAAGCGCTTCCATGTGGGGATGAGTCATTTCAAATGTGGGGGAGCTGCTGCTGCCATTTCAGGAAGACACTTTGATAGCAGGCTTGTGACTGCACACAATAATTGTGATTGGTTCACTCCCAATGATTTACTTTCCAAAACACTGAGCTTCACTTGGATGAGCCTTCAGATGAATGGGAAACAGTTTATATAAACAACAACCTAAATCAAATCAAATCCCACAGCAAAAAAAAAAAAAGCAAATAAACTTAGCTTGATTTGTGCTAAAAAAAAAACACACAACCTAAATGCTAAATATGCTCACCAAGACCCTTTGGCGTGATGCCGCTGCTGTCTGCAGGGTTGACGACCCAGTAGTAGTACTTCAGCGCATGCATAAGCTGAAGCACTGTGCCCACTCGACGAATCGTGTTGTAGATGGTTGCCGTGCCAATGAACTCAGCAGAAAGGTATGTGTACAGAGAGAGCTGTACCTGGAGTGGGAATACACACACACACACACACACATATATATATATACATTCATGTATTAATGTTATTTACTGCACAGTGTAACCAATCCCTTGAACTGAATATTAACTAAGACATTTTACTGTAGTGGATTGCACAAGCTGAGCTTAGTATCCTTGCAGGTGTAAGGTAGGGATGGCCACTGACCCTTTATTACTCAATTTCATAATTGTCGCAGCTCCACTCTGTTCAGTGATGATTAGCATGTCCTTTGTAATTAGCAACAGACCTGACAAGAATCCTTAATCCCACCACAGTCATTCCAGCTATAAATACTTAGGGTTTTTTCCCATATGTCATAAATTATAGGATATTAACAAGTCAAATGTGAGTCATGATGAAAGGCGGCAGTGTGGTTACGATGTGAGCATAAAGCCAATATGGCTTGAGGCTACTGAAATTAAACACTGGATATAAGTGAACATCATGCTGTTGGTAATGTAATTCCCAAGAGAATAGAACAGAACTTATTTGTCTATTAGGACAAGGTCAGTGGGCCCATGTAATTAATGCATATTGCATGCTCCCGTCATACACACAACTGGCTCTCTGTACCCCATGCAGCAGATAGGGACAGGGGAAATGTGGACTTTGTGGCATGTCGTAAGGGAAGGAGCCAGCGTAACTCTCTGTGCTGTTGTAGCTAAAAGCGTCCTAACCCACTTCATTACCTCGCTGTTTCTCTCGTTTTTTCGCCCTCTTTCTCTATGCTCTATTTAGGAGGAGTGTCGCAGGCAAGCCTCCAGACACTTTTGCATTTATTTCCTCCTTTTATTTATTCATGGCTTGGCCCACCAGCAGCATTCCTGAGGCAAATGTATTTGGCACACAAATTCAGCTCCTTTGATATACCTCATCCTGTTTTTTCATGGGTCATTATTTAAAAGTTGTGGCGGGGGGGGCCTCTGGAACCTTTATAAAAAAAAACATGGTTGGGTTGAGGACAGGAAAGTGGATGCAAGTGATGAACTTTGCAACCATTTATTGTCTTATACATGTGACGATATACTCCACTCCACTTAAGATTCCTGAGACACTTGGCAATGGTTTGGTCACTCGGACCCTAAATACAAATGTTCAGGGGGTGAAACGAACATAATATTCTTTAATTTGACAACCCAACCAAGTAGACCTAGTTTTGCATTTGGTTCATCAATATGAGCTACAATCAAATTTCCCCACTACTTTGTTTTATTACCACCTACACACACACTTGTTGCCATGGGGAATCTCACCAAAAGTGACACATACTACAACACACATCATTTCCACCCCTATCCCCTTTAAAACACAGGCACAGGTGAGAACTTGCAGTATCAATTATCATCTTTACAGAAGCAATGCTGACACAAAGGATTACTGAAGCCTTCTATGGTTGAAAGCTATGCATCCACCTGCCTGATCACATGACACCTGTCCCTTCATGGGCTAAGTTACCTGCAGGAGCTCACCTTGGCAGGGGTGTGGATCCAGATGGCAGCATTGAACAGGATGTGGTCACACAGCTGCTTCAGCAGTGGTGCCCCATGTGTTAGACCGTCCAGGTACTTTGCAAAGGAAAGGAATTGCTCTAATACTGCCCTGGTGATGTGTGCACGTGATGACTGTAGGAAGAAGCACAAAGTCATGTTAAAAAAAATCATCTTGCTGGGCCTATTCTGCTCTAAGCATGTATAGCTTTCCTGGCTGCATTATGTACAGCAACACCCTATGATAACTTCATAAGATGTCTCTTTGCAATACTATAGAAGTGGTCAGAAACAGCGATATGAAAAAAGCTGGTAGTTAGCGTGCAGCCTAATATGACTCACCATTTAAGCAACTGTTTGCAGTTTTCAAACCTCTAATTTGACTGTGAAGTTGGTCTTTAAGTATCGGAGAAGCACAAAAGGTAAATCATTTTACAGAATGGATAGATTTGATGGTTAAGACAAGAAAGAAGTTTGATAGAACAGAATAGAGATGTGTGAAAAACCCTCTGTTTGAAAGATTGTACAGGCGTATTGTGCGTTTATCTACTGTATGTATTAATTTATTAAATGTTCTTAATTTTTTGGTCTGCTTTACATGCTCTTTAAATGTTGCATGTATTGTGGTTAATACATTAAAAAGTATTATGAAAAAAGGAATGGTTGAAATAATGTAGTTCCTTCGAAGTGTCGATGTCCTTTTGTTGATTCCCTGGATGTAGGCTCAGTTAAAGGATCACTTGGGTTTTGTGCGTACCACTTACGTATGTTCAGTAGCAGCAGGTTAGCAAATTGCCATAGGTGATAAACTGATCTACTTAGTCATCTTGTCAAGTTACCGAATCTGAAAAAAGCGTTTAAACTAAATTAGGGCAAGTTGTAGAGGCTCGACTTTGCAGAGATTTTTACTTTGACGAATACCGTTAGTGCTCCTGTCTGACACCTGTTCCCTGCCCATGTGGGGACATGGCGAGGGCAGGAGAGAGGGAAATATGAAGGCACGGGGAGAAGGGAAGGTGTGGAATAAACAGACCACAAACAGATGGTGCAATATGTGGAAGTGTGAAACCTGGCAGCGGTAAGGAAGCAAGAAGAAAAAAAAAAAAAAACGGCTGCTCTCAGGTGCCGACTCTGCCTGACTGTTAGTTAACAGCAGCTGAAGCCAGCAGGCAGGCAAGTCACTGAGTGACAAAGTGGAGTCATTTCTCAGTGCTCCGAAACTGCCAGCACTCTGGGGAGGCCGGCAAGCTGCTAGATCTGCATCACAAAATGGGTAAATAAAGATGAATGCGGAAATAGAGAGAAACCGGGGGGGGGGGGGGGGGGGGGGGGGGGAAGGGGTTTTGTGGGTTTTTTTCCTTGTCTTTCTTTTGTTAAAAAAAAAATTCCAGCTC
>CM022478.1:7982214-8026876 GCA_011952105.1 Coreoperca whiteheadi
GGGGGGTGAGGGGGGGGGGAGGAGGGGGGGAAGAGGGAAGGGGGAGGGAAAAGGGGGGGGGGGGGGGGGGGGGGGGGGGGGGGGGGTGGGGGGGGGGAGAGAGAAGTAGTCTTGTGGTGTTCTTCCTCTAGCTCTGCTTAGTTCAAAGACATATTCAGGACTCTGCTAACAGGCGATGGAAGATCAGACTGTTGACAAGGTTTAGAAAGTAGAGACGAGAAACGGTGCACCTTGATAGTGGGGAAAGTGAAAGTACTTTCAAAGGGTTTGTTAAAACTTGGCACATAAGTGTATCATTTCCCTTTCACCATTTCACTCAAGGAGGAAATGAAGAGTTGGACATATTCATTTTTCAAGTCACTGTTCAAACAAATTTTTGCTGCGATTAGACTGGCCTGCTCCCAGGCCATTAGTCTACATGTATTGGGATCTCTTGTATAATCTTTTCCTGTGAACAAAAGTGTAAACAATACAGTGCTTGTATGGGTGAGGTGGAATTGGGTAACTTGGAAATGGCAAGTTCCAGAGAACTGATGTGTCACCAAGGTTAGGAAACAGTTGCAATGTTATGGAGGCTCAACCATACCTTCTCTAGCAGGTATCCAATCACCAAAAAGCCTTTTCCTCCCAGCATCTGCTCCTGCATGGCCACAGAGCTCTTGAGCAGCTCGACGAGAAAGGCCAGGAGAGTGGCACTGCAAAACAAGAAGACGTTATCTTCTCACACAGGGAAATACCCATCTATTCGCACACTCGGCAGGTGGTGAGGGAGTTATTTTATAAACTACAGGGGCATGGGGAGCAAGTGTGGCAGAGGGAAAAAAAACAAGGTCATTTTCAGAGGATGTCCGCAATCAGATGGGAACTCTAGCTCACCATCTTCATCCCTCTTCAATTCAGAAGAAAGGGTTGGACTCTCTCTCTCCACACAGAGTGTGGTCTGGGGGCACAAGTTGTAAAAGGGGGTGTGTGTGTGTATGTGTGTGAAGTGGGGCGAAGGGATCCAGGGGGGCAAGGCAGGGCACTGAAGACATTTTTTTTTTCTTTGTCGCAGGGCTTTTCAGTTGAAGCCTTTGGCTGAGTGACAGTGGTGCTCAGTGACACTTCTTAATCGGCTTTCCCTCACATCCTCTAGTGGCCCCCGCTCTAGAGCAACAATCACAAGGACACAATCACTCCTGTGCAGGCTTTCCCATGGACACTGCACATACACTACATGCATACAAACTCCTGATCGAATGTGAAGTTCACTCTGCTCTGTGTCCGTTTGTCTGCCATGTCAGTTTGCAGTTGCTCATTTCTCACTACTGCTCCAGCTTAGCTATAACTGACTGCCGACAGGAACACACACAGAACTGGGTGACAGTCCGTGGGCTCTTGGTTTAGCCTCTGATCCTTTACTGCAAGCACAGCTTCCTTACAATTTGGCAGAGCAGTAGAGACTGATGTTATATCACTGCTGTTTGCAATTCAAGGTGGCACAGAGTAACGTGAGAATACATGTTTGTTTGGTTTTTTTTAAAGGAATGTCTTTCAAATCACTATTCAAGGGTGCTGCTGAGAACTGCCACGACAGGCATTATAGAGAGTTAATTGTTGCCGAAGCTTTGAACTCCTCAGCTCAGCAGGCTTTAGAAGAACACAATCTAAAAGCCAAGGCAAGGACAAAGCAAGTGTTGGAGAGAGTGACACACTGTGAGGGAAAGACCCTCTACATGCTAGCAAGAAAGAAAGAGAGGCAGAGAGCAAAGATGATAGGAAACTGCAGAAGGCAGCGAGCGGTGGCCATCAGAGGTGTGTGCTGCTGTGTGGCCACTCCTGAGTCTATCTAGTCGTACTGCTGTCGTTGAACTAACACGGTATTAGAGCAGAGCTCAGACTCCATCCATGGCACTGTGGGGACGCTTTTGAACTGACCACCTCAGGATGACGGGGATGAGAGGAGTCTGAACCAGAGAGTAGAGATAATAATGAAAACTGGACTATAGCTTGACTAAGGAAGGTAGTATAAGCAAGCTGTGGTTTATTAGAGATATATATTAGTATGGGTGTGTACATGTTAATCAATATACACAACATATATTACAGTATATAATACAGAAAAAAGTACTTGATGTAAGACAGAAACACTTAATTCACCACATTGTCAGTCCAACAGACACCTACTCTAATTCTGGACGTTGAGGCTTTATCACCAAGATGCTATGTAACGCGACATCGGCAAACTGCGCACGCCTCGTTCCCAACTGAGTTTTGTGACAACAAAGCTGCTGTTTTAGGCGCAATTTTTAGTTGATTTCTCACTTCCTGCGCTCTGAGATTTACTGCCTGTAACCACACCACCACCAATATTGTGATAATAATTAACAACAAGCCGATGACATCCCAATTATGGAAAATTAGATGCTTCTCTGTTGCACCCCCACTTTCATTTAGGCTGATAATACTATATATAAATAAAATCTCCCCTTGTGCTATTAATATTACTTTAGCATTTTCATCTCCATCAGTCAAAAACACAGCTTCATATACAAGTCTAAAATAATTCAGAATGAGGGACCAAAAAAGTAATCAAATTTACAATCTCAACTCACCTAATATTTCATGTGTATAGTTTCTAAGGCATCAACTCAGATTTCTAAAAAGTAAAATTCTCTTGTACAATTCAACACTTGTACTTCTTACCATACAGTGGCTTCCACCTGGCTTTCGTTCAGCTGATGGTAGTCCAGCTGAGCAAAGAGCGGGAAGAGCACCTGGATGCCGCCAATGGAGTGGATGGCACTGTGGATGGAGTGAGTCACTGTTGCTTTTACATCCTGTGAGGACAATATAAAACCAATAACAAACACCTTTGTAATGGCATTTTTTTAAATGAGCGCCACAGAAATGTAGGAATCAATATCTGGGATAGTGTACACGGAGTTACAGTTGGCTCAAAGTAAAGCAACGGACCTGTAGCATAAGCGCGTGCGGTGAGTGCACAAAGATGGAGGCATTTTCTTTAGGCGAGGACTCCAGGCAGAGCTGGGCGTCAGTGGCCTTGGCGTTATAGGTGAAGGCGATGGAGCTGGCCAACTTGCCGTCATACAACACCTGCTTGTGATGCTCTGCTAAGTGGATGTCACTCTCTGACTTGAACTTAAATGTGCTCTGGAAAAAAGAGACAGAGATGAGGAAGAATAAAGGCGAGATAAAGAAAGAGGTGGAGAGAGTGAGCGTGACAGATTGAGTAGCTCCTTCCTGCACATGCATCCTATCAGTGTCTCTTTGGTGTTATCTTTTAATTATAACTTGATTAAAAAAAATATCCATTCAAGACTGAAAAATGACAAGCTGCTTTTTTGTATTAGCAATCTCACATTCCTAGAGGTCAGATTTCTTTCGTGGCACTGAGCGCATTACAGTATATCAACATTTTGAAAATGCATTTTTTCCTATTGATTGAAAGCCATTCTTTTCATCATTACCATTCTGTAATGCAACACAACGCAACCGTACATTTTCTCAACCAAGCACAGTTTGTGTCAGGGCAAGTAGTGAAAGGAAGACAAACAGGTACTGTAATTCCATTTCCAATAAATGAAGACAATAAATTCAATAATAATAGATTTGCTATTTCCTAGTTCAAACATTTTAATGATTTTATGGTTGGTTTCATTTTGCCTTCCCTTTTTATCTCTGTGGGAACATTGTTTGATGACAATCTTCAAGTTCTGGTGTAGAGTACAATGATTAGGAGGAACAGGGGCTGATGAGAAGGATCAGAGTTGCTGTGATACCACAGATGATTGTTAACCGGCATTAATTTAACCCAGGCGTCTACTCTTGCCTGTTCTGGAGCGATCTCAAGCAAAGCAGTCACTGCTGAATTCTCGTGACAATACAATGAAATGGAAAAAGGCTACAAAGAGTGTGTGCAGTCTTTTAATTAGTGCACATTTATATTTAAGAATAAGGTATGACAGAAAATGCGAATCCATTTCTATCAAGTCCATCAAATACAAATGACAAAATACTATTTTGTATTTCAAATGCATATTTTAAGTACATGCATCAGACATACTGCCCATCCCTGACAGTGACACTCTGAACTTATAATAATGTTGTTGCAACCAAAACTGTAGCCAGAACTCCACCCACCTTTTATTTACAAAAAAATATTTCCCAATTTAGATTTTTACCAATGCATGGGTTTCTTTGTCGAAGAAATGTTTTATTGTTTTTTGTTCAAATACACTTTGCACTCATGGAACAGGAGCAAATACAAGAAGAGTTCATCCAGTGCGGCTGAAAACACCTTCAAATTAAAGCCGGCAGTCTGCAATTTAGCTTCGAGTTACTGTGTCAGTTCACGTCCAAAGCATTTAGACTCTGAGTCAAAACATTGTGTGAATACTTGTTGAGATCACAATATAGAGTCAGTATTTATTGATCGGATTTATTTATTGAATTTTTGCCACCCTCATACCAGAGCGAGAGAAAACCTAGAACTAAATTCCACCCAGCTGAGATACATCTATAAACCTTATAGCAAGTCTTATGCTGTTCTGACCCTTTTTTAATTCTCATGAAGACTGAACAAATTGCACTGGTGACTTGCCTGCGATGCAGTGATGAATTACCTCTTTATAGGGATCAGTGCTGTGTCCTATATGTTTTTAATGTGCCATACAATATGTCTTGAAATTTCATTATTCCCTTCAGACATCTGAAGCCATTTGATGGCTGTGTTAAAAGAAACAGAGGTTCCACCAGTCAGTGGCTCAGGAACACATTCATTATGGCTAATGTAACAAAGAGCTGATCGATAACAGACTAGTCTTAATTCCCTCAATCAAGAAGATGTTGACAGATGAGCTGAATGAATCTGTCAGTGCAGTTTGAATGGAGTATGCTTATTAAGGAAATCAAGTCATCTAATCAGGAGGGTTGAATTATTAATGAATGAGAGAAATGTTTTTCTCCCCTCTCTCACTCATGGACAACAAGCGGATGGCGGTAAGATAAAGAGAGACAGAGAGAGCTAAAGTCCCAGTGAGGAAACAACCATCTGGTCCTAGAGGGACTGTAGATAAATACAGTATGTTACGCAACACAAGCAAACAGGGTTCCTGCATCTGTCTAAAAGGCATCTAAATCTGGGTCGTTTGTTTCAGTAAGGTAGTAAATGGGTAAAAAGGTGAGCTGACTCAGTGTGTCAATTGTACAATGATTGTGAATTCTATTCTGAGTGCCTCTGAAGTTCAGAATTTCAAGTAGGTGGCAACCTTTTGAGGATACACAAAACATAAAGGGTTTAATAGTATTCTTTATATTATATACCTGCTACAAATATTGCACAACACAACATTTTATCAGCATGGAACACAACAGTTTCAACTCTTAATGTGGTACGATTTCTGATCCTAGACCTTAATCCTCTGGGTTTCAGATTTTACTTTGGGCAAATTAATCCTGTTTCCAAACGATACTGGTCAAAATCCATGTATATTTGCTGGCGCAATATCTGTTGCCTGGCAGCCTTATTCTAGCAAGACTTTTACAGGCAAGTTGCAGAAAATGAGAGGGTTGAGCCCCATTACATGGCATATCTCCTTCCAGTCAGAAGATAAAAATGTATTCTCTTCATCAGCCATGATCAAGTCCACACAGCAGCCAGCATGCATCTCATCATGTAGTCTCTAACATCCTTCAAAAGTTCCTCCTCATGGAACCCAAGTGACAAGAAATAACAAGCTCCAGTGCCCTGCACTTAAGTATGAGCCCTGCCGCAGTGTGAAAATAATGATCTCATGGGTTGTGGTTACAGTAACAAACCCTGTAGCATGGCTGCATCACTCCACAGGCCAGCCAGTCATGTAAAAGAATTAGAGCACAGTTGCCTCCTTCCTCTCCCAGTGCTAAAAAGGCTGTCATTGACTAAGGGCATCCCCATGAAAACTCCCATGCGACAGTACCTGCGGTCTTAGCATGGCTACAGACTGAAACAATAGCCAAGAATGTAATTTCCAATAAAATTCTGAATATTTAAAACAGGTAAAAACTTTTCTCAGTATTGACTCAATGTTAAAAGTTTAACTTCCATTCAATATTTATTAATTCTGTTTGAAATGAGTTAGTGTTTCCTGACCACTGTCAATGAGCTCATATTTTTAGTAGGGCATATTTTTTGTCTGTTAGTTAGCAGGACCAATCTCAATAAAAAAAAGTTTGTGAAAATTTGTAAAAATGGAAAACTTATTAGCTTTAGCTGCAGATCCAGATCCAAGGAAATATCTGAATCCCCATCACTCTATATTTGGGTCTGGATCAGCTGCAGCCTTGGTGGTATTATACGTACTCTCTAGTTGTGAATGAGACTAAGTTGTTGCTTGACTGAGCTTGGAGGCATTTGAAGGCAGGCCGGTTTACTACAAATAGGCCTAGATTTGCAGGTACATACGCTGGCCTGTAGAGTATCTCCGACGTTTCTGACATCTGTTAGCTTGTCATGTAGTGTTCGACATCATTGTATTATTGCCGCTACACAGAGATAACGTTTGTCTTCCCTGACAAGCGAGGACCAGAACTGTGAGGCTCCTCAGTCTCTTCTACAGCAATCTGTGGTGCATACTGGAGAGCAGTGTTGGCACAAATTCAATGTTTTTCAGTAATCTGCTTCATGTAGAACACATATGGTAGTGATGATAGAAGGTAAAGACAGAAATAACTCGAAGTGCATAACCTGAAAAGACAAAGTCTTGGCTTAGTTGTTTTGAATAGACAACTCAATGACAAATACTTTGTGTACACATTAAGGGGCCTTCTAAAAACGCTTCTGTTGTCTTTACTAGTATCCATTGGGAATTATATTCTTCATACTGAGCTACATCTCACACAGTGGTAAGGCAATTCCCTTGCATGAATCATTCAGCCCACAATTTCCTAGACCGTCACCAAAGCTTATGAACTCTGCTAAAACAGCAACAGGAATGACAGTCTGATAAGACGCTCAGTGTCTGTAGACCCAACACTGCCCCTTGATGTTATCTCCGAATGGCTGGGAATGTTTCAAGTCAGTCATAGAAATAGCACCATATAGCAAAAGTTGTTTGGTACTCTACATGAAATAACCAGGAGTCCATCTCGGTTCAGAGTGCAATTTCGCATACAGCAATATGAAAAGAGCCCAGGGAACAGATTCTACTAACAGGTCTGTCAGACTTACAGCCATAAATCATAACGTGCAGCAGAAATTCTAACCCTAGGCAGCAATAATCTCTGCATTTCAACTAACCGCAGAAGTTACAGTAACATTCAATACACTCTGTGAGCAAGGGAAAGTGTGTCAAACATCAAACATGGATGAGACGACCGTGGATCAGAAAATAAATCATGCATCAGCTCTGATGTTTTTTCTGTGGAGCTGAGCTGAGTTGAAACAGATATAATGTACATACTGTAGCAGATGTATGCTGTGATGTGATCTGCTGCACTCAGACTCTTCCTGGCAGTTCTCAATTAAAAGAGACAGGCCTCTCGTCGCCCCGGACAGCACTCCCATTACAGCAACCAATCAGTGGGCCTGACAACTCTCTGGCCTTCCTCCTCAACTCACCTGGCTGGCTCTATCATACTCACCATTACCAACACACCATTCGCAGCTTCATCAATTGCGGGTAATTGTCTCCCCGGGACACGCTCTTCATTATTTTGAGAGATCTGGAAGATTGCTCTGCAGTGTGTTACTTCCCTAATAGAAGGTCTAGAACCACAATTAAGGAGGTAAACGGCAAGTCACCAGCCATTAGTGAAAAGACCAAATAATGGGTTCTCCTGGGAATCTCCAGGCATTCATAGACCTGATTGAAATCACAAACATCCATCTCACAATCTTCAACAGAGTAGGTTTTACAGTGACCATGCCAAAAACCGCTATTAAAAAAAGCCTAATAAAAGCAGCTAGAGAGCAGAGTTGGTGTAAAATGGACAGAGATATTGTAAACTGTCTGAGACACATCCCTTGTTCAACGCTGATTTGGCAGCGCGTGTCATTCCTCCATTTGTGACAGAGTGCAGGGCTTAAAACTGTGAAGAAACCGCAACACTTCCTGAGCATCAGGAGCAAAAGTGAGACAGTGAGAGGGAGAGGGATCAGTCTCTCAATTTGAGAATAAACACCCCGCATCTCATTTGAGATGAGTGGAATATTTGGGGATAGAGAGAAAATAAAATAAATAAATAAAGCTGTAATTTAGATAGAAAAATGTGCAAACCAAATATTTGGTCACCATACGATTAACAGCTGAATCCCCTTAAGGGTAGGTCAGCATCTTTCTATATTCACAATCTTTTGGTCTTTGTCAAGAAGCTACACCTGCTGCAGCTGATATAAGTCGGCTCGGGACTCTATCCCCTCAGAGTGCCTGCTGCTTCCCTCGGCGTATTGTGCCATTATTTCCAAGTAGGTAATTTATGCAGCCGTTTATCTGGGAGGGAGAGCATCTCCCAGGACGGAGACACACGGCAAAGGAACTGTAGCAGGGCAGCGCTGGGCATTGATTTCACAGATTGATAGGTGATGCAAACTGCTTACACATAATCTAATTTAGTCACCCTCAAGTACATACCTTATAGCCCGGTCCCAGCTGATGAATTGCAAATATCTGTGCGGGATTGAGGGCTTCACTGAACACGTAGACGGCTCCTAGCTGCCCGCAGAATACTCTGTTTGCGTCTGCTGTCTCCGAGGACCCGAGGAAGCACTTATCATAACTCTGCAAGAGGGACATAGAAATAAAAGGCTACATCATTTTATACTTAGGCACTGAAGAAAATATGTCCATATTCACACACAACTGAATGGGGCAGAGGACAAAAGGTAAGAAGTACAGCATTTTATTGCGCAAATAGGTTATATATTTTTTAAATATATTTTCATCGAGAAATTGTATTTTCAACGTAGCTACTGTATTTAAAACATCACCACTGTGCTGTTTCAGGATTAACCCTGACAATTACCTAATAGAAAGGGGAAAACAATGGCCCTAATTTACAAAGATAAGAACCCTCAGTATAACCTCTGGGATATAGAGAATGTGTGCTGCGATTGCATTTGGGATAAAACCGATGGATAACTCACAACGGCAGTAGCTAATTAAATAACAACTGAAGAAGCAGTCAGTATTAAGGCCTATACATGTGGTGTTGCGGGGAAAAAACCCCATCAGATTTGTTTAAAGAAAATTCAGAAACTTGGTCAAGCTGGTCTTACGCTTAACCCTGTTAGAAAAGCCCATCCACTCGGATTAATGTGCGATACCGCTTTTCAAAATGATGCGTTAAATCGTTGACTAAATACAGATAAAATGTAACAATAAAACTTTTCTGAACAAAATACACCTTAACACACATAACTATGCTCACTGAGCTTGTGGAAATATGTGAAACAGGTACCCAGACGTTTAGCTTCAGTCATACTTCTAAGTTGACAACAGCAGAAGGATGGCAATAATCTATATGTATTTTTAAGTGTGTAGGCTCAGGACACAGTAACGCTTTCACAGGAAAAATATCTACTATCTAATTTTATGTTCCCATTTGAATATTTAGGTTTTAACATCTAACATCAATAGTAGAGAAAGAAAAGATTAAGAGAAGCAGAAATTATATAGATAATAAAAATGATCCATGTTTCTCAAGTACACCTACAGCTTTTTTTTACTTATTTATATGCTACCAGAAACCCACCGCATGTGGCACCACGCTAGCTGCCAGCTTACAACATTTTCCGTGCAGATCACCAGCTACGTGACCTTTTGCTCTGTGGGATGCGAGAAGATCGCAGCGCTTAAATAATCTCGATCCCAATGTAATAAACAAGGCTGTAGAATATTGTCTCATCTGGTGTCCCTCACATGCCCCTCACTTGGTTGAAATAGGCTAATCTAATCTCAGCTATTCTCTTGGTGTATCCGTGGGAGCATTTCCAGTGTCGCTGTAATGCTGGAAAAAAAATAAAAAATCCCCCTCATCAGAAAAATGCTACCTTATGGCTTCTACTTTCTTTTCAGGTGTAGGAAAATTCCTCCACAACAACTATTCATCACAAATTAAGGCAGCTTTGGTTAATGTGGTGGAATATTTTATGAACCGCACTTATATCTCAACCTGTCATTTGTGCAGTCTTCCTTTGAACACACAGATGAAGCACACCTTTGGAAATGTGTCTCCTCTGTGCAAGTGCAAATTGCTTCTTCTTCTTCTTTTTTTTTTTTTTAAATTGCTTTTTTTCTAAATCTATCCCTAAGAGCCATGTGTGACTGCAGGTTTCATTTTGGCTTAGAGTCACTCAAACATAGAAATATCATAATGTATGTTACACCATCACTAACAACGTTGTCATTCATAAACAAGAATGCTTCAGTCTGATGGTATTTACAAATCGCTGTACACATATATAAGAGAAGCTACTGAGACTTAGCCATTTTTTACTCTGTACATAAATCTGTCCTCCAAATGTTTGATATTCCATCTTCCACCCTCTAGTGCAGCACGGCCCTGTGACAAATGGATGGTCAAATTAAGACTGAAATGCCAGTCAGATTTCCGAGAGAAATCCATGTTCATATGGTAAAACCCATTTTGCTCCATGAGCACTACTGAAGATGCATGCATTTTCTTCCTCTCACAATTTCCAGCCATGTGAAACGTAGATGTGGCAGCCTCAGTCAGTCTGGTGCTAATAAACATCAAAACCAGGGGAAAGTGGCAACAGCGAGGGGGAGTAAAAAGAAGAGCGCTTACATCATTTGTGTTGACGTGCCATGCCATATCTCCATAAGAAACGAGCTGTCCGTTAACATAGCATCTGATTTCGCTGTTTCTCCAGCGGCTGTAGATGTGAACTATGCTGATCATGTACCACTGAGGGAGAGGAGAGAGTCAGATTGAAATGATTTAATACATGAGCTACAGAACCGGTCACTTATTAAGTGGGTCATTATATGTCTTTCGCAAGAACGTCTTTACGCGTAACTAAATCAGACTACACTTAAGCAAAACTACATTCTTGAGCAGCATCTCTAATCAGTTCTCCAATTTTTTTTTTTTTTTTTTTTAAAGTCAGGAAATTCAGTTGAACCTCAAAGTTACTAGAAAGCCACGGCCATGTGGCCTAAAATTATTTACTCGACAGCAAACAAACGAATACCCTCGGGTTTCCGTTCTGAGGCATCAAAAACCATCAACATATCACGCTTTCATAAATAAACAGTTTAGAATGGCCAAGAGCTCAGCCATTCAGCGTTTCTCAGCTTTCTACAACTTTTATTTCGAAGACTGGATGGGAAAAAAGGATTCTCTTAAGTAACAGGACTGTTCTCTGCTAATTTTGTATTTCTGCTAAATATAATGAATGCTTACTTGCTAACGGAGTTAGCTCATGAAACAAATGTAATTTTGCTTAAGGGCAAGACTGGCACAACCACTCACACCAGTAGGCAATAGGTTGTCCATCTCTTATGCGACTGTCTCCCCACTGTTTATAAGTTTGACCCATGAAGGGCACTGTGAGCCGTCTAATGGACTTACAGCCATCTAGACACAAAAGGTAAGGACACTTAAAAAGAGGATTCATGGCTGAGGGGAAGAGTGCAAGCTGACCGCAGATCATTTAGAACGGCACTTATCCACAGATGCCTGAGCCCAAAATCAATTAAAAACCTAATTCAACATGTTTTATCTTCTAAGAGCTTCTACAAAACGAACCGCGCGCGCCGTGGCAGTAGGAATGGGACGAGTGGTTGTTCCCAGGTGTTATGTGAAGGCTCTAATTGTTTGACACACGCTTTGAGCCAGTTTCCCTTCTCTGCAGGGACAGCAACACTACACTGACATTCCACGCTAAATTAAGTTTCATTTTCTCATCTACGTTTACATCCAATTACACCTGTAAGACTCCCCTGGGGGTCTTCAACACTTCAGGTCTATGTGTAGACATACAACTTTGTAATGCCAATAAAAGAACAGGTGGTGGGTAGGGAGTCAGTGGTAAGTGTAGCCAAAACTCCAGGGTGTTTTAAGAGAGCAGTGTAAAAAATCTAAAGCCTTTATCACTGTTCGGGTGTGGCTCACTTATATTCCAAATAGCTGCTACGTATGTCGTGAGTGTCCACTATTTCAATTCAAATGGTTTTAAATAACATTTATTTTAGTAAGAATAAATTAGAGGTCCCTGGGCATATTAAAATTATATAGGTCTAAATAACATCATGTGTTGTATAATTGCTGAAACAAGTGATTGAAAGCCAAAGCTGCTCTTACCTTCCTGGGCTGAAAGTCATACTTCACGCAATGCTGGAAACCTTTTCCTTTAGACTTGAGTGACGTCACGATCAAGCAGTTACCAACAAAATGGGCAGAGTATCCAATACCCTTGCTGGTACGAAAGCTGTAAACAGACACATGCACAGGATATATCATGAGCTGCAAACTTGACATGGTAAACCTGATTCATTTGTCGACAAGCACGACCAAATATATTTCAACCAAACTGAAGTGGACGTTTTCTGACTGCCGAGTTATGCAGTCAGCGTTTTTTTAGTTCTGACTTTTTAAGTATTCGTTTGGACATTTCCTCTTTAACAGTACCGCGCATACCATACCAACCAATACGTCTGCACAATGAGATTGGGGTCAACATCATTTTTGAATGCCTTTTGCTATGCAGACACAAAGCAATTTGCAATAGTAATTGACAGGTACTTCTTAAAATTCTTATGAGAATTATGATATTACGCTTAACCAGTCAGAACAGGGAAATACTTGAGCTGAGACTACAGATACTGCACATTTTGCAGGCATGGTGACAACTAAAAAAGGCGAAGAACACTTAGTTGATGAGCACACTTCAGTGAAGCTCCCGGGGTCTAATCCCTCCACTGTGATCTTCTTGACTCCACAGATAAAAAGATATATAATGTCAGCACTAAGGAAATGCCACCTGTATACAATATGAGCAAACCGTTTACAGCCAACACCCTGCGCACACACAAACAACCCTGCAATACTACAGTTATCTATTCTTTCCCTCCTTGGACTGAACATCTTTTTCACTGCTGACATGTACTCACAACACTCTATAGCAGTCTACCATCTTCAAAGCCCCACACCACCACCACCCACTGGGACCATCTAAAACAAACAGACCTCTTTGTCAAGGCAGATAAAGAGAGCCTAGGCTTTTATATTGTGGGCTGCATACAGTGACAGAGAGATATAGAACCCCGCACCTAGCTGCCACTGAGCCAGTCAAGACGCTCCAGTGGACAAGGCTGCTTATGGCTACACATCAGGTGGAAAGCAGGAAAGCAGAAACCTTGGTCCGCTTCTGAAGATACAATTCTTTTTTGTTGTCTACATGCCCTGCCACTGAGCTATGAGGCCCTCGGAGCACTGCATAAACAGGATTAGCTTGGCATATCTCAGGGTTTTTGTGACTCTGTCAGTACCGGATCGCTGCCACATGAATACCAACAACGTAGCTTAGCCAGCATTCCCCCCCCCCCCCCCTTTCTTTATGATGATACACATCAGAGAAACACACAACAAGTCCTTCCAAGGTGAGTAGATTCTTTCAGTCAAAACTGTGTGATCCAGGTAAGGCAATGGCAGCCAGCAGAGAATACAGTGAACTGTTATCTCCAATTAGTTTGACCAGTCGGCCCCATCAGCCAAATCTATTTTTTCATCATTATTATCCACTCTCTCTTTAATTCTTTTCCACAACTCTCTGATATGTCCCAGTGTATTCTGTGATTTTCTCCCAAAGCTCCTCACATAAACAGAAAGAACGGCAGCTGAACATCACTGCGATTTTGGGTTATGGATTTGAGCACTAATTACCCACAAGCCCCTGCAAAGGGCTGGTATGTGGATCTTATGTGGCAGATATTCAAATCTAAATTAATACCTCCGCAGTGCCTCCCACAGCAGTAGTCCACCTCTGTAACAGTCAGTACCAGTCGCTGTAGTTCATGCTTTCATGGGTTTTAATCTCAACAATCGCACCTAATTCCCTTCTTTCTCTGTAATAATTCATGTAAAATTATCTGGGCAAAATGAGAACCTTTCACAAACCCCATTAAACAAAGCGTTGCCAGTGTGTGAAAAATAGTGTCTGTAAAATTAGTTTAACCTTGAAAAACAAGTTCCAGTCATAATCTGCTTAGATGGGAAAATCACTGTAGGTCACAGAGTATCAGACAGCATATTGCTTTGTCAATAAAGCTGCTGGTAGCTTTATAGCTCGCTGCAGAGAGGGAATGATTTCTAATACAAAGCTAAAGCAATTAGATTGATGAAAAACAGGAAAGTGTAATTTTCTTCTCTCTGGTGTCATAATGTAGACTTACAGCTCCTGTGAGAGAGCTCGGAGTGTACTGAGGACATTGGAAACATGAAGCTCAAATGTACGTAATTGTGTACTCACCAGTACAGATATGGTTTGTCCTTGTCAACATTGATGTTATTCAAGGGATCCATTCTGAACCAGGTGTTGAATGTAAACCCATTCTGATAAGGCCACTTGGCAATAGGAGGTAAAGCAATGGCCTGGGACAAAAACACAAAAAGATGGCAAAACACGGAATCGTGGAGTATAAGAGACAATTGTTTAAAAGTCTGCTGCACTGCCTCTGCTAGAGTAAGTTACAGTAAAATAAAGCTACACTCTGTAGAAGAAACCTGAGCCAGAGTACAAAACTGGCCAACTGACTATAGAAGAATCTGAAATCCCAAACTTTTTCCATTCTTTTTTTGTGCCTAATACTTACTGCAAATATTTAATGAACATGTATAAAAGTCTGTGCTTAGGTCGCACAAATGTGAATGTTCCAATTTATCAATCATTTTATGAAACTAAATAACACACAGGAAATTGCAAATGTGTGGTGACCTCCACAATGTTACTGGCCAACTGATTGCATTATAATTCCTGCTCATGCTGAATATTTTATGATGGCAAGCATCCAGCCTCTTTGGAATAAATCCAGCCATGACTCTAGTCCTATTTGCATTTGGACAAAGTTGCGTTTAATCTCCAAGATTCTGGAGGGAGTAGTTTAAAACAACTCTTTAACCATCAGTGAAAAATTACTTTTTATGAAATGACTATAACTATATCACGTCCATTAAATCAGCATGCTTTGGCATGATGCATGATGAACAGTATGCTCCACTCTGCAGCAAGTGTAATGTCCTCCCTCTACCCATTTCCTCTACTATGTCTCAGTTTATCTTGGGAGCATACATATTGAGAGAAACCAATCAGCATCGTTTTAAGTTAAGTTACCCTACAATGTCAATCTTTCTTACACGGGGTAGGTTACTCACATTTTTTCATCTATCTATCTAGCTATCTATCCTTTAATTCATTTGTACACTTACTACACTCAGTATACATGTATATACAGTATTAGTGAAGCGGTTTCCATCTACACGTGAAGGTCAGTTTTCCAATTATAGGAAATGATCATAAAATGAAGAATTAGGTTGGACTGGATTCATCAAAAAGGCAAATTATAATGCACCGTCACAAAACAACTCTGGCTGCGAGAAAACATATCAAGAGTTCCATGACATGCAACTTTGTAAAGCCCAGCTGATATCAGAGGCACATTTTTCCATACGTGGATTTACTTCAGTGTTTTGTTGTTGAACACAATTTGTAATCCATTACTGTACAGTATAAGAGACTGTTTGTTTTGTTAATTTGTGTGCATGAATTATCTGTTGTTTTACACTGATAATCTGCAGGGAGCCATACAAATGCACCATTTTAAAACTGACTGTAGAATGGAAACATGTGAAAGCTTACTGCTGCACTGCGACCAGGAAAGTTGAAGAAGGCATCTGGACCGTATCTCTGGGGCATCTGATTGAGCACCGACAACATTTTGACCGCATGCTTCGGCTGCACAGGTAGCAGAGATAAAAAAAAGAGTAATAACAAGATAGTCAAGGCTTTCTCTCCGACTGTTTGGACAGGAGTCAATACACTCAATAACCTCATTTACTGTTTGTCAATTACAGAACAAGCCCCAAATAGATCAGTGCGAAGGCTCTCCGGGGGCAACTCAAGTGACAGTGTCAAACCAACACACACTTCTGTAACTCACTGCATCCGGTCCGTCCTATCACTTACCCAGAGGCCTCCTTCTCCTCGTAGCATGCTGAAGAGCAACTTCAGTTCCTTCACTGTGATGCTGTAGCTGGCCAGCACTCCCAACATGTCCACTAGCAAGTCTTTGAAGGCGAGACAACAGACACACACACACACACACACACACACACAAGAGGAGAAAGAGGGGGGGAGAGGACAATCATCAAATGCAGCCGCATGTTACGGATATTATAATTCATCCACACTGACCAGGAGGTCCTCATGGTGAAAAGTACTCGCATGCATCAACTCCTGAGCTAATCAAAACAGTTTTGCTTTAGTTTGGCTTCATTCTAACCGAGTTCATTGTCTGTGAAATTCCATTATATTTATCACAGAAACTGCTCCACTACAATTACATGGAAACTGACTTGTAAATCAAAGTGACATCTAAATGGGTAATTGTTTAACTTAGAGGCACAGTAGCACTGCGGGGAAAATGCATTTAGATTTCATCAGCTGTAACATCATTTTATATGTGTGTGTGTGTGAATGTAAATGTATATGTAATGTATAAATGTAATTTGTAAGTGACACTGACTTCCATAGACAACCCCACAGTGGCCTGAATACAGAGTGGAGGGGCTTATTCCAGAAAGGCCTATATGTAACACAATTTTTATTTTTTTTAAATCCCAATGGGTAGTCCCTACAGAATGTTAATAACCCCCTTGTGTAAAACCACAGTGAGATACCGTACCTTGTTATGGAATAAATGTTGGTCATGGGGAAATTCTCACCTGACGGTGGTGCTAGACAAACGTTCAGGAAGTAACTACACAATGACCACTGCACAGCAATTTACCTCTGGTTAATTCCTAATCCCTAAATAAATTAATCCAAATGTCATGGCATAGGGTCACAAACAACTGTAGTTTATTATTAAATATATCTCAAATATTCTGGATCCGATATAAGTGTAACATTTTTACAAAGCAAAGACTTAAGTTACCTATTATCAATTCTAAAGTAGTCTTTGAAATTCAATTTTAATTAAAATTTATTTTCAAGTTTTGACTTTTTTGCAAAAATTGAATTGATTGAATTGCTGACAAAAATAAAACAGGGGTGACAAAGTTTAAATAGTTGCAAAATGAAGCAAACTAAAAAAAATACTCCAAACACTTCTTTCCGATTTACGTCTTTCATTGCTTCCACATTTTCAATATGTTGAAAGGAAGTTCACGGCTGCCTTCCTTCCCCGTTATGCTTTTGCATGTATTAGTTAACATTATTACAACAAAGACAATACTACCAGGAATATTTTGAGGTTTGAGGTTTTAAAAGTATATTTTCTATCTCTTCTATTTCCCTACTCATGTTATTGTAGACCTTTGGTGCATGACTGTTTTGTAGAAGTCACCTAGATTTCTGAAGATGGAAATGAGCTTTTTCCATCCAAAATCAACTTTGCCACTTTATTGTAACCCAAAATGCAGATCTATTAAAAGATACAGACTGATGGTTTTGTTCCCTGACAGAAAGCTAAAACCAAGTAGGTATAACCAATGTATGCAGTACTTGCTGGACATTAACGTGATAACAATCAATCTGAAAATACACATACATGTACTACCATTGAGTGAAAAAAGGCCTGCTCACGCTACTATCATACCTGCAATCATGTCATCCACGGAGCTCATTTTGAGCAGCACCTGCTGGATGAGGCCCACCTCAGTACTTGTTTGCAGGTTCCGAACACTTTTTCGAAGGATGGCGGTGAACATGCTCCAGATTTCAGCCTGGCAGGTGACGTCACAGTGCGCCAACAGCTCCACCATGCAGCCGATGCTTTCCGCGTCCTGGATAATGAAGTTTGTCTCCAGATCAAACTCACCACCCACCAACTGCAGGATAAGTCAGGACAGATAGGAAATGCAAGATTGTTATGCCTTTCACATGCTGTTTAAATTGTATTCTGTAAGTGATCCAGCTGTCAACCCTTTTCTTGGTCAGTTTTTTTCTCTGAGGGGAAATTAACCAAGATTCTTTCACACCTCACTGGAAACATGCCATGTGCCAGCCTGCTTCAAATCCTCCACCATCATCCCCGTCCCCAAAAAAGCAAGGACCACAGGACTTAACGACTACAGACGTGTTGCCCTGACCTCTGTGGTAATGAAGTATTTTGAGCACCCTGTGATGTCCCACCACCAAGCCATCACAGATCCACTGCTGGACCCCCTGCAGTCGCCTAAAGAGCCAACAGGTCTGTAGACCATGCAGTAAACATGGCCCTCCACTTCATCCTCCAGCACCTGGACTCCTCAGGAACCTATGTCAGGATCCTGTTTGTGGATTTCAGCTCTGCCCTCAACACCATCATCCCGGTTCTGCTACAGCCTGACTCCACCTGCAGGTGGATCACAGACTTCCTGTCCGACAGGAGCTCTCTGTACACAAACAGCGGGCCCTCCAGTCACCAGTCTGTCAAGCTCCTGACGTTTGCGGATGGAATGAGTCTGCTTACAGGTGGGAGATTGACCACTTGGTGACTTGGTGCAGTCAGAACAACTTGGAGCTCAACGCTTTTAAGACAGTGGAGATGGTTGTGGATTACAGAAAGAGCCCAGCCCAACCCGCCCCCCATCGCCCTGTGGGACTCCCTTGTCGACAATATGGAGTCCTTCCGCTTTCTGGGCACCATCATTGCCCAGAACCTCAAGTGACCACAAAGAAAGCCCAGCAGAGGATGTACTTCCTGCGGCAGCTAAAGAAATTTAACCTGCCAAAGACAATGATGGTGCACTTCAACGCGCCATCCATCTTCACCTCCTCCATCACCATCTGGCACGCTGCTGCCACTGCCAAGGACAAGGACAAGGGCAGACTGCAGAGTATCATTTGCTCTGCCAAGAAGGTGAGTGGCTGCAATCTACCTTCCCTCCAGGACATGTACGCCTCCAGGACCCTGAGTCGAGTAGGAAAGTCTGTAGCTGGACCCTCCCACCCTGGACACAAACCGTTTCAGACACTCCCCTCTGGCAGGAGGTTGCGGTGCATCAGGACCAAAACAGCTTCTTTCCATCTGCAGGCAGCCTCATCAACAAAGCCTGGGACCCCCACTGACACTGACTTTCACACCCCCCCCCACCATCCACCCCTGTTATAGCACAGTAATACTGTAAACCTTTGCACATTCCCATGTACATATTTTGCAAATTGCACAAATCTGTAATTTAAATACCAGTCATATTGTACATAGTCATTATTTTCTTACAATATGTTTTAATATTCTTTAATATCAAATTGCCGATTTTAGATTTATGACTATTGACCAACAGTACTTGCTTTATGTATTTCTAATACTATGTTTATTGTTTTGCACTAAAATGCCAATTCAAATTCCTTGTATGTGTAAACCTACTTGGCAATGAAGCTAATTCTGATATTTTCCAGGTCACTACTCTGATGTTATAGGGCTGGCCAGCACTGGAAGAAGAAAGTGGAGATCTCTTTCCTTCTAAACGGTTTTGAGCAGAACTTAAGCACCCATGAGAATAAAATAGCCTGGCATTTAATGAAAAGAGGAGGGTAAGGGAGTCCCTATAGCCCTGCTGTCACAAATGATAATCACTATTAAGAAAGTAGAAAACAACAATCAATAATGCAGTTCTTCAAGTTCAACAAGCATGAAATTATCCCTCTAAAAGAAGTGCATGGTATGTATGGACAGCACTGACAACAACTTGCTGGTGGGCATCAAAGCAAGCAGGTGGAAAATGGGCCTAGATACCCACTGCACATTACTGTGATTGACAGGTAATAGCTAAGTGAGCTCAAAAGCAGCCTAAAGTAGTGGAGAGAGACTAGTCCATGGGGGTATAAATCGAGCCTCACCTCAATCATCATCAGATCTTGGTGCGATTACATTACAATGATGTGTGTCACTGGACTGCTTGGACTTTAACATTGGAGAGACAGTCTTTCCTCAGAGTGCAGTTGCTGTGCAGATAAAAATAAAGTAAAACTCCACAAAAGCTAGGTTTTTTTATTCTCTCTCTCTCTCAGGTAGAACACACATCAATGTGCATTAAAAAAAATGCAGGTGAAAAATGAGAGAAAGCTTTATGGGAAATGATGCACTTAAAACCAATTTGAAGAATTAAATCTTGCCAAACACAGTTTGGAGGTTTGTTGTTGCATGTATGTAGATCCAGTATAAGTGATAGAGTGAATCTTAAGAATATTTCAGCAGCTTACAGAGGCAGTCTATTCTAGAAAAATAAAAAAGCTATTGACTGAAATTAGGCCTCAAAAACCCGGACATCTTTATCAATGAGCAGAGCGAGCTGTGAGGCACTAACAATAACAGGAATTTCACAGCTTGAAAAATCTTGGGGTGGCTCGGTGGCCAAACTGGGCAGGCGACTTCTATCAAGCCGAGCAAGCTGTAATACGTCTGTCTTCTAAACACAGTCACTATGTTAACCAGTATGGAAAATGAACAAAGTGGTAGAAAGCTCGTTATCGGGATGCAGACGGTCCTTAAACTGCCAACTCCTCCTACCACTGCCTAATGCCACCATGCATGTCCTGCTGCAGAAAGCCAAACACAGACTCCAAACACAATAAAGCAACATTTTGTTGCTTCCTCCTTCTGTCAGGTAAAAAAAAGCTGCATCTGGTGGCCAAGTCTATTTGGGTAGTGAATATTACATTTTGCAGTATAATATCAAATTTAGTACCAAAACCCCTGATCTTGCCCAAAAGATCTGGGGTCCCTTTTATAAAACAGTGCATAGGATCATTACTAAAAATGCACGTGTGCACAAAAGCCGGAAATGGCGCGCACAAAAAGACACAGAGCATATCACACATATCCAAAATCCTCCACGTTCACAAACACATTTTGTCATAACTGCTTAAGTAAATGTGGGGCAAAACATAATTATCAAATGATGTGTGTGGCTGTACCTGGGCAAGCTCATTTAAGGAATTAATTACAAGCAACATGAAACAAAATCAAACATATTTGGCATAATACTAACCATGTAAAATATCTATACAGCACCTGGCATGATCCCGTCTGATCTAAAAACATTGATCAGTTCCAGAGACGGTGCAAACATCTCGCTACCAATGATGAGTACATTCACCCACCTAAAGTGCAGCGCTATGAAGTGCAGAAGTCAAAAAAAAAGGTATTCATGTTCAGTTTAATGTCACGACAAAGACACCACGATCAATCTGCTGAAGACAGGAAAATTGTGGCGCTTGTGAATTAACAGTGACAACATTGTTTCTATTTGTTTTCCCACTACCACAGTGTGTTTATTGTTCTTACGTTGTGGCCTTTAGTGGCCCAAATTTTACCAATATATCAAGTGATAGTGAAGAAGAGACTTTTTATGGCTGTCAAAGGTCATTCGTCTAAAAGTAAGTTATTATCATCAGACAAAAGGCTCTCCTGGTGCAGCCATCATGATGCATGTCACCCAGTATTGCACGCAAGGAGGGGTTAGGAGCCATGATGTCTAAACTAAACCTTATGCTTCAGTGCTATTGCCATTAATTACACTATTCACAGGCACACCACAATCCTGAGAAGTGGTGTAATTGCAGATTCAGATCCCCAGAATCATTTTCACCCATTATGCTACAAGAGGTAAATAAAGACATGAAATCAGTGCCACTGATTAAACACTTAACACGTGGAGAGCAGAGTTCCTCTGAGCCATACAAAAATTGTAAAACAGTAAATCAATGCAGAGTTGAAATACCACTTAAGTTCAGTGATGTAAACCCCATAAATTACCAAATTTTTTGTATACAGGGGCAAACTGCTGCAATCAGTTTACATATTACAACGTTAAAACACAGTTGGTACATAGTAAAGGCAACCTATAAACGGAAATTCAACAGTTAAAAAGACAACATGCAGCTGCTTTAGTACTTTTACTCCGTTTTAAGTTTTTTGTTCCAATTTTAATTTATCTTTTTACTTTGTTTCTTTTGTCTTTGGAGAAAACCTGCCGATGACCTCAGAATGTGGTGAGGAATTCACCTTTCAGCATGACAATGAGCTTTCAGCACAAAGCAGAGACCGTGCCACAGTGGCTTCATGACAAGAGTCCGACTGCCAAGTGACCCAGGCACCGGCTAAGATCCCGAGGTGGACCTGTTTGAAAAAAAGACTGCAATTCCTCTGACTGTACCCATCCAGTCTGACAGGAGCTAAGAGGATCTCCACAGTACAGCAAAAAAAAAGGTGTGCTAGATAGTAAGAGCAAAGAGCACTTGAAGATGTGATGAAGATGTGATTTAGGAAGTAATAGAGTCGGAATGTCTAAGTAAATTAGACATCTCAGCGTATCACATTTACTAAATTTGCATTTGAAAAAGGTGTCTGCCAAAGTCATGAATTTGAAATTTCCCTTGGTATTCATTTTTAGTAGTTTCTTAACCAACCCATGCTTAATGCAATTAAAAGGTGTTACACTTTACACCTCCTTATAAAAGTGCCTAATGAGTACCAGGGAGAAGCAGTCTGTGGGTGTAGTGCAGTATCCTTTACACAGTGAATTATGCAATCAGCAATAGTGGCCACTGCTAAATGACCATGTTTAAAGGGAACTATGGAAGCAACAAGACACAGACGAAACATGCAAGGGGAATTTTCGCTCCATCCAAAACTCTACCGTTAGAATTAAACGTTTGGTTTTCTTTCCGACACCCTGCTGGGTTTCCAGGACTTATCTAAAATACTATAACAGCAGGAAACACTGACAGTAAGAGAATGTGACTGTAGACTGAATTACTTTGCGCCTATCTCGGATTTCTACTCCGGATGGTTTCCGATGATAGAAGACTGCTAGACTTGGCTGTTTACCACGTAACCCAACGGCAGCACAGTGTGCTGGTGAGGCTGAGCTCCTCTGCTAAATCCTTTCTCACTGAGACTCGGAGATGATAGCACAATCAGTAATCTGCACAATAAAACTGCTTTGGGAAAGAGAAGTGTAATACATTCAGATGCAAATGAGCCAGCACACAGAGAAACAAAAGGTTAATCTAACAATATTGCAATATACCAAATTTACTGCTGGGGTACTGTACTGATTATACTGTAAAATGTTGCTATTATTTGTTTAACTCGCTCTATTTGAAGTATATATATATATATATATATATATGTTTCTCTATGGGAATTGACTCTGAATTTTTAAAGGCCTTTACTATTACCAAACTCTGAGGAAAAAGCCTTATTTGACATTTGGTAAAACGGATAAAGATGAGAGTGTTTGTTAACACTGGTTAGGAAACCTATCCTGTCCTTGTACATTAAAACCTTGGAAGAATAAAAACTACAACTAGAACCTAACAACTAAAAGGGCATCAGATGGATGAGTATTTATATGACGAATTAGGAATCATATTATGCATTCTGTGGGAGTTTATCATTGAAGGCCTTATCTTACCATGTGGTCAACAAGTTGCCAGTCAATCTGAGTTGTGCCTCTGTTTTTGGACCCAATGATTCCAAACTTATCTGGATTCATGAGTAAATACTGAAAGGCATGTTATATTTATCACAGACAAAATTGTGTGACTGATTTTCAGTTCTATCTAAATACAAATAAAAAACAGCTTATTAGCCTGCACCTTTTGTTGCCTCTATGACTTTGATTACATAGGGCAAATCTCCACAGCCTACAAGTCTGCATTCTTTCTGTTACTATGATGAGGACACCCTCAGAGTTTATTCATCCATATGTGAGATATTTTCATTATGTGTGGTGAGGAGCTTAGCATATGGGATGTCATACCCAACTAATAAATCACTCCATGTACAGAATGCTCTTTTCTGTCTCGGTCTCTCACTAAACGGTGGAAATAGAAAAATGATGGGCTCTGACTGAACTCTTTCAGGTGCTACAAGTGTTTGAGGTCTGTGTTGCAGTCCCAGTGAAAGTCAACTTGTCAGTCAGCATGTCAAGTGTCAGCTTAAGCATTTACTGTATCTTTGCACAAGCACCCAACAAATTTGTATTGACGTTGTTTCCACACAAACACAAACGCAGATGGAATTAAATCTTGACATTTCTTTGAATGCAGTATAATTCAACGTCAAAGTAGCGTCAAAGTTCTGTATAATGTGAATGCACTGAATCGCCGAGTCACACAACCACACAGACACACAAAGACTTCCAGAAAATCGTAGCCGTGTGGAAGGCCAGTGTAATGGAGAGAAACAAATTCAGCAGCCAAGAATCCATGCTGTGTGATGCAAGTACCCATGTGCTGGTTCAAATCAGGGTTTTGCAGACGAAGGTAAAGCTAACCCATTTCTCTGTTCCCAGGAGAGGGGCCCACAGAAGGAGGGAACCTGCCTCCTGCAGCTATGGCTAATCATATAATTTCAATTAAGAATATCTGCTCCGGATTATTAAGACGCACAGAAGCTCAGTGGAGCTGCGGGTCGATGATTTGCAAACCAGAGAGGAAGGTTATAGAAACAACCCTACAATGGGAAGCAGGAGAGTAATGCCACTTTAATTAGGCTCTAACTGGTATCTATGCAGCTCAAGGTGGCAGACCTGTCAGGGTGGTTACACGAGAGTAGTGAGCGACAGCTAGGTCCTTTCGCTGTAATAGCACAGAGACTGACTGTAGAGGGAAGGATTACCATTCACAAACCAGAGGTGAAACTAGATTAGCAATAATGTCTTTCAGTCACCCTTGTACATTGGCCTGAGGTTCACTGAACCGCTCACAAGCTTATAGTCCCTTTCACCTGGCTGACCTGGAAATGAGATCCTGTGATGCTACAGATAATCCAGCAGAGCTTGTTGTGTCTGAGGAAATTAAAGAACCGAAGCCATTATAGTGATTCTTTAATGTGCTGGGAATAACGTTCCACCAAGCAGGCATTTATTTTACTGAGTGTCCAGCAAAACCAAAAATTGTTTGTGAATGCAATTAAGGTGTGTGTTCAGTTTAATTTTTCACCCCTGGGGCTCCCCTCTATTAGTGTAATAGGGTTATGAGCCCCAATCAAGTATGGGTTTTTTTCTCCTTCGAAAGAATCCTTCTGTGCGTCATTGCTATGACACAGAGAATTAAGACTTACATCTGAGCCCTCCACTTTCAACTGCGTCTGATTAGGCCGGGGCTGAAGGCTCGCCGTTGCCATGGTGACAGGCAGCAAAGACTGGACTTGAGACAGTTTCCAAAGGAAGCCTACAGTGGCCACTAAATTGGGTGAAAATAAATAGAACTGATGTCCTATTTACGAAGACTGCTGGTGAAATGTGCGAACATTGAGGTGAAGGAGGCTCTCGTGGGGCAGATGCGGAGAGGAAGGGATGTCCCCCTCTGATATTTCTGAATGATTCAAATGAGAAGTGTTCCAGGTTCAAAGACACATTCATCCAGTCTGCCAGATGTGGACAGCAGCAGATGTTGACAGGAGTTATATCCACCCTGTTATTTTGGAATGAAAAATCACTACAATCACACTAAACCGGGTGTTCTATTGTCCAGTCACGATCACCACAATCAGAGAATGCACTTGCTTGACAAAAACCCAGATACACTCATCTAAGGTTTGCCTGGATTGTTTTGCACTTAAACCAAAAGGCAAAAGGCGAGTCTTTCTGTGTCTGTGTGGTCCATTCATGTGCCAGCATGAAGTTTCAACATATGATGTCCAGAATGTCATAAAAAAAAAGGGACAATATAGCTTGGTGGCTTATTCCAGTAAAAGCACTGTCAATACTTGGAAGCCAAACTCTCCTAGCCAAATTGAGCATACCAAGCACGATAACAAGGTTCAGCTACAGAATCAGAACAGCCTGCAGCTGACTTTTAAAACCAAATGCAGTCAAAGGGATAAAGTATGACGCAAAAATGTGATATTCACAAGTAAAGAGGAGGAAACAATGAATTGGCCATTCTGCAGCCAAGTGCTTAGCAGCACCAGAGGGAGTTTCAACACAAAACACAATATCCATATAAATACTTTTATTCCAACAACCCCTCTCACTTCACAGCCACTCTAAAAAAAAAAACAACTATTTTCCAGCAACAATGAGGCAAAGGCAGATGAATCGGTTTCAACTGTTCAAATGTATAAGACAGAAAAGAGAAGTTATGTAACAATAATACATTTATTCACAAAAGCACTAGAATAACTAACTTCTGATTTTCACAAATATTTTGTGTTCATTAATCTTTCATTGGATTCACACTGTTTTTGTAATATGTCATTGTGAAAGTACTATTACGAAGTACAGGACGTGATATGTCTTAAAGAACACTCCCACAAAAGACAAGAGAATTGAACAGAAAGGTTAAAAGGTAAGACAATAACAGAATTGGGAGTATTTGATTTGTCATTTGGATGTTGTTCTTTTGTAAATGATGTGGCAATCCTATTGTAGCCGTAGTAGTCCTACAGTAATGAAACATGAAGGTTAGAACATTAATAGTATATACGGTAAATTCACAGACCATTACATTAGGCTGCCAATATAAATTATAATTAATTATAATTATAATTATAGCCACTTCGATCGAACTCATTGGTGGGCATGACCATAGCTAGAAGTGGGTTGTTTTTGTTTTTTTTCTGGTGAAAGATCACAAACTAACATCTCATCCCCTACCTCTGGAACAATACCATACAAAACCTGTGTATGCATGTCGTAAAAATACAAAGCAAAATCAACTGCCAGAACCAGAGAAAGAGGATTACATGAGTCTGTATGTTTGTTATGCACCCCTGACATTCAAAATGAGGAAAGAAAATAGAACTATCTAATTGACAGAGCAGCTACAAAAACAGTGGAACTTAAAGCCACATGCTAAAAAACAAACAAAACAAAGGTCGAACTAATTTGGGAAACCATTTACGCGAAGGAGTTTGGTTACGCTTAAAGGTATGCAGTTACCTCAGGTTAGAGTGCTAACTGGAGTGTCGGCTGACCAGAGCCCAACTGCTAACCTGACATTAGCATTTAGTTCTAATCGTTCTGCAATGTGTA
This sequence comes from Coreoperca whiteheadi, assembly GCA_011952105.1. Taxonomy (NCBI): domain Eukaryota; kingdom Metazoa; phylum Chordata; class Actinopteri; order Centrarchiformes; family Sinipercidae; genus Coreoperca; species Coreoperca whiteheadi. Next base: position 8,009,407 of record CM022478.1, read on the forward strand.
AATGCTAAAACGAATGACTTGAAAAGAAATATGTATGAAGGTATTATGCAAACAATAGCATGCATTGGGACAAAATGGCACTGCCACTCCATGAAACTATTGTATGAGAGTTGAGCTAGAAGCCTACCTAGGGCCATTCTTTCTTTACTTTAAAAATGTCACCAAAATAAAAGGTCAAGTCATTTAAGGGACAGGGGTGTGGAACGCTGGAGGGGTCAAATGTGTAAGAAGGTTAGGTTATTGCTTCTGTGGTTCCATTTAGTTTGATGCATGGCCTTCACATCGACGCTGAAACATGCTAATGACCACACTTCAAATGCCCTAATCCATCCACTCTGACGAGCTAACCACACCACCGACTTGCATGCTGACTGGGAGCGAGAAAAGAATTATTCTTGCTCCCTTTAAAAAGGCAATAATCGTCTAGAGAACACACGGAGAAGAAACCGAAACGGAGAGGAAGAAAGAAAAAGGAACAATGAGCCAAGTTGGCAACAGTAACATCCTTCTTGTTTATCTGTTTGTCTCCTTATTCAGTCCTGGATGTATAATCATGAGCAAAACCTCTGTGCAAATTTACACTACCAGACTTTTGAGTTTTAGAAATAGCGTACTGCTCACACTACATGTCATTTTTTGTCCCACACTGTGGACGTGTTGATGTCGGGGTGCACAATTTACACAAAATATCTCAGACAAGGTGTACTGATTAGGCTACTAGATAATTCCAGTTGGAGGGATCCACACCTGGTGCAAATGATTGCGATGTTGTGATAACAGGATCACGCGTAAAGTCACTATGTGTATATGTCTGCTGCCTGCCTCCTTTCTTTAGTGAATACTGCTTCTGATGACAGGACAGCTCAGAACTACCAGTGCATCTTTATTGGCCAAAATAAAATCAAACCTGTTTGAAAACCGTCGCAACGAACAACCCGCAACCAGGTCAAGGCCCGCCCTGGAACCGCGTGAAGTAGATGCCCCCATCCAGTGATGCCGCTAACGCATTACTTAGTAACGCGTTACTCTAATCCGACCACTTTTTTCAGTAACGAGTAATCCAACGTGGTACTATTTCAAAACCAGTAATCAGATTAAAGTTACTTATCCAAGTCACTGTGCGTTAATATTTTTGTCCATTTTCCTTTATAAAAATATATTTTTGCTTCCTTCTTGCATCTCGGGGAGCAAAGTCACGTGTTGAGCGTGAGGACAGCTCACGTCACGTGTAATAACACCTATCACGCAGCGACACGAACGGAAACAACAACGGAGGGGAGGAGAGAGATGCGCGTTTTTCTAGCTGGGAATACAGACGCTATTTTGAGCTTGTGTCAGCTAAAGATGGCAATATTAAGGTTCGTGTTATCTAGCCACAAAAACACTACGTCAAATGTAAAGAAACATTAGGAGTCGCAGCGCTGCGCGGTCAGACTTACAGAGCGAGTCCCAGCAGGTGGTGCGAAGCGGAAAGCAGGAGGCCCCCCCACCACCCAAACAACAACAGCTGGACTTCGGCAAAAACAAGTATTTATGTTAAGTGAATTCAAGAAAGACTGGCATTATTTTATTTTTTATAAAAACATGTATTTTTTCAGCAAACAGTTTTGAAGTTCAACTTAAAATGTTTGGAGATACATTTTCGACATTACTGTTAAAAATGCACTTCCAATAAAGTAAGTGTTGGCAAAACCAGCTGTCATTGTTATGTTGAGGCAGCGGGGGGGGGGGGGGTTGTCGGCAGAGGCTGAATGTAACTAATAAAGTAACTTAGTTACTTTTAAAATCAAGTAATCTCTACTTTTTAAAGGAGTAATCAGTAATCAGGAATTAGATTACTTCTTCACTGCCCCTATCACGACAGGCAGGAGAGTAAAAAATAACCTCTATGTCAGCATGCTTTTAGTCTTGTAGAAATGATTATATCATTGAGCATGAGCAAGCGAGAGCATGAGACAGAAAGAGAGAGCCCTTTGGCAATACAGTCAAGAAAAGCTTGCTTGCCTTTAATTTATATTTCATTTCATTTAAGAGCGATAGAGATTGAACACAAAAAAAAAGACACAGGGAGAGAGAGTGGAAAGAGGCGGCGAGATGAAGAGAGAGAAAGAGCAGGACCTGCAATGGATAGCACAGTCTCTGAAGGGGCTCTGACAGTAACACAGGACCATATCGTGTTCCTGACATGCTTCAGAGGGTGGAACACTTCCTCATTTTCTACTTAATCCGCATTCATATTTGCATTTCCACCATGCCGCAACAATGTGAAAACGGCATCTATTTAGCGGAGGCCAAAAATCCAATACCGGCCTTGTGGCTTACTGAATGACTTCCACATAGGGATTTTGCACACATCCTCACCTCGGATTTCACGCTACAATGCAAAACACAGCCAGAATCTGTTGCAAATCAACCAGTCACCTGAATACATAAAATAGCATCAGCCAGAAGTTAGAACCAAATTTTTCTCATCCTGCTACAGACTGTAAAGCAGATGTGTGCATCATAATTGAGGGTATAGTACATGATGAGTAGCTCTACCTAGACAGGTGAGAGGACACGACGGCTGCATAATGCACACTTCATAATGCCCACTCCCTTCAGCGTGACACCTGGAGAATCTCCTCTCCTTCACTAGAAATTAGGCTCAGTCTAACAGCTACCAGACAGCGGCCACCTGCTGTGTCTGAATTTCTCCTGCCATGTATAGTCAGCGTGTGGCTCCACAGTCAGTCTATATTTGACATCCATATGTCTGATAGTGGTTGAGCAGTTTAACGAATTTGTCAACACTTGTTTCCTCACAGCTCAGACACAAAATGTATTATTTCAGTGAGAAAATGGGAAGGGGAAAGTGCAAGAGAGACAGTAAAAAAAGGGGGATCAAAAAACATGGAAAGGAAAGATGAAATCATTGTTTCGACAAGGACCCATAAAAAAAACGACAGCAATATTTAGAACAGCAAGTACCAAAGGTTTAATGCCACCAACCCTCGATTACAGCCACTATGCCTATTATGAGGTGAGCTTCACAGCAGCATTTATTTATAGAACCTAAACAGGAATGTTGACTGTTTGATTGCATTTAAATAGAGATTAGCGTAAACCTACCAGTAAGCACTGGCAGGCCTAGAGAGGATGTGGCCTGAATTAAAGACTAACTCCCTGAATGTGACCAGACTGCGTGATTGAGACTTCAAGGAGGGTCGGTGTATTGTTTGTGGAAACGCTGCTTTAGATTTAAAGATTACAGTGTTTATGCATCACTGAACTGGATACCGGCAGCATGCAGATGTGGCTAACAAGCCCCCAGGAAACCCGAAGATGAAAAGGTGTTTCATAATGATTACCGGGGAGTCCGTCTCCGAGGATTTTGGAAAATCTTTACAGTTAATGGAGCCATGCTGTGTTTCTTCCCTTCTCCTAATTTCATTAAGAATAGCACCAATTTATCATCTCTCCCACCTTCTGATTATCAGCTGGGCCTAGCGTAGTCATAGTAGATAAGTAAACTGAAAATTGAAACACTAAGAATTCAATTCGTTGCGTTGATTTGTGGCTACGTGCAAAGAGTAAAGTCATCTAAGCTAAAAGATAGAATTTTCAGACAAAGCTGTTGTGTTTAAACTTGTTTTAAGCACAACATGTGCCTTGGTATAAGCAATTAAACATTAATTGTCGGATTTTAGTGTATCGTTTAGCCCATGGAGCCCAAGTCACCAATAAATTATTCCTGCCAGTTAATTTAACCTAATGTTCACAATACTTCACAGGACTAATTGCTGGTAAATTGGTTTTTGTTTATGTCTCAACTATATTTCATAGTCAGGTCTCCAATTAAAATATGCAGCAATTTCTATGTTTTTCTTAATTACTTCAATACTTATTTCAAAATAAGGGGGATAAAATGTACCCAAGAATAAATGAAGCTAAATGATCACCGTGAGTACACATTAGTAGCAGCCTGCAAAATACCTTTAAAAGGCTGTTTCACTATTTATACAGAACGATTCATGTATTCAGTGTCCATAAAATACATTTTTAACTCATATCACGCAGTGCAGAGAAAATAAGACATATCAAATATTTATGATAATTAAAAAATGCTGGGCTCTTACTCCGTCAACAGTCTCATGAGCACGTGAACGTTTCAAGAAGAAAGTCAAGTAGTGTACGATATTTTCCACTGACTGCATTTCACTCCCAACAACAGGGTTAATTGCAGCACAACAGGGGCACTTTGAAGACAGCAGCTGGTGCAGATTCCCCTACTAGTGTGAAAGTGCTGGATCTCTAGACAGCCAAATGACTTTTTTTTTTCCAAATGTGTCTGGTGTCGTCGGTTCACAGTCTAGGTGGGTCTGTGGACTGTGTTGGGGGTCCGGGACCCCCAATCCTGGAATCTGAGCGCAGTCAGAGTTTTAGCTCAAGGGGGAAGGAAATGAGAATAAAGCAAAAGAGAAGTCACAGGTGACAACAAGGACAACAAATAAAATGGCTAGGAGAGGAAGTAATGGTTCAACTTGTTTTGTCACATTTTTTGTTGTTTCTCCAAAGAGACTATTACACAAGAAACTATCACCCTGGCAGAGAGCAACATGAGCCAACACTGTATGTTTACTGAGTGGATTGAAGTTATCATTAAAAGTGCAGTTGAGGGCAGACAGGGCATATCAACAACAGTAGTTCCGAGCTCACTGTTGCTGAGACTTGGAACTCCTCATCCCAGCATGCTAAGCCTCCAGCAGCATTCAGACTTAAAGGCATGGCAAAGTGATAGGTTTGGAGGGAAAGCGCAAATGAAAGGCGGTGACAGTGCTAGAGCAGGAAGAAGAAAGACACTGGTAAAGAAAGAAGTTGTGCGCCAAAGAGTGGGGTTGGAAAAGAGACACACGCAGAGAAAAGAGCGACTTACAGGGTATACTGACGAGACAGAGTGACGACAATATAACTTCATTTGTATACATATGTATTCCGCTCATTGATTCATTTTCACTTGCTTGTTTTTACTCAAGGTCAAAAGCATGCATTGGTCTCAAGGCAGAAAACGAGACCAGACGAAACCAGGAGCTTTCGGTGAGGGGACAGGTCTAACTTCTACTGAGCCACCGAGGCAAAATGTAAAACTAAAGTCTGACTTTGTGGCGAATGTGACAGGGCAAAGGACAGAGGGCAGTGCATCTCCTCATCCGTTCATTCCAGTCCTCATCTGTGCACGGCAGAATGACCGTGTCCCACCATGCAGCACGGTCGCCTCATATATCTAATCTCATCTTGATCGGGGCAGTGTACAGCCGTATTAAATGTCCTGGTCTCTGCTCCCTGCCATCAGCAACATGTGTCATTTCAGCTCTAATATGGAAGAACACAGGCAATTTTTCCAGGGAAACTAAAATAAAACATCCAACTTAAAAGAATAACATCAGCTAAAGTAGCAGTCAAACAAACACTGTTGCATTTTGACCTCCCGCCTTGCAAACACAGAAGACACACACTACCCAACATATATTTATTCATTAGTATCTTTGATGAAATTATTTGCCTCTTTGTCAATATCTCCAGGCGCCGAAATGTTTTCCTGAACTGACACGGCTGCTACAATTATTTCAGTCACAGGGAAAATGATTTCAAATCAGCACCCACTAAACACTAAAGAGCTATTTGTGGTTTATTTAAGAGGAAGGGAAGAGGTGATCGCACAAAAAGAGCACAGAAGCACAGAAACGTGACCTGAATATTAAAAGCTCCTTCCTTTGTCAAGTGTAAAAGGCCTTTACTTAGGGAAAGGTGTGACCTCTGTCTATTTTCATATTCTCTGCCAATAAAATTAAGGGGAAAATGAAGTGTTGCAAATCTCAAAGAAGTGTAATATGTCTTGCTGCCTTGACTTAAGGTGAAACGGTCAGGATGTTTGCTCATGCTGCCTAAATTAGCAGTAATAGCATGACTACAATTTCCATCTGCAGGAAAATGGGATAAATGGAAATACATGTCAGGTGTGGTAAAATCATTTAGTCCTGTGTGCCGCTTCATCGTACGGGAGGGTATTTCATTTGAAGGGGAAAGTGGAGCACAGATGACCACAGGGGTCCTGTTATTTGAATGTGCGCTGTCACACTATTCATAATTTCACCTGTATAATAAAAACAACTTTAAACCTCCCTGCTAAAAAGGAAATGCGTAAACTAAAAAATAAACAGAGCCACAGTCAGCATTTGAAGGAAAAGAAGTCGTGACAGGAGAGTTAAGAGTTTTTTTGGGAAGCTGCATTTATTTTAAAAAGGTAGCTTTCCCTGCGAGTTGTGGGATCTGAATAATATCCCATAACTCGCAGGGAAAGCTACCAAAAGCCAGTGGGGTGAATAAATTGACGTTTTGAAGGTGAAACTGGAACATTGGAACATAGAGGTCCTGTGTTTAAACTAGGATGTCAAATTATTCATAAACTGACCTGCTCTGCAAAATAAAAATAATAAAATCTTTACCCCCATAATATGCTTGAAGCACATCAGCTCATCAGGAAATGCTGAACTAAAATATAACAGAATATTGGCTTTAGGGGCAAAGCAGCAGGGTCCTGAAAGATTCCCTCCATGTTGGAGGATATGAAGTGACTGATTACTGCAATGATAAAGAGGAAGTTGAAGAGGGAGCAACCCTCAGCTCCTACCTTAGACGCCAGCTGCTTGTCTTGATTTCAGCACTGAGGACAGCTCCCTTCTCGTGGAACCCAGTGGAGAATCAGCGCTAGATTTCCGACGTGTCTGCTTTAACTTCAACTGACAGGTTCAGCTTTGTAACATGGAGTTCTCACTTTCTATGGATTCATGATGGTGTAAAAAATGCTTTTATACAGTGTCTACCCTCAACTCCTCAGTTCCATGACAAACCTTTTCATGTGGAGCAGCCAATGGTCATAGAAGTGAGGCCTTTCATCTGTGGCCAGTCTTGAACTTCAGCCTGACTGATACAAACTAAAATGGGGATCAAAGCCCAATAATGTTGGTCTGTTTCCTTTTGAATTGCACTTAAGGAAAGAGTATAAGAGCACTTTGCCTTTGCTCCACTCAGTGGGGCAGTTAGTGGGAAAGCGGTCTAGGTCTCTCCAAGCCACACTGCTTTAGCTATCTCATATTCACAGCTTACTGTGTGGCAACACAGGCCTGTTTACTATTCTGGTAGGTTGTATCATATGGTCGTTCCTCTAATCCCTGAAATGCTTGGAATTGTCAAACAGGAGAAGTGCTCACCTCTCCGGAGGGGGAGAGGAAGAAAATTAAAAGGCAATCTTGCGGGAAATATATCTCGCAAAAAGGAAAGATGGTGTGCTGCGTGAACCCATCTACCAGGAAAACCGATAGTCACAGAACACACATCGTCCAATCTGACCGGTAACCTGACACAATAACAACCCCGCGGGACACAGGCAAGAAAATATGCAGTCTAATTTCTAAAACATGCTCAATGCAAAAGCAAAATATTTTGTACATGATCTGAATAGGAACGCCATGTTAATCCAGAGAAATGAAGCTGCTGTCCAAAAACTATAATTGTTTAAATTGGCAGGTAACATAACTCAGTTACAAATGACAGTACTCTGCACTGCAGCATTCTCCTTTTTTCACTTTTGTTGATGCAGTCAAGCCGTGTGATATAAGCCCATAATACAGGACAACTGGAACAAAAACGCCTTCCTCTCCATCTCCGAACATACAAGTATCAACCAAGCCTCTCTAATTCCCAGCTAATTAAACACATTAGATATAGAGCAACAGTTGGGAGCTGGTATTAACCCCACTGACCTTGAGATGTAATTTGGTTTAAATCAAGCTCACATTTCAAAACGCATCGTGTTGCATCGACACTGGATGAAGCAAAGAGCTGGGGATGGACCTAACTGTCGAGGGGTTTTAGTGATTAGTGTGCACAGTTTCCTCCTGCTGAATACTGCTGTCAACAGACATATGCTCTACTGATGTCTCATACACTGTAAAGAGAGAAGCGAGGTACATCCATCCAGAAATGTGTGCTGCTAGTTTTCATCTGGAGAGGAGAGGAGAGGAGAGATTAAAAAAGGTCCACTGCTGATATAAACATATCTTGTTTGATAGAGGAAAGAAAAGTACACTGCAATGCAGGCACTATAGGGAGAGATAGAAAGAAAACATAAAGGGTTGAGATAGACCTTTGGAAGGCAAGAAGATGAAAAGGGGATGACAGCAGAGAGCTCTTGACTCTGTCCTCTCCAGATCATCAAAGTGTCACTTCTCTTACCAGGCTAGGACTGGGACAAGATGTCCTCCAGGTTAAAAACAGGGATCAGTATGCAGGTCGCAGAACTGAGGAGGGGAAAGGAAGAAAGTGGTCCACGGTCCACAGTGTTTACTGCAGCAATTCCCCATCTCCTCTGTCTGACCACAACACTAATGACACGGTTTCCTCACAGACAATTTATCAGCATTCTTGACAGCAAGCCATACTGGTTTCTTTCACAGAACGAAACCTCACGTGACACATACACACACAGATGCAGACATGTTATCTAGATAACAAGTGTTAAATATACAATTCAATTCAATTCAATTCAATTTTATTTATATAGCCCAGTATCACAAATCACATTTGCCTCAAAGGGCTTCACAATCTGTAGCATACGACACCCTCTGTCCTTAGACCCTCGATTCGATTAAGGAAAAACTACCCAAAAAAAACCCTTTTAACAGGGGAAAAAAAAACGATAGAAACCTCAGGAAGAGCAACAGAGGAGGGATCCCTCTCCCAGGACGGACAGACATGCAATAGATGTCGTAAGTACAGAATAGATTTATAGCATCAAAACTATAACATATACAGCCTTGATGGCAAAATTGTTGTATATATATATATATGTTATTATGTTAGAAATGTCTAGGTGGTAAAACATAAGGGAAGATGATGGGTCCAGATGGCAAACCGAGCAGCTCCCGGTGTAGCCCAACGAGCAGGACCCGAGCCACTCGTCCCCTTCACCATAGACACAGCAGCACTGCCCCAGCAGGTCGCCATAGTCACAGATCCAGTTACATCTCCGGACAGTGAAATACCTGCTGAAAGTTACACTAAAAAAGAATAGACGGACGACAAAGCACAAAACTCCGGGAGAGGGAAGAAGTCAAGTTAGTGACATGCATTTATGGGATGAGAATGCATACGGATGGAGAGGAGGACAGAGGTGAAAAGAGAGAGGTGCATCATGGGAAGTCCCCCGACAGTCTAGGCCTATAGCAGCATAACTAAGGGATGGTTCAGGACTCTCCTGAGCCAGCCCTAACTATAAGCTTTATCAAAGAGAAAAGTCTTTAGCCTACTCTTAAATGTGGAGATGGTGTCTGCCTCCCGAACCCGAACTGGGATCTGATTCCACAGGAGAGGAGCTTGATAGCTAAAGGCTCTGGCTCCCATTCTACTTTTGGAGACTCTAGGAACCACAAGAAACCCTGCATTCTGAGAGCGCAGTGTTCTAGTGGGGTGATAAGGTACTATGAGCTCTGTACAGTAACTACTTCAACAAATATGTGCTAATATCGCTTTTCATTTTGGTGTGCATAAGGGCAGATGCAACGCAGCCACATAAAGCCAAACATGAAGGTTTCTGTGGAGGAGAAATGACAACATTAAGCTGACAACACACACACACACACACACACACACACAATAAAATATGCTCTGGGGTTGGGGCTGATGCCTTCATTCCTGTAAAGTGAAAGTCCTTCCACAAAGTGAAAATCACAAGAATATACTTGCAGCTGTATACTGAGGTCAAAGCTCTCTGCCTTCCAGGGAGTCAGGTATTTCATCAAGCAGGGGTACTTTGGTGGCTTCCCACTGGGTTGATGTACAATTAGCTGAGTAAATAAAGAAAGCATATTTTCCTTATTAAAATTCATAAGGGAAACATGTAAATTGCTAGGCCCCAAAACAGGAACAGAGCACATACCTTGTCACACTCTCACTTTGAAACACCCAATACAAGTAAGCATATTAAAGCATCCACCCTTTTTTTGGACTCTATTTCTCCGATTCCCACACTCACACTCACAGATCCTTGCCTGGGGTATGTACATTTAAATCCCCCTAATCTTTCTCCCCTTTAATGTAATTTGCTTTTACATGTACCACCAAGCAACCACTGGCTATACTTAAAATGCTGGAGATACCTAACGGAGCCTTTTTCTAGCACCAAATCTGAGCTGCCTGACTAACAGTGGAGATAATGTGCACTCGACAATAATGTCCACAGTATCAAAAAGAGCTCTCCTTGCCTATAACGTCAAAGTTTTATACTTGCAGAAATAAAACTATTGCTGTTAAAAATAAAACCCTTAGCAATAGTGTAGTGTTAGATATGTAATTACAGGGAAGACTGCAATTTGCTTTGTAGTGTGTGGGCTTTCTAGTGAGTGCACACCAGGTCTTGTAAAATCAGGCAAGGGCAACACAAAAAGCAATTGGGGTGGCAGGTGAGGGTTAAATGAATAAGAACACTGGTTGTCCACACATCATTATGTACTAGATACTAGTTAGAGCATTCTCTAATAGCCAGTGGATGAGCCCAGTTAATCAGATGTTCAAGCTCATTATGAGTGCCTTTGTAGCAGCAATGAACCGAGAGCTGGGCATATTCACCGTTGGGGTGAGGCAGGGGTCAAGTAGGATGCCCTGTCTTCTCTCAGTGCAGGTACATTAACAGCTTCATGGGAACTTCAAAGACATGCTGCCTGGGAGCAGTGGGAGTGGGAGGGAGGACGCCGCTGTCCTTTAATGCCACCGACGTCCAACATTTGATTTTAATAACAGTCCAATAGTGATGATAACGTGCACAGAATGTGTTGGGACGCTGCACCCTCTGACTCGATTGGTCAAGCTTGTAGTAAACAGTGACACGGGTAACTGACAAATGTCACAGGGTGTCAAAGTGGGGTTTAGGATGTTGCATTGCTGTTGACACCATGGCAATGTCTTGTGATTCACAGTCTTAAGGCTGCTGTTGTTCATCAGTCTGCGCACTGGCAAATACTGTCTCCCCAATCTGCTCTATCTGCTCTATCTGCAGGGTTTTACCGACCATGTGTTAGTCACTATCCTGACCAGCTGCCCTCTCTCACCACTCCGTCACCTCCACAAGGGCAGGCCGGCCACTTCAGCCAGTCTCCACACATCTGACTCCTTGCAGTTCTGCCTGTCTCCCCCCCTGGTCCTGCAGTGTAATTACTTGACTGCTTACTGCCTTCCCCACCTGCCTGGCCTGTCAGTCCTGGAAAATTCATGGTCATTAAGCAGAGACAAAAGGACAAATCTCATTCCATGCAGGACCCCATATGCGCCACCTGATGCTTTTGGTGAAACCAGTAACACACTTGCATTATATTACACAGCAGTCAATGTGCACAAAAAGCCACAAAAGTATTTCCCTGCGATGTTTGGCACTCATGGAGTCGAATTCCATCATGCAGTGAAACTCTTCCTGTATTCAAGGCCAACATTTACAGCAAAATGAAGAAATCTCTGCTCCTTTGTGAGGATTTAGCTGTGGCTGCTGGTATCATCTGTGATTCTCCACTCATGCCAGGTGGAATATGAAATCAGTGTAGCTGAATTGTATCTGAGGCAGACTAGACACTTGCTGGATCTTTAATCCTCCTAATTCAAAAGGATGCGTGCTGCTAGTGTGCTGACGTAAACCCTCACACCTAACATGTCTAGAATCAAAAAGTGCATTAAAGCAGAGCACAGTGGAGAATATAATTGAAAGATTTAGAATGTAGCAATGAAAATACAGGTAACAAAGAGCCAGTAGTAAAAGCAGAATATACTTTACGTCATCGCATACAGCCAGCAATACTGTTACGAAATGTAGGTGAAAAAACAAAACACAATACCATCAAGAAGACTAATTGGGGATTTATATTCCTCTCTTTGTTCTTAATAGCAGAGCAATAATCTCTGTGACTACCATTCAAAGGTTCATTGTTGAGGTAAAAAATTTGATCACCACAGTGTTTCCTGAAGAAATATTTATTCTGCTTAAAAAGAAGGTAATAACCATATTTCCCAAGTCTGCGCAAGACAATATATTTCATGATACCCATTATACAACACCCTATCCAATCGCATATGGAGTATAATGCAAATCAAGCGAACTACTCAAATCACACGACAGCCAACAACCAACAACTCTCTGGCACATTATTCTTAACAAAAATAAGACCAAAAGCTGCACAAAAGTATTTTTTGTAGCTTGGCTTTTGTATAGCCATATATACACACACACACAGTTATATATTATAAGTATATTATACTTGTACTATTAGATTAAAAACACACATTAAAATTTGTAGACTTTTGGATGTCACTGGACAAACAGAGGTTTTGAAGAATAAAATAATAATTTGAGTATGCTTGACCTGTCCAAATGCTGTTTGCAGCCTAGAATGGGGGGATGCATAAATAGAAAAGAGACAGTAGGTATTTAAATGTTGATGTGGTGGGAAATAAATTATCTCGTCAGAGCTGACAGTCCACACTTTAACCTCAGTCACTGTGTCGTTACTTAACATACAGTAATAACAGTCTGGAGTTCAGCTCAGTAACAGATGTAGAGTCCAAACTGCTTCATTCACAAAGTGAGGCTGTATAAAAAATGAACAGGACAGCCAGTCAGGACAGAAAGAGGTCAAAATTTCCTTGGCTTGCTCATACTTCAACCTCTACCTCAACCCTGACTGTCATGTTCCTGCTGGGAGAAACTGAAAAGGGAATGAATAATTCAAGCTCAGCCTGGGTGCTCTATGGAGAAAAGCAGAGGGATACGCAAACATCATACATTAAAGCACGTGAATATGTACAACTCACAAACAAACCAAAATTCTGTCTCATCTTGTAGCCAGCCGCAAGGCTTTACCAGAATGTGTAATATTCAGTGATACCAAACATTCACCCAAATCCACTGTTGGTTGGACTCTGTTGTGACAAAGTCTGAGAGGGCGGCAATTCCTTGCCCCTCTGCAGCAGGGATTTTTACAAGCTCTGAAAGCTCCTCTGAACCAAGCCACAGCAAACACAACACAGCCAAGTGCCATGCTCAGTTTATATGCTCAGGCAAAGACAAAGTGCTTTTCCCTCCTCTCTCCAGCTGAATGTCAAATAGGTTATCAAACACCGCAAACAAATAAAAGACAGCAAGCTGGAATCATTTGCATGGAAAGCTATTATTGACAGTCAGGCATTTAAGTGTAAAAGGAACTTGTGAAAATCAATCAAAAAACAATTGCATTTCAGACCGAGTAAACAGATGCTTGGAAAACAGGAAAGAAATAGGGCTGCAGTTTAAAACAGCATGCACCAGAGACATAAACTTGCTATTTCTTAAAAAAAAGAAGGTTGTTTAAGAAAAAGACTACAGTCATTTCATCAAACTCCCTGTGTGTTGTCTCTGTGTGTTTATGTGGGTATGTGCATGTGAGTGAGTGTGGTGTGGTCTCGCCACAGTGATTGATGGCTCTATTATGGTCTTATTTGATCTACTGTGTAATTACTTGCATCAACACAACCTGTCAGCCTCAATCTGCCTAACATCATGAGTCTGCTGAGCAGAATGTTGCTCACTGAAAGTGGGAGTAATGTCAACTATGCAGCCTTCTCATTCACATGCACTGATCAATTCCAGACAGCATTGCAGACAGTGCACCGCTAGCCTTGCTTCTGCAGGGTATATGAATATTCAACCAGAGCTAACTACTCAGATGGCCAAAATACGAGGTTTGTTTATTCAGTGCTCGCAGTAGAAGTGTGTAGATTAGTAACCCATAAAACAAAGCAGAACTGAGCGCGGCACAGTAATTACTGCATGCATGACATGCTGTTTCATCATGTTGCCTTAGCTTAAGGGATTTCTACCCAGCAGAACGTTTTTTTTGTTGTTTTTTTTAGGATTGCTAGGCAGCAAGTTTATTTTGTAATCTAAAATATCACTCAAAACTAGTTATTTGAACAAAAACAGAAATTTGCCAGCTCAGGACCTAGCAGGATTCCCAAAGATCTGTTGCCACGGCTTTAGCGAGAACAAACGCAGCCACGTATTCAAAATCAACCTCTGGTGTTCCCCAGCTGTCGCCACATGTGATGAGTACGCAAATAGCCGTAGTGCTGGTGGCGGTACCTAAAAGTATAGGAATTACTGCAAGTGTGGGAAGGAAATCCTTGGCAATCATTAGACCCATATCTCAGAGTTTATGGGCATAAGCACCCGTGGACATGTATTAATCATAGATGGACAGGGATGTGGTGGAGCAGCCTGAGTCTAGACAGACAGAGGGGCCAGATGGCTGTGAAACAGCAGAGTCACCCTACAGCGCCAACAGTGGAGTTTTCTCACAGCGTGAAGCTTTTCACATCCTCTGTCCTCAAAAAGCACAGCAATTCACTTCCAGAAATGGAACAAAAAAAGCAAAGCTTGAATACTTCGATAATTACATAACGGGCAAAAGGCAAACTCTGCAACAGGTGTAACTGTATTTTCTTTAAATGTCATGGATACAAGCAACACATCTAATCTTTCTCCAACTCCACTGCTGAGACACTGAAGGGTTTGAAATTGAAATGTCAGTCAGTCATTTTCTACCGTTCCCGTTTGGGGTCGCAGGTGACTTCGGGCCTTAGGCGGGGTACACCCTGAACAGTGGGAGGGCTGACACTCAGACAGACAACCATTCAACCATTCCACTAGGGATAATTTAGCACGGGGAGGACACGCAGACTCCACCCAGGGGGATTGTGGTCCGGTCCGGGTTTCGAACCCACTCTTCTTGGTGGGAGGCAGGGGCACTAACCGCTCTGCCACCGTGCACCCCGACATTTAGATTTCTTTCAAGTAATTTATTTAGTCTCAGTTTTCTTAAATATACAGGTTACCCACGCACAGAAGGGCACGGAGTCTCCTTCAGTATACAAACACTAGCACAAAATAAGCACACTCCCTAGGATCCCTAGTGGTGTGTAGAGTTGGTGATAAGCCAACTCATTATGTGGTCTCGGTCTCTATTATGTGGTAAATGTTTTATTGTTTTGAATTGATATGATATTGTCATGGGGGGTTTTTTTGCCATATGTCGTCCTAACTTAATGTTTTATGTGCACTCTAACTGGAGAAGAATTTTCTCCATGAGCGCAATAAGCTATACATTAATCTGTCTATCAGCAACAACTGGTGCAACGAGGCATACTGATCAACTTTTTTTATTATATTGCATTTGACACGCAGCTTGTTGTGGAAAAAACAAACAGATATTGAATAATGACGTTAAAATAATTATTTTAAGTGTTCATATTAGTTGTGGCTATTGTCGTGGTGGTTTCGCGCTGCACTTCCCAGAGATCACTGGATAATCAAACAGTGATCTAGTACTGTTTTCCCAATGATGTTCTGTCTCAATGACTTCTTGTTGAAACATGCCAAAATATCCAGGTCTCCTTCTTGTATTGAGCAATAGTTTCGAATGAATGTCAGGAACTCGTATGTTAACTAGTTTGTTTTTTTGTTTTGTATATTACAATGGTCTTTCTTATGCAATGTTGTCCTGCTAGTTTACCAAAGGGACAACGGAGATGAAAAATGTGCAATGTACACTCATCTTATCACCTCATTATTCACAGCCCGTTTATAAACTGTGTGTTAGTTCAATAAGAGGGGGAAAATGGTTAGTTGTGATGGACAAAATGTGTGTGACACCAGCACATCGAAAGCTAAGAGCCTAATAATTACCATATAGGCTCCTAGCAGTGCTACCTTAATGCCTATGTGTAGTGAACAGTAGCACAATTGGACTGTGTTCAGAATACCAGCCAGCATCTGAGAGACTCAGACGAAAGGAAAGGAGAGGAGATGATTGGACAGCCAAGAAACATGGTCACTCAGGCAACTCACACTAATCTGCAGATTCCCCGAGTGAGACTTGGCCATGCTCTCTGACACATGGCAATCACACGGCTCAGTGCAGAAACAGGGGCACATCGTCCACAACAGCACTGACTCAGTGACGGACCTGGAAGCACCAGCTGCCCTCTGACTGAGAGTGAATGTACTGACGGGGACCGACTGCCCCCCCCCACCCGGAGTGTCATGTTGGAGGCTCTCACAGACAGAGAGACGAGAGGTTATTCGGAGCTGAACTGAGAATGTTAAGAGGGAGGGTTTGATTCAATCAGAGGCCACACTTACAGGCATGGAGAATTTCAGTCTTAATCTGGTTACTCGAGTAATCCAGTTTTTGAGCGGTGCGTGTAAATGTCATAACTTGTTTAGAATAACCTGGTTAAGCTCTGACTGCTGTCATGAGGATTAACTTAAATTGCTTTACATCAGTTTCTAAACTGGTTACTAAAGCATGAACTGTCAACATCTTACTGCTTTCCGTTTTGCTAAATGTCGTCAGTGCAGATGGTCTTTTATTCTTCCGTCCTGCTGTGATTCTGATGTGAGCAAAAAACACGAAATAAGTCATCATATGTGGTAACTTGTAGAGTGTAACTGATTATTTTCCAAAAACAAGGCACCCAGTATACACTGTAATATTAACTCGGTGTTACTTGGTTTATTCATAGCCAACAGAGATACTGTCAAATTCTGTTATAAAAAAAAAAGGTTATCAAATATTATTATAATTATACTAATAATAATAATAATAATAACAATAGCACATTAGACAAGCCATGGACCCCACAGTAACTCAGAACCTCTCTCAGTAAATGAATGCATACAGTGTTTAGATCCATCATTTAAAATGGGATTATCTTGAAGTCCTACATGACAGATGACAAATTAAAACAAGTCACTGGGGTCCAGCCATGCACAGGGAAAGGGCTAGAATACAGCTAAATATGACAGCAGAGCAACATCAGTCTGCAACATTCTGCATTTCAAATTCACAAGGAGTCCAGCGGACTATTAAAAGAAAAGATATTCCACACTTTGTACAAAAACAGTTCAAAAGTGATGTTCATTTAAATGTTGAATGTTTACAAGCATTCTGCAGAATAGCGGCAAGGCTCATTAAAGTTAATGATGCTGTGCATGTAGTATTTGTTTCAATGAAGAAAAAAAAAAAAAAAAACATTCTTGCAAAATGTGCAGCTCTCATGAATATATAGCATTCATAAGCATTAACATACGCATGACTGAATGTGTGTCCTTAAATCACACTGATGGAGTTGAGCAGTTATAAATTGTATACTAGAGGCTTGAGGGTAATGATGACTGGTTGATTAACTGTTTAAAAAACATTTTCAACTCTTCTGTTTACTCTATTTTCCTGTCACTCCCCAGCTACGTCCTTCTTTTCCCCTTGCCAAGTTCAAGATGACCCCCCCCCCCCCCCCCCCCCCCCCCCCACCCCAACCCCAAACCACCAAAACCCCCCACCTTTCCTCTCTCTCA
>CM022478.1:8026901-8222267 GCA_011952105.1 Coreoperca whiteheadi
CCCCCCCCCCATATAACAACGGGTCACACACTCAAATCTCATAAACCCGCAACAGAACACTGGTCGAAGCTTGAAACATGCTTGCCTGCTGGAAGCCCAGTAAAATCATTCCCACCCACTCACCGAATGAAATGACAGCTGTCAGAGGGAATGAATGAACATGACTTCACTGGCATAACACAGCAGCCGAAAACTCACAAATTCACAATGTTAGGTACTGTACAGTATATGCAGTTGAGATGCTGAAATGTATTTGTCACTGTGTTTTGTGAACACGCGGTGGTGGCATCTTCATCACGCTAAAAGAATCACATTAACGTTCACACACTGTGAGCGATAAACAAAAATCCTTTGTGGCATCTAGTACAAAGTAGGGCTGGATATAAACTATTATTTATATCGCAATATGGCCAAGTCCAATATCCAAATCGTAGAAAACCACTTTTTTTTTTATCTGCCGATGGTTGAAAGCTGCATTTGAACTATATTTTGTTCGTGCTAGAGAGGCTGTCTGAATCTGGTCCAAACCTTGCTGCCACAACATCTTAATAGGTCTACAGACAAATTACTACAGGACACTATACAAAATATTAGGGCTGCACAATTATTCAAAACAGTATCTAAATCGCAATATGGCCAAGTGCAAAATCCAAATCGCAGAAGCTACAATTTTTTGATAAAAAGGTCAAATGTGTGACAAAACAGAATTATAAAGAATTGCTGCAGAGATGCCCCGGCCTGCAAATCTTGTTCTCCAGATGTAAGAAAACATGTTTGTTTGGTACAGCACCCGGTACGCAATGGACAGGCATTTGTCCTCAAAGAACATTCTTTAATTATCATTAGGTTTATTTTTACTTACATTGGCTGGAACGTAGCGTAGAATTCAGTTGGCAGGGGGCAAAGACTCCCTGTCACATCAGCATGACTTTAATAGCTTTGTCAGTGAAGATGAAAATTGTGATGCAAAAATGATCATTCCCACTAATAGTGAATCAAATCACAATCGTAATATCTGTACAAAGCGGTGTACAAACCAGTCAGGCAGCAGCTTCTTAGTTTTAGCCGGCACTGACAGTCGATTTCGCTGGTTAAAATGACAAATGGCAGCGGCAGGTCACGTCAGATTCCACTAATTAACATTAATTCCATGAGTAATTTGATGACAGGCCAAAATTAAACTTGACTGTCGTCTGTTTGGCCGCTCTCTGCAGCCGGTGTCTGTAATCAGCCAAAGTTTGTTTAGGGAAGAAACTCCACCTTGTAACACCACTGTACAACCGCAAGTGTTCCTGTCATTCCGACAACTCCAACAAAAGGGAGTGATAGGTCCTCGAAACAATCAGCTAATCGCGTCACGTCAGTTTCTCCCAATTAGACTTTCATTCATATCATACAAAAAATTACCTAAACCTAAGGTGGACTGATTACACTAACTATTACACCACATTTAGATAAGCATCGGATTGGACTCGGTATCTGCAGATACCCAATATTAAAGGACTCCCCAATAACTATAACACAAATCTGCATTTTTTAAAGCTCTGTGCCTTCTAATTCTTACATTACAACGCTTTTTTTGCTGTATATTTAATCTTGTGCCATTTGTCATTATTTTATCACTAATGATAGAACAAGCCAAGAGTCTGGGCTGATTATGTACATTTGATATCTATATAGCATATAAGATATCAGGAACAACACAAACTGAAAACATTAAACTTTAGAAGAAGGTAACATACCCCATGACTTAAGTAGTACAGTACTATAAAAACCAGGAAACAAAGCATTCTACAACTTAACCTGTGAAAGTGTATTTTAAATGTATTTAATTTGGCCTTCTATTTATAGAAGCCCATTAATAGACTTTAGAAATCCTATCCTTCTCTGGTTCACATAACACAGCAAAGCTTTTCTTGGCTGAAAGATTCTTTTGACTCCTCTTCCTACCAATAAGCTCTTTTGGGCTAGAGGAGCAAATAATGTTGTTGTCATGCACGACACTTTCAGGACAGCTTTCAGACAGTGACGGGGCCAAACAGTCCATGGAGCGCTTTGGATCCTCCAAATCAGCCTCACAGTTGCCACTCAGAACACACAGATTGCCAAAAGACCAGATTTCAGGATGTTTGGCAAATATTTACGCTCAGCGATGTGACCGAAATGAACACCTTGACTCAGCCAAGTCAGTAAATTAAAAACTTTACATGCCAAAATATCCTTTACCGGAGATAAATATGTATATGTACAGACTCCAGAGAAAGAAAGGAAAAGGTTGCAGAGTTTTTGCTACCACTTAATGTCGAGCCAATGGAGCAGATACCCAATTGACTTTCTGTGAGATACAGAGCCACGTGTTTACCTTAATTTGACTAGTTCAGACAATGTTCGGTCTGCAGGGATAAAGTCTGAAAACGTGCGAGGAATGTATATAACCAAGGCACATATTTATATCAGATGACCCTTACTAATACACCTACCAAACAGAAACTATTAAGCGACATATGGCTCTTGGTAGGTTTTTATTTCAGTGAGAGAGAATCCACAGGAAAGGATATGCCTAAACCTGCCAATCATAATCACTATAGACAGACACAAGAGGAAGACAACAAAACAAATATATTGACATATTTTATGCAAGCAACCATGATTCAACCACCAGACCTACTTTGCTTGTGTGTACGTCTCATTAAGCTATGCTGAAAGATAAAGAAGTAGAACAACTTTCTTTAGAACTCCAGAGAAACAGCCCTTTAGTCACAAAATAACTTGTAACGTGTCACTTTCTAGTGTTGCTGAAATGGTTCTCTTTCATGTTTCCACTGTGTTAGACTCTATGCAACAAACTACTCGAGGAAGTAGCTCATTTACACAGACTTTAGTGCGCTGACATTTCTGGGGTGAAGTGGTCCAGCAGTGAAGAGACTGATGCTCAAAGAGCTGAAGATTGTAACGGTAGACTGACAACAGAAATGTAGCTCTTCAAATGTGTGTGTGTGTGTGTCGCAGTCCTTGCGAGCTCGCCAGTTCCACCTTTGAAACTGCTGTTTTTAAGCCTCTACGACACAAAAAATGGTTCCATAATCAAAAACCCAGAGGATCTACAAGTGGTTCTAAGACAGAAAGAAAAGATTAGTCAGCAATGACACATGATCACTGTTGGTTTGGGACGTTTAGGACGATCAGAAATTTGATGCACAGCTTTGTTAGACGTGGCAGTGCAAATTTACTTGCAAGCATCAAGGACATTTCCGAGCCAGTAGACACACTGATAAAGCACTCTTAATAAATTCAGACAGATAAAACGGTTCCAGTTACTTTTGTTGGACGATAATATTGTCCCACCAAAAAATGTGATAAACAATATCATTGTCATTTTAATATAATAGCATAATAATGCAAGTACACCCTTTTAAACGGCAATTCACTTTTAAGCTGCCTGAGCCCTGACTCTGTTGCCAACATTTTAACCAACATGGCATCATGTTGGTTAAAATGTTGGTGACATTCTTATCCAAATAAGCACGCACGTAAACACAACGGGTAATATCGGACAATATATTGACATAACCTCAATCATTTTAGCTGAGCTCGAAGTCGATAAAGTAATTATCGTGACAGGCCTAGAGAGCAGACCAACGCTGACTCCTGGGTCATTGGTGTAGATAGACATTTGGGGAGGTTTTGAACGTAAACTGTTAAACTCAATAATAAAACTCAATCACTCTGATGTTTTTTGAGACTGTTGGAAACAGACAACCTCTAAAAAGAGCCCAGTTTAAGGATAGCACAAGAGAGCCCTTCTTTAAACAGGGAAAATATTAGGACAGCTAAACACAGCACCCGCTGGCTATGAGTAATGGACACAGAGCTGCGCAGCTGATTGGAAGCGTTAACAATGACCACTGCAGGATTGTAGCCAGAGGGACACTTCCTATTGTTAGCCGTGAAGCCCAACTTGGAACAATCTAATCATCGTTAATGCCTACATTGTGATCGCATAGTTTTTATAAAGTGCAGGGGCAGCTGCCACATGGATTTAGCTTGGCTGTCCTCCTGTACCCTGGAGTAGCGATGAGGCTGTCCTGAACTTCTCCTCACCCCAATCCCCAACCTCCATCTACTACCCCAGTGTGGTGAAACAGCGGTTTCTCCAGGGTCAACAGAGAGCTGCATCAGCCATGGCTGGCAATGTGCCACTGGAGAAGAAAGCAAAAAACACGCTTCCATTGCTGTGACCAAACACAAAAGTGTAAAACCAGCAGTCTAAAACAAGCCAGGCAGCATAATACTCTACTGAAACAACATCATTCTAGACCAAAAATAGAGAGATTTAGAGAGATTTAAATGCATATTCTCTTGCAATTTGAGCATACAATATACCAAATACGATGGTACTGTACCATCATACCAAGGAATACTGGGAAGAGAGACCTCTGCCTTATGTATTGATGATCGACTACAACGATCTATTTATCGGTCACACGGTGCAAATGATTGCCAAACTGTATTGTTGGTTTCGTTTGAGTCATCCAGTCTTGATGTATTGATTTAGACTGGGACACCTGGTGAAAGCAATTATGGCCCTGGTAAGAGCGAAAACCAGCAGTAGCACTTTACATTTACATTTTGGGGTTCAGTATCTTGCTCAAGGATGCTTCAGCATATGGCTGGGGGATCGAACCGCCGACCTTCCGATTGGGAGGCAACCGTTCTGCCACCAAGCCACGGCCACCCTTTAGGTTCGAGACTACATATCCATTGCTTCACAAAACTGCTATTATACCAACTAAATTCTATCCAGGAACTTACAGCCCCATATTTAAACTGCACAGACAAAGTTGTCAATAGGATAATGGCGACAGTGTGCTTTCAAGGAGAAATTATTGCACCTCCAAAAACTTAACACCTGGGATACAGAGCCACTCTCCTTTAGTTAGCACTGTTCTCCTCTCTTGAAGAGGCATATCTGCCCTACACGTTTGGCCCCGTTTAAATATTGCACATTCATAGAGGGAGACTTGCTCAATAGAAATAAACATCAATAATAGAAACATATGCGCAGTGATGAACAAATCTAGCATAATAAATAAATAAATCTAGATAGAAGAATTGAACTTCCTTAGTGTAGCAGCAAGCCACATTGATCATGTCTATATTGTCAATTAATTTCCCATGAGAGCTGTCCATTTCCCAGACACAAACTTGATGTTGGTGACAAGTAATATATAAAATATTTCACTGTTTAGGTTGATGAGGGGCCCAAAAACTCCATGTCAGACTGCCTTAGAAATGTGTTTTGGGGCCATTTCAGAGGGCCAACATCTCCAGGAGTATGTATTTCTTGACAGTTTTAGAAAGGAAGTAAAACCTTTTGACACAAAGTAGAAAAAATGATTTTACATTATTTCATTCTTAAAAGCCAGCTGGTTCCATTTGTTCAACAAATATAAACTGCTGCTATTGTGTAATGTAATTAGTGGAATATGAATCAATCATTACTTCACATTGTTCACTGTTTTTGTTCTTTGAGGCGTTTACTTTGACTTTTTCATTTGTGTTTATTCTCTCCTATACTTTGTGTTTAGGGTAATACTGATACAATTAAAAAAAAAAAAAAAGTACCTTTGAAAAAGCCACAAACTGTATGATGATCCTGCTGAGAAACAAAATATGGTCAACGCAATTTATAGGAACAGGCGAATATAAGCTGTGTCCACAGTGGACTTTTTCTGGCCAAAGCCAAGGAATATGAGATAAACTACTCAAACATTAATCAAAGCATGAATTATCAGTCAGAAGCATGATGCTGGGATTCAGCAATCTCCACAGCCTTTCACCACTCCTAACACCCTGTATTCATATTAACAAGAAGAGTAAGACTGCCACACTGTCCCAAGCTGTGTTCCATATAGGCCATCTAATTCCATGCTGAATCATCTTCAACCAAATGCCACGGCAGTAATCCTTCTCTGCTTGAGACTCTGGAGCAACAGTAAGGCTCTCCAGCCAGATGTTCCTTTCAATGCAGTCCAAATCTCACAACTAATAGCATTACCCAGAAACACACATTTAGCATCTGGCCTTTGCTTGGAATTGGGCTTCAATATGCCCATACATACATACATACATACATACATACATACATACATACATACAGAGACTTAATTGCATCCCTAAAGCTACAAAAGAGAAATGCAGTGCAGTATGGAGCAGTTAAATGTATCCACTGTTGTTCCATAGTGTTAACTTGAATTTGTAGGTATTCAAATGTAAAAAATAAATCTGAAATTGAATCTAAACTGCACATGATTCATAATGATTTTCTTCTAGTGCTATGGTTTTTTGATGTGAGTGTAAACAGGAAGTAAAATTGATTACAACAGTGGCCACAGTACACTGGTTCACTCTTCAAGTCAACTTAAATCAACAAAGAATAAAAAATGGGACAAAAAAGCCACCTATAGAGCCCCATAAATCATTATTCAGTCAATATTTCCAGATAATAGAGGTCAAACACTGATGTGCCTGCAACTGAAAATCTGAATTGATTGACTCTATAGGAGAAGCCAAGCTTCCATTTCCAATTCATATAATTAATCAACAAGGGAAGCAGAACATATGTAGGTGTCCATTAGTCTGTCATGAATATATGTATGAGCAACACTTGTGCTGAGGAAATGTGACATTAAATGGCATTTGAATCAGAAGTTTTGCACCACTGAAGTTTCATTAGAGACATACCTAAATATTCAATAGCAAACTGGCGAGAGTCCATCAAAATGTTTTTTTCAAAGTTAGTGTATTGAACAAGATGGAAAAGCATCAAACAAGCAGACAAAGTATGTCCAAGTGACTAATTAGATAAAGCTCCAGTTAGAATGTGGCAGGGTGGATAATGAGCCATAAAAATGGATGGTGTCTTCGTTCATTACGCTGATCCCTTAGTATTAATTGTAATCCAAAACCCTAACTCTCACTAAGCCCTCCATTATTTCCCCCTTACTTCAGCTACATTAAATCAGTGTGTGATCTAGCTCATACAGAGCCCTTCATGCTTCAATATCAGCAGGAAATGGAAACATCCCAGCTGTACTGGAGCAATAAATATAAACATCTCGAAGATTGATTACACTAACCTTTATCAAAAGCAAACCCTTCACAGGATTGCAAAAAGGAGGAGAGCAGGATGAACACAGCACCCTGGTTTCAGTCATCGAACGGCAACATGCGGCAGGCTACAGCACTGCAGCACTTCAAGACCACAGGGAACGAAGTGTAAATGAAAACATAACATATTCGAAACACAACCATCCCATCAACAATGCCAGCCTTGTCAGGAGTAATGTAGAAATCTGTAGTCACAGCACACATCATTAACTGCCTAGTGGTTCATGTGCAACAGAGAATTATAAATCTGTCACTTCCTGTAATACGGACCTCAGATGCCTTATGCTACACCAGTAAAGTGGGTTACTCTCTGTTGTATGTTTTCTGTCACTAGCAGAGATGGGAAGAGAAATTGCTTGTACAAAGACCACCTTTCCATTAGGAAGCTACTGGTGTATGACAGAAAACGTGCATTGGAGTACCTGCAGTCGTTGATGCGCAGCTGAACAATACTGTGATAGCACACGATACAGACAGGTCTATTCTTTCATTCACTACCTCAGGAAAATATACAACAACAGGAGCCTAAGTATATGGATCCGACCATGACTTCTGTGACTGAAAACCATGCTACCATATTCAAAGAGAGATAGAACTGCATCTAGAAGATCAGGAACTTCTAGATATATAGTAAATTGAATGCCATCTTAAATGGGTCAGATGCAGCTAGCCAGACGCTGCTAGTTGTGCGGATAGCCTTTGCTATGTGCACGTGTTTGTTGTGCTTTAATTACTTCCTTTTTTGTCCACACCCTTTTTAACCAGAGCCTGGTTACAAAAGAGTAAGGTAGATTTAGCTTTCCAACGTGATTTAAATCAATTTGAATAAATCCCTTTTTAAATAAGAGGTGCAAAAGATGAGGTCAACTAGTGCCAATGTGATATTGCTGCTGCTATTAAAAAGCAAATACTGTAGCTATTTTAGTTGTTGTGTCCTTACATCCATGTGTTAGGTTTCGGGACTTGTCGACACAGAGACAATGAAACATCCACAGCATCGTGCTTTTGCTGCATCTGCACTGTGATGCTACAGCAACTGGCTGTCCCCCTGCTGCAGCGAGCAGTATGACTTTGCATGTTTGCCTGATCAGAGATGCAGCTCATCTCCATAGAAATGAGCATGTGGGTTCACAGGGCTTTGTCCCTATGGGGGGAGACAACACATTAACACCCAGGCTGGGATTTGGTTGGCTGCCAAAACCAGCTCCACCCGGGTGCAAGCCTGAGTATTCACATTGTTGCTGGTGTTGATGATGATCCTACACACTTGTCCCTGGCGGTAAACAGGTCTGGTTAACAATGGCTCAACTGACCACTGTTAAGTGATGCTAACTATGTGTTGTACTGTATATAGCCTGCTACTCAAAGGGGGTTAAGAGCCTGTTGTTCTGTCAGTGGCTTTGGCCTGGAAGGTGTAAGGTTTACCAATGTCATTCAAAAGAATGTATTGAAAATATATTATGTAAAGCCAATGAGTGAAAGGAGATGGAATTCATTCGTATAGTACATATATGCAAGCACTACTAGCCCAAAGTCCAGCATATACAATGGTCTAGCTTAGTGAAAGACTTTCTGAGGAAAGAATGTAAATACCGTATGTAGTTTTGAACAGACTTCCTTGTAATATTGTCTTCAGATGTTGGTGGATGAAGAGTGATGCCAAATTGGATCAGGTATCAATGGAATGTTATCTCAATGTAACAGAGAAATCTCATCACAGCAAAACCACAGCCAGACATGGTTTTATAGAAACAGAGTTATCCTTTTGAAAATACATTTGAGTAGCTCTTTCAGGAACTAAAGAAAATTTGAAATCTACAGAGTACTTTATCTTGTTAAATAAATTGTGAAATACATAAATAAATGAATACAATATTTCGAAAGAAAGTTTCTGTACTATACTGTTAATATACACTGTGAACCTGCTGAGCTCAAAGTGCTTTTGTAAGCAGACAAATCTGAACTGAGTAAGGTCACAAACACAAACAACCTTCAGCTCAGTCTAGTGGTTATGCAAGTGTGTATATGTGGGTGTGATTACATTATGTTTGGAGAAGGACCAGTGTTTAACATTTAGGAGGATCTATTGGCCGAAATGGAATATAATATTCATAAGAATGTTTTCATTGGTGTATAATCACCTGAAAGTAAGAATTGCTGTGTTTCCATTACCTCAGAATAAACCCTTTATTTCTACAGAGGGAAGCGGGTCCCCTTCCATGGAGGCCGCCATGTTGCACCACCATGTTTCTACAGTAAACCAGAATGGACAAACCAAACGCTGCTTCTATAGGGCCTTTCGCGTTTTTCGCGAGCTTCTCTGTTACTGTAGTTCCTCCTACATAATTCCAATGGGAGGGTGAGGCGAGCAGCATTCAAATGGTTGCAAACTGCAATTTCACCACTAGATACCACTGAATCCTACAGGTTCTGCCTGTAAGCAAGCAAGAAAAAAAAAAGAAGAAAAATTTACTTGGAGGAAATTATCAAGCTTTCCATTGTTGCCTCTCTCAACAGGATTTTGCATGCTTTTCCACATCATACTGCAGCACAGCAATACATTTGTATCAAAAAGGTCCTTTAAAACGGAGTCAGCCACTGCCACAGAGTCCCAAAAACCAGGAGTCAGTTGTGCCCCTGGTAAACATTACCCCACTGAGCTGGGAGATGTACCCCAAATGCACCCTGACACAAATGTAGGCAGCAGCCACATAATATACCATCAGCATCTCTCCAGGGTAACAGTGCATGAGCGAGTAAGAGAGATGAGCAAAGCAAGAGAACAGTAAGGCCGAGGGGAGAACAGAGAGAAAATAGATCCATGGCCTTTGCTCAGTTGTGTGACCTAACTCTTTTACATTTCCTTAAGGCACTGGCTATTGGTTGTCAATGAAACCACAAAGGGTCTATAGCCAAAAGTATTTCCATAAGAGATAAAAAAGACTTAAGTCATAAAAATAAGATGGATCAACAATATTTTAAAGTACTTGTTGAGACCTCTTGAAAATCAGTAACATAAGAATGCAACTGTACTTGTACTGGGAAAAAACACTAGCAGTATGCAGAAAATATTAAAAATACAGTCCTTCATTTTGTCCTTGGTTGGGGACAAGAAAATGCTCCCCGAATCAATCAACAGTTCAGGTAAATCACATTTAAACAAACACATTTGCACAATTTCAATTTTCCCTCAAATCCTAAGAAGATTATCGTGAAGTAGATCAGAGCGAACTGCTCTTGGCAGAAATTGGACGGCTTAGTAGAGAATAAACTTGACTGAGGAAGCACAATTTTAGCATATACTGTAACCCCCTACCATGCATGTGGTTCAAACTGGAAAGTATGAAAGGCTTAGTAAAGAATTCATGAAGGACCGTAGAGAGCATGTAGGAGCATTTATGTGGTGCTTAATTGGTCCACGTAGATAAATTATCTTTCAATGACCCACTCCACACAGACGTCTGAGTGCATACAGCCACAGAGGAGCTGGACCTGTTGTAGTATTCATGTTTCATTTCAGCAGGACATAACTCGAGCTAGGGGAAGGAATACAAAAAAATACACAGATCGATAACTTAGACACTTCTTTTGGAATTGCTTGAATTGATGTCTAACAAATCCAAACCCATATCAAAATGCCTGTAGCATTATTCATGTCACTGCAAACGAAGTGGGATGTTTGTATTTTGTATTTTCTATGTATTGTTTGGAGCATGCCCTAAAAAGGAAAATAAAGTGTAAATCAATTATGTAGAATGTCTAATGGTAACGCCATACACACATGCATCCATCCAGTGGGTTTGAAGTAAAGACCAAAAAAGGCAAGTGCGCATTAGGTACTGTTTCAAGAGTGACACAGGAAACAATTGCACGTGTGTGTGTGTGTGGGGGGGGGGATGGGTAAAATCAATGCCCATAGGTGATATCAATTGACTCAACAGCAGCAGGGGGATGGTTACAATGAAGGCCAACCATAACTGAAAGCAGCGTAGGCCACACAAGTCTAAATCCTTGTCTTTCATCTATTATGCATGTCCAGATACACAGATTGTCCCTTGACAGCAAAGTGAGCTGCAGACTAAATTGTTTTTGTTTTTTTTAAGAAAGGCAGTTGGTGAACATAAAGGTTTCGCTCTGGTATAATGGCTCTGGTTTAACTGATTTCCATTCAACACTATGAAAAAGAGTTAATTAATTTAGGGCAGCTTTGATTCTATTTCAATAATTCCCTATGCAAAAAAATGCTTTTCAATAGCAAATAAACACCATTCTCAGTTGCTATAATGACAAAACCGCTTAAAAATTGCCAGCCTGGCATACTCTTTCAATGTGGGACAACATGAATTTTAGATGGCTTCTGAAGAACAAATACAACCTTCACAGAGCTGGAGATGGGAAGCCTTCCTTTAAGCCATCATCTAAACGAAAACATTTAGTTGTGATTGATATAAAGAGAGTTCCCAAACTCTTCTACTTCTACCGGACTGAAGTCCACACTGTCTACACAGAAGGAGCGTGAAAGATGCCTGCTGGTTTATAACTGTTAAAATCTGAAGAGAACATCAAAACATCAGCATTCTGCCACATAACTAACAACCAGGGTCTGACTAGAAGGAGAAGGTGCCAAAGAGCAAACATAGCTAAACAAAACATAAGAAAACAACCTACACTAAAATAAATAATTTATAATAGTAGAATTTACAAAGAAGGACAGACCAAACTTCCTCCAGAAGGCCGTTACATAGAATGGGGACCCTGACAGCAAAGGCACATCACCTTCGGAATTTAATGCAGACCTTGGGATGACAAGTGTTGGGCAGGATGATCTAAGAGGCCACACCTGATTGGCTCTAAAAGTTTATATGGGGCTACTCCACTGAGACCATTTTTAATAGTTATCTAGCGAATCTTAAAAAGGGTAGTTCAATTTTTGCAGAAAAGTGCTACTTTTACTTCTAAACAAGAATGACACCAAGTCCTGAGGTCAGAAAGGGGATTTACTACTATTTTGTGATGTTGTGTTGTAATTTAGTTCTTCAGTAAACTGGCTTCCCTTGATCCGACATTGTGTACTTCCCCAAACTTCCCACATTTTCCAGAAAAAAAACTTTCAACAACTTCCAGAGAGAACTTGTTACATTCACAATGTGTGATGAATACACTTTTCAGACGCATCGCTACAGATGTCATTTCTGAAAAACCAAAACAAATGAAGTCAAGTCTAGTCAAGTTCTGTTACTAATAGGAACAGTGTCAATACAGTATGTTGAAGTAGGATGCCTTATTCATTTGTTTTTTTTTCTTCTGACAGGTGTGATAGCAGATCTATGATTTCAATCAAGGCTATTGTAATCATTAGAATTAATACATGCTTTGGAGAAGAGTGGTGCAAATTAATGAACATCTTTGAGCAAGAAACAGAGCAACATGACTAGTAATGGCACGTTGCTGTAATAGTTGTGGCAGTAGCAATGTGAAAAGAGCAGTTTAACAAGATGAGCAAAATCCCCTAGCCACAACAGGCCAGTTGTGCCTGCACTGTATTCTGCTCTACTGAAGCAACCGTGAGGGGAGGGAGACATATCTATTCCTCTGCATCAACATACTGTTCGTACTGCCATCAGTTTTCCAGATGCCCGCAACAATCCAAGCAGAAAATGCCTATTACTGTTTATCATGATCATATTTGCCCAAATGCCACTCTCAGCCTGGATAGCAGCATCACTATTCCAAATTCAACCGTTAAACATCTGGGTGTCACCTTTGAGAAGCACGTCGACGACACCACCACCAACGCTGCTTTCTCACACCGCCGTCACGTTGCCCAAGTTCGCCCATTTCAACACAGTCGGATTCAGAAATTGTAATTCATGTATTCATCTCATCTAGACTGGACTACTGTAACACGCTCTTCTCTTCTCGTTCACTCTGGAGCTTTAAAAATCTCCAACTAGCCCAATATGCAGCTGCTAGAATTCTTACTTGAACCAGAAATATTTGAACAAATAGCAATTTGACACAGCTCTGTCCTTACTCCACTGCCTTCCTGTTTCGTCAAGGTCAGACTACAAACTGCTACTTATTAACTACAAAACTCTTCATGGATTAGCACCACCCTATTTGGCAGAAGTCCTCAGACCTTATATTACCCCGCATACACGCACATCACAGGATGCAGGCTACTCATTATTCCAACGATTACTAATCAATCTATTTTCTCAGAAGTTTACATACTTTACTAATCAGAGAAGCAAACACCGTGGACATTTTTAAATCAAGACCGAACACCTACTTATTGTCCCTCCCCTGTACCTGAACCGTATAAAGTCGCAAATGTTCTTCAGGACCCTGGTTTTAAAAACTGAGATGGTACAGCCTTAACTATCTCCTAGAAACTAAAACAGATACGTCATATGACAAACAAACAAGCTGCAACACCTCAAGAATGTTACAGTATCGCAGCTGGCAAAAACATCTATTACACGGCCGTTTCTCACTTTGTCAGATGGCTAGTGTAAAACATGATGTATGATTTATGCAGTTGAACCAGGGGGTGTGCATTTCATAAGAGTCACTCACAAATCTCCACTTAGATATTAAAAATATCTGGAATGAGCGAGATTCACAATCTTTTTTCGATGTGATGTTACTTTCTTAATGTATACATGCAATGCCTTTGTGATTTAGCCAATGAAACCAGAGCATCACACAAAAGGACTTTCATAATTCCCTTGCAACATTGTAAGTCACCACATCAAATTTTTGTCAGCAACACCATATGACAGAATGAAAACAGCATATTTAAGAACTGTTGGCTACTTCGGTCATCAGTATTTACTATTACTACTATAACTATTAATTATTGATAATTAAATATTATCGAAAAGTGCAATATCCAAATCGCAGAAGCTGCAATGTTTTGAAAAAGGTAAAATGTGCGACAAAACTGCATTCGAATGAAATACTATAGTTAAGCAGAGATGCCCCCGGCCTACAAATCTTGCTCTCCAGATTTGTTTGAAAACATGTTTGTTTGGTACGGCACCCGATGTGCCATGGACAGGCATTTGTCCTCAAAGAACATTCTTTAATTATCATTAGGCTTATTTTTACTTACATTGGCTGGAACTTAGCCTAGAATTCAGTTGGCAGGGGGCAAAGACTCCCTGGGCAGATCGCCAGTCCATCGTTCGGCTAACTCAGACAGACAGAGTCATTCACCCTCACATACATACCTATTAGCAATGTAGAGCCCTCAATCCAGCTAAATGTATGTCTTTGGACTGTGGGCAGAATAAGACAACAATTGAAACTCCCCAGAAGACTGGTAGATTGGACGCAGACACTTCGCTTCTGGTTTTGAACTGACAGCTAGCTATTTCCCCATGAATGCCACTGACTTGAAATATACACAATTGTAATAGAAGAGAATAGAACACAAAACAGAGAAAAGAGAAGTGCCGACCAGAATTTAGCTTCTAGAATCTGGAGAACAGAGGATGTGAAGGTCCCTCTGTGAGGCACAGAGCCTTCCTCCTCAGCCACAGTTCCCAAAGAACCCCAAACTGGCTCTGTGGCCATTAACTTATTGGCCACATTGAGGACCCTCACCAGCTTGCTCCGATATTTACCGTTCAGGTTACCATAGCATGCAGTGATTTTGTACGGCAGAACACTTTCGATGAGAGATTTGTAGACTAGTCAAATTTGCTGGCTTAAGCCAAAATTACGTAGTTGACCAAATAAATACGTTGCATACGGCAACCATGTCTGTTTATTTACAAATATAACACCAAATACATTTAGAAGGAAACTTATGCCGAGCAGTTCACTTTTTCAAGTAACATAATGAAGAAATGTTTTTTCATTAACATATCTGGTAAGTCTCAAACATGTTGATACTGAACGCTTCAGTATAATGTTCACTGAAAAGGTATTTCATAATAAAGAAAAAGTCCGTAGTGACGCAAAACAAGAGACACAATGTACTTATTAACATTTAACCGAAACTATGATCTTTCCCTAACCTTAAAGTGCTTTTTTTTCCCCCTAAACCAGTCAGAGACTCAGGATGCGAACCCGGTCTCTGGTGTCAAAGTCCTTGGCTTTGTACGCCCATCATCCACCTCGACCTTCTCCCTGCAACTCCGTTGCGGTACATTAGTTTAGCGCTTCATTCACTCAAAAAAAAAAAACAACAACAAAGAAGTTGCCTCTGAGCAAAATCCAGGCAGCGATTATGTTTGAGTTTATTGGGGAAACAATTTAGTAATATATAAACAATTTCTAGGAGACAGGGATGATTCCTAGGTACTTCAAGTTGTCTAAAGTCTCAACTGGTTGACCCTTAACACTTGTTTTGAGCAGATAATCAGTTAAGCTCCAGTGCACAGTGCTGACACCGAGGCCGGAGAGCAGTCACATGGTTCAGGTATGCCAACTCTCCAGTCACAACGCCCTCACAGAAAAGGCCAGCACCCTGACTAATTTGGCCTTCAATACAGCTTTTCCTGTCTTTATTTGGTTCGGATTCAGTAAAATTGCTCTCAAAAGCATCTTGTAATCAAAAACAGCAAGGATCAGGGATTACTAATCATAGTCCAATGTGCATCCTCGCACCTTTCACAAGGATAATTGTTAAGATAATGAAAATAATTGATTTAGCAACTGTTTGTGATTATATATTTAACAAAGCAGTAAGGACATATACATATTTTCTGGAAATGTTTATAGTAAAACCTTGTGTTTGGCAACTGGTGGAGTATTTTATTCCCCCTTTATAGAGCTTTGGCCAGCAAGGTTGAAGCATGTCATTAAAGTGATAATCCTACAAAAATCGTGTCCAACACTCACCGCCTGTAGACCTGAAAAGTCCACGTTGACAGTTTTGTTCTTCATGGAAAATAGTGGCTCTGGTCAGCTTATCTGGATATCTCTGTACATTAATTCAGACATCCATAGTGTAGAAACTTCACTCCTGCAACATAATCTTCCTCGTTTTTGTTTTTTTACACGCTCAGTAATATCCAAAATCAGCAAAATACTGCACACTGTACCTGTTTGTTGTAGCTTTACTTATGCAGTCCCTTGAGACAAACATGCAAATGTAGTCGCAAGTTACAAACATAAACAGCTGACTGCAGGAGCTACAAACAGAAACTGAACTTTGCCATATTTTGAGTATTTGTGATATTGGGCTATATAAATAAAAACTGACTTGACTATGAATTTGTGGAACATGAGCATACAAATAGATAGCGGATGAGGGGATTGTGCAGGACTGTTTTGACAAGTTTGAATGGGTGTTTTAATACTAAATTCCCCTATGAAAACGCTGTAACCACTGGAATCCTGAACTGGACTAAAATTCAAGTTGACCACAGCTCCTGTTCTTTATGACAAAGGAATCCACCACCTTTAACAGCGAACTTTCTAGTCTGTTGTGAAAACAGCTGCTGATGGTCTTGACTTGAAAACACACGAAAACACGTTGGTTGCCAGTTTTTCACATCATAGGATCAATAATTTGTCCCAATGATCTAATAAGCAAAGTAGTGTAAACTAGATGCCATACACACTGTCCTATTTGTATGCGAGTAAGTCTATTGTTGCTGCCTATTTTATGGCCCATTAATGTCATTCTGATGAGAAACAAAACAGTATGTAAGTACAGAGCTGAGGGTTCTGGGGCACTATAATTTCATGCTTTACCTTCTGATCATGGCGTTTTGTGTCCAATTCAGTTAAGATTTACCTTTCCGTCGGGTGGTCCCCATAAATCTAACGACATCCCTGATATCCCATCTCTAACATCTAAGGTAGGTTGCTATGTAGGCTGTCATTCTGGGAAAGGAGCAGGAATATCACATCAATCATCATCGTCAAATCTTCCATCGTGGCACTTAAATAACAAAATTAAAAAGAACTGCAGCTAAATAACAAAATTAAAAATAACAGAATAAGACACTATTCCATGATAGATGCTCAGACCGGGAACCTCTGCGCACAACTTTCCCCAAGATGCTCGTTGGAGATGGAGAAAAACATTATTATTTCATTACTCCACAAATTGGACCCCATGAGAAACAGTTACGGATCCTTCAGGATCTTCAGACCCTCTC
Source organism: Coreoperca whiteheadi (assembly GCA_011952105.1). Classification (NCBI taxonomy): domain Eukaryota; kingdom Metazoa; phylum Chordata; class Actinopteri; order Centrarchiformes; family Sinipercidae; genus Coreoperca; species Coreoperca whiteheadi. Next base: position 8,044,193 of record CM022478.1, read on the forward strand.
TACACTTCAAAAATAACCTGAACTTATAAGCATGAGAATTCCTGTAGTCATGGCATCTTACAGGCTGAATTGTTGTATGCATGACAGCTTTCTCCACCTCTTCCCTGGCTAGTATCATTAATGCACATTGTGTGATGTTATTTAGATGAACAGGCAAATATCATAACAATTACTATGTCATCTGGTCCCAAGTTGGCTGCATTATGTGTGATCCATTTGTATGCACATCATTTGGATGGCGGTTGTATTTCGTTTTGCAAACAAGTCAAGTAGAATCAAATTGGTCTCATATCCTAAATAGCTAACCACAGCAAAGCAGTAATAACCTCTGTTAATTAAATCTGCCATTCAAAAGTTTGGGACCTGTATGGGTGTGAGAAATGTCTGGATAAAGTGCACTCTTTGCCTTGAAACAAAGCATGCACAGGAGGAGCAAAAGGCAGATGTCATCCTCGACAGCACACTATCTTTTCAAGCTCACGTTAACAATGTCGTTTGGTCCACGTCCGTCTCCCACACCCAATAGTGCAGCCATTCCCGTTCACACCCTGGTTTCATCTCGCATTGATTACTGTAATTCCCTTCTCTTTGGCCTTCCACTCCATGTATAAAGTCCAAGTGGTTCAGAACGGTCTCATCACCGGAACTCCTATTAATCATATCCTGCCTTTCAGCAGCTTCATTGGCTGCCGCATGGGTGTCAAGATTCTGCTCCCCACCTTCTCGGCCATTCACGACCTCGCTCCTCTGCACCTCACCGACCTCCTTCACATCAACACACCCACCCGTATTTCTCATACAGTGTTCTTCTTCTATACACCTCACTGCACCACCCGCCCTTTTGACCACCACCCCCGCATTTGGAACTCCCCTCCGCCAGATATCTGTAACTCTCTCTTACCATTGTCAAAGCTTGTCTAAAAACACAATCTTTTTAAAATGGCATATTCAATTTGATCACTGTTCATACCAATCTCTTGTTCTACTTGACTATATACCCTTACTACTTTTATGCTCTGTAACTTTGTTTTGTTCATTTTATCGATTTATTGTTACACTTTCATTTAATTGTTAGACTGTTATTTAATTCTGTCTTGAAAGATGACCCTGAGTGTTTAGAAAGGCGCCTATAAATAAACTGTATTATTATTATTATTATTATTATTATGCGACATTAACTCTCTGCATTCAATAAGTCAACAGAATGAAGCAAAATGGAGAAATGACTAAAACAAGATCAATGCCCAGTGCAAATAAATGTGCAATCTCTTGTCCAGACAATCAGTGTTGAAAATCAGTCTAGACTACAGCGTGTTATTCCTTGAGCACATTTCCTGTGAAAATAGTGCTGCAAAGTGTGAGGGGGCAAGGTGTCAGAGACTCCAGCCATTGCGGTACAACTCTCATGTCTGAACATGCCACGGGCTACAATTTGTCCTGCTCCACAAAGTGGATTTCTGTTGTGCCAGAACAGGCCGTAATTAATCTCTAGTGTGCTAACAAGGAGAGGCCAACTAATGTTTCTACTCTGCTGTAGTACTCCTGCAGATGGTCAAAGTAACGGTATTAGCTGGCTCTACGGAGGAAATTGGCTTCTGTTTCTAACCCTGGCTATACATCCATTGCTTCTCACTTTCCTCTCAGCTATTATAATAATAACAATAATACTCATACAATGAATTATAAGTACTGACTCTTCTTCAGGCCTGTTTAAAAAAGTGGAGGGGAAAAAAGGCTATACACAAAACACTCCCTGAGTCAATACGAATCTGGGGAGAGGGTTATATTCCCAAGTATTGACACTTTAGTGAGGAGCAGATCCAGGATACACCAGGAATATTCATCCACTCTGCTGAAGAGCTGCGCTGGCCAAATTATCACCAAACACTGACCAGTCCTTGAACCCTCTTATTAGGGATGCTAGCATTTCTCGGTTCCCTTAAAAACTGCTTACCAACAACTAGTCCCTGGCATGTTTGGGGACACTCAGCTCTAGGTCCCTTGAACACTCCCCCACCCCACACAGCAGCAGATGCCCCTGTTCCTGTTCACCTACATCGCCCTGAATCAACATAAGTGCCATTTAAAATAATAGACCAGCAGGCTTCAATCCCAGCAGGTATGCACTTTACCAAGAGCACACAGTGAAGTTGGGACTTTGCCGAACTTGAAAACTTGACAACTTGCTTTGTGCTAGTATTCCCTCATCCCCCAACCCACCTTGACTGCGTGCATGTGTGACTTTTGAATGTTTACTGCCGTTTACTCGCACATATCCCGTGGCCCTTACTCGTGTTAGTACTGCAAATGATTTAATAATCATTTACACAGTCTCGATGTTAAAAGAACATTGTTTCTTTACATTTAAAAATGATAATCAGATATTGTTGCCACTGAATAGCATTCCGGATTTGGGATTAGGCAATAACGTCTAATCATAGTGATGGGAGGGAGAGAGAAAAACGCCACTTACCAAATTCAACACCGTTTCAACAATATCCCGGTTGCTAACCTCTCCAACCTGGATCAGTCCGATAAGAACAGCAAATTTCATGTTGATATTCCGGATTGGAACCGATGGATTGATAATCCCAGCCGGGAGGAGCACTGAACCTGAGCCGGACATCATCATCGTCTCACCGGCGCCAGCGGAGACTGCTGCCGCGTGTTGCCTGTGACCTGGGGGAGGTTGCCGGTCCGAGAGCGACACCGAGCCCGGCATTGTCATCGGTCTCCCGCTTGTCATTTCCACCCAACCCGGGTGGCTTCAGGGGGCTAGTTATACGCTTCCCCCTTTGTACTAAACTGATTCAGTGCTCTGGGGCATCAACAAGAAATGAAAGAGGAGAACACTCGCGAAAGCCCCGACAAACAAAAACAAAACACTAACAAGAAATCACTATCTTGTCAGTCAAATCCACTCTCGAGAGTTCCGGTGAGGGAGTCCGGTGTGTTAACTGGGCTGACTGACCTGCGCTGTGTACACAAAGATGTGTAGGTGTGTGTGTGAGTGAGTGTACAGCTCTCTTGAATGCGCGTCTCCTTGCTGCGATCACCGCCATTTTGCCGCCCCCTGCCTGCGGTTCCGCTCACCACGCCTGCGCTGGCTGGAATGATGGAGCCGGAGAGCCGGAGGTTGACCGCCTGCACGCCGCTTCCCCGTGCCATCAGCCGGGCAGGTGGGAGCAGCGGAGTGCGGAGCCGGTCAAGACAGACAAAAAAGATAAGCAGTGGGTTTATATTGTCACACCCGTGCATTTTACAGAGTTGCTCTGTTAAGCCAATCCCTTAAGACTTTACCGGTGCGAGTTCAACTAAAACGAACAGTATCCCATATAATCCTAACTTCGACACTGCTGCACAAGAATTTAGCTCGATTCCGAAGCAAAGATGGCAGCCGGAAGTTACCTGACTTGTGTTTCCTGGCTGAATGCAGAGTATGTAAATGAAAAATCATTAAGATAAAAACAAGATTTTAAATAAAAGTAATACAGAATTAGGCTGGAAGAAAACATTTCCAAACTGAGAAATGTTCATATTTAACTGTAACTTTAGCTAGTCATGGCAGGAAAAGCACAGGTGTAGGCCTACTAATGACAGTAAGGATGGCTTTGTTCCATTTAGGTGTCCCAGTAGTGAGCACACATAAATAGAATATATGATTAATATTATTAGTTATCCATGTTAGCAGTATTGGTGCTATGCTTGCAGTGTCTCCCTATATATTTTAAAAGACACCTGGAATCCAATCAGAACAGAAAACACCATGATTCTTCAATAGATTTTCACAGTTTTTCATCATGATGGTCGAGTTTTGTAAGTCTAAAACAGTGAAAAGACCTAATGCTATTTTGGTACTTTAGGACCAGTAGCCTAGCCAAAGACTAATATGAGATGTGAGTTGAATAGCCATGTAAAATGTTATTACAATGGATATTAGGTTAATTAAACCTATAAAGGTGTGATGGTAAATTGTATTGACTATTGCTTTTTTGGGATTCTTTAAGGTTATTATTTAATTAAGAGACTTTGCTGAAGACACTAAGCCATTCAGGCCATGTTTTTGCTGCATGCAGGAACACACACCTGAACATTGTGCCTGCACGCATGCAAACATCTAACTTTTATTATTGTTGTTATCATACAATTTCTTCTTCTCTTCACATAAATGTGTGCTATTTTCATTACAGTTTGAACTGCAGGTGTGTACAGTTCAATGATGTCTGTGAAGGAACAAAGGTGACCGTGGATGACTGTTGACCATGCAAATATTTCATATTGACAGCTTTTTATTATTCTAATCTCTAGGCCAGAAGAAAATGTTTGTTTTAAACAGAATTATTTATTTGAATGATGATGATTATTTTCCTTTTTAATGAATAAAATGCCAAAGCATCACTTGCATGTAAATGCTTTTACATTTATACATTGTATTGTCTTTAGTCCAAAATGTTTTATGAGAAGATCAAGAAGAGACTTCTCCAACAAAGTCATATGGCGAAATATATACTGTATGTAATAACAAATAACATAACAAAAAAAAAGCCACCAGGTTCCAGTGGTTATAAAAAAAAGACTAACACAGACAGCTTGGCAGCAATCCTGTCCATCGTCCTGACTGACAGCCAGAAGCTGAGCTTGCAATTCATGACCTCATTAAGATGAACTGTGTCAGCATGGCTTCAAAAGAGGCAGAAATAATGTCAGGCTTAATATAGCTGTACCTATCTGTATACTACTGTGCAGTTTTAAAGCTTGATTTCATTGCAGTAATGTAATTTAGCCTGCTCACCTATGACTAAATGAAATATCATTTCACCTTGTGATGCTGGTTGTTTTTATCTCACTGCAATCTTATGTGCTATTGTAAATATTTTTTTTAGAATGCTATATAGTTCAGTTAGGCATAATTGCTTTAAAGCGATTATGTCCTTAAGCTATTAGTCCGTTGCTTCTTTTTTTTATTCTTTTGTCCCAGCATAACACTTTATCTAATAATGTTCTTTTAATGTCAGAGGGAAATCACTACCAGGAACTCAATCCCTCCTATCTTCACACCCCGTGTGTTAAGCTTGCTGGTCCCCATTACAATGAGAACCATAAACCCTGCCAGTGCTGAATAGAGGTCAATGGATGGGGTTTGACTCTGCCATTCACACACTAAGAGCATAGGGAACTGAATCAGAAGAGCAGATCCAGACCCAATTACTTGCAAAGATGTTCATGTAATGATCGTTTCGGTAGGGTCTGCCACTGCCGCATCACACTGTATTCTTCTCACCCTTACTACCTTTTGAAAATAACTGAAAATACCTGTGAAAAAAGAGGACTTAATTTTAATGATATTGTCTCAGGGTAAAATAAAATGTTGCCACAGTGCAGATGAATAATCTGCTGATCACAAAGGGCCATCTAGTGGACAAAAATGACAGTCGACCAGGTTTATGTGTTCAATGTTCCCCTTTCCATATGATTTGCAAAGAAAGGCCAGACAAAATATATTACAGTCTTCATTTGCTTTCAATTTTGAATCACTGTTATGTTTGCATTAAAACTAAGTTGACCTTATATAAGGTGTCCATTTAAATCGATCCTCTCATGTGGACTGCCTGTAATCATATGTTTCCTTTAAATGGCCAGTAGAGGTCCCTCTCATCCTAGATCGGGGAGAATTGTGTTTAGTGTCAGTAGCTACAAGTCTGTGGTATATATGATTGTGTAATGTTAACATTTTCGCAGAAGCATTGCTGACACTGTTTCATAATAATTGTCCATAACAGGTAATTAGACTCCTTTACAAGTCAGTAGATGTCCATTATTGAAGAAATTCTTAATATGTCTTGTTTCGTCTTTTGATGTGACAGCAAGACTAAGAATCAGTGCATACAAACGTTTTATAATTTTGATAGTTTTATTAAAAAATGATGTCTCTTGTACTTGGCTGCACAATCCAGTACCCTTAAGCAGGTATGATCAAGTCAAACCTTAAGTCATTATTTTTACAACCATAGGAGGTCAAAGTTTAATAAAATTACACCCATTCCAAAATGGCAATACTGAAGCAAAGTAAAACCAGCTTACAATTTTGTACCATGTGTATTACAGGAAGGTTGACACAGTTAAAGAATCAATATATAGCATATTAACATATGTACTATTTATCCTTTCAGATATATACAATATATACATACCTTTTTTGCATGTACAGTATATCCACACACACATATACAATATATAAACACTTGAGTCTACATCATAACAATTATAGCTTTAAATCCGAAATGAATAACATATACATGCTTCCCAGAAGCTTTTAAGAGCTTGAATGTCTTAGACATTGTAGATTAAAGCAACAGTAATACAATATTATTAAAGATAATAATTATCATAATATATAGGTTTAGCAACATCAAGGTAAATACAATCCTAATACTAAGGACATTGGCAGGATGATTCATTTCCCATTGAGTAATTAGGCTCAGCACCTATAAGATGTCCTCTTTTGTCATTGTGCAAGTACAGAGAAGCTCAAAATTATTTTCAGAGCATTTATATTCTGGGGGAAAAAAAACAGGATAAACTGTACTTCAGTTCTGGGGTCCTGTCTATGCTTTGTGTCTGCCTGTTAGCAATGACTCAAAGGCTCAATCTTGATCTCAAGGCTGAGCAGAAACAACTGGCAAAGAGTTTTAGATTTTGGTCTCTGGGCCATCTGTGATTAGTGGCTGAAAGGAGTTGCGGATCCGGGCAACTTCTGCAGCACAAAGGTGACCAAAGGCTTTGTTGTACCAGTCTGGAGTCCTTCCCCTGAAATTAAAAGACTATATTCAATATACTATAGTGCACATGCACGTACAAGAAGCTTCAAACAAATACCGTAAAAATGTAACTAAAGTCACACATAAATATGTATTGATGTATTTTATGTGTGTAAGAAAAAAAAGTTTTTTAGCATTTGCTGAAAGACTTAGTGAGAAAATCTTTTAACAAGATTCTAGTGGGACTTACTTCAAGTCCACTCTGCAGATGTGAGTCAGTCTGGACTTTCCTGAGCCACAGGGCTCTAGCAGATAGTTGGACTCTAGGACTATAGCTCGTACCCCTCCAACAGGAGGACAATCCTCATGCTCTACAGACACAGAAACCAGGGAGCAGGCTCCTTTGGGCAAGTTTGTCCTCCATGACCTTGAACAAACAGAAAGAGTTAGTAGTATGTACCCTAAAAGAAAATAAATAATGACTACTTCCAAACAAAGGATGATATGTTTAGTGTTTTATTTTTCTCACCACTCACCTGAGAACTACAAAGTCCCTGCTGGGATGAGGGGGCATGCGATTGAGGACATACTGAAACACCTCTGTCTGCTTGTCCAGTGTCTCACACACTTTCCACTGCAGCAGGTCCACATCCCACAGGTGGCGCTCTCGCAGCACACGGTTCAACACTACAGATGGCGGCGCTTCCACCTCCACAGACACGCGCCAGCGTCTCAAGGGGTTCCCATCTCCCACCTGGATGGGACACACAGACAAAAACCATCAAGTTGTGGCTCTGAAAGTGGTATCAAACATTGCATGTTATTTTTTGCATTATTGATTTTCAGTTGTTACCTTCATGACTTGGAGTTTATAAGTACCACTGGGATTATTTTACAGTACTATAACAGCATATATGAAACAATACTCATTTAACTCCCCAATCAAAGGATTAATACCTTCTTATAGTAGAGCTCTGTGTTATCAGAGCTGCTGCAGGACACCCAGTATTTGGACTTTTCCCGCGCCTCTTTGAGCAGGTTCTGAAGTCTCCCCTCCATAAGAGTTTGGTACGTTCCATCATCATTTTCCAGCTGCTTGCACATTTCCTCAATAGTTAGTGCATGCAAGTCAGCCTCCACGTATGAATTTCGCGACTGAGTAACCGTTTCATGAGGGATCTAATGGGTGAATAAAAGCATGAGGTAAGAATCACAGCAAATATACACAGAGGGAGGCCTGTGCATATTGCATCCAGGTTTAAAATTCTTGCATCATCTCAACTACAGGTTCTTGTACCTCGAAGAGACGGTTGCACTCTATGATCATATGAGCAAGGCCCTGTGTTGCTGCTAAGTTTTCATTGAGATCCTTCTGGTCTGGTCTGCCAGTGGCGTACTTCTTCTGCATGGCCCTGGGGATTATGTGGAGAGAAAACTTATCAGGCCAGCCCCAGTTCCCAGGTCAACATCCCCATGAAACCCAGTATATAAACCCTTCCTCCGCTCTGCAGGAAACCCCTTTGATCCTTTTCGCAACAATTTCAACATGGTAAATTAGAGAGCTTTGCTTTGTTTGTACACAGCATGATCTCATAAAACGTTGAGCTTTAAAAAGAGTGCCGTGTCCTTTTAAAACTAGCCCAGAAAGACAGTAATCTACTGCACCCCTGAGGGCTGAGCAAACTCTATAACCCATTTTATGTCTATCTTTATGGAGTCATAGGTGAAGATAATCACACAGGAGTTAATAGAATGCATGCATGTCTTTTTCATGAGTTTTTTAGCTACTGTAACACTATGAAGACACAAGAAAATTTTTTACCTTGGTGAGAGATTGTCTTTCTTGAGTATGTTGAGATGAAAGAGGGAGGGGGCCAGGCACACAGCAATGTTCATGGGTGTCATCTGGTTCTCCTCCACAGAGGAAGTGACATCACTGAGGAAACACAGCAGTGTCTGCAACACTTCCCGGTTTTCATCTGACATCAACATGATGGCTGCCTGGACAGCTTGCAACCTTTGGTCCTTTGGCACATCTGCACATTTGAGATAATTGATTTCTATTATTTCCGCTTTACAGACACAGTGATAGAAGAGAGAAAAGCAATCATAAACTGTCAAAGTCGTTTACTAGATTTGAAATTTCATCCTCACACAGCCACATGTACTCTGTGTTAGGTTCAGGTGCAATTTCACATTGTTCTCCAAATTAAAACAAAACCAAGTGAGACAATACGATTAAAACCTGGCATGGGACAAAAGACAAGCAAAGAGAGAGGTATGTCCTTACATTGGTAGATATGGAGGAAGGTCTCGCCTAGCTTGCTGGTGAGCAGAGGCTCGGGTAGATCCCTGAAGAACTGCTTTACCATGTCAGCCACATCATAGGCAGACTGATCCTCATAGTTCACATTGTCTGGAGAACTCTCATTTATCTGCCTAAGAGCTTGAATTCGAGACTTCACCCCTGACTTACGAAAGAGACCCACCTGAAAGTAAAAGAGTGTTCATGTTAACTTGACAGCTGACAGCAATATGTAACTACACTGTGCAGTAGTTCCGCTCACTGTATTATTATGCTATTATTGTATCTGCCTACAGCCTGTGCCAGTCATTGTGCATTGAAACCGTACACCACATTATACACATTAGATAAACCCATCTGTCACATGTGAAAATGCAAGTTACATGCAACCTGAGAGTATGTACTGTGGCTGACCTGGTCAAGACACTGGCTCCTCAGGTATCGCAGGGCCTGCTGCAGGCCGAGGGGCAAAGGTTGTCCAGAACGCTGCACATGCACTATGAGAGGCACCCCAAACACATTCTTATCCTTATAATCTGGTACCTTCATTCTCTTCATAAACTTTGGCACGGACCTGGAAGAAACATCAACAAAACATCCATGACACCTTGCTCTTCTGCCTGAACAATAGAATATGCTGTAGCAATACAAAACTAAATATACAGTATATACACATTTACTTAACATGAAATAGTATTAACAGCTTGTAAGCCAAAAGGGAATCTGGTTACAGTAATTCATTAAGGCCTAATCATAGCATGTTGGACAAACACACAAATTAACACTCCTATAAAAATTTTAGCAAATACAGGTTATCAGTTCAAAGAAATTTAATAAAATGTGCTTTCACTAATAAAGAAAATATGTAATTAATTATATATCACACCAAAACTGGATCTTAGAAGTTAAAATGAGACTTACCAAGTCCAGCCATGCTTGTTAGACATGGAGTATTTCTCCATGATTGCAGTTAGGCGCAGCAGAGAAAACTTCTGCAACAAACTCAGCTGGCCTGCTGATTGGTTTGTAATCTGCAGGGATGCCACTGAGTGACTTAGGCGATTAGATATCTGAAAGCTGGGCCATCGTAACCTAATGCCATGAAAGAAAAAGCAGAGACAAAGAAAAGCAGTTTTCTTTTAGTTCACAGAAGACTTAAAATAGTATCATTTCAAATATTTCAGTACTTTCAATACAGTTTCATGAGTCTCACCGATTAGGTCTTGTGAGTGAAGCACCCACTCCTGAGTCCCTCCTTTCCCTGATCCTTGTAGATTCTGTCTCAGCAAGTGACACTCTGTCTCCGTCCCCATAAGTAGGTGTGGTCTGACTTTCTGTGAGAGAATTTCCCTCAAAGTCCAACGTGATCTGACTAGAGGACTGGAGGCCCACTATATCTTCCCTCTCGTTGTCCACCTGTGCCAGCCCTTCTCCAACCGGCAACACATTCTTAGACCAGTGGTCCACTATCTGCTGTAGACCATTGACATGCAGCAAAATATCATCCAGGTGAGGGAACAGGTCCTCTTTCTCCAGGTCTATCAGGTCTCCAGTGCTGGCGTACAGATGCGAGCCAGGAACATTGTCGTACACACTGATGCGGCTGCCTCTGGAGCAGCACTGGGTGACAGGCCTGAATTCCTTCCTGCATGATATCAGGGGGGAGTCCAGGTGCCTGCTGCCTGTGTGCCAGGCCCCATTGGTTGGGGACAGGCTCTCTATGGACAGTGCTTTGGGGAAGGTTCCTGGCTTGTGATCTTTGGGAATGTGGACCACCAGATCTTCATAGGAGCAGAATTCATTCCTGCGATTCTGTTCTGCAACTTTATTCACTTGGGTGCCTGAGAAGATGTCTATGTCCTCCAAATACATGCCACTGCGCTTGTAGTCAGCCCGGTGAGCCTTACGCTCTTTCAGGCTGGGTGTGCTGACAGCACTGCCACTAGAATGACTGCTAACCTCACTACTGGACTGAGATGGCAGAACGTTGTTGGACGGTGTTTCTGGAGCCTCGCCATCTCCATTTATAATCTCAATGCCCTGTCGGGTCTTCAGTGCCTGGGCCTCCTGCTGGAGCACCGGAGAGCTGATGACCAATGTCTTACGACCCCTTCCTCGAGTTCCTCGGGAGCGCAGTGTCTCCATGCGCTTCAGGAAGTCTTTGGCACGAATGCGACTAACCTTGCTGTGCTTATCAGGTAGTGAGCTGTAGTGAGCAATTTCTTTGGGGATGTGAGGCATTGTGAGACAAGTAGAGTCTGGCATTGCTGCAGAATCCGAGCAGGTACGGTTGGAGCAGTCAGAGTCCTCTGTGCTGAGGCCCCTATGCACGCTGCCCCCGCTGCTCTCACTGTGTAAAGAAGAGACCTCCGGCTCGCTGAGGTCCGTCAGAACACTCTCGCTGCTGGTGGTTGTTCTCAGAGGCACGCCGTCCCTGGAGAGCTGACACTCTCTGTGGTTTCCCAGCAAACAGTCAATGTCCTGTAACCTGGACCAACGCCGGCTGCTCCACTCAAAGGTCCATTTGTCACTGATAGCAAACAAGTCTTCTTCATCAGAGTCTTCACTCTGGGGAAAGACATCAAGAAAGGCATTATGTTACATCAATTCCTCTGGCCTACAAGATTTAATTTGGTAATTTTGAACTTCCTTAGTAGTAATGAATGTATTTATTTAGGTTTCTCATAAAAAGGTCTTCATAACTACCCAATTAAATAATACTAAATAAAATCAGATTATCTGAATCCATCCTCTTCTCTTATGTTTTACAATCTACACTTTTCATCATAATTATATATACTACAATTTCCATCATAATTGTATGTGCTATGATTTCTGTTGTGAATCTCTATTCTGTACTTACGACATCTATTGCATGTCTGTCTGTCCTGAAAGAGGGATCCCTCCTCTGTTGCTCATCATATTTTTTCCCTGTTAAAAGGGTTTTTTGGGTAGATTTTCCTTATACAAATCCAGGGTCTAAGGACAGAGGGTGTCGTATGTAAAGCCCATTGACGCAAATTATGATTTGTGATATTGGGCTATATTAAAAAATGTATTTGAATTGAATTAAAAAGATCATGCATACCCATACAGTACGTACTACCATGCACTCTATGGAAATACAATAACTGACATTGACATAAAATAACCTATACAGCATTTGTATATTTTTCAAACTTTGTGTTAGGGTAGAAAAAATATGTATCAGTTGGCTTGCAAGGTAAGGAATCTATATCACAAAGAGCAGGAATAGGAAATGCAGGAAATGAGGATGTGTCTACTCAGACTTAATAACATTATACAACCGGCCAACAGTTTTATAACACTAGACAAATAACTCCTTTGACTTGAAGACTTTTCTATAAATAGACCAAGGCAGGAAATAATCATTAATATAAGCCAGCAGGCCACATTTCAAAGTATGGACAGATAAAAAGCAATTATTCTCTATAGGCAGGAATACAACAATGGTACAATCTCAAAGATCATAGAATATAGGTTAAAGGGATGAAGCCAGATTATATTTGTGTTGGTGCTGAAAGTAAATGCAAAACTTAAGGAAATCTTTGTAAGAAAATACCATTTCTTGTGGACGGAATGACATTTGTCTTCTATTCTTTACAAATTTCAAATGACAATTGTGATATTTGAGCCAAGGAATGAAGCTTTATGAGGGGTAAAGACCACAACAAACCCTTAGAGGTACATCGCGTGTTATATTTCAAAATAGCATGACACCCACCAAAAAAACAACTGAATCATCAGTGTTTTAAAAATCTATATTGTTCGGGGAGTGTGTTTTTCCAAAATGCATAATATAGCGTGGCAACGCACTTGTCTGTAGTTTGTACTTTTCATATAATAATCCACCTTAAAAATCAAAGACTGCAGAAGCATAATTTCGATGATAAATCTCGCACTCTAGAGTCAACACTTACTTTCTTCTTCGGAAGGTTCACGTCAAGTTTCATTGAGGCACACTTGTTCAATGTGTTGAGTCGCCTGAAAGAAAAATGGTCCAAGGATGAAAACGGTTCGGAACAAACAAGAGAAAACACCAGACTAGTTTCCTAATGAGCGATCCAGAAATAAATCCTATTCTGTTAGCTATTTAAGTGTTCACCAGATCTGCTGGTCTGGATGTACGACCAGACACAGAGGGAAATTCAGTTTGTCTGTGCCACAATAACCTAAACCTAATGAACACCGGTAATTGTCAGTTGCGCTGTTCTCCTTCTCTCAGCACTGGCTCTAAGTGATTGTGGCTTGAAGTAGCACTGTGTAGTAGTTTAAAGAAAGGTGAATTTTAAGCAACATTTCTGTTCTAATCGCAGCCTGGTTTATTCAATATAGACACATTGTATGTAAATCTTAATCTACAGATGCACCAGACTTACACAAACTGGCTGTTTGTAATAGCACTTTGCTTGGTTTGACAACATGAAAGCTTCGCCTTTGAAATACTAATGCAAACGTCCTCAACTCAGTTTTCCAAAAATCTCTCAGAGAAGCAATAAAACTTTTTCAATATTTGTAGTCAACCATACAGCCTTGGAGCATGTGCTTAGTGCTTAGAGGTTTTGTGGGTGTGCTAACTGGGATATATAAAGTAACAGCACGAAAAACTGTACATGAACCAACAATAGCATGGGGGAAAAGATGACGGCATGACATAATACACTCCAGCCTACCGTGCCTTGGCTTTAGACAAAAAGAAACTCATTTGTGGTATGATAATCACAAGCTTTAACAGCTCCACATATTGCTAACAGTCTTTTTTACAGATTGACAGTATTGTTCTGTGGCAGTAAATGGCCTCAGATGGAGGCTGTAACTATCCCCCAGTGCTGTAGATGATAGGGGTTAGCCAAACAAAAAGTTCTCATGATTGTTACTGTAGATAGTGGGACCCAACTGAAGAGAGGATTTCCAAACTGGGGGCCCTTTATTCCACAGGCCTAAAGAGCTTTTGAGCGTGGTTACTAAAATAGCAGGCGGCTTTGCCAGGGATCAGGGAGAGCACTTACATACATGAAATATCTATCGGTTTCAGTTCTATCAAAGACACCCACAGTATGTAGGGTGGTATTTATTTTTGCACACTTGACTATAATGACGTAGCCATCTTTACAGTCCAACAAAGCCATCCTTATGTTACCATAGAGATGCTGGGAAGTCACGGGCAAAATCTTGTTGGAGGTGGAACTGTTTCCAATTGTCTTCTATTTATCCCGTGGCTTGTTTGGAATTTAGATGAGTTGCTTTAAGGTTGTTTAGAGTCACAGTATATTGAGCTGTGCGAGGCAACCCTCCTGCTCCTCCTGCTCCCGTCTTGGGATGGTAACCATGGCTACTGTGGAAACTGAAGTGCTGTTTTCATCTCGGCTTGAAAAAATACACGAACTGCCTTGCCCTACAAGGGGCTGATGTGGAGCAGCCAGTTGCTGGCCTAGTGCACTTTTATATTCTTAATACTGTCCACTCTCAACATATTGGGGAAAAAAACACACATCCAGTATTTATCATACAGTTAGGTCAGAGAGGAGCTCAAAATCTTGAAGAGAAGAAGATTCAAGATTCAATGCTCTTAAAGCGTCTATTAAATCAGTATCGGTATGTCAGTAAAATAAAATCGTCTTTCCTTCATGTGATTCTGAAGGGGATCTCAGGATAAGAAAATAAAAATTACATAACATTGTGCTTTTAACATCATGAGTTGTGATATGTGTTTTTACTTTAAAGTCCATGTGGGGATTCTCACATAGTTCCGCTTGCTTGGGGCAAGGACATTATTTGTGGCATTGACATTGTTGACTCATGGATGAGCCACCATCTTTTCAGTGTCAATCCAACGTCTGGTTACCTGCACAGGGGTTCCACGAGATCTTTGTCCAGAAAGTCATGATCTCTTTTCACAGGCGTAATGTCAATGGGGAACTGGGAATCTGAAGAAAAAAGGCATACAAATTATTGGCTGTGTTGAAATTAAAATTTGCCATTTCAGTTTCTGTTCTTCTATGGGCAGTGTTCGTGGATGGGATAAATGGAAAGAAATATCTGGAAACCACATTCTTTCCAGAAGTGCACTGAAGGCTGGGAGACCATCAAACTTGTTTTGTATGTGATGCTAATGAGAAGAGACAGAATTTGCCCAAATAACAGCGCTCAGGCTTGTGCAGGCATTACGTCTTGCTCTGGGTATGGGCCCCCTCTTACATAACTGAAGAGACTGAATCCAGACCCTCTGAATCTAACATTCCACCACATTCATGTGAAGTCGTTAACTTTGTATGAAAAGCAGAAGCAGCAGTGAACGCTAAGATCTCAACAAGGCTCAGTCTGTTCTTTAAGGGGGCAGACATTCAAATATACTGTAGGCTTTGGAAGGTCACTATGTCCTAATTACAGACTTCATCATTGATGTCATTCCTAATACATGACCCCCAGCATCAGGAGTGAAACTCATGTTATCTGCTTTGCGCTCCAACAGCCATTATCAGTGCATTATAACTATCTACAAACTGTCAACAAACAAATTTATTGCAACAAAGCACGTCAAAAGTCTGGCCTCGACACAAAGATCTGAGGGAGTAGAGCTACTCTAAGCTCTGATAAAACCCATTTCTTCCCATGACTTCAGTCTTTAAGCACAGAAGACATGTTTATGTAGTAACCGTAGCTTGGAAAAGATTAGACTTTAAAAGCAGTTGCTGTTCCGCTTGTTTTGTGGTGTCTGGGGACTCGACTGGAGCCTTAGCTCCAAGGCTTCCTGAGGACAGTTGTGTAAATGAAGCTCACTATGCAGCTCGTGAATACATGGTTTTGTGTACAGTGTTGGGGACAGACCAGATGACACTGTGTACCATTATTCACTAATCATCTTTATAAGCCTACATTAAAGCTATAACAGTGTTTCGGATCAACAACAGATATAAAAAGTTAAAATAAAAACGCCATTTTTGGTATATTACAGAGCCCTTTTATTGGTGAGCTACTTCATTAATCTCTATCTTTTAACCCAACGACATTTCCCCCCTTTGTGATGAATGTGTGTGGGAGTTTACTGAGTGCTTGTATTACCTTCAAAGAGCTGAGCATACTGGGGAAATCCGGCTGCCCGCAGCCAGTCACAGGCCTCTTTCGCTTCAATTTCTGAAACACAGGAAAGTGTGTGTTTTAAAACTGTTATAAAAAGTGTAACTCAACCACATTAATTCATTTTCATTTTGACAAGACCACTGGAGCATCAACAAAAGCAGCAGAAACCCCCTCTGCAACTGGTATCCTACAAACACAACAGACTTGGGCATGGACAGACCCAGGTGATTCTCTAACTGAAAACCCTATCTGATTAATGTGAGATAGCACTGGATGTGATGATGACCCTGCCGCTCAGTCTGTCGACAAGGGACCTTATAGCAGCATCTATTGTGTTTATATTTTTAAGACGATGTATATGATATTACACACTGAAGACTTTAAAAGAAGGTAAAATAGGTGAGAAGACAGCACTACCATGCACTGCATAGAGCCAGAAATACTATATTGTATAAACCACATGTTTAAAGAGAAGTCTTTAACGCTGTGAACTCTACACAAGCACTCCTCAGTTTAAATGTTTATGTGAATATCTCGAGTTTAGAAAAAACAACTAACAAAGCCCATCTAACTAAGAGGTAGAAACACAGACAACACTAAAATTAAAAGAATGACACAAAACTATAGAACAGGTGAAAAATGATCTTTACCGGAGTTCTCCGTGACTCCTTAATAGAGTCCAAGCAAGCTATCACATCGACTTTCTGATAAACAAATGACCCCGGCAGTCAGAGTCACAAGCTGGTCCGGCTGACCTACAGAGCTCGCCGTCTGCAGGCTTCAGAGCCACTGATGACAAGGATAGGAAACAGACCGTTGGCACCTTTCCATTAATGCTAAAAGACTTAGGTGCCATTTACCGCCTCAGTGAGACATACTGTCTGACACACCAGTGCTACAGTACACAGTCTGATTTTATGTTTAGTTAATAACTAAATAAAAGCAACAGAATAAGACAGAGGCCCTTAAACATTATATTTCATCAAAAGTTCTCACACCAGTAATGTCAAATTTACACTTTATATATATGAGACAGTTTTCCTTCACTTTATTGTAACAAACGTAGAGGTTAAAGGATTTGTCAATTAATCGATTTGCGGATCGACAGAAATTTATCTGAAACGGTTTTCATTATTGATTAACTGTTTAGATAATTTATTCTATTCCACTCTATTGTCAATATCTACTGGTTTCCGCAATAAACTAAATATCTTTGAGAAACTGTGGTGGATGTTTTTTTGTTTTTTTTACTATTTTCGAATGTTTCATTGACTACACAATGAATCGATTAATCGAGAAAATAATTAATAGATCAATTGCCACTTATGAAAAAAAAAGTGTTAGTTGCAGTCCTAAACAGAAGAATCTCATTAAAAAAAAATCAGGAAACATGTGAGCAGGGTATTCTGCAGCATAATACACAAGCAATTTTTTCAATCACTTACTATCCAAAGTCAGTCCATTTACATTACTGAGAATCACAATGACATATATCATATCACATAAAAATATAAAGCACAGACTTTAAATCTAAGATGAAAATATTCTCTCCAGTTGCAGTGCTTCTTTAAAAGCAACGCAGCTAATACAATTCCCACCATCACTTTTTCCTCATACAAACACCTGTGGTTTAGCCAGCTTTCCACAATGTAAAGAGCATGAACAGCACGTCCAAGGAAAGTTACACATAAGCTGCACCCACGAGTAACAAACAGCTCTCCCATCACACATCTAAGGTCTCAGTTCCACTCCCCGTCTGTGCCTGTCACACCACTGAAACATGAACCGCGGTCATTCATCACACAATACTGTGCAATTACAGCGACTGTAACCTTACAATACTGCTATCACCCATTTTCTAAACTGTTGGTCCAGGACTCACCTGCGCTGCCTCACATCTGTGTCACTGGAAAATCAATGAAAAGTGACTTTGGTCTTCAGACTGTATAAATATTAACAGTTCCCTGTGTCCTTGGATGACAAAAAAAAAAATCTACTGTTTACCCCCTTAACCAGCAGTTAAGTCAACATGTGTACACTGCCAGGAGCCTCTCTGCTCTGTTCCCACCTGTATCACCAGGAGCTACAGGCTTTCTGTTCAGCTAGGCTTCCCTCCCAGGTGGATAATATCAGGGCTGTATTATTCAACTGCAGCACATAGTGAGAGCGCTGCCAGGGCGTCTTATGTCTCACAGCCGTAGGTTGGACCACTGGGAGCAAGTAACATGAGCTGGGAATTCCTCTCTGTTTGGCATTCTGTAACACGATACAGAGACATTCTGTCCTCTCATCCTCTCTCTAAGGAAATCTCTCGTGGATAAAAGGCTGGGCGGGCATCATGCCAATGAATGAGAACTTGTGTTTGCTCTCCATAACCCACAGCTTTAAAACTGTGTACAGTATAAAATTACAGTTTCACAAAGAGATGAAACCCAGTTTGGCTGTGACACAATGGCCCAGAATGTCATAAGCTGTGTACGACAAAAGTATCTGTGGCAAGGGCGACTCCTTCCTTTACAAATCACTTTATGCAACCCTCATTATCAAGAAAATTGGTTATGCAATTCATTGCTGAGATATGACATGTTACAAAGTGCTGCAGGAAAAGATATGGCAGACTTGGACTGTGCTTGGGCTGAGCAGACACAAGCGCTCGCAAAATTGTGACAGTTTAAAAGGCTCGTTCACATTCCACTCTTTCACAAAATATTTACAGCCAACTACATGTGTGAAAATGCTGGAGGATTTTATGGTATGCTTTGTATTGTCCAGAGCTGCATCTGTCTGACAGCAAAGCTTCATGACTAGCAGTAATCCTCTTCCTTTCAGTCTTTTGGAAAACAAAAAAATACCAGATTCATTCATTCAGGCTTACTGTGAATAAAAACACGCCATCATCATCACTGAAGCACAAGCCTTAATACGTCTACTCTAACACCATAGTTTATTTCCCTAAACAAATTATTGTGTACTTACGGGATATTTTCATCATACAGCCAGAGTGCTTCATATATCCGTCAAGACTTAAGAGTGTCTCTCAACATGTCAGAGCATCTTCATTCTCACGCTGAGCCACATTCCTGCTCTCTCTTAGAACACAGCTTGTAGTTTGAACTCAGATCCACGGCTCCCTCTTTCCCCTTTCTCTTTCCATCTACCCCCAACCACCATGTGCCTGTCCCAACACTAAATCTTTCCTTCAACCCACCCCTTTCTGTGGCAGGCTCCCTAACGGTCACCCCCTCTCCCTCCCCCCTCAGCTACTTGTGCCCGACCCTCCTACCCAGCTCTGCCCACGACAACTCTTTTATAACCCACTCAGCACATTTTTGGCAAAGATCTGAGCTGCAGCTAAACAGTGAGAACTGCCGCTGAATTCTGGTACTCTTGTCATAGTTCAAGACCCTGTTTTTAAACATGAATTAACTATTTCCTGATATATTTCTTTGTTTTCAGTCATTTTAGCGAGATAACATGATTTTACAGTCTTTCAAAATTCCATCCGAGAAGTGTTGACACTGTGGGAAATCTTTCATTTAGACAAACAAAAGGGAAGTGTGGTTTTGCAGAGTCCAGATGTTGCTCCAGCAGGTCAATGAAATGGAAAAAACGTAGGCAGCTGAACAGGGGGAAAACCATGACATAAACTGTCAGCAATCAGCAGCAGTGAATCATGCTGAGGCACTCGGCTCACAAGACTCTGCACTAACATCATCAGAGTGATATATTCGTCTGTTTCACCTCCGTCTCAGCCTCTTTGTCTGAGGCAAAATCAATGAATGAGAGGAACTGTGTGATATACATCATCTGAGACAGCGACAGTGTTGCTGTGTCACTTGACACAAAACAAAGAATACGTTTTTTCAAGAGCATGTGAAAATATTTCCTTAAATATAAGGAATAAAAGAAATGTGGTTGCAATGTAAATTATTAAGAGGAAAAAAAGAAGGTGAAATCTAATAAACTATGACAAAACAAAATAAAATTGAAAAAAAGCATATAAGCAGACAAACTCAAAAATCAAATCCAAGAGTATACAGTGAGTGGGTTTGCCAAGTGAATACGTTATGGTGAGTTGGCTTCCCTTAGTTGTGAAGTCCATCTGTTTAAGAAGAGATCCATTTTCATCTCCAAACCTGCTGTCATGTTTTCCCAATTGTATTATTTAACAACCCAATTTTACATTATAGCATTAAAGCTGAGATCACAAAAATCTATGATGTACAAGGAAAATCTATTAGTTTAAATGTGTGCATAAAATGACCAGCATTTTCAATTACTGGAGATTGCCATAGCCCTATGATTACGTAAGGACATCACATCCAACCATCATTTCCTGCAGTGTAAGTAGAATTCCATATGTAGCTCGCTTCTACTGTGCCTGTTGCTTCATGACGTTTTTGCCATTTCCTCTTGTAAAACACAACTCTTCTGACCTACTGGGGCCATGACTGGGTGCAAAGCTGCAAGCACAGACAGAATGACATAGGCAGTCCACTTCAGTCACCTTAACAAACCATTTAACAATAAATACACTCAGCATATATCAGAGCTTTAAAGTCACTCTAAAACAAACTGCTTAAATGTATTAGTACTAACTACATAGAGCCTGTGTCTGTCCATTCCTCCCCCACACTGCACTGCTGCAGAGACGACTGACTAAATCAGCCAGACAAGCCAGCCGAATATATCAGTCAAAAAACACAGAGACTGTAACTGAGAACTGAGATTGTCTGTATCAAAAACACCTGGAGAAAGACAGAGTGAGCCAGCAATATGGGGAAAAAAAAGATTCCACTAATCGGCTGGCTGGCGGGGAGGTGTCGTCACACTGGGAGGCATGGAGGAGAGGCCTCTCTTCCCCTTTATGATGCTAATTGCATACAGACACCCACTCACAGTGAGCAGTCAGCCTTACTGTAAAAAGTGAGACGAGACAGACGGCCAGGGGAAACACACTGCCCCCTCTTCCAGTCTGCCCAAAAACCACATCTGATGTCTGGTGCCAAAAATAGCCTAACATTTCCTTCTGTCTCACTGTTTACAGTTGCGCATAGGGGAGCAAACAAGAAGCACAAATAACAAGGAACAATAGCAAAAAGGTGGAGGTCATGACTGAGAAGCAATTGATAGTTGATACAGGAGGCGCAGGAGATCTGTTTGTTTGAGTTCAGGTCCTCTTAGGGGAAAGCTGGAAATGCACAAGGTGGATTATTACTGCAGAGCCCCATGTAATTCACCTTATGTCGTGGGAATAAAGCCTGCCTATTTTCAAGAGTAGGTTTTAATTAACAAAGCTCCACATGTCCCTCAGACTCCAATATCCTTGGCACAATATGCCACAATCATCAGCGTAACAGGAGGTGCCACTCGCTAATATCACAACACGTCTTCAGTTCACAGCATTCTCATCACCTGCAAACCAGCAAGGTAGACAAAAGGACAAAGGACAATAGCCAAATCTAAGAGATTATCTGTCTACAAAGGTGAGTAACAACGCAGTGCCTTTGTGAATGTGACTTTATTCATGATGCAGTGACTGGCACATGGCTGGCTGGTAATTACAGAGAGCCAGTGTTGAATCACCCACGGACTTCCAGGCCCCTCATTTGATCCTGTGGGGCACAGAGGAGACCTGTTATCCCGCAGTCGACATGAGATTGAGGTCTAAAACGATCAGCTCTAGGCTGCGTTGCTAAGACAACAAAGCAAAATTTTCTCAAATACAAATGAGGCAGCAAATCCTGTGCCGGCTTTTGCCCTGTGGCCCACAGTGACCTGTGGAGAGCTCGTTTCAGTTGATCCACAGGTCTCTAGTAATGAGTGGATATACAAAGCAGACATCAATGCCTCCTGGAGGACGGGGACTTGAGGAAAAACATAGTGCCAGCCCAGGAAGAACCAGTGCCAAGGGGCATTAGCATTCTAAACCTGCGTAGGTCAGGGTTTCACTGACAGCCACGATTCATTCAAGAGCCACATCGTACATAACAGACCAGCCTTTTAAACAGGGCATATATCATCAATATCATCATCATTTGCTCTTCAATTCTTTTTCTTCTCTGTTAAAAGACAGATCGCAGATATACTGTTTTAAGTATAAACACATGGGTTTAAGAATCTTAGTATTTTTTGATGAATAATGAATAATCGATAATGGTGAAAGACTGAGGTCCACCTTTCACACAGCAGACACATACACTCACAGCAAGAACTTATTGATTCTGAGAGTAAATAACATGACTATGTGAGCTAGGGAGCTGCTGTTGTTGACCATTGCCAAAGCCTGCTGGGTCAAAAGTCATCTGAGCTGTGTTTTTCTCTTGAGGTCCTTTATTGAATTTAAACAAGAGCGGAACAGCTGTGGTAACACTCTCCTTCACCTCTGAAGGACACCCAGAGAGAAGCTTCTTTCATCTTCAGGGGTAACAACCCATCAACTCTCTCTCTCTCTCTCTCTCTGTCTGTCTCGCTTTTTGTCTCTCTCTCAAGTCGGGAAACACCAGTCACAGCCTTCGCAGCATTTACATGTTACTAATGATAATACAATGCAGTGACAACATTAAAATACCAAGACGCACATTCACATACCCTTATTCCTGTGCAGTGCTGGTTACCCGTAGTCTCATTTATAAAACCCAAAGATGATTCATTTCTTTCACACAGTCTTGCCTGAGAACACAAAATCAAGATGGATCACTGCTTGAGGAAGGGTTAAACAGTTAAAACCATGCGAGGTCAGAATGATGTTGTAACCATTTTTAAACAATGGGAAATCACTTCAAGTTATTTCCAAAAGCAGACATCATAGTTGTTCCAAGTCACCAATCAACAGCCTGGGAGAGAAATGGGAAAGATTATTGTAAAGTCACTGCCCCATCCCACCACAAATAGCCTTTCAATGAAGGATTTAAAAACTATCCTGGACCCAAACTGCAAAATGACAGCCCACTGGATCTGGTGTGGTGTCACAGCCAGAAGACAAACAATGGGCCAGGATGTGTGGGGCTGCATGGCCGCTGAGCAAGCCATGGGTTCAAAGTTCAAACCGTTAGCACTGCAGTGTTTTCATCTAACTCGCTACAGTGTCTCACATTCACGGAGTTTTGAGAAAATGTTCTAACGACCACATGTTGATTCCCCATGGGTCGTTTAGCAAACAGCAGTACTGCAGCTTCACAGACAGGTGTTCACCTTCTTCCCCTTTGGTCGCACTACACGATACTTTGGCACATGACTTCCAGCAGACACTTCAAGACTAGTGTCCTTTACTAGAAAGGGGACCTCTGACCCCAAATCTCTAGGAACGAGGAGACATCTCAGCAATTTCCAGATCCACAAGTACCTCTGCTTTACTGCCAGCAGCTCTCACCAGAACAGAAATCAATCAGTAGAGCTTTCTGTAAAATACATACTGCAGTGACTTCCAAGGCACGACGAACGAGCTAAACACTTCCAGACAGTGGACTACAGCCATTTTCCCACGCATGTTGAAGTGTTTTGGCATATTGGAGGTCTTTATGAAAGATTTTCTTTCTTTCGCGATAAAAACATCAACTTTGGCTTTTGGAGATTTCCTTTTTCATTTCATCCAGGCATACCTTCCTGAAACCCTGGACTATTTCTTCAACCCAGTGGGGATCTTTGCATAGTAATCATTGTGCTAGTTGTTCAGTTGACGTTATTTGCTCTCTCCATAAATAAATAACAAAGTGCATGATGAATATTGCAGGCTGGACAGTGATAACACACATCAAGGGGCTGGCTATCTATGATGATGTTCAACAGTTTTCTTCACTCAGAAATGGTGATTTTGGCCAAATAGCCATTCTTATATGTATGTTGTTTTTGGTCCTTGTTACAAAATATTTTGTTTTATTAAAGAGAGCTCCTCAAAATGAATAATAGCATGACAAATCTTCCCATCCTCCCAGGAAGCATATAAACAGTGAGATACCCTGATCAGGAGACGTATTGTACTTGTGGGCATCTGTGCTGCCCTCGGTCCAGATGTAAGACTCGTGAGCAGACTTCAGAATGGGAAAGTTCAACTCTCGGCCTAACTGACTTCCCCCCAACTCCTTTTTCTGTCCACTAACATCCCCTTTAAGCTCTCCACTTCCCTCTTTCTCCTCCCTCATTCTCTCTGCTTTTCTTTCTTCCTCCCTCTCTCTCTCAGCAAGACTCTGATCTGACTTGTTTCACTTTTTAACAGTTGGCTCCTAGAGTGTCCTATGCGGTCGTGTAGTTAACTGTATCTCTGTTTAGTCCTATATATCACAAGTTGTTAGAGGTGTGTGTTTGTGTGCGTCCTCATTTGAAGTCCATACATGTCTTGTTTTATGTAAAGCACAGTAGGCTGCATGCCTTGCCTCATAATATACGGTTGTGTGACTGTAATTCTTCCTTCCCATTGAGAAGCTATATAAACACTGTAATTTGGTTTTCCAAGAGCTCTGTATAACACAAATACAGGGGGATGACAATGAATTACTGACAAACACTCAGCCAGCTGACCCTAAAATCTCGATTCAAACGTGGAAAAAGACTGACTGGAAAGTTAGCGACATGTTTTGTAAGTCCTGGTACCCATACAAATCAAATGTCTCAAGATGAAAGGCCTTTTATCTTTAGCAGATTTAGCTAATAAGTACAAAAACACTGCAAACTAATAAATTACATCTCATGTGTGACCACAGCTCTGTAAAGTACAGGATAAGGGTAAAAGAGGAGAAGCAAAACATCCAGATGAAACTCCTCTGAAGTTGAATCCTGCAGAGCTCCAATGGGTCCACCCCTTTGGACTGGATCCCATAGGGGACAACGTGGGGTTCCCTCCTTCTCTGAGAATGGCCTCTGAGAGTCAGAGGGTAGAGAGGGGGCCAATGTCAGAACAAGGGCCCCTACCGTGAGAAAGCCCTCTCAGGACCTCCACAATAAAAGCATGGAGCCATCCCTAGCGAGGCTGGTCCTAATTAATGACATCAAAGTGAATGGCCACAAGACTGCCTCAGGAGCCTCGCAGCACTCATGTAACAGGCTTGTGAGTTGTGAGCAGCAGAGATGATGATACTGTCAGCATGTGTTGTTGTGTATGATGAGGTGCGGCGTAGCTGATCAAGAATCCTACCCGCTGAAAGAGCCGTGATTGTTCTGCTTCATCAGAGCATTCACAGTCTCTCCCTTGCGTGTGCACACACACATACAGAACATTAATAGAAAATGTAGGACCATTAGTCATGCGTGGCCATCAATGACAGGCTGTGTTCAGACAGTCACTTTGTGGCTGAAAGGCCTATAAAGTGAAGAGACAGCGGCTGAATGTCTGTGGTCTAGATGCATCCTGCCTTTGCGTCAGTTTTTCCAGCTAATAAAATGTAACGTACATTTCTACCACAGGAGGGCAACCAAGTGCTGAACTCTCGCATGCTTTACATGCAGATGGGGGGAAAATGTTCTAGAAGATGAACACAGACTGTACTATATATGTGAGGGGCAACAACCACATATAATGTGCTTTTAGGTGAAGCTTGAAATAGCAGTTAATCAATCAATACAAAGCAATGTCTTGATATTTATACAACATGTATTTTTTTTTAGGAAAAACAAAAAGACCATAAAATCTAAACGTAAACTTGAAAATGACATGCTTCAAATTTGCTGTAGCTTCCTTATGACTAAGAAGTAATTATTTGGGTCAAAACACATGTAGTGTATTATTTGCTGGATGTAGGTTAATAAGGCTTTTTTTCTGTGAATTAGCATTTTCTAATCTGTGGAATGTAAAAGACCTTAGAACAGGACATGTTTTCCATCATGGCTCTGTTAATGTGTGACTTTCCGTTGCTGTTACAGTTTGCAGCTGAGGCATTTCTGAAATCTCCTCTTGGTAAATTATTAGCCCTGCACATGTGGCAGCTGTCAGCTACTCTGACGGCGTAGGAATTACACTGATTCATGCTCAGGAGAAAGATTTACAGGAAGCATTTAAGCTCAGCCTGCCACCTACAGGGAAAAAGTGGGAATCTACATAAAAGCTTTATGAGTGTGACCTTTATTTAGCAGAGGATGGTTGGATTGAGTCAGTTTGTTCCCAGCCGTTACAAGATTCTTAAATCATTCACTCATTCTTTATCAGCAGGCTGGGAAATTACCAAGGGCTTCCAACCAGCATCAGCCTATCCCACATACACCCTGGACAGGTCGGTAGTCTACCATAGAACTAACACATTCACATAGCCATTCACAGAAATATGGCAATTACAAAACGAGAACATGGGAACATCGGCATGTCCCAAATCCACACTACATACTAAGTGTTGTAAAAACAAAAATCAACATCAGTCAAACTGTGACTTTGGAGTGTCACTGCCAATTAAATTTCAAAAAGAGAGAAAAACATTTTTTTTAAAATAATAAATACTTACTGTACTTATGCTTTGCAGCCTCACCATCACCCGCAATGTATTCTAAATTGTTCCAGCTGTGAGCAGCTTCCTTTGTGCATTACATTGTGGGAGAATAGTGTCCATCCACAGCATCCTCAAAAATTGAGAGCATTTAGTATGCATACCGTATGCATAGTATGCATCTGGTTTGAGTACACTTAATTTTGTAACTTATTCACTTTTCCACACGCCACAGACTCAAACTTGATTAGAAATAAATATAGTATAGATATGGGACACGGCAATGTTGTGACTGAGCAATAATGTATCCATTACACCCTCATTTAACATTGTTTTTTTATTCTTTTAATACGTATTTAGTACCTGTTCAACAAAATCATCATATAATATAGGCACAAAACAAGAGTACAAGCCATAGATTAAATTAGTTGAAGTGTCATGATGATAGTGAAAGAGGTAGTCGACAGGCTAATCGCATTGTCAAAATTGCTTTTCGTTCGCTGACAGTATTATTTACTGCCCTCTAAAAGTACCAAACAAAATCTGCATAACAATCACCCCCATTTACAACAGAGAGGTTCATGAATAAAAGATAAACGGGGCTCGTGTGTACTAAGTAAACAATGTGTAAAGCTACATCTTCAATTATCATCAAACCTCAATTTGAATGAAGGAGCAGTTACATTTGTTTAACACATAGATGATCTAACATGCCACATTTTGGAGCAGACCACTGATGAATAATTCAGTGCTTTTGAGAGGGGAGTCTTGAGTGGGAGAGGACAGAGTCTAACTAGATTCCTCACCTTGAAAAGCCCTCTTCACCGTTACAACTTCTCAAAAGAGAGAACAATACAAACCCCTTTTCAGAGCTTGTTTCTAACAATTATCCATTTACTAGTCAGAGGAAGAACAGAGGAAATAGAGTAGAGCTTGTCCTCTTAACTACCTGAAGTGTTCCTGTCCTGTCTATGCTAAGCATTTAAAATCTACAAGTGTGTAAGTGTTACACACCATTATCCTGCTCAGAAACCTTTTGCTTCTCCCTGAATGGGTTTTCTCTGTTGATAAAGTGCATTTAAACCTCACAGAAGATTAAAACTTTGTCATCAAACTTCTCTTAACTATGATACAAAGCAGTTAATGTTATGAAAAACATCTCATCTCATCTCATCTCATTTTCTACCGCTTGTTCCCGTTAGGGGTCGCGGGTGACTGGAGCCTATCCCAGTGACTTTGGGCCTTAGGCGGGGTACACCCTGGACAGTGGCCAACTCGTCGTTTTTAGAGTTATCAATTAACCGCCACACATGCATGTCGTTGGACGGTGGGAGGAAGCCGGAGAACCCGGAGAGAACAAACGGTAACACGGGGAGGACATGCAGACTCCACCCAGAGAGATCGTGTTATATTGGTCTGGTACGGGATTCGAACCCACGATCTATGAAAAACATTGATATTAAAATATAGTTGAATACAGTAAAAAATATGCAACACAGCGTGTCCATATGCACTGTAGTACTAAACAAACAGCAATGTAAGACGGCACTGTGCATGCACAGTACCAACACGGATAGAGGCCAGCAAGTTAACCTGAAAGACAGAAGCCTTTCAGCCATGACTTTGTAACTCCAGGACACAGACAGATTCATGATCAGCACAAAGCTGCCAATAGCTTGAGTCATTTGACAAGAGACGTACAACATCCTCAACCATGGCAGAATGCACTCAGGGCAGAGATCGGAGCCCACTGGCTGCACCGAGGTCAATAAGCCATGAAGAAGGGCCACGGCGGGTTCACACTGGACAGAGCTTCTTGTCCACAACAGCTCCTCAGTGAGTAAAAAAACAAACAGCCGCAGTCAGAGTGCAAGCCTTTAGTCACGGTGTAGCATTCAGCTGCTCGGGGTTTCCACCGAAGCCCCGATGAAGTTTCCAGGACTTTTATGTGGCTAAACAGGAACACTTCCACACTCTAAAAATGGTCTGTGAACAATCTGTTAATTGTTTGGTTTTCACTACAGTCCAGCTTGGTGCAAAAGAAAACAGCCAACCATCATCTAATGCAATGAATATGTGCTTTTCTAAACTATATATGGGCATATTACTGTGAGCTGAAATCCCCATCAAATCAGTCAAAATTCATGTATGAAACACACCTCCGTGCATCTCAACATTTCCCGATATTCCATAAATTCCAAATCCAGTAGCAAAACCTAACAGTAAAGATTTTCAAGGCAGAAATGGAAGCGCAAACAATCTCCCCTACGAGACCTGAATAATATAAATATATTATTTATAAGACCCATTTGCACAAGCATGCACTATGAAGACCAAACAATGTTCCATTGGAAAAACTATTTGACAATTTTGCTATAAAATTGCTAAAAAAAATATAGTCCTTTGTTAGAAATGTTGGTAAAAAGATCAAGAATTGTCTTTTCTTTTCTTCTGTGATGGCACGAATAGCTCATTGATTCACAAATGGTCTGTGTACAACAGTATACAAAATATATGTAAATTAAGGGTATACTGGACACATACTGTATGCAACATGCACGAGTAGCAACAACAGAACAGAAACAACAACAACAGAATCCCCAGAATCTGGACTCCAGATGAGCCCAGCAGGGAGGAATGGAGGCAGACAGAGCAGAAAGCTGCAGAAACACAGTAGCCCTTCCAGAGTGGTGAAGTGTGGAATACGCCTCTAAAATCCGAGGAATATTTTCAGGAAAGCAGACACATTCCCATTGCCATTTCCCTTGCAAAACAATCCCACTGTGCAGCCCTCAAATGCCTGTTTCTTTCCATCATACTTCACACAGCTGTGCATTTATATCCATCGACTCTCCAAGCTGGTGAGATATACTGGTCAGAATTTTTGGACAATAGGCACTTGTGGGTCCTCAGTGTGTCCTGGTACTTTGTCAGTAGCTCATCATGTTGGACTGAATGAGAACCCACACACATAGCTCTGGTGGCTTTGAAATGCCATCAAATCGGAAACATGACTAAGACACCACAGGCTTCCCTGGAATTTGGGGTGAAACAATACATGAGTAACATCACCGTGGCCCCAACTCACTTTCAACCTGCTATGTCAACAGGGCTGGCCAGCTGGAATGCAGGAGCCACTGCAACACATGGAGATCAATCCTGTGGCTCTGAACACTCTGCAGTCAATCCCTTAAAATACTCTCTCCCTGTTATGTCTTGTATTTCAAACACGTATGCATTCCGCAAGGTGAGACATGAGGTATGAAAGGAAATACAATTTTTATAGGGCTAAAACACTGCTCTCCTGAGAAAAATTATGAACAACTGCCACGCTGCAGGAAGAATTGCCCAATTAAGGCATTTAAGGCAAGTCGGACTAAAAAACTAAAATTACCAAATTAGGCATAATAACAGCTCTTAAGACAGCCAACGAAAACCCATTGTCTCACAGTTTTCTTCTGTCTTGCATCCTCTTAGAAACACCTTGGAGATAAGTGTACAATTGTACACCATGTGTAAGGAACATCAGTAAAGTTTGTAATTCACTTTCAAACTGCTTGATATTATGTGGGATTCAGTCACTGCAAAGTTAACATTTACAGCCTTTTTGCTAGATAATGTAGGTACATTTCTAACATTTTAACACATCCCCACCTCAGCACATAACTTTTTTTTCTATGGATTATTTTTCTACATTTGCAGCAATTTCATGGTGTGATTTTATTTGAAGGTATGTAAAACATCACACCTGACAATAAACGCTGTTCAAATGACCTTCAGTTTAAATAAAAGAATCCTAAAACCCACTTCAAAAATGTACATATTTTCAGTCCTTGTCACAGAATACCTAAATTGTTGGTTTTCTGTCACACCAGACAGCTGTAATCTGAAAAGACATACCAGGTTGCATGACTGCACATGCCTGAAAACATCAGATCGCGAAGATTTCCTACCAAAAACAAGCATACGTACGCACACCTCCAGGAAATCTTCCCACATCGGTCCAACAGTCAGCTCTGTGTACCCTTCACATCGTCATCATCACAAAACATGCATCATGCGCTGCCTCGGTCCTCTGTGGTGATACAGGAAATCTTACCAACACAAGAGGCTGCATTATCTGACTCACGCTCGTGTTAGTGTGACTGAGAGGAGAACTATGCTGCGTGTGGCCATCTGATGGCCGACGTTTCTCACTGATGCTCTGTTATGAAATGCAGCCACCCTCTGATCCAGCGTCAGGGTGCTCAGACCTGCAGGAGGGAGCGGGAGGGGTAGTGCTTTGTCCTCTCTATTGTTATGCTGCCCTGGCACCTCCCCGGGACTGACCTTAAGTCTCTAGATAAATGCAAAGGCAAGATGTTACGGGCCCTGTTGTGGTAAATAAAAAAACACCACTATTGCTCTTCTGGCTACATACAGCCGTCCACAAATGAGCAGAGTGCTTGTGAAACGGTCAGGCCAGACATTCATTGATATCTCGTGTTTACACTGTGGACTTACCTCTTGTTACATAACAGATCCCATAGCTTATCACCTATCAGTGTTCGTTACAGTCAGACAATACTGAATATTTACCACAATTACACCCGTGACTACTTATTGGCTGAAGGTCAAGTTTGGCTTTGTCTGCAGCGGCACACACATAAACACAAACACAAATTCTTACCACTATATTTGCGTTCCAAAGTTTATTTCTATTGAATTGCACCTTTATCTGGAAACAGGTGAAGATGGAAAAAAAGCCAGAGATATGAAGTGACAAAGGTAGTCAGCTGATCCCAAAAAAACACAATAATGTCCTTGCTCACTTGCCACCAGGTCATCCTGCATTCATACTCTCATATTCCTAGAGTACGTATGTCATATCTTATTCACTACATGTTTAGACTACCAGCTTCCTTGGCCGTTAATCCTTGCATTACTGGAAGTATGACAAAGAAGGATTAATTTAAACAGAATACCTAACAGCTGGCTCTTCAGCCTAAGCTAAAAAAGGGGGGTGGTTTCCAACCAAAAGACCAACAGTCTGAACTGTCACTTCTATCCAAACAGCTCTCCTACCTCCAGCGATCTTCTTAAGTAGTTGCTGCCTGGCAATGATCCTGCCCAGCCTGTACCCAGAGCGTCTGTGGTGATGGTCCATTCTCAGGTAGATATCCTGAGTCTCTGGGGTCATACTCCCAAGACACTCGCTGCCTGCGGACTCTGGGAGCTCCCGAAACATAGCTGAAACGCTGTAGGCCAAACAAGACCCTGACCGCTGGCTGATACGCTCTTACCCACACACTCACCCACCAACAGAAAACTTTACATGCAGACGCAAAAAGCCTGAAGTGAGCTGAAAGGGACAGCAGAGCAGAGCCTAGGGGGAGGAGTGCCAACACTTCACTCTATCTCTGCAGGCCACGTGACCACAGAGAGGCCAATGGTAAGGAAGCAGTGGGAGTACGGCCCACCTTGCTGAGCTGAATCCAATGTCTGTGTGAACGCTTGTCATCTTCCCCCTGCTCTGGAGGGAAATATAAATACCACTGGAATGCCTATGAACTGACTAAGGAGAGCAGGAGTGGACGAAGGAGGGGTGTGGGTAGGATTACAAAAATAGTGGTTTTGGACCCGCCCTGCACCAGAACAACTCTTCTGCTGTTGCTGGTCACACAGGTGCCAAGTTTACTGGGCGAGAGTGAGTCTGTGCCGTTTTGGACAAAGCTACAGAGGAGAGAGAAAGAGAGGGAGAGGTTGCTTTCTTGGTTGGAGAATGCTAATTTCTGCTCCCCCCACCGCATAACCCCTAGCTCCAACCACAGGAAGGCCTCTCAGCAGGTCTCCTCCAAGTGTCAGATCCTTAGGGGAAAAATATATTTTAGCTTGAATACATATGAGTGACCTAGATCCCTTTTACGCAACACAAAAGCAATGCTCAGGCTCCAGCATGTCATCTGTTCAGTTCTGATGGCTGTTCAGTGAATGGACATTCTTCTGACATTGTGTCCCTCGTCCCTACGACAAACTAAACATATATAGGTACGTAAATATATAGGTTTTGCAGTTTGTATGCCAATTATTTTGTATAAACAAGAAGAGACGTCAATCTAACTATGACTTTGACTAAAGTTGCAAAGGACAACATTTTTATATTATTACACAATTTATTTCAGTTAGTGTACAAGAAGCCAGTGTGCTTCTCCATGTTGTACTAACAGGAAGTGATATGAGAGGTGTAAAGTTGTAAAGAAACAAAAAAAAGATTAAGACTGCAGGAATTCAAATAAAAGTCAGGATTAAAAATAGTGAATTTATTAAACTGTGTATTTAGATATTTACATGAGTTAAGACATGGCAAAATGCATGTGAACTGGAACTTTTCAAAACAATTTCACAAAAAAAGAAAAGACGATACAACTGTTGCCAATTCATGATCTTTCAGGAGCTGTTACACCATTATCCACTATTTATTTTCATTTTGCGACGCTCTGAGCGGCTCCTCCATTTATTTGTGCACTGCATTGTGGGACAACAGTGTCCATCAACAGCAAAACTTAATTAATTTAGTCATTAATTAGTGTGAATTTAAAACCTACTTAGAATGATGTATTTGGGACACAAATGTCTTTACATTTAGTGGCAAAACCAAAAACGAGTCCCTCCATGAATTAATCAAATGGCAACATGCAAAAAGTTACAAAAGCAATTTACACCATTTGGGACAATATTTTTTATGAAAACCAGAACTCCTCTGATTTAAAAGTCCACTTGTTTCAGCCGGTTTACAACATGGAACAACAATCTCCTCACACCTGAAATAAATACATCCGCACAAGCCGACCCACCCAGCGCCACTCAGGGCCCCTGCCACTCTCCTTGTGACCGTCCTGGCCTCTGCATACAGGCTTCTCTGTGTAGTATAAGCATGGTGCCATACATGCATTCATTTGAATAGAGCACAAATGGGCAAGCGACCAAGTCAAACACAGCCCCTGTCTGTTTCGCTCCCTGGCTGGCAAAATCCACCCTAGCTTAAGTTCACAAAGACCACAATTCAGCAGCACACTTCAGAGCCCGCTGCACCATTTCATAAAGTACTCCTGGGTTTAATGACCCCCTCCACACCCTCGGGTTGAGATATTTAAATATGTAACTGTTGCCTTTTTATGGTACTAGGTGGTGGTGTGACACTATTCAGATGATTTCACTGGGTGGTGACTCGTTTTTTACACACACAAACACCTGTGTCCATTCACACTGTAGAAGGATCGCTTCAGATGTCAGATGCTAAAACATGAGTGGCAGCATGTTGGCAACAGTGTGATCTCCCTGAACCCATTTCTGTGTTTTCTTCTTCCCTCCCCGTCTAGACAAAGAAACACACAGACTGCGTCGCACATATCGCATTACAGAATCAATCACCCACTGCTACGCACCATCATAATGAATGAGATTAATGGTGTTTTCGTCTCAGTCAGCACTCAAATACCTCAGCGGGGACTGTGAAAGAGCTACGACATCTCCAGCATTCACCCGTGGATGTGCCTGTGTTAAACTTTGTGCTGCATGCCATGAAGAATTGGCTGTGGTGTGTCCTTAGTGGGAGTGTTGTGTGGCGGGCGCAGTGACTCCAGCCCTTATCAGACCTGTTCCAACACGCCTCTGTCTGGGCTCCAGACCTCAACTACTATACAGCATGGCAACGGGAATCCAGACTCATATTACACACAGACACACAAACACATACCGAGGCTCTGAAAGATGCTGGCCAGCTTGACAGAGTGGATTTTATTGTTCATCACAATAAGGCCAGTAAATGTTATTGTGTGATGACAAATTAAGCCATGTTGAAATGCAACTGTAATGCAGGCATTTAACGCACGTCCAGCCTTCATTCATGCTCTCCCTCACTCAGCCAGGTGCTATTACAAAAGGAAAACTTATATTCTGAATCATGGCGTTGAAGCTCGGTGCCCACAGATGATGAGTATGGAGAGGGT
Source organism: Coreoperca whiteheadi (assembly GCA_011952105.1). NCBI lineage: Eukaryota > Metazoa > Chordata > Actinopteri > Centrarchiformes > Sinipercidae > Coreoperca > Coreoperca whiteheadi. Next base: position 8,078,754 of record CM022478.1, read on the forward strand.
TTAGACACTGCTCTGATGTGGTTTGATTCAGCGGCAGACACATGTAATCTGCACTGGGCAGTTCTGGCTCTGGTGTGGCCACGTTTCCTGTGGTTAAGGATTAAGAATAGTACCAGTGTGACTGAAGATTTCCACCTCATGAGCCACCACATGTCTGAATTCTGAGCTCAGGTCTGGGAGTAAATCACACTTTAATATGGCAAGAGCAGTTGAACTGCTCTGCAGGTAACCTGACGTATTTGAGAAGGCCCTTATGATGGCTCAGGGAATAAGGAGGTGCTTTACTTTTGAGCCACTGCAACAGTGACTCAACACAGTGAGGATCGCTCCATGCATAATTACTCAGCCCTTAATCTCGTTTTTAGTAGAAAGCACTCCTCGAGCAGCTGCATGGAGCTGCTGGGTTTCCCCCAAAGCAGGTGTGTCCCAAGAGATTCAGGCTTCTCACCTGCAAATTATTACAGACTATATGAGTAAAAATATACATTTTAAATGAAATAAATAGATAGATAAGGGACAATATGCTTCTTGCATTAAAACTGGGGGTGAATAGATACCACATTATATCCAATTTAAATTACTTGCAATCATGAGAGGGGTGGTTCTGGCCGAGCACTATGACTAAAATGGCTGATTATAATTCAAAAGAAGCCCAACTTACTATGCGTTATGAAACATGATAATTGGCAGCTTGCGCGTTACCAATCTTAACAATTCTCATTATCTCGTCTTTTCTGTCCTAACATCCTGAGCAGTGCCTTTGTCGCATGTTATCCATGGTGTACCATATAATTTACTGCTTTGCATATACCTACGAAGCTTAAACATACCCTGTGCACGCTTTTACCAAGGAGTCAGCCTCTGAAACATGCAGGTTTTCTGTATCATGCCCGAGCACAATTTGTCAGAGACTGACACAAAGGCTATGGGAGTATAACAGAAGAACGTGAAAGTCTGTTTAACCAACGATAAAGCAGCTTGCAGATTACTGTGACGCCTGTGAGAGCAGTAACAGATGCCCTCATGAGATTAATGTTAGAGTGAAACGCACACAATCCCAGGTAACATGTTATCAAAAGCCATAAATTATATGTGTGTACTCCTGCACACAGTGATGTTGTATAAGTATCTAAGGTTTATGCAAACCAGAAAGTGTTTTTTTATATGAATGTAATATTTAATCATTCACCTAATCAACTCCGAAGGGTGAATATTGTAAACTCAATACTTGTAATATTTCTGATTCACAGCCCAGGTTTCATTTTAAGATTAATTAATATTTCTTGGAAAGTGTTTCACAATATTTTCATTCATCTGGAAAAGTTGCGCAATTCACTCAATTTAAAGTCAAACCTTTACAGTGTAAAAATTATTTTATGCATATCTTCCTGTAATTAAAAAAGCTTTGCGATCTATATGTATCTATAGAGTACGAAAACTTACATCTATCAGTACTTGGCTCCTGCTTCCCAGTTAACCTGTGACAGTTGACACCTATTAATCACGCAGGAGCGGGTGAAGCCCACCATGTCTATTTAAATATTTGCTTACTGCAGAGTGACCGTTAACACAGCAGCAGGGTATACCGATGCAGTATAACAGTCTTACGTTTCATGGATGGGCTCCACACTGTCTTATCTGATGGACTGATGCACATAATTTAATTCTATCAGGCCGGAGTCAGCTGCCATCCATCGGTTTATAGCTGTAACGAGGCCACCATCAGTGATTCGCCACGCGTGAATTTCCTTGACTGGCCCAGAAATGAGCTGCCAGGGGTCTAAAACACCTGACCGAAATTTTGTACAAATCCAAGGTTCCATGGCACACATCACTGAGATTCATACTGTATATGGAAAATAATGCAAGGTTAATGTGTCAAATATCCAGGCAACGCAGGACTCAGCTGCTGCATCGCTGAGCCCAGCATGTATCGAACTTCATGCACAGCAATACAACAACTACTTGTGAAAATTGGACTGCAAGCTTTGAATCCCGTTATGGTTGTATGGTTCTGCACTCAAACTCCTCCTGATGAAGACAGAGCTGTTTTGAAATTCATGTGGCTTTCCGACATGGGAATTCACGGCACCTAGTGGTAGACTTTGGTTACTGCACAAATGATTGATTTCCACTCTTCACACACGCACAGCTCTCAAGAGCTTCGACAGAACCATTGCACCAGGCATAAACCTCTAAATCTCCAGTGTTCATATCGAATCAATCCCAAAGTAGCTTTGCAGTTAAATGAAACATTTTTTTCTACACTGTATAACATTTCACATATTCCCCGGCGTCATTTTTCTCCAATCTCATTCTTCAAATGGCAGCAGCTGATCCTAGATCCCTTGTGCATAATTTCATACACATCATGCAAGACATATAATGTCCGTTTGAAGGGACTTGACTTGGTACTTTCATAACGATACAATTCAGTGTGACTGAACAATATGTCTGTCCTCCGGAGACACAGGTGCATTTTAACAGGTTAAAGCAAATATGAATAGAGCTTTTCATTGGAGTCACATTGCCAGGAAACCGCCTGGTTGCAAGTGCATTCACAATCCAGGTGTTTATATTAGCACAGATTAGCAATGGGAAATAAACTTGAAATCCATCATATTTAAATTTGAAACTATGAAATGGTCTATCAGAGAGTGACTGACAAGCAGCTGCAATATTGTCACACTATATAGGCTACTACAGAAATAGTAAACTAATGGAAAGTGAAATTGTATGAGAAGCCATAATGTACTAAATAAAATAATTTACATTGAATTAGAGCTCTCCGCTTCTAGATAGATAGATAGGTAGATAGATAAAAATGTGTTTGAATGTGTTTTAACTGTTAATTTAAGTTGATCTATGAGCACGTGAAAACCTTCACCTCACAAATGGGAAAATGATCAAATATTGAGCACTCTCACTCACCTTTCATTTACTTTCCATTTTAAAAGTGCAAAAACGACCCATCAGCGCCCCCCCCGCGGCAATTCCGGGCCCGTGGTTATTTATAATAACATAACAATAACGACACCGTATGGCCAAGGGTTTCCTGCACGTGTGCAAAAGGTTAGAAGTAGATTATAATGTTCAGACGGTGTTAGAATCGGTGGGATTTCAGTTCACTGGGCAGAGGCGACTCCGCAGCGCACAACCTCAATCCCGTTTTGAATTTCAAGTGTCACATTGGAATTTTGAAATTGCATTGGTCCACGTGCACATTCACTATGCTATCTATGCATTTTAAGAGGAATGTGTTTTTGCACTACACCTAAATACCCGCTGACCTTATCATTAGGCCTACAGAGCAAAAAAAAAATAACTACTAATCCCACTAATACCATTTTCAAAAACGCACTCCCCCCCCTCTAAAATGACCCCTGTTGCACCACTTTGAGGACTCTTAACACCCCATGAATGGTGTCATTCAGATTGCTGCGATCCAAAACTTAAAATGAAGACAGGTTGATCTAGGTTTGTGCTGTGGCGGTTACCCCTCCTGTACACTCCTTCAGCGGGCGAGGGTCTGCCTGTAGCGGGCTACTGACCTGCCAGTCTCCGCTCTCTGACATTCTTCCAGAGTAAATCCCAGGCTTTGGACGTGGAGCTCCGCAGCTGCTCGCTGAAAGACCGCCGGAGCTTCAATTTCGCCGAGTTCCTTCTAGATGTCATCGCAAATCCTCCACTCGGACATAATAACAAAGTCCTCCTCGTCCCCCACACAAATTCGTGGTTATTAACTCCCCCCCCCCCCGCTACTACAGCAGCAAACCTGACTTTGGTGACCGGTCTTCAAAACACAGTTGTCAACATTCTGAGGGAAAACAGAAATATATTCCTCTCGCTTAGAAAGGCAAATGAACAAAACGAGCTAGAGTAAGAAAGTGATAGGCTAGTAAAGCACCAAGACTTTCACATTTCACACCCGATATGTGTGTGTACGTGCGCCTGTGTGTGTGTGTGTGTGTGTGTGAAGGGATATTCACGCACAGAGAGCGCTGCAAAATGTGATACCTTCAAGTGCTGCGGGAAATATGGGGAGTGGCAGCTGGTTTGGAGGACATGTGACCCATCCAACAAAATAGGTATGACTGGAAAGGAGGGCTGGAGAGCTTGGAGGATTGATGGTAACAACAGATGGTAAAATTGAACCATTATATTGGCCTAATTGCTTTTTTGCATGACGTGTAAATATTAGTGATGTGTAGGCTATGTAGGTTTTTGAATTTCAGCTTTTGTTTAATATTGAATGTCACACATTTTATGACCCAGCAAACATACATTTTGTAATGTTCCATGAAGGTTCTCACTTGGCAATATTTCACATAACCTTTAAAGAACATCACCGGGAGGCCACTATATATAATGTTCTGTCATGGTTATGTGAGTACTAATGGTTCTTACATGACGATTTATCCCAACGAACACTAAGAGAACATAACCATGCAATGTTCTGGTAAGGTTAAAAAGTACTTTTGGGCTCACATCATTTGTCTCACGGGATTGCTTAGTACTTACATTCTTGTGTGCGCTGACGTGGTAGTGAGCTGCAGTTACAAAGAGTTTCCCCTCGGGGATTAATAAAGTATTTCTGATTGTGATTCTGATTCTGATACATTGTGTTAAGAAAACTCTGCATGAATGTTTTCTTTTCTAACACTATGTTTATTGGCTTTTGTTCACTTTGAAAAAACAGAGCACTTTTTAACAATTACAGCAATCCTCCCTCCCATCCCCAGTAAAACACTTTCTCTGTAAAAGAATAAACTTAACAATCATGACATGATAAATATAAATAAGTAATGACAGAAGGAAAAAAGAAAAATCATTTAAAATATATATAAATTAAATAGTAATAATAAGTTATACATAATATAAAAATGTACATCTCAGAAGTACAACAATGAAAGTTATTTTTGAAACCACATGTTAGTAAAGTTACCCTTAAAAAAGCATTTCCCGAATGTTCTTCCAACTAAAAGTTCTTTGTCGTGTATAAACTGTCCTTGAGACCACAGCTGCAAATTGCTGAAAGACTAAAGTTAATTTCGATGACAACAAAATGCTGTATGTTACAATGCTGTGATGCAGGATTCACCAATGTCTGGATGCTATGTCCAGTGTCAATTCCCCCTCAATCTTCTACGGCACTACAATGTAACCCAACCCAGAGGCACATGATCACTAGATAAAACAACCACCAGAGTCAATTTTGTCACTTTTTTCGACCAACAGCCCTTCCAACAATTCCAAAATAAGACTTTGATGTAGGAAATAGAGCTCTACAGAGCACCTGAAGGCATCACGAGCTGCAAACCACTCAACACCCCACCACCACCTCTACAAAGACACACTGTGGCTCTCAAATGACACAATTCCAAACTGAGCGATCACTTTCTCCAGTCCAGTCCCTCACTTCATTATCGTCCCCAAAACAATGTAAAAGAAACAAAAAGCTTAATCACTGCAACATTACGGTAATGTTCAGTTGCAGGGAAATCTAAAACATTTGATTGACATAGACCTATTTATTAACTATTATTAGGATTCTGACCTACATTTCGGCATCAGGACGATGTCATCTATTATTTTAAAGCTCAGTGAGTCTTCAGCGAGTTCTCCCCAGGTAGGGTAGAGTAGGTCAACCCTTCAACAGAAACATGGGCTCAGTTTCAGTACCATTTACCGTTGTTGTCACAATATCTTGCACAACAGATACTGAAAAGAAAAGAAAACAACTCAGCTCAAGTCCGAAGAATAAACATGATAAGTTCTTCAATAAGGCTGCTGCAATTGTGTGCCCATTCAGGCAGCGCATGACCTAAGAACGGTGATATCATATTAGCTGTATTAATTCTTTCTTCACCAGCTGGGATTACTGTTATAACAGGCTTAATACCATTCTAAACACACAGTCTTAACACAGAGTGACTGGCTGAAGATTGACAGTTTTCTAAATGAACAATCTCTGCTGACCTCAGTTTGCCCTCTCCGTATGAAGCTGAGCTAACATCACTTCATTTCAATAAGGAGATAGACCCCATTTGCCACTGAGCAGATTCACAAGGTGATTACAAGGTCATAGAGTGAGATCTCTGAGCGCCACAGGAGTGTGCAGCTGAGGGGAGAATATTAATGAAGGGCTCAGTTTTCCATTTGTTCTGTCTAAAACAGAAATGATCTGCAGTCAGGGGGAATAAACCCAAAACCTGCTTGAAATAGACGCAGTTAAGACTTCCCCCTATGCTAAAGACAGAGTAACAGAAACATCAAAGATTGTACCGTCCCATGAAGCAAAACATCAAAACCTTCTGCTCATTCGCGGTGAAGGAGCCAAATAATTCTCAGAGTGTGACGGCTTTTCATCTGCGTTTAGATCTAACTGAATTTGTCAGCGTTATTTTAAGGTTTTGAGTGTTTAAGTCACAGCGATGATGGGAGAAAACATAGATGCTTTCCAGGTTCAGTGTGGGTTAGAGGGAGGAACCTGGATACCAGTGGTCAGCATGTTGCTATTTTCAGCACCACTTGTTCAGACCCCGGGCTAAAATGCAGCTTGGAGGACAGAAAATACACACACACTTGTCTAGAGAACCTGTTTCATTTAATCCTGTGACTTTTCAGGAAGGGTCAGGGTTAGGCCGAGTCAAGCATCCTTTTCCCCGCTGGTCACGTGAACAACTTACAGAAATAACACCGATTTGACAGAGTATTTTCATAAAGAACCATTGAACAAGCTCAAAAACGTCATCTATCTATCGTCTTACTAATCCTTTGGCTGATGTAGGTTGACATGGGTAGAAAACAAGATAATGAACGAGTGTACTAGATGTAAAAGTTGTAGACAATGTATCAATCGCCAGGCCTAGTGACTGACAAGGCAGGAGTGGACAGACAGACAATACCTTCCCCGTCAGCCCCCCAACAGTAAAAGTGATGGAGGAAGTGCAGCAACAAGGTTCTGACCCCTCTCGACATGAAACACCAGAGAGACACACCGCCCACCGCTCTGTCTCTCTTCTTTTGCTCTAAACAAAAACAAACCCTTGCTCAATAAAGATGAGTCTCGCAGCGAGTATCATTGTGGCTAGACAGTGACTTAGCCTCTGGAGCTGTCCTTGGCAATGGAAGTAAAAGCAGATGCATGGAGAGGAAGCATCACTCAGCTTCAGAATGTTTTTCCCTTTGCTGACTCACCCACTTGTTTATTTTGGCCAGCCAATTTTTTATTCAGAAAGCGCTTGTTTTCCCGTTTTCCCTGAAAAACTGGCAACATTTCCTGGGCTATAGTTTTTGTCCACTCTCTCTCACCATCTCCCTCCCCCTCTTTCATAAGCACGTACAGATAAAAACACACACACACACACACACATATATATATTTGTTCAAAAGTTATCAAAATTCTAGAGTTTGTGTGTGCGCATGCTGTGTCCGTGTCTGGTGGTGACTGATGTGGAATGCTGCCCCGTAGCTGCAGCGGGAAAATCCCAGATGTGAGGAAATTGATTTCTCTTCCGCGATTGGGTCATGTTGTTGGCCAGGAGGTCTTACGCCCTTGAATAGTCTGGGAGATTGCTCTTCCCAGCCTAATGGAAACAAGGCTCGGGGAGCAGGGAGTGGGGAGATCTCCCCTCCACCTGCACCCCAGCCCCCGAGGGCTCGTCCCAGGCATGTGCTATAAATTTCCTGACCATATATTCCCAAGTTGAGTTCATTTTTCCAGAGGAGCACACATGTGGTCTATATCTGGGTTTAGATTATGGGGTAGGGGAAGGGGGAGCCTTCTTTGGTCCCAATCCATTAAAGTGGCCACTAATTCTGTTTGCTTAGAGGACCGTCAGTTGTAATGTAATAGTTTCTTCCTTTAGTGGAAATTAGTCTTTACAGAATCTTTAATTCTCAAACAGATGCAGGAGGGGTTTGTTTTTTTTTTTGTTTTTTTTTACATAACGGGACTTTTTGTATCAAACTACAGTAAGTGAGGTAAAAATTCTTTGAAACATCATGAAACATCTGTAGAAGTGAGAGCTCGCAGGGGTCAAACTTTGTATAAAGAGGCTTGAAGAATGTAAAACTGGCATGACAAGCGTATGTGGCTATTGTTTCATTGAATGACAAAGCATGTAATGCTGTCAGGTCTGAAACTGTTAAGGCTGTGTTGCCCACAAAAATGCATGGGAAACAATTAACACCGCTGTCCAGCACATGGTTTCTATTAGAGCAATGAGGATCTAATCACAGAGGTACATCTCTCTCTCAGCCACTGTTACTCCCTCCATGTCACCCTTTTTCTCTCTCAAAGGTGGCAGATGTAAAATAACCTCATGTTTTATTGATTTAAAGTCATTTTCAAACTGTTTTGAAGTCTCTTTTTTTACACCAGGGACTCATTTCCATAAATAAATGACATCTTATGATATACTGCAGCGTGACATTAGCCTCCATGAAACAAATTCAAACAGGAAGTTGATGTTTACATTTCAAGATGAGTGTCGTCCCAAGAGAGAAACTCGAGCTAAGAGGAGAAAATGACAGCTGCTTAAAATGAAACCTACAGTGGGGCTTGTAGTTTCCCCTCGTATGACAAATGTCTTATATATGGAGTCCCATTTGAAATCATTAGCTTAGCCTCCAAAGCTTTCAAGTTGCTAAAAATTATTCTCGAAATACTAACAGAGTTTTACTAAATATTTGAGCTTAAAAGAATCGAAAATGTAGCTATCAACATCTGTGTAAACACATAAAGTACTCTCAGACCGCATTTTTACAAAGCTGAGTTATGTTAGCAACAGCGAGGAAAATTATTTTTGAGCTACAAGAAACAAATAAATAGTTTTTATGCCGCCACTCCAAAACAAAAAACCAACAACCTTAGTTTGTACTTTATCATCTCTGCTTAAAACATCAGCAAATCAGTTTTATTAGGGATCCATGTGCTGATCCAGTGTAATCACCAACAACTCTGCTCAGCTCATCAGCCGCGATAAGCTGGAAGTACAGTGCAGGTATTGTTTTTCAAACTGAGACACAAACAGGTCCTGCTGGGCCCTTAACTTTTAAAGTCGTTTGCGCCAGAGAACAGAGAGGATGCAGGAAGTCTGTTCTGCCTCTGCCTGCTATTGCTCTTTGATTACTGAACCAAACTGTTTAATCAGGTCTGAAACCACAAGAAAGCCGCAGTGCTACACTGCCCTGGGACAGAGCCTCTTTTAACGGAGTGCTGTGTTTCTTGTTGTCTAGGTACAGGTGGGAGCGCACAGCTATGTAAATCTCCAGTAGCATGGTTACCCGCCGCCTTGCTTCTTTGCAGAAGGACAGAGTGTTTGGTGTGAGCCGTGCCACGTGCTTGGCCAACCTGAGGATGGGGAGGCGAGGGCGGCGGGCCCAGCGGAGGCGCAGACTTTTTGCCTCCCTGCAACATCTGGAATCTCTGTGGTTTATGTGGGAAATTTGGGAGGCCAGTGACAGAGCCAATGTGGTTATTGTATCTAAACCGACCCTGCGGAAATGTTCTTGGCTTGGAAACTGTGTGTGTGTGTGTGTGTGTGTGTGTGTGTGTGTGTGCGTACACGCAGGAGCACTGAGGAACTACAAAGTGAAGCGCCAGACTTGATAAAGCTTTGGATGAGAAAGGAGTTATTGTTTGGATTCACTTCCAGCAGAGTGGTGTGCATTCATAGGAAAGGAACACACACACGCACGCATGCATGCACACACACACACACACACACACACACACACACACACAGTTGACTGTTAAGTCAGTACATCCTGGTACAGGGTCCTGAAGTAGTTTGGCGCTTCCTGGCTCATTACTCCCTAAATCTTGTTTTTGCCTTTCTTTTCAGTTGGCAGCTGAGTGCTGGACCAACCTGTTAGCTTTTGTGTTGCTTCACAAACACACACACACACACACACACGCACGCACACACACACACACACACACACACACACACAGTTGTGTTTCCGTCACTTCAGAGTACATTACAGTGACTTACATTCATTCATCATACCCTAACCTTAAGCTAAACCTAACCTTACCCTAACCTTAAACCAAGCCTTTACCCTAAAATGTAATGATTTAAGTTATGGGGTCTTGCGTTTTGTCCCCAAAAGGAAGGCAAGTCCCCATCTGTGTAAACAGCTTTATGTCCCCACAACATGAATAATACACGACCGCACACACACACACAGACACACACACACATAGCCTGTCCTCCTGCGACTGGCCTGCATCCTAACACAGCTGCCCACGTCTCTTTCCACTTAGTTTATAAAAGCCAGGCCTAAATTTTTCAAGACATACACACACCAATGCACACAGGAAACACTCACACATGGGTCATTTTGAGGAAGTAGTCCCCCAAAGGATTTATTGACTGCTTCTTTTCTAATTGGCAGTGTGGAGATAATTGGGAATCAAAACAATAAACCTGTTTCCTCTCACTGAAGAACATAAAACTGGCAGAAATACAGTTTCTGTTCAAACATCTCTATGAATACACACACACACAATGACAGGATCAAGCCAGGAGATTTATATTTGGCAATATATTAAGCCCAAACATGACGGGAATTGTAGAACATGATGACCTCATTCAGTGCAAAGGCCTTGAAGGCATTATTAAATGTGCTATTTTATGTATGATAGCTACAATAATTGCAATGAAAATGTTGAAATTGCAATAAAAACCTTAAAAGATTTCTGAGCGGGTTAACCAAATAGTTTCTCAAATGTTTTCACAACCTTGACAAATTACTCTATATACAAAGAAATGTCCAGAAATACTACCAGGCTTCTTTTTTCCCTCCCTTTCCCTGTCAAACAGCCGAGCTGGCCTCTGCACTTAGGAAACCACAAGTCATTTTCCATCTTTCCATGTGTGGAATTTTTCATGCAGTCGTCATGCCAGCAGCACCCTTTATAGTCTGAGCTGGATCTACAAATGACGACTTGGTTATAAATTTAGCGCATGATGTCACCGATCTGGCACCTGTTAGGTAACGGATAGATGGGGAGCAAAAATAACGGTACATCTCATCTCATGAAAATTGATTTTCCTGCAGCATTTAAAGCCTGTATATGATTTAAATCAAGACGTTTCACATTGTCCAGGTCTGTCTTTAAATAGTCAAAGAACTTGGGCCACATTCAAACACTGTGGTGGAAAAAATGTGCTACGTTGCCTTTTCTTCTCAATACCAAAGCCACTTCTAACGCACCACAGATATTCTTTAGGGGCGACACAGAGGTAAGACAGATTCATTGACACGTCTCCTTTTCAACCAACTTGACTAAAAAGTCCTGTGTGGTGACGACTCCTGCAACATGGCTCTTGATGAATTCCCTTCCCAAAGAAGATGAGTATCTCTTCCCCATCAGTACACTCAAGCTAATCCACATTGTTTCCTAGCCCTTCAAGGTTCTTTGACAAGATTCTGGTCAAATTGTATTTCCCTGTCTACCCAGATTTTTATAGACCTATTAATGGTGAAATGAACAATGGCTTCTCAATTGCTGGATGTCAGTAGCAGCTCCGGTCAAAAGTACTTGGACAGTTGGTCTGTCACTAATTTCACTTTCAATAACAAAAATATATCATGTTAAATATTTGATCCGTGGGTTTACAGGTGCCCACTGCCACAGAAACAGAAACAGTTACTCCAAATGATGATTACAATATACGCATGTATGTGGACACCCCTTCCAATTAATGTTAAAGCAGTCATTGATATTTTAAGCAAGAGTGTGCTTGCACCTCTGTGGCAACAGTTTGTGTTTGGCCCTTTCCTGTTACAACATGACAATAGCCCCGTGCACAAAAATCAAGGTCCACAAGGAAATGTTCTTCCCAGTTCGGTGTGGAAGAACCTGACTGGCCTGCACAGAGACCTGACCTCAGCCCCATCCAACACTTTTGGGATGAACTGGAGCATCAACTGCGAGCCAGGCCTTCTCGTCCCAACATCAGCGGCCGACCTCACTAATGCTCTTGTGAGTGAATGGTAGCAAATCCCTGCAGCCAGGTTCCCAAACCTGGTGGAAAGTCTTCCCAGAAGAGTGGAGGCTGATATAGCAGCATATCAATGAAGTTTTTCGACAATTTTGCGTAATTCTAGGCAAATAGTACAATCCTTCTAAAATGATCTATTCCTTTAAAAACCCCATGGCCTCCCCTTGGGAACTATGTGACACTTAGCTAAGTTTGGACCTTTTCTGTCACAACAAAAAAGATTTCATAATAAAAACAGTACTGAGGTCAGAATTCAATAGAGTCCAGTGAATAACAACAAAGTTAATAATCCTGCTTACAGCTCAAAACATCTAAACTTACATATGATTTCAATATTCCGCCTGCCTGATTCCAACTACGTAGGTGACAGACTATTTCATGTTTCCTCATTTGTTGCCATGAAGCAATCTTGTGATGTATATATTATGGTCCCTAACAGGCCTCCTGAGAGAGAGAAAGAGGGAGGCCACAGCTGTTCGAGGTCACAGTCATCCTCCACCAGCAGGCAGCCACGCTGGTTGAGACTGAAGACCCGGCCTCTGAAAAAAGCTGAGGAACGTGCAGGAGTCAAAAACAGATAAGACAACCCTGCTTTAATGCATTAGTAGTTATGTAGATTAAATAATACCCACTGGTGCTTCATCTATAGCTGGACTGGGGATTTATATAGCAGTGTGTACTCACTGGGGACCCACGGAGGAGTCATTTCACACATAAGGTGGATGCTCATTTTGGCCAGTCTCGTACTGTGGGAGTCACGAGTAAAAGGCTGGTAAATGAGTCTAACTCTACTGTGCAATTAATCCAAATCATCAGGGTCTGTTTTAAGTTTTCTTTACGCTAGTCTTTACTGTCCATCATGACACACTGTGGATAAACATACACTATAAAGAAATACAGCACCTACTGTCGCCCTAAATTCATTGACAGATAATTCAAGGAAGAGTACGTCACAGCACTATTGACACCATTCAGTTGACCTCTGATACAAAGAACACATGCAGTGCCAAAACACCACAGCTGTTGCTGCTCCTCACCACAAACGTTGCCAAAACAAAAAATATAAATCTCACCAATAGCATTTCTATTTCTTTAGAAACGTTTGGTGCCAAGGGGTTCTAGATTTACACATTTCTCTGGCTTTACATCCCACACATTCAATGTTTACTTCATTCCACTTTCACAGTCTACAGCACATGCCAAAGACACTTCTCTCAGTGCCAAAACAGTCTGCAGCTTGATTAGATGACCCTGAAATCATAAAGAATAAAAGCAGGATGGCTGCATTTGGTAACCCATCACCAGGAGATATTTAACACTGACAATGAAGGAAAAATGGCCAGATCAAAACACTCAAAACATCCCAGCTTTTGTGGGGTGTGAGGGACACAGGGCTTTATGTTACTTTCCTTGCAAATAGAAAGAATTCTCCAAGGGATTCACAGTTTCCCCTTTGTTTTTCTTATAATCAGTAGCAGGAGATTTCCACATTGAAAGTAGATTAGCATATTCATTCAGAGAGACGATCTGTGTAAAATGCAAACAGTATGTCTGTTTGAGAGCTCAGAGCCTGAGTGGGAAGCTTCGGCCTGACAGTTCTGGGCCAGAGAGTGCTGTTTAATGCCTCACTTGTCATTTTCCCTCTGACTAGCATTTGGGAAGGTGATGTTTATCATAACAAAGCGCACGGCCATTTATTTATGCAAGTTAACAGTCGCTGAGTTCTGCATAACTGCTTCTCCTTGGACCCTGTCAATATTTCTATTTGTCTACCCTCTCCACTGCAATCTTTATTTTTCTGTTAAACTCAAATACATTTACAAAATGTACATTAGCTGTCCACAAAATCATAACCACGTACATTACAAAATCTTACCCACATCTGTCTGGCCCACAACTAAATACATGTTGTCGGCCAGACAGATAAATGCAGCTTCATCCTCCTTATCTGTGCTGTATCTCTGACAGAAACCTGGCTGGATATGAAGCTTTCAGCATTGCAGTGTCACTGCGGATTCATTAATTCTATGATTAACGTCAGTTAAGGCAGTGGGGTTTTGAGGATGAACATAGCTGCCTCCTCTCACCAGAGGAAGCAATTAATTTCCACACTGCAATTAAAGAGACTGCAGGGAATAGATTTCCATAGAAATTAAGCTGTGTGAGAGGGGATAAGGCCCTTTTGGCCCATCATCTACTCAAGACTTGAAAAATGCTCTATAAACATTGAGTAATGTCTTCAGAAAATAAACATTTGAGAGGGAAGATTAAGCTTTTTTCCCCCTCCATAGACCAAATCTTCTCTGAGCATATCCATATGCGGTTTTAGCATGGAGCTCTGGGTTTTGTTTTTTTGCCTCAGAAATAACAAAACAAGTCAAGAGTTGTAAAGGTCCAGTGTTTTTTTTCCATAACTACATTATGATCTTAAATAAATAAAAGCAAGAATTAAGAGTTTTGCAATCCCCTAAACTATTTCTAAATCTCTGCTCACTATATCAATCCTAAATGGTGGAGCGCTTATTATCAGTGTTAGCTATGAGGCAAACAAGCAGGCCATTGTTCAACCGAATTCAAATCTGTTCAAAGAACTACAGAGATGAGTGAAATGTGTACAATGAGGGTATTAAAAAACCCATTAGCGGCTCCTACAGGCTGTGCTGCTCAGTAAATGTTTGTAACGACTGACTGACCACCTTTCTGAATAACAACAACCACTGAGCTCTCGCTCGTAGGATTAAAGTGGCAAATGTTTCTATAAATGTTACATAACTTAATCACGACTATTTGATAAAAATAAGACAACATGATCTAAACAAGCCTGTCGTGCATGCAAAATTGTATATGTGTGCAGTAGATAGCCCTGCAAACAAACTGTTTTCAGATGCAAAATTGCAAAAACGTCACTTTTCTTAAAGGTAAATTGGGAGCTTGTAAAATACATGTTTCTGGTTTTATGAATGTATAAGATTTTAATTGGATTTACCTGCTACACAAGTACTTTAATAGCTTGCTATTGTTAACCAGAATGTTAGCATAGTGAATGTGTAGACCATGTGCACAGAGCAATAAAAAGACACTGCACATTAATAGCACAGAGTACCAACGGTTTTCTAACTGCTGCTTTGCTATTTTGGATCTGGACCCAAAAAGTGTGGTTTCCTCTCCTGGACAATGTCATTTTAATGAGGTGGACAGTGTTGTTATGGTCGATACTGAGAACCATCTGGCCACCTCGTATCCGTGCCATAAAAGCGGTCTCCTCAGCCCAGCTGTAAAATACAAACAGGGAATATTGCACCTAATGTGTCTGACTCTCTGCCAGCGTTGTCCTTTTTACAACATTAACATTCTCCAAGTTATTTTATCATTAGATTTAAATTGAAACCATATGTTGATTTCATTTACTTGATGACTAAATAAAGTTGACAGTAACACTGTCTCTGGTGTGGTTTATTTCAGCCAAGATAACCACCTAAAAGAGAAAGCATGTGGCTGAACACAGAGCTTGCTATGAAAATCATATGGTGGAAAAATATAATGATGAAATATATTTGAAGAGAATCTCATAGCCGTGTTGACAAACTTGTTGATATTATTCACGGTGGTCTCACACTCGGGTTTCCAAGAATTACAGTCAGGAATGACCAGCGATCGGTCACAGCGCATATTTCATACACGCCAGCCGACCGCACATTAGTTAACTGCTGCAAAAAAGTGACATGGAATTTTTCCAGACCATAATGTCCACTTGTGCGGTATCATCATGCACAACAGAGGTCATGTGAGAGTGCAACCTGAGACTAAAATGGCATCTACCCAAATCCCACAGCTGCCCCCCAAGGGCCACATCACACCAGGCCAAATATTTCCCCTCAGCAAAACAGAAACAATGATCTGGCACGCTGCCTAATTTTAACTGCATCCCGCCAAGTGACCAAGATATAGAAGGCTTTTAAAATAAGAGACACTTAGCTTGGACATTCTCGAGACACCGGCTGGAAAGGGAGCGCGCAGACACCTGTGGCCGTCAGTCTCATTAACATTTCCCGAGGCCTGAGCAATGCCACCAGGCAGGCCAGGACACACGCGCAGGATCAACTTGAAGGGTGATATTCATGACGTGCCAGACAGCAGCGCAGCACTGTTTCAACTACAGTACAGTACTGAGTGCAGACCGAGACTGAGCATATTCCCTAAAAGATTTTTCTAATTTCATTGCCCAGTGAACAAAAAGTATGTGATATACAGGGAGATCTAGCGCTCTCCCAGCTGAATCTTTGTTTAGTCTCTTAGTTAAAATGAACAGAAATGGGAAAATAACACCCGGACCCTGAAATCCGTGCAAAGACTGCATTGACTGGACATTTCCATTAAAATTCCATTGAATGTAAATGTAATTACCATTGCATTCAAAGTAACACAGTATAGATATGCAGGCAAAGTGTGCTGAGGTCTAAAAGTAGTCTCTGCTATTCAAATAAATATTTACTGAGCTTTCTAATATCTATTTAATCACTACTGTTAAGTCATTTACTTATCCGTTTTCTCTAACTGCTTAACCTGTGTCACCGGGTGCAATCCCAGCATGCACGGGGCAGAGAGGAAGAGAAACACCCTGGACATGTTGTCAGTCCATCACAGCCTCAAGATGGACAGACACACATTTTAGACTCTCCACTCTACCTGAATTACAGTACATGTTTGTGGAAGGTGAAATCTACCCAAAGATAAAGGATTAGGGCCATAGATCAAAGCGGACTCGTTCTTATGTGAAGTGATACTTTTAACTTCTGGGAGAACAATGTCAGCACGTTGCATCAAAAAGCTGGGGGGACAAACATAAAAAAAATAAAAAATTCTTGCCTGCCCCTGTTGCGTTGGTCATCTTATTGAACATCTGCAAGACAAAAGAAATAACAAAGTGTCAGTAACTGTAGCAAAGTAAGTTGCTATATACCTTGAATTCCTTTCGAGAGGAGGCTACGAAACCATGGGCGAATGTGAGCAACAAAATAACAATAAAACTGAGATTTTCGCTTTACTTGAATGTAGCTCCAGTCTGAAAGCTAAGAAAAGCATTTGACATTATTTGGCTGTGAAAACCATTAGAGACACACACCCAGTTCCTTGAATTCAGAAATAGAGGATGTTTCCCTGCATTCTTCAATAGTGCAATTACTGCCGTAATGACAAAGTCAATAAAGAGGAGCAGCAGAAATGGTGGCATGATTTAGTACGTTTTCCACTCAGAGGCGGCTGTGTTGCTCATCAGCATGCTATCCCCAATTATCTTTTGTCGCTGCAGTGTTGATAAGTCAGGCAATGAAAAAAAGAAAGAAAACACCAGGAGCCTTAAACGTCTAGCGAAAGATTAAAGGAAATTTGATTAAGTCACGTACTGTTTTCCTGGAATACTGTTACATTGTTCGTATTGGAAAAATGGTGTTGTAAGGAAATGGACAAAGGTGATGATACATATTACCTGTGACTGCAAAATGAAACAACAAAAAACAGGAATGTCACTTAACACATTGGGTGGTAGAGGTCCTTGATTTTAATGGTTCACTTTGCAGGTAATAAAATGACTGTCAGAGGCCAGAGGACTGGAAGGTCCTTCCTGATGTGGACCAGTCAGGATTGCTGCACCTCTCCTACCAAACTCTCGCTTCCATTTCCCCTCTGTGCCCCACTGGTCTGATTTACGCTCTTGTTTGCTTGCCCTGTTTCCACATTCCCCTAGCAGAGACAAAACGCTGCAAAAACTCTCAGCCTGCCTGTTTGTGATACTGTTGATCCTCCGTCATGACAGTTAATTGGCAATCAGCCCAGGTGGTGCTGATTCAAACTGCAATCAACATATCTGCAAAGGTTTTATTGATGCAACATTTAAGTCGGACTGAACACAATAAGTTAGTTGTGTACTGCCTGTTTCACGAGAGCCATGGCCCCGCAGCGTTGTCATGGCAGCAGAAACGCTCTCAGTGTAAAGAAGCTGGATGAGCGGCCTATATGGTTGCCACTTTGCTGTGACCAGAGAAAAAAAACTTACGGGTTGGATTAAACAGGACAGGTGGTTTTGTCTGTGCACTATACGTCTTTGTTACATATGCTTTGACACGTTTAGGCCACACGGCAAATGAGGGTGCAGGTGGCAGTCCATTTTTGATTTATTTAGATTAAAAAGAAGATTTAAAGCAAAGCAGAGAGAGGAATTTTGTGGAAGACTTCTGCCTTGAAGCACCAGGGGTGTCCACGTGGCTCCAGGGTTTGCAGGCTCAACCACTCGGTTATCTAATTCCAACTCTCTGTCTCTTACTCAACAGAGAAACAAGAAAATAGAAAAACAGGTCATAAAAGTATGACTCATACCATTATGTGTGTTTTTTTTTTAACCTCTGTTTAAACATAGAAGAGGGGAGTGGAACCTCTGAAAACTATGAGGTGCAGCCATTGATGTATCCCTCATTATTGACTGTGAGATTTGGCACAGTCTGACAGAATTTCATTACATATCCAAACACTTCTGTAACAGAGTTCAAAGGCTAGGTTTAATGTACAGAAACACGGCGGGTCATTATATCTGTGCTGTCAAAATTATATACTACATGTGTCTGTGTAGAGAGGGAGATAGGATTGTCTTCTGTAAATGCGATGGACCTGATAAGTTAGTCTCCGAGGACCAGCGTTAGACCCAGTTTCAGAAATAAACTCGTGAAAGTTAGTGCTCCAAAAACCAGATGCTGGGCCCCAGCGGAGATGTGCTGATTTGACAAGGCTTCAAAGACTTGCACATCACTCTCTCGTTTTCAACAGCCAAGAGAAAGCATTTCATCCTGGCATATCTTGAGCGCTGACCCACTTTAATATACACATCGCCCTAGTTCAGTCCAATCGCAGGCAGATGGCGGACACGTGTCAAAGGTTGCAGTTTAGGAAAAGTGACATCCTCCACGCAGGAGCAGCGCAGTCCCTTTCAGAGCTGATGTCAGAGGGAAAACTTCCTTTTGCTTACACCAACAAGGATGTTTATATGGAGTGACAGGTCTGTGTGGGTGAATGACTGCTTCTGTCCCAGCACATATGACACCTTGCCTGAGAGTCAACAGGGCCGTTACAGGACTGGTCGGACCGAATGACACGGAAGCGTGTCCTCTCTTTTGCCCGTCTCTGTCAACATCAATTAAAAGTAGAAATCCTCAACCCAAATATGTCTCTTAAATAATGATGATAGAAAAGAAAGAGCAATGCAGCAAATCCTCACATTTGAGAAGCTGTAAGCAGTGACTGTTGGACATTTTTGCTTGACTTGGCAAAATTGTTGTAGATTAATTTTCTATCAGTTGACAATTCAATTAATCAACAAAACATTTTATTGAGCAACTTTTAAACTACTTTAAATGAAAGATACACTTCTTCTCCTGCAAGATTTTGAATATAACTTGTTTAATTTACACAGGAATTGAGCAAAGCTAGACAGACAGGTTAACTTTATCCTCTGCTGCTTAAAAATTAACCTATATATGGTTAAGATTAAGACTATGAATCCAAAGGCTGGAAATCAATACCAATCATATTTCATTAACACCCCAAATGCCCAAACACTGCTGTGGTGAGGACTGTAGGCTCGCACATGGGGCGGGCGCTCTACTGAGTGAGACCAACAGTAGATTTGTTTGACAATATAAATTGCATAACTGAAGAATTTGCGTTTTGCATTTGCCAAACTTATCATAATTCAAAATTTACTGTTGTGTTTAGAAACATTACTGATATAAACAAACCTTTATAACATTGGATAGTTGTTGCTGAACTTGCCTAGTGTCAATGTCTTTATTAAAAGCCTTTTTGGTCAGTTTAGGAGTGATACCATGCACAAAGGAGTCAGAAAAATGTTATTCTATTATATTGTAAAAATGGAAAATTCCACATTTTGCTCTTTGCAACTGCCCTTTAGGACAATGGCTGGTCTGTTGAGAAACGGTGCATCTTCTTACATTGTGGAAGTAATGATATAAATAATAAACAGAAAACCCCACCAAATCATATATCTCCCTCCAACAAGACAAAATCTTAGTCAACACTCAACACATTCCAGCTAGGATTAGATCAAATGACGTGCAGCAGATTGAGGGAGATATGAGGTGCATTCCAGGTTTTAGAGGTATACTTCCATAAAACATCTCTCTGTAAAGTAAAGCCGTAACTGCCTATTAAAGCAGGGTGTACTGGCTGTACTGTACACATTCGGCCTTTTTATTCTTAGACTCCAAAAATCTGATTCAATCTGTATTGCATTCTTGCTCCCTGTTGTCAGACGTTTCGTACTGACTCCCGAGCTCTTATGTAAGACTCAGAAGAGACCCGAGGTGTGAAAATCTCCCGGCATGTCGTCTCATCTGTTTGTTGGGGAATATGTTTATTTGCATGCTGGTGGAGACTTAGAGTTGCTGGTAGGGACATTTTGTTACCATTGGACAGAGCCAGAATAGCTGATTCTCCCTGTTTACAGTCTTTTTGCTAAGTTAAGCTAACCAACTGCGGGCTGTAGCCTCATATTTACTATAGAGACATGAGAGTGGTACCAATCTTCTCATATAGCTATCTGCCAGAAAGAGAATAAAGGTATTTCCCAAAATATCAAACTATTCCTTTAAACTTAAGCTGATAAGATCCTATTTTCCTATCCTAACTTTCAGCCTCCAGAGCACCCAGTTTTCCATGCAGAAAATGGTCAGTTCTCAGACATCACTTTGCCCCGCAAACCTCCAGTTGTACAAAATCCAATTTTTTGTTCAACACTTGAATATCGACATTAGCGACATTGTTTGAAAAATGATTGGCAAAAATGTATCATTCATATAATCATCAAACACCCTAAAACATGTTATACCAACTGAATATCATGTGTTTTCATCACATTCAAGGTTACACTGCAGCCAAAATACGTTTGTCTTTAACATATGAGTACATTCCCAGCTGTCCTCAAGCCAAGCTTTAACCCATGCTGCTGTCATTTTCAAGAGGTAGTTATGGCTTCCACAAAAAAAGACAGGTGGCAACACCTCTGAGAACTTGAACGACCCAGTGATCAGACAAAATAGTCTTTCTTTTACTTTTTATACTCAACTCTGGCTCACCCATCTCTTTCCATGCAGTCTACAAAATATACTTGATGTAGTATTAAAAACAAATAAACCCTAATATCGAAAGGTAACATGGTGCCAAATGAAATCTGATATCACTAAATGAAATTGGAAAGCATAAGAGAATATGAGTGGATGGCTACAGTTTTCTCTTGTAAGCAAGCTGCAGCAGAGCCATCTTGAACACACAAAGCACAAGCTTAAAGGCTTTGAATTTAAGCCCGTCCTGCATTCTGCAAATCTCTCAGTTGTCTGTTTCTTTTAGGGCCCTTGAATAGTGGCATTTATATACTTTGTCCAGCAGAAGTTTAATGTTAAATTGTTTAATAATGCCTAAGCTGACCTTATTCTCAACGCAAACCTCAAATATTGACAGATGTAGAGGGAAGAGTAGCTGTACAGAAGGGAATGTCAGAATTTAAGCTGACTGGTGATAGATTTATCTTGAAAAAACAATCCACTTCTTCAGTGTTATTAGTGATTTCTTTTTTGGGGTCTTCTGTCAACACAGCGATCATGACATAGGGGTGAAATATGTGATTGTGAAATGCAGGTTTCAGTGCGATTTTATTTATGAAGGAAACTCCTAAGAAAGTTTATGAAAATATTTTGTAAAATGACTAATTAGCGTTTTTTCACAGATGCATGATGTACCGTACAGCATCTTTCAAGGAACATAAACCATACGGCTAAAACAGGACTGTTCAGCAACAAAGACCATAATTTCCACCTGAATTTCGTTTCATAGTTTCAGATAAAATATGAACATTTTAGATATGTGAGGTGCTCATTTAGGATGGACACAAAGGGAAAATTTACCAACAACAGACAGACAAGAACTTTGAAACAGCAGGGAGAAATGCTTTGTGCAGCGCAGGAAGTAAACAGGTCATGGCAGTGACCCAAACATGCTAAATCCAGATTTGAGATGAAAAAAGAAAACATGTGCAACCGCTTGTGGAGGGAGACGCGAAGGAATTTAGTAGCTCACAGCCTTAAAGATGAGAACTAGACAACAGTACTCTATGTAGCCAGTTTGCACGTAGGCCTACTGTACACATTACATGGATGATTTCTCATTGACCCAGAGAAACTGTGCGATGCCTGCAGGAAGCTGTTTTTCTCAGAGAAACTTACCATCTTCTTGGTTGTTACTCTTGTTCCCATTGAGGCGCTGCGAGGAGCAGAAGACCCGTCCTGGCTCGGACTTTCCCCTCCGTCAGGTCTTTGGAGAACATGGTCGTCCAGGGTTTGGTTGAACGTGGACTTTGAAACAGCACCCCACTGCAACAACATCACAACAACAATCACGACTGGGTCCGTCTCTGTCTGGCCGAGCAGACTAGGACAGGATGGTCTCAACGGTGGCCAAGGGAAAAGAAAACAAGAGGCTGAGGTCAACTGCTGGGGAAGTGAAATCTCCACTCTCAATTCAGCTTGACAGAGGCAAACAAAGCAGCCTGTATGTGTGGATCTTCTTTTGAGAGGACAGAGATTATGACCTTGTCAAATATCCCAGTAAAGATGTCTTGTCTTCCCCAGTCGCCCGTCATTAGTTAAAGCAAGTAATAGTGAATGCCTGGGATGGTTATGCAGATGCCTAGGAGGCATGTGAGCCTCGCTCAACCATTCCTAATGGACCAAATCATACAAACTCCCTACAGTACAATAGCTCCTCTGTGCGGTACATACATATGGACCCCGAAAGAGCACTTTTGTTCCCGAATGCTAACTCTAGTGGGATATTTTATGAAACATGCCACCATGAGAAGAGTCCTTTTTAGAAAGGGAGTTGCATGGTCCCAGTCGCAAGCTCAAAAGCACAATAGCTGTCTGTTCATGCCACACCATTCTGACCCGACTAAAGCACAGTACACTCCAGTATCACATCTAAGAGCTGCAGACTTACATCATAAAACAGGCTCAAGTCAGAAGGACATTATAAGATGGCCTGACAAAGCCCATAGTGTCGCAGACAGACTACAGTATATCCCCCATATGTCACAAGTCATAGACACAGTTAATGACTCACAAAGATCAACATACTGACCTTCACAGACTGGGTTTATGGGCTACCACTGGTTGATTTGAGAGCACTTGTTTGAATCTAAACCTAATGTGGAACACTTCTTAAAACTGACAGGGCATAAAATTCTGATGAACACCTGTTGCTCACAGGTCCGAATAATCCATTGGGATTTTCTCTCCACAGAGCAAAGGAAATTGATTTAGGGAAGTTTATAAGCATGACCAAGTATGCAGCATACGCTTCACAGGAATGTGTACAGTACCAACCGTGACATACCAGTAGGTTCTGAAAGTCGAACTGCTGCAATCCACATGCTGCTTTATAAACATAGGCTGTATAGTTTATAACACAGAGTACATAATAGTTCATTCTGTGTTTATATCGGTTTAAGGAACACAACTCTGGTCAAAGCATTAGAAGGTAGTGTGTTAACTTGTGTGACAGCAGTCATGATGCCAGGCTGTGTGAACAAACTCTCACCTGCTTCTTGCGGGTGGTGCAGGGTGTGTTGGACGGGGAGGAGTTAGCACTCAGAGCCTCCTCTATGTCTAGATTAAGCTGGTCCAGTTTTCTCATAAGCTGGCTCATCGACACCGACCAGGGAGACTTGACCTGCGGAGACTCCTGTGTGTAATCAGGGAAGAATTGATTTAAGTGAAGCTACTCCAAGTATTAAGAGTATTGAGTTGAAGACTGAGCCAGTATCATTGTGTGGATGTTGTTTTTTGAACCTGATGAACTTTTCGGGTTTATTTGCAAAGTTTGAATATTTGAGCACGACTATTCAGTCTGGGGTGCACGGTGGCAGAGCGGTTAGCGCCTCCGCCTCCCAATAAGGAGATCGTAGGTTTGAATCCCGGACCAGACCACGACCTCCCTGGGTGGAGTCTGCACGTCCTCCCCGTGTTACCATGGGTTTTCTCCGGGTTCTCCGGTTTCCTCCCACCGTCCGAAGACATGCATTAGGTTAATTGGTGACTCTAAAAAATGACTGACTGACTATTCAGTCTTGTTTAATCTTTTTTAAATGAAGAATTTAAGTATTTTAACACCACTTGTAATTTTTTTTGGGGGAGATTTTTTTGTCTATTATCATAACATTTTAGGTGCTGTTCTATCCACATTTTCAGATTTTTTTTTTACAAAATTTAAGCCTTTTTGCATCATGGAAAGTTGCAAGGTGCATTCGATTCACAGCAATAACAAAAGAAAAAATGACTTCCTTATTCAAACACATAAACACACATACTGTACATTATGCACACAGACATTTCCACATAGGCTACACACACTCGAAGTACTAGGCCTATATGAGTTTTCAGGCATTCATTTTAGGTTAATGTCAAGTTGAACTGCTGACATTTCATCAAAATTGCTTGGTATCTCAATTATGCACTTCAGCTAAACTTCATCAATATTAAAAGTGAATTAATCTGACTTTCAAACCCGCTCTAAAAGTAATTGAAACCAGGGGTAAAATCAGGTTCATTCGTTAGTCCAGTAATTGCCTGTCATCCTTGTCAGAATTATTTAACACACACAATTTAACACATCCGAGCTTCAAGGTAAGGGGAGCGCATCTGTCGATTTACCACACGGCCCTAAACTCAAAAAGAGTTACAGGCATTTCCACAAAAAGTATCTTGTAAGTTGCAGACGCTACATCAGTGGACTACACTCCTGCCACACATGGAAAGGTGATCTCCTCAGCCGTGTCTCAGGGTGAAAGAGCAAAGGAAGAGGGTTTCAGATATGTGTGCAATACAGAGCATGATGGAATTCCTCTTTACTGGCTTGAACTACTCCCCAGACACACAGTGTATATAAATAGACCATCCTCAGACAGCCAGGATCTGGAGGTCCGGCCTCATAAATTAGCAGGATACACCTCAGTCACCAAAACGTAAATTAACATTGTTGTTCTGCAATCCGAGCAGAATGTCGGGCTGACAGACAGGAGAGATATCACGTGTGTGCGTGTGTGTGTGTGTGTGTGTGTGTGTGTGTGTGAGAGAGAGTTTCTTGCCTGGTCCGGGAGAGGGTCACATCAAACTTACAGTAAATCATCATCATCGTCATACAAACATCTTCCACAGCATCACTGGGGAACTTTTTCAAGAATCCCAGTATGAAATCCCAGAACCACAGAGGAGTGGATTTTCTGGAGAATTTCTCTTGTGGATCGTTTCAAAGTTTTTGACATGTAATTTTGTGAAATGTAATTTTGTTTTGACCCTCAGGGCCACGGTAATATGGTTATTCATTATCTGTTCATGCACCATATTTCTCTACTTATTACAGTGTGTTAAAAAACATTTATAAAATGTTTATATACTGCTTATGAATGCTAAATAAGGGGACTTGAAGTAAAGTGCAGCCTAAAATCAATTAGTAGATACAACCAGTATCTTTGCACAAAAGTGAAGTTTGCATCCGAAGAAAAAATCTACGATATTTCTCATCCTCTTCCGTAACCCTGTCAACCATAACCATCCAGTAAAGTAAATTATCTAAATATTCCAAAAATTAAGTGAAGAATGACTCCAGAGCTGCAGAAAACTCCAAGATTGTATTCAAGTGAACTGGAAAATTCCCAATTTCTCTCTCGAGTGTCATAGTGACTACTGCTTCACCCTTCCACTGAATGACATCCAGACTACATCGCATTGCTTAAATTTAGAGTTTTGTGGTTGAAAACAACTGACAGAAATAGCAGCGTGTGATAAACTCTTCAAAATGTCTCCTCAGAAACCCATGGGTGACATAACAGATAGACAGAAGTCTGTGTGTGTGTGTTTCTACAGTCAGCGGCCCTTTAACGTTGACTGACTCCAGCTTAATTTAAAAATGACAGGACATTAAAATCACAGAGGTGACCATCACCAACCACCATCAAAATGAATGTGCAAAATAAACCCAAAACAATCATTTATTCCTTTCCTGGAATTAAAACAGAAAACTGTGACTGAGCCCGATTACTGCTGGTCACATGTCATTTTCCATTTATACTATTGAGCCTCTCAATGCATAATCATTCCATTGAAAGGACTCCTCAATGAATGTTCTGATGGACAGCCCCCCGGTGTCATGGACAGGGCGTGGTTTGTTTGTTTTTTAGAAGGGCTCTGATAAACGTTTAGAATTTTGGAAACAAGTCTGACACTTTTTAGCATTTTCATTGATTCAGTGTGATTTTACTGAAAATATATATTGTGAAAGAAAAAGAAAGCGGAGTGCAAATGAGGAAAGGACATCCCTGTGATCTATTTTGAGGGTGTTTTTATTCACTTTGCAATCCATAGACTTTTTACTTTCAGTAACTGTTTAATAGAAAAACTGTTCGGTTTAAGAAATTACAAACAGACTTGCTAGTCTAGTTACATATGTCTCTGAAAATACATCCTGATTTCGCATGTCAGTAATATGTCTTTCTACAGCTTCCAACAAGCTGTAGGAACTGCTTCATTTTTACGTGAAGCAGTACATCTGATTTATACTTTATTAAGGCACTGACAAACTTAAAATGATGTTGCATTCTCCCTAAATTGTGAGGAATTAAGAGACCAGACGATCCATTCACCATGCTGACCACCCAGCGTCAGCTGACTGACCCGGCACTGGGAGAAAGTGCCTTTTCCCACTCAATCCCAGAGGAATGTCCTAAATCTGGCCAGGCATGGGCCTGACCTCTGAGGCCTGAGGGGTCACCTGGGGTCACAGAGAGGAAAAAATAAAGCTTCTCTTCTCTGCTATGTGTGCCTTCCAAGCATGGTGCTGACCAGGGAATATAAAAGGTTTGATGGGATCAGTATGTTTAGACGGCTCAATCGTCTGTCTGCTTAACAAATAGAAGGCCTTCACATTCTTACACACATACTACATACACATACTATCTTGATGTCAAGACTTAAGACTGATACTTAATAAATTGTAAAAATCCACTCCAGAAAACAGAAATCAGACATCACAAACTCCATCCTGTATTGGCAGGCTAATGCTCACCCTCCAGCTACCACTGTAATAAGTGAGACAAGAATAATGAAAATGAATCTTTGCTCCACCTTTCCTCTACCTTTCCTCTCCATGTAATCTTTATAATACGAAACCAGTTCAAATCAAATATTAATTCATTCATGGTTTCTGTTATTCAAAAATATGTGATTTGATGAATGAGTATTTAAGAGGATCTTGGAATATGTGTATGCATTTATCTTGACAAGACTGAGATTAATTCACATTACATGCAGAATTCTGAATTGTACAACAAGATGCCTTTCTTAATTGTAAGTAAGCTAAAAGATAAGACAGAGGCTGACCAAGCTGTTCTAAAGCGAGTCTATGGATACTATGTATTGACTTGAAGATCTGGAATTAAGCTGTTATGATGGCAAGCATCAATCCTGCAGAAATGTTCATAGGCAAGAAAGTGACTTCTAGCTTCAGTGGTCCTAGGTGTACAGTATGTTTGTGTATGGAAAGACGATTTTAACTCTTCAGATCAAGAGCAAAAAGCTGAATTTCAGTAATATTTTAAGATATTTGTGGGAAATAATGTTGATATTCTGAGCAAAAATGATCAAAAACGTATTTTGTACGAGACAAGGAAATGAAAGAAACTGAAGATCTTGTGAGCTGGATTCCTAACTAACCTCTGGAGTAAGACAAACAAAAATGCAAGAAAGAGATGCCCCATTCTGGCACATGCTTAAGCCAAATCTGGAACACATTCACACCGTCTCTTTTCAGTGACATCCCCACAAGGTGCTGTTCAGGAATGTGGACAATTCTACTTAGAATGAGACAAATTCCAGAGAAGGCCGGACGCGCAAGTGAGACACTACCCTTGATTCATCTCTTCATGCCTTTCCCCTCGATCCGGCCCCGGCAATTGTGTGAAGTCCTCACACCATGGCAACTGAGCTGGTATGAGTCAATCCTTTAGATAAATGCATTAATGTTATCTTCTGGGGACAACAAAATGTGAGCTGACTATAACTTTATCATCGCAAATTGGCCACATTGTGAACCCCAACACAGTGGCTTTGACATGTAAATGAGGAGTTAAGTGTATGAGCTCTGGGCTTGGTGCCTAGTCTGCGCCACCCACAGAGAGTGCCAGAGATCACCATGGAAGTATCCAAATGTAGCAGCCGGTCATGCGAAAGGGCAACGGCTACCTGGCTACTTGGGGGAATAAATTACTCTTAAGATCCTGTGATGCAAAACGCCAACTGAACACAGCCACGACCGTATCTGTAGGGTAGGAAGGATAGGTGAAGAAATGTGTATTTTTAGGGGTTTTTAGTCACAGTTGAGCTAAATGATGCAAGCAGGGGGGAGTCATGAGATGACACAGATTGGAAACACTATGCATGCAGTGCCCTCATATGGTTAATGTTAACAACTGCATCTATGTGCTGTTCCAGTAACTTTACCCCACTTGAATATTTCAACAAACTTTTAACATAGATATGCATTTTTACAGTGTATCAACAACTATACTAAAACATCTAGTTAAATCATTACTGACTCCAGTTGGGGCATTCTGCAGTCAGGTATTTTTCTTATTATTATTGTATACTTTTGTATATTGTAACATCAGGTAATACCATGCCCATTTACTTTTTACTCCCTCATAGTTTGGGCTTGTTCCATTAAGGATAAAAACGGGTGCGTGCATAAATGATGAATATTGGTCTTTATGCTGTCATTGTTTTTGTCTTTTAAAACAAATGTTTGACTTTTGAACAGTGTGGGGTTCCAAGTGTTGTTTTGTGTTCTTATGCAAATAGGACACAATTTCAGTTTCGTTAAGCTCTTTCACGCACTGATTGGCCTAATTTTCTATCTATCTAGCATATATGTGTATAAACACATAACACACACACACACACACACACATCTTGTTGAGAAAAACAGCTTGTTTTCAATCTAATTTTCCAGTGAAATCAATGCCAGCAGACTTGTTTCTTCCCAGCCTGTTGCATGCAATGGAAGACTTTTTTATGGTGATGCCCACATTGCAGCCCATCATATGACAACAGAGCTTGGTGTGTGACGGCATGAGAAGCATTGACCTTCTGTCCTTTAATAATCTTTACAACAGGCTCCCTTGATTCCTTGCATTCTTCCTCAAAACAACTCATTCGGAGCCGAGTGTCATTCTGCACATAAAGCTGGCATTACCGCAACATCATGCACCACCAACAGACAGAGAAGCTTATCTCCGCCACTCATGTACTCTGCCCTGTTTACAACTGCACTATTATCTGCAGACTGTTTAGCAAAGGATGACAGTTATCTGCCATTGGATAGGTTCCCTCCAGTTGTAACGGAAAACATATCTGATGGATTTGAACACACTTATGAATGTCCATATGAGGCTTTAAAAGGGCAATAAAAAGCAGGGATGAGCTGTTACAGGATGGTTACAACCAAGGTCAGGGTAGAGGTTGTGTGAAAAAGACACTGAAATGTGCCGTGACTTGTTAAAGATAAAGGGAGCTGTTCAGTAATGGAAGGCTAAGTTCACTGCTAATAAGGCCTGCTATGGGCCGTGTCAAAACACTGCTGCGTGCTGAGGGAGTGGAGAGAAAGCAGAAGCTGTTTGCATTCCTTTTGGATCTGCGTTTCCCCAGTACAAATGTGAAGTCAGTATACTCCTCCACACTTATACCAACTATGCATTATCTCATAGTGAAATGATGTCAGCTGCTGTACTCTGACACAGTGGCCATTTGCTGGAATGGACCAAAGACCAAATTAAGCTAAATAATGCCACTAAGTCCATTTAATTTTAAATGTACCAAGCGTTCTAGATTTCTGTACACATGGCTTTAAGGGCCTTTGGCTGATTGATCTACTAATCTTCTAGTTGAATTTGGGGTTTTTAATTTATTACAGTAACTGCATTAGAACTGTATTACTTGTCGAGGGTCTAAGGACAGAGGGTGTCGTATGTTGTACAGATTGCAAAGCCCCTTACAATGGGCTATATAAATAAAAAAGCTCATATGGATTTTTTACATGCGAAACACATTTTGCATATTTAGCACATGTCAAACATCATTTCCCGTGTGATTCATTCACAGGGTTTTCTGACATTTTCCATGGTTTTCAGATATTTCACATGTGAAATGTAAGACATCAAGTGTGAAAACATAAAATTCACATGTGCTTTTTGAAAGGGACAAAAATGTCATATGAAATCATTTATCACATGTGAAACAGCACCACTCATGTGGTATTTAGACATTTCACACATTTAGTGCGTATTTGTTGCTCTAAATAATTTCTTTGCCTTATGTAACACACTTTAAGATGTCCCATATTTAAGACTGTTGCAATATTTATTGATGGATGTGTACTGTAGTATTTTTTGTGTATTTATTATGTAGTGTATATGAATTTCATATACTGTATGTATGTATAATATATATTTACACATATGAAGGCTAACTCTGGCTTATTTACAGTTTTTTTCTGTTGATCAATAACCACTGTCCTTGTCAAATAAAGTAATAAAATTAAATAAATATAAATAAATTCCAGTCTGTGCTGCCAAACATCTCTTCCAAGTTTTTTACATTAGTTACTATGTGATTAATACTAATATTCAAGGGCAACACGGAATAATTGTGGATGAATTTAAATCAATAGCAGCATACCTCCTTACTGCTGCTTTCCCCCTCTGCTTCATAACCACAGTTTCTGGCCGTGTGATCGATTTCTGCTCGGGCTCTCACAGCACCTCTCCTCTTCTGCTCGTCTTTGCCTGTGCTCCTTTGTCTGTGATTGACATGGAGCTCTCTACTCTGAGGCAGCTCTTGGAACACGTCGTCGTCATCATCACCATCACCATCTCCATGACCATCCCCCTCCTCATCCTCCGGTGAAGACGCACCGTCGTCAGAGCTCTCATTGCCATAAGCATGTCCGGAGGGACAGGTGTAGTGTGAGAAGGTGATGGAGCTTGGTTTGTGCTTCACGATGCATGGGAGATCCAGGACTCTCTGGCCGGAATCAGGACCAGTCGCAGGGACAGTGAGGATGGGAGTGGAGTCCCAATTGAGGATGGCGCACGGGGCCTCTGGAGGCCTAAAGATATGGCCATTTGAGACTGACTCTAATCTCTCAAAGTCTTTTTTCACACATTCACAGTTCAAGTCTACTGTCTGACCAGCATAATTCTGCTGGAAGCTGGAACTAGGAAGTGAAATGCTACCACAACAGTTGTCATTTGACCTAGGTAATGTGGACACAATACCTGCTTCATGAAGCTGACTGACTGACACTTGTTCAGGCTCCTGTAAGCACACAGCAAATCCAATTTTGTTATGACTGACACAAGTAAAACTCTTCTTCAGCTTGTGTTTGTCCTCCAACAGCGAGCTCTGGGCTTCAGGGAGACAATCATCTCCCCTGTGGTCTGCTGAGCCGTTAGCTGAGAGAGAAGAGCTTTCTGAGGGCAACTCCTGTGTTGAGAAGGCTAATTTTTGTAATCCTGAAGCTGTCCAAGACTGATGTCTCTCCAAATTCATCACAGGTGGAATATCCATTATTCTTTTATTCTACAGTTTCTCATAATTCAAAACATATATCCACAGGTACTTGTGCTTGATGTATCGGATGGCCATTTTTATCCAAGATGCTCAGTCAAACCCCACAGCAGATCACCTGAAATAAAGAGAAATTAAAATACGTGAATGGCATGCGACACATCTGACAAGCACAGACAGATGAAGCTTAATTTGCAAAGACAATACAACTATACATACAGTACTTCTTCGAGGGTTTCCACATGTCTCTGTGTCCTGTACTGATCAAAGGCTCAGTATACATCCAGAGTTTAATGTAAAGCTTCTAAATCCAGCTCTGACTATGTGCCATCCAGCGAGAAGTTGGCTGTGCAATTCAACATCTGGCTCAGGCTGGGCTGCTCAAGTCTGGATCTGTTTCACACACGATCACGGTGACATCACTGCACAGAGGAATCCGACTGCTCTTCCCCAGTCGGTGATTTACTACACACTACACCATTCATCAGGGCAGAAGATGTCCTTGGTCGACTGTTAACATCCCACTCACCCCTTCATTAAGCCCTTGTTTAAAACACACCTTGGAAAGGTCAGAGACATCCGGAGTACACACCGAAAAACAAACAATTGCATTATTGTGCTGCTATAGAGATTACAAGATTATCATCAACCACAAAGACTTTCCTCAGAAGACTTATTTTTTTTAGATGGGATAACCAGGAAACCAGGGAACTTCCAAAAGAAACGTACGTTACACAAGACCTGTCCAATCAACATGTTTTCCCCCTCATGTTATAACAGCAAGACACTTGTTTGTATAGATGGAAGCCCAGAGAGTTTTCTAAAAAATAATCAGTTATTTCAGTTTCACTGATACAGTAATAATCAGTATTTTCCTGAAATGCCCAAAGCTGCTAAAGAAAGTAAATGTATGTAATTTTTGCAAACACAGGTCTCTTGTGTTCCTGTGAGAAAGCAGCAGTTAACAACACCTTTACCATGGCCTTGAGACACTTGACACACACCCACACAAACATGCATACACGCTCTTTTGCTTTTAGGACACAAGCAGCTAAATCAACCTCAGACAAGGACAAAATGGAACTCTGAAGACACCTTTAATAAAACTGGAAAATCCTGCATACATTATGTATGAATGCACAATTCCATACAGCCGCATTAAATAATAATAAGTACATGATATGCTATACAGTGCCTCCTGTAAAACCTGTCTCTACATGGTGAATGTGTAGTGAGTGTACAGGAGATTAGGGTTCCTTCCAAGAAACCCCCTTTTAAAAAACACTATGCAAAGAGGGTCTCATTAGTCTCAAATGAATGCAGAGCCGATTTTATGCAAGGGAAGGGAAGTCACAGAGTGAAAATGAACTGGGGGTGTTGACTGGCAAGGCAAGACCACAACTTATTTAAAGGAGTGAAAAAAAACATCCAGTGTTGGAGAATTTTCAACAGAAAGTTCTTGAACAAGTCCTCTCACGTAGAAACAACCTATAGTATAACTTTCTCAACTCGGCCAAGGTGGATTAGAGAGAAATCGTAAGGTGATGCCAGTCATCTGGCTCGGATCACTGACGCAAAACAGAAAACAGAAGACTCACCTGCTGAGTGGAAAGCAGTTGTCTGTGTTGCCCAAACAGTGTCACTGAGATCACGGCAAAACAGTGGCAGTGAGGCTTGTTCCTGTAAGAGCAGAGAGGGTTGGACAGCCCCGCGCAGCGCCACACTCTCCATAGGCCTATTCTGCTAAAAGGCAAGCATGTCATCCCAACTATGACCCCCCCCCCCTCCTCTTTGTGTTTCCCTGGGGGCTGCAGGAGTGTTCAGTTAGCAGCGACTAAACCATTCAGAATATGTGTAAGAGCAGGGAGAATGTGTGCTTGTTGGGAGATGGCAAGAGGAGGAGACAGAGGGAGGGGGGAGAAAAGAGGGAGGGAGAGGATGGGTGGTGAAGGGAGCAGCGGCAGTTGGCACTGTAAAAGAACAAGGTGTTTGTGAGCCAGCCCTCACAAACAGGCTGTGAGGGACGGCTGACTTCACCGGCCCGAGCAGTGCAGGAGCAAGATGAACTGCAGCCGTGACCTATGGCATGAAAACGCTGGGCTGAGGAATGCTTTTAAGTCAAAAGAGCAAAGCTGTGAAGCGCCATGTGGAGCACATTACACATAGATTAAGATGATGTCGCCGCAAGAGGATTTGATGTTGAGCTGAAACCAGCATCAAAAGTTCTTATTTGACACTATTATGTAGAAAAACTGCCAGTTAGGAGTCTGTATCAGACAACGAGTCAATTTGTGGTGTAGGAGTCAAATTATAAATCATGAGCTGACAGGATGCTTAATTGTATGTTAGCGCAAAGCACTCACTATTGATGGTTGATTCACATTTTATTTATTTAGATGTCCTTGACTTTATACCAGGGTGGGGTTCATTCATTCATTCATTTGTTTAGTCACTCGTTCATTCAGCCTCCTCACCAGGAGTGAGGTGGTGAAGCCAGGGCCACAAATCAACACTTGGACTCAGTTTGACCCCTGGCCACAGGGGAGTACTGACCGACTTCTCTCAATCTTCTGCAATCTGCCCGTGGCTGTCTCTCTCTCTCAGCAATGTTTCAAAGCATCTTCTTGGTTTTTTTTGGTTCTTACTTGTCATCTTCTGCCTCTGCCCTGCGCTGTGAAAACATATACATTTATTAAATGGAGATCCCCATCAATGATGGACTGTACTGACTTCTGTACTGATATGTTAACAATATGCAGAAATTATCAGTATTTTGCAAACTAAAATTCAGATACAGGCCATGATAGACGAAGGTAGAGCTATTCTGGGAATACATAAAAAGCTACGCTCGACACAGCAGCCACGCAACAGCACTGAATCCACTGTTTGACCGGTGAGATAAGGTATGTGTGCAAACTTTTAATGTTTCCTGATCTTTTGTTCAAAGTGAGTGACATTCCTGATGTCCTTGTTGGGTATCTGTGTTTACACATCCTTTATAGTCGAAATGGGTACATGGAAAGGTTACAGGAGGCACACAAGATGTTTGGCTTTTGCTAACTAATCATAAAGGTAAAGTAGTACAACTCGATCCGAATAGTCCCTGAAAGCAAAACTCCTTTCAGTCAATTTATTTTGTATTTTTTTTCTACAAAGTAAAAACCAAAAGATATCTGTTTTCAAAATAATCTTAAATAATAATTTCTCGTGTTTCTCGTGTGACTATGGAGCTACTGGCAGTTACTCTGACTGGCTTTGCAACCGCAGGGGACAGAAGGCAGAATCAGCACCTGGAGCAGGAGGGAGGAAATAAAAGAGAGCAAGGTCTTTGTGTATTTAAAGTCCCTTTACATTGGCAAAACTACAAGCTCTGTCTCTGTGCTTCAGTCAAGCTTGATCGACTGTTACCAACATGATTTTTTTGCTCTGAAGTTGGCAGGTTATGCCAGTTTCAAACTCTTCAGTTGCTTATTAGCACTAAACAAAGTACAGCTGAGGTTGATGGGAATGTAATAGGTTTGGCAGGTATTTAGTCGTAAAGCATCATCTAAATTTAATGTATTCCTTTATTCCTAACTCGGAATTGAGGTTTTACAGCTGTACGTTGTAAAGATTGTAAAGCCTTTTGAAGCAAAATTTTTGATTTTGGGCTATATAATTAAAATGGACATTAAAATGAAGTATATTTGATTGAAGGTGCTTTATCCTAAAAAGTCCTAAAAGTAACATAATGGGGCCTGTGTGCCCAATTGAGCTTCAGTTTTCTTCATTGGTTGAAATAAAACCTTACATCTCCTCAGTATCAATGATAAATGTAACTTTTAGAACTATAATTACAACGAGACAAGGCTTCCTGCTGCGCAACACCGCTATGACAACTATGTCAAGACAGGACCCGGGGGGATGTGGACAGGCTGCCAAAGCAAACTGCCAGAGATGGCAGGCATACCAAGGCCCGGACGCAGATCCTCAGCAAGCGGAGAAGATCAGCACCAACCCTTCCAGAAAGAAGCAACTGTGATTGTAAGAGGATATTACTGTTTGCTTTTGGCTGATTTACAATGATATGGATGATAATTTCCCAGTCTGTTCACCATTCACTTCAGCTGGAGGAGTGTTGGAGATTGAAACTGACAGAGTTCATGACCCATTCACGAAAGAATTGCAACACCTGAGGGTAAAAAATTCTTTTTGAATGAATTATTGACCTCAAACCATGCTAGAAATATACATTTTTTAATATAACATTAGAATTTTGACACAAGTTACATACTGACACATGCTTGTGCAAGATATTTCAGCCCTCAAGAACGGCCCTTGAGTACACACAGCCACCTGAGACACTGTACAAAATACCATCATATAAACATCTCAGTGCTGCAGATCAACTAGTAGTTAGATTAACTTACATTTACTAAACATGCACTTCTCACAAATATCTTTTTTAGTGTACATGGATGTTGGAAAGGTTTATCTTTTACTCTCTAACGTAATTGTCTTCTATTCATTTTGGATCTATTGGAGACATTATGTTTCAGTAATAGTTATTTACTTTAGAGAGTTAATATAAAATAAACTATTAGACCCTCTAATAAAATGTCAAGTTATTATACAGTATATATACACTTACAGTGGTACGTGTGCATGTGTTGAGTGTCAAGTCACCAGTAATGTGTGTTTACTGCATCACACCGATACAAATAAATGATAAATAAATACATTTTAGAAAATACAATCAGATATGGGCAAAAAGAGATTCCGTGTCTGTAGGCAGAGGTACAAAAAATGATTCTTGTGCATTAAGTTCCCTGAAACTTTCTTTTGAAAACATTTACTGTATGGTTTATGGCTTGTGAGAATGTTTTATAGTGTATGAGGAGAAAAACATGCTGTCATTTCACTTGCTGTCTTCTTCTCTTCTCTCCCCCTTCTCAGCTGTATCAACGGCCAAGATGGGGCAGACGTTCACCAGCGCCTGTGGTCTTCGCATGGCATAGTGAGATTAAAGTGAGGGGAAGAGAATGGAGCCAGCTGTGTTGCTCAAACCTGTGGCTTTTACAGTCGCAGGTTTGCCTGCCAGCAACGCAACATGTTATTGCTGCACAGAACAAGCGAGAGTCTGTTAAGACAGCAAAGACTGACAGGGTTAAATTACATGTGCAGTATGGAAAATTATAAAATTGTATCTCCTCCTGCAACACTGATAAAATTCACACCACGGTATATTTATATCTAAGGAAAGTAAGTGTAAATGCATGGAAACAATTTTTTCCATGCTATTGCAACTCTTACATAACATGAACCATACCAAGCTGAACCTACCCAGCAGATTAGTAAAATACAAAACGTAAACATCATTAGATAACATTCCAGACTCCATATCTCTGCAGCTTTTCGACTCCCTTACGGATTCCCAGCATTCCACAGATCAGATGTTCTGCATTATCACATCTCTCTGCAGTCTCGCTTTGTTTCTATCCTAAGAGCTGACCAATGAGTATAAGGTATGGAGGTGATCTCACAATTTGATTGGACATATAAACACAGTAAATCAGCATATTGTCTCCCCAATCATAGTAAGGAGCAATTATTAATTAGAAAAATGTAATTAAGAAATGTCCTCCATGCAATGCAAGTGCTAAGTAACTAAAAATATCAGCTAGGAAAACATGCCCTTGTCAAGGTTGGGGGTGAACAAATGGTACAGTTAGAGAGAATCAGATGTAACCCCCACGCCCCCATCTTAAAACCACACATTTTAGCTGATTAGAATCCCACCAGTTCCTATAACAGCCCATGAGAGCTATTACTTTTGGCAGCCAACACATGTGAATCTGGACTGACAATTGGTCGGCAAAGACAAGCTTTCTTTATTGTTAAAACAGCCCAAGATATTACCATCTTGGAAAAAATACTCTGTATTTTATTTGCGAGTAATGAAAGTTATTAGCGAAAAAAATCAGTGACTGAATAATTAGTGTGGAGGTTGCCGGGTGTACTTAAGTCTTGAAAAAGCTGGTTTATTACTTCATTTCAAAACACAAATTAAGTGTTTCTCTTACGTTAATGAATTATTCAGATTTGGCCACTGGCATAGTGTGATTGAATTCTAGTTGACAAAATACTACTACTAACCTCGGACGATCAAACCATATATCAAACACCACAAGAGCGTTGTTCCCATTCACAACTTGACAGAAAGCCAATTTATAAATTACTTGTTACATTTTGAGGAAATGTCTGATCGTCAAAACGCTTTGGGGCTTGGAAAATATTTGGGTTAGTGTGTATTCTTGGCTTTCCTCCTCTTCATGAAATCTTGGTATTTCAGTGGCTCACACACCACACGACAAGATACCAAAACTTAGCAAACGGCTGTAAGGACATTCCCGAACAATGAGCGATGCTAGAGAGTAAAAAGAAGATGTCAGTTCCAGTGATGACGAGGGAAGATGCAAACATCGACTAAAATGATGGTAAATTATAATACTAGCATAAAGATTTCACAGGCTGTCTCCCCAGTATGTATGTGATTATAGGAGGACATGGCGGGATGAGAGGTGAATCATGTGACCAGGGGGGATTGCCTCGGAGGGACGAGGCCGCAGGCCGTCACCATCACACACACAGAGAGCAGCTACAAATTAATTCACTCCAACAACAACCGCTGTCCTCGCCTGCTGCAACACGCTCTGCCAGCACTCGCAATCACCCGGCGAATTCCTTCCGCTCTGAGTTGTGAGGTGGAGGTGAAGGGTTTGTGGGCTCAGCGCAGTGATGTGATGTTGTGTAATTGACAGGTAGGGGCCTATCTTTGAATCCAGTGTCTGATGCAAACATCACACCCCCCACACGCCCTACTGGGGTCAGACAACAAACGTGTCTGCTTCCAGGAATGTGAAAACACATGCCAAGATGAGAGGGCTATTCACAGATGACGGGGTTATTTGCTTAAAGAGACATTGCAAATCATTGATCCCATCCACTTGTGAACCAAACACAATATGTATGGTGCAAGGTCTTTAAGCCAAGTCTGTGTGGCTTTTTTGGATGAATAAACTTAAATGCTACCTTGAAAGCAAGGAAGCAAATTGGTGATCCCTGAAATAATTTGACTGTAATTTATGACAACACAATGCTGAGATTAAGAAAAACTGTATTCAGCCTGCTATTATTATGGGCGATGAGAGAAGAGAAAATCAGATCAAAGCTGTGCAGCTGTCAGCTTCTTCTTTTGTGTTTGCCAGGAATGCGAGGCAGAGCTGCAACGCCTTGAAAACAGCTGCCCTGAAGCAGACCGCTGCTCACTCGCAGCTGACCGTCAGCTGTGGTTTCTCTTTCGCATGGTGCAAAAGATTACAGAACCATGCCAGGGTGTTTGCAGGTTTCAACTCTTACTACAAATCACATATACTTTACATTTTGTTGTCCATTTTTAAAAGCATTCTTTGCGGTTTTAGATTTTTGGATGTATTGTTACTGCAGTTCCAGGCAGCCATTGGTTTTCATTGATTTCTGAATGATATGAAAATCTATTAGCAAATTCAAGAAACTTGCTTGATCTGTGTCATCAGTCACAGTAAACATCGAGCCTGCATTACTTTATCGTTGCATGGTAATGCAGTTCACATGTGGACTGATTTGAAGGATCTGCGCTAGAGCTGAAACAATTAGTAGAATAATCTTGATTAGTTGACCGACAGGAAATTATTCGTCAACTATTTTGATGATTGATTAATCATTCCTGGTTCCAGCTGCTTACGTGTGAATATTCACTGGTTTTCTTAGTCCTCTATTATAATAAATTGATCTATCTTTGGTTTTGGACTGTTAATCGTGCAGAACAAGCATTTACTACTAGGCCTACTTTGTGACATTTAATAGACCATGAATTGATTCATTAAGAAGATAATTGGCAGATTAATGAATAACGATGTAATAATTCACAACAATAATGGAAATTTGACAAACAATAATACAGACTTGATGTTCATGCTCAAATATGTTTCAAGAGTCTGAGAATAGCGTTTCATACTGTATGGAAATGAAAGGAAACCAATGGATGCCTGGAACAGTAGATAAATGATTAACTGTGATGAAAAGTTAAAGCGATTTGTAGTGAATGAGCTAAAATGTACAAAACCAGGGGCACGGTCCTTTAAAAAGACTAGATGAAATTTAGAGAAACACATTAGCCTAAAGCACAACAGAAAGTCTATATGTTACTGAATTAATATATAACCACCATCTGCTGCACAAAGCTAACAATCTTCCTGTCAAGGTGTTTTGGAGTGTTTCATTTGGAAAGGGAGGCCCTTGTCCTCCTTCCTCTCCCCGTATTTGAAACGCCTGTTAACAAGGCTGAAGTCAGTAATTGATTTTAACTCTCTAATCTCCCCTCTCTATAATGAGGAGATCTGTCCTCTGCACCTGGGGCCAACGCTCCCGTCTTTTTTCTTATCTGCCGTGAGGACACTAGGCCCTCCCAGCGGGGACTGTACTAATCCCCCTCCACCAGACTCTCATGGGAGAACCCCACAGCCGACAGTACGCCAGACAGTGCCTTGAGCTGCCTGCCAGCAATGCAAAACAGAGACAGATGGAGTGGCAAAACCAGACACAAAGGTAGCTAATAAAATGCCATTTTAGTACAGTGATACGGAAACTGTGGCACTTTCAAGCTAAAGAAACCCATGTTTCATCCATAAAAAGCACCAATATGTGAAAATGCAAATAC
This sequence comes from Coreoperca whiteheadi, assembly GCA_011952105.1. Taxonomy (NCBI): domain Eukaryota; kingdom Metazoa; phylum Chordata; class Actinopteri; order Centrarchiformes; family Sinipercidae; genus Coreoperca; species Coreoperca whiteheadi. The sequence goes on from CM022478.1 coordinate 8,119,241, forward strand.
TGAACATTTTCTGGTCATTGTAAAATGCTAGAGAATTATTTGCACCACACCCTTCCACAGAGTCCTCTGACACTATAAACTGTGACACGTGGGAGGGAATCGCTCCGGCTCTGAGTGTGACATGACGTCCGTGCGACACCATAAACGATCCCCTGCCATTGTGATTAGCCACAGCACACTTTGACTGCGAAGGCCGCCGAGGAGGACAGAGGAGGAGTGGATAAAGGTGGTCAGGGCACAGACACACTGGTAAATGCAGAGAAAAACAACTACTCTTCCAGCTACATGTAAATGCACTGAAAAGGATGAGCAATGTGTCATGGGTGGAAAGTTTAAAACTCTAAAAAGTAAGAAGGAGCTTTGATCATTTGATGAAGCAAGAGGAAAAAAAACAGAATGGCGAGCAGGATGGAAAGAGCCTCATGAATCATGAATTCACCTTATTTGCACGGGCTCTCCACTCATCCTGGGTTCAACATGAGAAATCAGTATGTATGCAGAAACTTTGCCATCGGATATGATAAGATAGGAAGGACTCCAGGCATTTTGTTTTTCTTTTAACAGAGTGGAGGCTGAATTCAATTAACTGTAATAGAATGTAGGCTATAGTCTATTTAATGTCATCAAAGGATTTTAATCTCCAATAATGATCATGATTTTATGTTTTGCTCACTCAAAAAATATAAACTAAAGTCAATGCAATGCTTATTTTACATAGTGATAGATGTACTAGTCTCTATTCTTGTATTATTAGTTACCAGTTATTTGCATAGGCTCAAGAACTTTAAACCTCCCTGTCCCATGATATGTTTCAATGCGAAATGTTTTGGAACAGAAAGCACAGATAGATGTAAGGCTAAATGCTTTGAACAAAAACAGAATATTAAATAAATATGGATGCGCTGAAGACACTTAACATTTCCATTGGATGATGCAATTCCAGTGCCGAGCCTTTATGCCAAAGACCAGTTCAGGTTCAGCTGATGCTTTTCATACTCCAGGATGAAAAAAAATATACAACTATTATTATAATTATAGCATTGTATTGATCGATTAATTACTTTCATTTATTTCAATTTTATATATATAGCCCAATATCACAAATCACCCTCAAAGGGCTTTACAATCTATACAACATACAACATCCTCTGTCCTTAGACCCTCGATTCGACTAAGGAAAAACTACCCAAAAAAAAATCTTCTAACAGGGATCTTCAGAAATATTTGGGGGGAAAAAAATCAAATCTGGTAATCGACTGAAATACGTATTATCGACTGAATATGTTGTTAATATAATAAGTGCTTTCCAGTGTTGATACATTTTGAGAGCCTCATGGTACGTTACAAAGACCCGAAAAGGTCATAATATAAATGATCACTTTAAATGGTACAAGGAGAAATCTGATGCAAGCGCAGAGAAATGAAAGCTCAACATACCTGGGTCCCACTGGTGCCTGTGCAGCTGCAGTATTCCCTCCACGACAGAAGATGGCAGTATTGGAGAGGACAAACACGGTCAAGCATCCGTCAACAAACGGGACACTCGGCCCGTTTACGGTCGGTGTTTCATGCCGTCGAACTGCACGACACTCAGCGTCCCGTTCAGCCAGGAGAAGTGACCTGCACAAAACTAATGTTTGGTAAAGGACCTCGCATGAAACACGGGCGGCCGCTCGGTGCCGCGGCCGCCTCCCGCAGACGTTTCCATGCGGAACAGGTGGGGGAAACCTCTTGCCTGTCACTGAACATTGCGCACATCGAACAACATTAAGATTATACTGCTCACTTTTATTGTTTTGTGTTTTTTGGGGGGAAGATTTTGGTCATTTTATAGATGAATAAGCGATTAATCAATGACAAATAATACTGATAGATTAATTCAAAGTTAAAAAAAAAAACAACCCTTGTTGCAGGACTAATATTATTTTTTTTAGGAGTATTACTGGAAGCACCTTTTCTCACATGTTCCCGCTGATGGGAATTTCCTTCCTCACAGTAGGTGTGGGTCCCTGAAATTGCGTCCCAAGAGCTGCAGAGGGGTATGGCCTGCAGTACAGCAGGAGGAACCCATCATGCTTTCCCAAGCTGTGGCTCAGGGGTTTTGTCTCCTCAACGACGTAGCAGTTGCAGCCAAATACCTCATGGGCATCTCCTCGCCCAGAAGGAAAGTTCTGATCGTGGACCTAGACGTGCGTCAGGTAGCGCTAACTTCTCTCTGCTGCTTAGAGTGTTGTGGGGTTACGCCACGGTGTCACACGTTCAGCGTTCGTCATTGGTCCTAGTTGATAAGCTCAGCTTTTTTTTTTTTGCCATTTCGTAAACCTCCCGCCGTTTGCGCCCAACAGGGTGACGGCACCGCTCTCATTTTCAAAGAGGAGCCGTGTGCGTTCGCCTTCTCGGTGCACTGTGGGGGAAAAAAACGTCCCCCTCCGTAAACAACAGCGCGACCTAGACGTGAGCCTGGAAGACAAGGAGTTCCTCTCCACAGGCGCGTTCACACAGGCCATAATCGCACATGTAATACGTGTTCATAGTTTAGGTCCCGAGTCGTGTCCAGTCACGGAATCTCGATTTGAGGCCTAACGTTTCCAGATTTGTCGGACGTTGATTTCTCGTTGCTGGTTTCAGAAGAGGCTGGAAACGAACGAGCTGAATGAAAATGACAACATGAAACTATTGTAATTAGTAGCCTTCTGACAGTAATTTGAATGGGGTTTGTTTCCACGAACTGACTTACGTGTCTTGATGATGTTCTCTACAGGGGCTGCGGGAGACTTTTCCTCCCGACCTGGTTCTGTGCGACGCAGGTGTCGACCCTCATTGGGAAGATGAACTCGGGGGGGGGCTCCGTCGGACTGACGCCCAAGTATCTCCCCCTACAAATCATTTTCTGGACGTTATTGTTTTTTTGTTTTTTTTAAATGACTTGTGAGTTATCTCCTTAGGGCTGTATCAGGGAGATCTGTACGTGATGAAGATCGCTGCGGTTATTGGAGGAGGATACTCGCGAGACGTCGACAAACTGGCCCTCAGACACTCCATCGTCCACAGAGCGGCAACTCGGGTACAGGCCACATAACCAGACGTTGTTAGGTGACCCCTGTTCAATACGGAATCGTTTACTTAAAGAGAGTGTACAAAATGTTAGATATTGTGGATATTGTGTTCATATTTCAGGTTTGGAGGGAGTGGAATGTTAAACCTTTGTACCCTACATCAAGAGGACCCCCAGAGCCTAACTGATACTTGGTCTTCAGGAATATTTGGGGGAAAATCTAATCTGGTAATGCTGTACGAACCAGTACTTGTTTCCTATACTGTACATGCAGCAGCTGTACCTTTTTTATATCAAGAACTATGAAAAGAAGATATTGGAGACAGTGGATTCCCAGATCCCACCATCTGCTTATAGAGTATTTTTAATCTGCTGGACAAATTACATAATAAGTTTAAAAATGAACTCCTATTTCTGAACTGGGACAAATATTTTTGTTGTCTATATACTGGACAGGATATCTGCAGCCAACCAACACGCTGTATGTGATAAGCTGATACAGTCGTCCATCCAGCTGATGAAGTGAGCTCTACTAATACAGTATGTGGTGGGTTGTGATTTAAGATGTTCAACTTGCTGTTTGCCTCTTCATGATACCGTATCAATACTTCTGTAGTAGCGACTGTCTAACTATTAAATATTCTGTTATTGTACTCTACAATGTGTGGTTGTCACTGAACCTACCAAACAATTACAGGCGTCCTTCACGACCGCAAAAGCAACGCAACAACACTGCTGAGCAAAAATATTTATTAGGGGAAAACAAATTCAGACTCTAAAGTATTTACATCAGGTCACATAATACATTAAGGTACCAGTGTCACTTCAGAACAAACAGTTGGTCCTCACGTACTGCCCTGGTAAGGATATGCGGCGTCCTTGTACAGATAACCAGCACGTTTCAAGTTTCACTTATTTCGTGTCATTCACCGACATCAAGCAGTGACATATTTGTGGTACAGTGCAAAATTTATTCACAGTATATGAGGCAGTTGATTTGCTGAAACATACCAGTTGTATAAATCAGTTTGTCACTTCAACATAAGACAGTATACAACTACTACAAACATCAAGCGCGCGCGCACGCACACACACGTAACACGTTCTTTGAAATACTTGGAGAACAAAACGCAGCAAGCAAACGCACATGTTTTGGAAGATGTTTTCTGCACAACTTTGAGCTCTTCTTATGATAGTGTTATGAGAGATTACATATGAGCAGTTTACAGAATGTCCCACCAAGAAGTCCATAACTGATACTTTGCTGCAAGCGTAGCTCCTCATATTTCAGAGTTAAGGAACGTGCAGCTGTTAATCAGGCAGACACAAGGAATAAATTAATAATTTTCCACTTTAATCAATGCATTAAAACATTTAAGAGCAGATGGAAGAGTATACTGTAGTCTCACAATTTTGTCTTCGGCTAGTATTAAAAGTCCAAAGAGGAAAAACGGCATTTCTTAAAGTTTCCTTAAATGGTCTTTAAAAAACAAAAAACAAAGTTAAAATCATTAGCAGCACTGGAGCTCGCTGTGGTTCGATAATAAAATTCTTGACACTAAAAAAAGAACACGAAGTGGATATCTGGATCCTGCTTGTTGATTTCTTGAATTGAAAAAGAATAAATACTTTAAAAATGTGGTACAGTATACAGTGATGGCCATTGTTGAACCCCGCCATCCTCTGTGCATCCTCCACTGCGGCTGCAAAACCATTACAGTGATAACCATCTAAAATAATAGTTAATACTAGATATGGATCGGCTGGACCGAGGACTACCACAGACTTGAAAAGGGAATAAACAGTTAAGTATAGAATTGCAGCAGTGGAGCAGTGTAGTGTTCAGGGTACCTTCAACAATGGCTGCGTCTGCATATTTACACACGTTTCAGTTCGACGGATTTCATAAATCCTCAAATGTGTGACTCAGTGCTAAAACTCGAGGCAGGGTTGATTGCAAAATAAAATCGAGTTAAAAATCATATTTTCCATAACTGAACTTTCTCCGCCACCACGCACCAGTTGGCATGATCAAAGTAAGTGTGTTTGACGTGAAGCTCGGCAACATGGTTCTGTATCAGCTCTGCCAGTTCTCCCTCCCTGAAGACGTGATAGTACCTCAGGCACGAGCTCTCGGCCTGCCCCTCGCTGCCCCGAGGACTCCGTGTGCTTTCCTGCTGCTCTTTTCCTCGCGGTCCTCCTCCACTGTCATCTTCAGACTGCTTCAAGTGCTCCTTCTGGAAAGGGACCAGATCTGGCAGGGCCAGAGAGCCACACTCCTGGGCTAAAGATACTGAGACGCTCTGGTTCTCCGTGCCGTTGCTGTTGCCTCCAGGGTCATCTTGTCCCTTGTGCAGGTCTGCGACCGGGTCAAAGACGTCCTCCTCTGATCCGATCACAGGCGGCGGGGAAAAGAAGCTCGAGACCTGCTTGATGAGGCCCCGTCCTCTCCCGCGCTGGCTGGCCTTGTTCCCCTCGTTTTCACCCGTGGGTGAAGGGAAAGTGCTCAGGTCTCTGGAGGACGACCGGGAGATGGCTAAGCTTCCGAAGTCGAACACCGAATCCAGAGACCTGGAGAAAAACCACAGTCTCTGTGTCCTCTGCTGTGGCGTGGTGCCGGTCAGATCTTCTTCGTCGGCCACGGACGATGTGCTTCTAACCTTCCTGTGCTTGTCGGTGTTGTCTATGGCTTCGCTCACGCTCTGAGCTGTGGCCCTCCGTCTGGGTTTGGCGTGCCCCCCGTTGAAGCCGGAGGGCGAATGAGGGTTGGGGTTCCAGGGAACGAAGATGTCCTGTTTCTCAAATTTCCGACGTTTCTGCTCCATGGCCCACACGTAGATCATGATGCGTCCACCCACTCGCAGGGTGCGAGCCATCTCCTTTATTGCTCGAATACGACGCTCTTTGGTGGACAAATGATGGATGACTGTGACAAAAACATTAAGTTGTCAGAATAAAGTGGGACGATGAGTAGGCACTTATTTAATTCTGATGAGTCGCATTCAGCACTTGCATCAACAAAACACGATACTGCATGTACACTGTGGCACGCAACATAAATTAATAGTGTGGGTGTCTGCTGTCATCTTTGGTCCTAATTACATTCTTTTTGGAGGACACACATGAATTATTTCACACTTTTGGCTAGGCAACACAAGCTTGTGGTAAACTCATGTTTATCATTATTATGAGTTCATTTGATTTGACGTAAATGGCGGCTGCAGCAGTTGAGCTTCATTCATATGAAGGGAGCGATTTGTTACGGAGTGGGAGGAATCGGCAACATCCTGACCTCCCTTTAACCGTGTGTGTTGGTCCATTACCTGCAATAGAGAGCACAGCGTCGAAGCAGCCGTCTCTGTAAGGCAAATGCAGCCCGTCGCACATCTGGACCTCGTGTCCTTGGCTCCAGGCAAAGTCCACCAGGGGGCGACAAACATCGCACCCCAGCTTGAACAGCTCCTTGTTGATGTGGAGATACTTGCCATTGCCACAGCCTGCCAAGGACAAGACGGTCAGCTACAACGCTAGTGACTGATGAGCAATGACAAGTGGTCGGATTAGACTTTAAAATACTCCCTTCCTCTCCTCAAGGGAAGACAATTTTACAATGACTTATTGTGTTTCCAAAGAACAATAAAAAGAAGCACAAACTGTGTATTCATGATCAAGCGTCATGGGATTGCCATGATTACAGCACTGCTGGAGGTGACACCCACCGATGTCAGCGACGATGCTCCCCGGCTGCAGGTCCAGCAGGAACTGTCGTACCTTCGGCCAGGCTTTGTAGCGGCTGTCGTTGAAATATGGAGCAATCTTGTCATAGACGCTGTGCACATGGTCTCTCTCGAGCTGACTGGCAGCCTCCTCCATCACGTTCGTCCAGGCTGCCTCATGCAGCGGCCTCACAGTATCATGTCTGCAAGGACAAACACAGCTCCCTATTTGCTTATTTCCAAATGACAAATCCATCAAATAGTTACTCTGTTTCAGGAGCCCCTGAGGAGAAGAGCGCTGTGGTGTTCCTCTCTACATGCTTGTTAAAGTCCAACAAGGTCAGCTGGAGACCTTAACCAGCAGACAAACTCAAACATCTGTCAGGCAGCAGCGGTAATTTAACACCGAACCTTCCGATTTGTACTTGAAGTACCCGCTGTGGTCACGATCAGGCAGTTTTCTCACATCCACCCCGCAGGCCTCCAGAGGGGCAGGCTGATGTTAGGCACTCTGAATAAAAGTCATCAGGTTTAATTTGTCATCAATTTCCTGTAACTGTGAAAAAAAAAAAAAAAGCAGAGCGGGGGATCATAAATTAACGAACAGGGTTACAGCGAGGAGGCAGTCCCCATCGCCCTCAGCAGGTCCATATCCACAGCAACCGTGTCCAATTGTTTTTCTGGTAATGCAGGAGCAAAAGGTCAGCGCAGAAATCATCTCTGTTGGCAACAGGATGCAAAACGAACCACGTCAATCACGTTTGAGTGAACGTTCCTTTTGGAAAGATTTGCCTCGGCCATGTTATACTCCGTAAGCGGACGCCCGGCTGCTGATGGGTTTTACATATTAGAATATTTCATTCAGCATTAGAAGTTTAGAAGATTTCAGCATCAGCTCGAGTTCGAGGAATCTCTTTCACCTAAGACGACGGTCACTGATTCGGAGGGGAACTTTCAATTTCCCTGGAAATTCAAGGCTCATATGTACACATGTGGATAGATTTTCAGTCTGATTACATCATTTTCCATCATCTGACAGCACTGCACCACTGAATATCACTTAAATGTGTTACAGCTTTAGTTGAGGCTGTACATGTAATTGTCAAATGAAAAAGGCGTTTCTTTTCCTCTGATGTATAATTGTGGCTACTTTCATAGTCCTTTCAGTGTTTCTTGAATAAGAACTTATACTCCGATAATTTGTTAGAAAATATGACGTAGTTGAGCAAAAAAGGAAGAAGAAAAGTGAGGTAATAAGGTTTGAAAACCATCCATGACATCCGTTTAGAAATACTCCATGAATAGTAGCTTGTAACATTAAAGAGGATTTTACGGTTTAACTTTAAGAGGTGCATTATAGAATTTCAGAACTGATTGCAAATGTGGGGATTATGTAATTGTGATATTTGTGTTATGTCTGGTCACAGCTCCCACTGCAGTGATCGCAGTTTATTAGGATGCAGCCCACAGTTCCTTCAGTGCTGCTGCGGCTCCCTCGAGCTCTACACGTCCAAAGAGTTTTTCTACAGCATTATCCAAAGCACAACATTTTTATTTTAGAAAAACAAATAACTCAATGTGCCTCATTACCATGTGGTTTAGTTAATTCCACGCCAAAGCAAACCCACACAAAACACATTTTCCATCACACGTTGACCACAAGGGTGTTTGCAAAGCTGAAGTATTTCATGAAAGCTGTAGTAGTCTTACTGGGATTTTCAGAGCTGCCTTTTTCCAAAAAACGTACGATGGGGAAATTCATCACATGCTATCTTGCAGCATGGCATCCGTTGGTTTAGGCAGGTCAGAACAGGTATTCAGCTAAAATACCGCTTAACAAACTATTCATTGATCACATTGACACTGGACTCTTCAAACCTTAGTAAGAAAATAATTAAATATAACAGCATCTTCACAAATTTGGAGTGACTAAGTTAATTAAAAAAATATATGCGCTGCTAGGAATATTTTGCTTTTACAATCTTTTTGTAGACTACATATCTCTAACTTTATCTCCAAGTCTGTATTTAATGAGGAAAATACCATTTTAAAAGGTTGCTTTCTAACAACTAAATAGGGCCAGCGGAGGAGTAAGCGGCCTATTCCTTCATCTGCATTCAACATCTTAATTTGTACACTGACATAAAGCAACAAATCATCATTACAACCACACAGGGTGCAAGATTAGTGCACAATATGGGTACGTTTGCTGCAAATCACTGGCCAGGACTGCACCACACTTCGAACTTTCAACCCATCTTGATAAAATGTGACACGGATTTCCTGCTCTGTGACACAGAGGTGATTTGCTCTTTTGAATCACGTGATGAATTAAAGTTCATCGGCGCCGACTCATATATCACTGCCAGCGTACAGCTGCCATGGCTTGCCAAATCAATAAGCCCTGAGAACATAATAAGAAAATCGTCTTTTTTTTTTTTAAGTTTACCATTCGTGTTTATCTCCAATTGCATGGCATACTGTTTCATTACAGACCACTTCATCCTCCGTCCACTTCCAGCTTCATCTGCTTATGATGGTTTTAGCGCTCTATTAAATAGAACTGAATTTGGAAATTAACAAGTTCGACTGTCCTTCCACTTCAAGAGCTGCATTTTTAGAGACCTCTGTTTTAAGTATGTCTGCCTGTAAAGACATTCACAATAAACAGATCTAAAACAGAGTGACGCAACCTAACGAACCATGTAATGCCACAGAGCACTTTGCTGATGTGGTAAACCAGAAAGAAAGCACTCAGACATTTCCCCTCCACCTCTCTAAAATAAATAGGCTGATATGCTCTTGAATGTGATATTGTCTGGTGCCCATTGTGCGCACCACTGTGCACAAAGAAGATTGCCGGGAACATTTACCACAGCATATTAGCAACAGAGGCCAACCTGTGCTACATGAAACCCTATAAACTGGTTGTCACAGCTCTCTGTGCATTACCAGGCTTGTCTGTGTTCTCCCCCGCTAGTAAATGTGCAGCATCCCCTCTTCCCTCACTCAGACCTATTTCTGGACCACCATCATCTGCATCATCCCAGCCAAGTGGAAGGAAAACATCCCTTATGTAACGTCGTAATCTGGCCTCCCTCAGTATTGTCTGTGCTCAATTCCGCCTGAGCTTCCCTCGCTGCTCACTAAACTGTGGCCGTCCTCGGCTGACATTATGTAACCGGCAGCTGGGGAGGCTCAGAGCACTGCCTTTGCCTGACAATGGGAACTAAAATTAAATCAGAGGACAGGGGCAACGTCTGGCGCACGGATTTGTCCGAAGTATAGGACATTCACTGGACCATCACTTATAGCCTTTGGTTTTTAAAATTGTGCTTCCCCGGTTAATCTCCAAATATCAAAACAAGTTCTATAAAAAGATATTTGGTCACAGCATTACTCATAATATGAGCAGCAGGCTGCCTTTAAAGTTGTGCAAGTCTGCACATTTCTACCTCTAGACAAATGTTCCTGGGCCAGTTTGATGACGGAGCCCTCGGGTCAGACCTCAGCAGTGCCTTGATGAGATTAGTGGTGTTATTATGAACAGACAGGGCTGCACAGTCATCCTGCCAGCTGCCACTAACCGCTGCATGAACACAAGGAACCACAGAGAACAGGTTTACCCAGCAAGTGTGCCAGCAGCTAATGACTCTCAACATCAACATGTGGCGAGAGGTAGTCTGCTAAACTTAGACTCCCCTCACTGCTTCAAGCATCTATTGTTCTCACAGTGCCAGGACCTGTGCTGTAACATATAGATTTTTAAACATGCATACAATAATGAGTTCATGTATTCAGAGGCTATGGATATGGAGCCCAATCACTGGACAGACCAAACGCAACTCAGTTAAATCAGAATCAATATATCTTTTGGTACATTATAGGCTAAGTGCTTTGAAACGTTCTCCAACAGCCAAATATATTTAATGAACATCAGAGTGTCAGACCTGCCCTGCATATGGGCTACTGCTTTATGTCCCAACGAAGTTTCTTAAATGGGTTCATTCATATCTAGATAAAAACATATCCAAATCGGATTTTAGACATTTAACCAACCACAATGCAATGTAGCCTACATACTGCATTGACTGCCATAATCATGTCAATATTTGCACATCCTCTCCTGCGTCCTCATGATCCAGCGAAGATGCAACGCCACTTACCATACAGCGTGCAAACCGCCGCGCAAACGGTCCGCCTGCACCCTCAGGTCGCCGGAGGTAAACTACATGATGGATCTGCCAGAAGGGCCAGAAGCACGCGCTCGACACGGCGGCACCCACCGCATTATCGACCCCCACCGTGACGACGGGAAACGGCTGCCGAGGGAAGCGACAGCCGCGCGAGACCGGCGGCCGCACTGTATCGAACGCATAGCGTGTTGACCCCTACACCTGTCAAGGTAGTTAGGAAGTACAGCAAGACTTCCGGTGGGATGTTTCAAAATTAAAGCCCAACAGGTCATTATTGTGCGTTCATCCACACTTTGTTGACGCAAAGCTTTCCCCATCTACCACAACAGTAGAGTTTACTACTGTGTGTAGTAATGGTGGCTTTTTGTTCCCCCTTCATGTGTTTTTCACTCAAAGCTGTAGCCTAAAAATCTAAAATGTTCATGGACAAACAAACAAAAGCCAAACGAGCAACATTAACGTTGCTAAAACTAAGGGCAATAGCCTACTTTAAAACATTTTTTTACACTGAATAAAACAAAACGAGACAAAGGCAAAGCAAATGTTCGATGATTAAGATAATTCAGGAAGGGCATTGCATCCTTCCTAATGATGGGAGGATCATTTCCAAGCATGCTTCAATAAGGTCACGAAAGGCAATGATGCAGATGCAATGGATCAAGGTTGAAATAGAGATCACAATAGCTGCAAATATAAATCACAAGCAAAGCCTTGTGGTTTCCTCGATGAGATGGCTTCTCGGTTGACAAAAAAAACAAGTGCAATGACCAAGCGCTCTTGGATAATTATATCAGACAAATAACTACATGGGCAGAGTAATTCACAACCTACTAATACTCATTCATATTCTTTTTCTTGTCCTGTGATGCCCTATTTATTGATTGAGTGATATAAAGCATTATTCTGTCTTTCTTTGGCTGAACGGATGAGCAGTTCCAGATCAGTGTTTCAGTTGGTTCAGTGGTTGACTAATGTCAAACTTTGATAATACCAATGTTGAGGAATGTATTGAATTACATTCTTTTTACGTAATCAAAACAACCAAGGTGGAATTAGATACATTTACCACTGAGGGTAATCTGAGACATGCTGTCAATATAGCTTTCATAGGCAATTGTATTCACTTTATAGTCCTGGGCAGTATTTACTCCATATTTATGTATTTGTAGACTGTAGGCAACTGTTGCTCCTTAGCTGATCACTTTATCATTTTTATTGTCGGAAAAACACAATTTTACGCTTTTATTTTGAAGATTAAATGGCTTAGTGTCCTGTCTTATTGTGGTCGACTTGACTCCGCTGATTGGTCGTTAGTGTGGGTCCGCACCATTACGACAAGGGCGTACGCCTGTGGTGCGCCGAGTAGACGGGGTCTGCACACCATTGGACAGTTAAACACAAACAGGGAGATTGATAAGACAGACATCTTGATGAATGTCATTCAGTCTTATTGTCAACAGCACTGCCCGTGCTGGCAATTACTTGTCAACTAGAAAAGCCACCACGGCGTTTGCCCTGTAGGCAAGACGTTGTTCTTTGCAACTGCATTTAAACAGTTTTCCCGGGCCTCGCCATTACATGCTAAACGGTGCACCGGCGCGGAGAAATGGAGCGGACCCAGTCCTAAAGGACGACGCGCGGTGAGCTCGCAGAACACGGTTGTCATTGGCTGTCAGCCTCACGTGACAACCACACGCTACAACGCGAACTGTATAAGCGACGGACAGCGCCTCCCGCTCCCTTTATAAATGGCTCATGTTTATACGTTTGGTTGCGAAACCGAGACACCACCCTTATTCCCAACCTGTGAATGAATTAACAAAATAGATTTGTGATGAGAGCCTTCATTTTATGCTTAACCCCCCAAATGGCATTTTTAACCTCTGCTAAATCCCAGTTTGCAAATAAGGGCTGCACCAGGAGGAATCTGCTGGGAAGACTCTCATCCAATCAGTTTATTTTTCAGGCGGACAACAATCTATAAGATGTGCATTTACATGGTGGCATGTTTTTTGTAAAAAAACTCTCTCTAGCGCCAAGCATAGAGGATATAGTGAGCTACAGAGTCCATCAGTGTTTCTAGGTCATTCTGATCCTCCATTTGCGGAGACTTAAATGAAATGGAGGCTCTAATAATGCAACAACTGCATGAAATTTAATAAACTATGGGTAGCTTTGAGTTCCACACCATTAAGAATTGCTTGGTGGGCTGGTAATTGGCACACATTAGGCTGTCCTATCTAGTTGTCCTCTGCCTCACGTGTCAGCTCTGATTTCACCTGCCCTTTTAGGCTCTAAGATAGTTAATGGCAGTGACTTAATTGTGGCTCATCACTGCTATTCAGGGAGCACAGAGCGCTCATCACGACCCCCCTTCTCGTCATCATCATTCAAAGCACACATGCTCTTTTTCTGCTGCTGGCTGCCTCACATTACAGTTACACACTTCTTTACACTCACACGTGTCCCCTCAAGGCGAGGTTTGGAGGCTGACAAACCGCAGCAGCTTTGCAAACCTCCACGTCGACATCGCCGCCATTTCTCTCAGTTTCTGTTCCACCGCTCAGTTGAATCTATTCAATCATGATTTCAGATAGTAGTCAGGCTCCAGCCTTCATAATGTTTGGGTTTCAAGGACTCTTACCAGCCCCCAGCCTGAAAATTGGTGTTTTTATACAGCTGCAAATGTCCATCAGAGGCTGAAATAGTCTCACAGGTTGAGGAAAATCAGAAAACCAAGAGAGTCTCTCTGGCTGAGGAAATTAAAGACATAAGAGAGGAGGTAGCTAAGCTGAACAATATTATCATTTTGTTGAGATAAGCCATTGACAAATATGGTTAATGTCTATTCTCCGTATGTTTTTATGACCAAAACGCCAACCTGACCAAAATGTTCAATGCGTGCTTGTGTATTTATGAACTCTTTGTCACACAAACAACTAAAATGTAGGTACAAAATTAATTTAAGCCTATTTAACGCACAGTGACTACAGTTTTTAGTTTTCAGATGTACATTTGTGTGTGCAGATTTGTGTTGACAGTGATTTATGTGGTGCCAATGCAGGGAGCATGGGCACGTTAGCTCCTCCAGAGAGTAAAATCTGTGACCTTTCCTGTTTCTGACATCCTGTTGTTGAAAAACAGCAGGCCATTGTGTCACTGTTCCACACATTACAGTTCACGGCTGGCATAGCCTTGTTGGTAGTTTTATTGTTTTCTGCGGGATTGAATTCCCTTTGAAGCGTGCCGATATATGAGCGCGTATACGAAAGATGTGCTGTAGCGTGAAATGTAGAGTGATGTAAAAGGTCGCCAACGATTTAGTGTGTATAAGGAGTTCAAATATTCAACTTGGCTTAACTTAAACTACGTGATATGGAAAGAAACATTTAACCGTTTTAATCAAAGTTGAAATCCTCATCAGATAAAAGCTTGTTGGATGTGCTGGAGCTAAAATTCAATGTACAGTATAATGATAGAAAGAACATCTTATCCTTTCTTATAATAGGAAGATCATTATGAAGAAAGCTTGAAGAAGGTCACTGAGTGAAAGCTTGCCTGCAGAAATGAATAGAGCCCTGTGGTTTTCCTAGATGAGGTCACATCTCAGATAATCTGCGTGAAGAGTGCAAACTGCCCACCCGCTTCAGCTGCTCTGTGTTAACTACAAGCTTGTCTGCATTGGGTCAAACGGTTGGGAAGTACTTGGTGTGGATGGCTCAGGTTTTAAAACACAAGAATCCGGTTTTCCCGTGGAAATGAGCTATTCATTTCCTGGAGCAGTTCATACTGTCAGAGTGTTCACTGCTCCTGCTCATGTACACAACCCGGCTTTATCAAGGTCTAGGATGTTGAACAGCTCCAGATTCCAAAGGTCAACGCTTTTACTTGAACGATATAGAAGGCTAATAATATCTTGCTCCGTGCTGAGAATATGATGGTGTTATTGGTTAGATCTGCAAAGAGATTATTTCACTCTACATTAAATATTCCAGTGAGAACGGTACAACCATCAAAGCCTCTCTATGTCATCTACAAAATATGTTACTGAAAAAAAAAAAAAAAAAAAAAAGGGACAAAATGATTTATAATTACAGGAAAACCTTGCAGAAATTGTTGAAGGTATTTTTTGCTTCATCATTACAGTCCAACATCGCAGTCCTTCTCATTACAGTTTATTTTGCCTATTTATTGATTAGTTCTTGTTGTTGACTCACTGACTGATCTCTTTTTCAAGATAATGGCGCTGCCTGTGAGCACAAGGTTTTCGAAAATAAGATTGGCTACATGTTCAACACTCAAACGGCTAACTAACGTTGGAGGAAAGGGAGGCAGTGCCCCCCACATGAAACTTAACCCATTTGAAAGCTCCTTTAAAAGTGCCTCCACATTGATTCTCTTCCACAATGTGATCGTTATCGCAGGGAGACCCAACTAAACAGCGCAGCCTTTTTATCTACTAAAAGTCAGGGCTTTGAGACCACCTCCACATCTTGTTCATCAAGATCCGATCAGCTTTTAATCATCAGGCTAAAAATGAATTTAGAAATGTCCATGAAAGGCCACGCTTCTTTCATGTCTGTTGTCTTTCATCTTCCTTGCAACGCTCTCTCTATAATTCACCGTGGGCCCTCTTTTGCAACTCGGTGCGTTAAAACGCTTTACACAAACCCGTCATTTGTGTGAATTTTCCTTTCAAGATTCTAGTCAGTTACCCCAAATGCCATCATGACAACTTATGGAAGACTAATTGGATACTACTATCTATTAGGATTCTTGATGGTGACTTTAGGTCTGTGTGAATGTGACCCCAAGTGAGAAACTTATAAACCGCTTGTTATTGTTGTGTTACAAATGCAGTTCGAAGTTGTAGGCAAGTACTGAAAGAGATGGATTACTGCACCTCATATTTAACGTCATCTCACTATCATCCATCTTCTTACTTTGTGGATAATGGGGTTTGTAATGCCAAAATGAAAATGCCCCTTTCTTCATTTGAAATATCTTTAATTCAGCAGTTTTGTATTTCCTTACTTGTACCTGTTGCAGATTAAGTTACTGTAATCCCAAATCTCACCGAGATTGACGTTGTTCAGGCTGTAACAAATTTTCCTAAATCAACTTTTTTGTCGGCACATCCTACACCTCAAATATACTGCCGGAAACACCGATTCTCATTATTTCCTTAGCTGCAAAAAGTTGGCTTGAACATTGGCACTGGATTCTGTAGATCAAGGTCAGCGCGGTGTTAATTAACCTCCAGGGAAAAGACAGCAAGCTGCTGACAAAGGTACAATGTCTACTGCAGTCTGAGTCATCAGTCAACCTTGAACACCACAAACGAGGCAGCAAGTATTTTCCTGTTTTCCCTTATGTTTACATTCACTGAAGATTTCCAAACATGAACCCATTCATCCATCCAACTTCATCATAGTGAAAACGCACTGCTGGCGGAGGGATCAGCATGCTCCCCAGCAAATCACAGCGTCTGAGTTAGTGGCTCCGCTTTCCAAACGAATCGAACACGAGTGAACATTGCACGGCTGTCAAGATGAAAGTGCGACTGGAATCTGTCTGTGTCTGCCCAACAGGAGGTGGCTACATTAATGGAAATGTCGTACAATACAACACAATGTAGCAAGGGTAAATGTCGCTTTGAGTGGTTGGAGAAGCATTAGTCTAACACACTGCAATGTTAGGTGGCAGGGGGAAGTCTCACACATACTGACATAACACAAACCAAAAGAGAAAGAGGAGGAAAAGTGATCACAAGTAGACCCATACCATCAAAGACTAAATTAGACTTATCATATTGGCTGAATAACCATACAAACTACAGACTCAAAAATGACCATTGACAGCCTAAATAAAAATCACATGCTGACTGTTTACTGCTGGTCTTACGTTACTATTGTAAGATATTTCTGGTATTTTGTCCACCCCCCTCTGTTAGTGTTACACATACGATGGATCTAACACATACTTGGTTAAACAATTCTTAGTTTATGTGCACCCTGGTGGCAGTGTTCTTTTATTCGTCTCTATTTTTAAACATGAAATCATGGACTTTGCATAATGCGGAGCGGAGAACAGGAACGCTAACCCAGTTCTGTCACATGACGCTCCTCAGAAAATGATTAGCTTGTCCAAACATCCAGAGGGAGAAATTAAACACTAGTGTCTAGTTTTGCCGTGTTTTTTTTTTAAAAAACATAACATAATAACATAAAGATTTCTGCCAGCTACATCTATTATGTAGAACTGAAACAAACTGGATCAGTTTTTTTCATGCTTTCATGCTGACTCCCTGGCTGTCAGCCAGACGTCACTGATTGGAAAGGCATGAAGTCAACAACACAGCACCTCTGTGTGCTGCTTTAATGAACACCCGAGGGAATACAAAGAGAAAATGGGATTTCCTGCAAGACACAATAACGAATGCTCGCAGACACAGACCTCTCCACGCTCACTGTTATTCTGCTGTTTGTCAGAGCTTTTCCTGTGATATGGTCTCGATACATTGTTTTCCCACAGTAATTGAATGCAGGTGTAGGGGGGTTATTCTGCTTTGGACAAAGGGTCTCATAAGAAATTCAGCGTGTTTACCAATTCTCACCAGTTTAGGAATATTTTGTACCACTGGTATATTTACCATTGCTTCACTTTCACGCTTTAGCCCATAACTTAAAGTTGTCCTGTGGAGTTTTCATGTAAGAGGCGAAAGCTGTCTTCACATTCATTGATACTCACCACAATGCATTGTGTGTACCGTTGCAGTCCAACACCTGTGATGAATGCATTTCCGTCCTCATAAGACACTTGTAAAGCCGATGTGAAAAAAACAAAGGTCGGAACTTGCACTATTTACTTCCATGTTTACTAGCAACCAGCCCTCTCTCCCTTAGCCGACACATTGCTGCATGCCTGGGCTGTTACCGCCACCTGTAGATCAGTGTAATACTGTGACACCATTGGCAGGAATTTCTATCACATCGCCCGCACGCACGCGCTCTTGCATATACTGTATGTCAGCACGAGACAAACACAATAGGGGACCCAGTTATAGAAAAACTGCTCCATAGCGCTATGAGAGGTCAAAAACTCCACAGGTTACCTTTAAGATAGGTTCACAATTTGTCTGTGTTAAAATAATAGTCAAGAGACATGTTGTTTTCTTGCTGAAATCATTCAGGTCAATCATTCGGTTCACACTGGCTATTAAAAGATCCCGTCCTACTAATATCTGACCTAAAAGATTTCCCCTGAAACCTATTTTGCCACCATTTAGACATAAAATAGTAAAGCATTTCAGTTTATAAGCAGAGTATCCATGCATCACTCACATGGAAGAAGTCATGAGAATAAAGTTTGTCCCCTGATGAAGCTATAACATAACATTAGCCTCATATAACATAATATTGTTAAAGTAGTATATACATATATATATATATATAAAACCCAATACTCGACAGACTCCTGAATGCTGAGCTCATGAGCTCAGTAATGTGAATTATTTTAAGGTTCACCAAAATTAAATGCGGCACTAGAAGGTGCTGGGCACTTTCTGGGAGACGAATGGAAAACAACTACTTGCCGTAGAAAAGTAACATGCCGGCACAACCAAAGAGGTAAATTAACCATGAAATTTGTAGATTACCAGAATGGAAAGTTGTCAGTTGCTCTGCTGATTTCAGGGAATCAGAGGACGCCGACAACAATTTTAATAACCAACTGGTATTCCATTAAGACATGAAGCTAACACGAGGCAGATGAGGACAGCCTTTTGGTTTTCCCTGTTCTTGCATATTGTAAAGAACACACAAACTGCAAAAGGACAAGTCTGCAGTCATTTAATACAAAATGCCAAAAATAGTTCCTTTCCTTGCAAAGACATTACACATTACAATTTAATTATTAAAAACGTCTTCAGAAAAAATACATGTATTCTCTCTTTATATAAATTTACAGTATAGAAAATAATATATTAAAAATCATGTAAAAACAGCTGGTAAAAATGTAAACGCCATTACAAAAGCGTTGTTCTTCAAGGCAAATTACTTGGCTGGTTAAATTCCTGTTCAAACTAATGGAAATCTCGGTTTTTCCTCATCATCTGTGGCTGCTCTGGTCAATGTCTCTCGTTCACGTGAGGCGGCTCTTGTGAACTCATGACGACGTCTATGGATATGGGGAATGAAAAACGATCCATCATCTGTGCAATCTTCTCCTGGGGAACACCGTGCTGGTTCCTCCTGGAGGGAAAACAGGGCAGTGCGGTAATGTGTACGTTTCTATAAGTCTGCACTGGCATGTAAATATATACAACGTTAAGTAAGAAATCATACTTCTCAAGCTCATAAGGATCAAATTTCCAGCTGGTGTCAGGTTCACAAAAGTC
Organism: Coreoperca whiteheadi; assembly: GCA_011952105.1. Lineage (NCBI taxonomy): Eukaryota > Metazoa > Chordata > Actinopteri > Centrarchiformes > Sinipercidae > Coreoperca > Coreoperca whiteheadi. Next base: position 8,138,606 of record CM022478.1, read on the forward strand.
CACTTTGTATCCTCTCTCCAAGGCCTTTTAAAAAAGTTGGACATTTTCATTAGGATCTATGAAGGGGGTGTGGTACAATATAACCAAACACACAAATACTGTACATGTAAAATTCAGTACCCACCATTTTGACATATGGCTTCATTTCCCAGGCTTGAGTGTTTGTATTATCAATAATAATAGGAGATCGGCCATCATGCATGGCATCTTTTGCTGAAAGAGGATTAAGCACAAGAAAAAAAATATATAAATCATCAAACCACATTTTCTAAACTGTCATCCCCCTAAGGGAACTTGTTGCTCTCATAATACACCCACTTTAGTTTTTGTGGACGAGCAACTTTTCTGGCTTAAACTGTGGTTTACCAAAGACCACGGTAACTACTTTTCATCGATGTCTGCACATACCCTCAATGTAAAGACAACACAGAAAAGACTGTTCTAATTGAGGTCTGACAGAAATGCCTTCGCGATTAAGCATTTCCAAGACATGGAAAGAACCTTTATGAAACAGGTATGAGGTGTAAGCATTTAAGGAGAAAATACCTCTGCACTGGTTCCAGTCATGTGCCGCTCCTAGAAGGCCTGGTTCATACCGGTAGCCATCTCTGTTAGCAAAGTAGTCATCTGTGCTCAGTATTAGCCCACTGGGACCAGTGGAGAGCAGCTCCCTGTGAGAAAGATGGGACGCACGCGTACAATGAATATAATCCTTTCAAGCTTGGAAACGGAGTTTAAGACTCGTTTAAACTGAAAATGCACTCATTTCTGAGACTCAAGACTACGCAAGGACGTACCTGGCCAGTGTGGATTTCCCAGATCCGGGTAATCCCCTCATCAAGATCAGCACCAAGGGAGAGTGGTATGCATTATTGTTATCAGGGGGTTGGCAGTGATGCTCCCAGAGTTCATCTCCGTAATCATATCTCCGCCGCCTGTCGTAACCTTCACCCAACTGACACCATTCTTCTTTTCGATCTCTGGACCATCCCACATTTCCACGATCTGAGTGCGAATCATAGCTACAAGCCCGTTCGTCCCTGTCGAGGTGGTATGGAGAATCTCCATAAAAGCCCTGAGAGGGGGGGCCGCATACATTCGGAGGTGGGAGTCCAGAAAATGTTGGAAAATGCGACTCCCCTTGATACAGGTTTGTCACGCCAGAACCGCTCCAGTTTTGAGTCACGTGTGATGGCGGGTTTTGTGGATTCGGGAATGCAGACGGGGGAGGTGGGCAATGGAACGGGGGTCTGTGAAATCTTTGGTTTGGTGGTCTGTTCGGTGCTTGAGGATAACTCCACTGATTTTGTGCAGGAGCAGCTCTACCAGAGCCCGGCTCCATGCCTGGCCTCGGTCTTCTGGGGTAGTATGGCTCATTTTGATACCAGTGTGGCCAGGGCGGCTGCTTCTGTCCGCTGCCTTTCTGGTGGCCATGTGTTTCTGCATATTTGTTGGTCTTACCAATTTTCCCCTCTCTTACACCGTGAGACTCTTTGCTGGTATATAACTTGGGAGGTATGGGTGGTTGAACAAAACCCGCATCTTGTTTCGCTGGGTTACCATTAGCACCATCAGGTCTATCGATCTTCTCAATCTCTTTGTAAAACTCACTCAGTGTGTCTTCGATGTCAGACCTGACTGTGGCTGTTTTTAGAGGAAATGCTGGACCAATGAAGGTGGTGCTGGTGAGTCCTACCTCCTTTAGTACACGCTCCCTCACACTCCTGGCCGAGTCATTTCTCACAAATGTCGTGTCTTTGTCAGCTCTGCCATCTTCGGTTCTTTCACGCACACCCACACAAGAGGTTTCAGTATGAGACATCTGCATGAAAACAGATTCATTCATCAATCCACTGGACAACCACAAACGTCCTCAATTAATGTGTAGTGATTTTCATTATTACTGTTGCATAACGTTACTGTATTCCGATTACACTGAGTAGGTAAATCAGCACATATGTAAGCGTGTGTATCAGCATTTACAAAACGGTTTTAAAGTTGGTTAAAGTCATTGAGGTCACATTGAGCATAAACTGACGCCACAGTCGAATCCAGGCTAACGTTAACCGTTAGCTAACCAGAGCGTCACCTCACGAGCTATACACAAGATGGTGAAACAAAACAACTGTTACGTTAAATTATATACTCCCACAAGAACAAAATAATATGGAGTAAGTGTCGCTTTTCATTAACGCTTACCGTATACATTCAGGATGCATAAATGAGGGAAACAAGGACATTAACAAAAAAAAAACCCGGCAGACAATCTCCACATTGCAGGTGCCTTGTGTTTACGGAAGTGACGCCTTTCTTCTTCTTTTCCACGTTAACGACTAAAGAGCGCGTCAGCGCCACCAGCTGGACACAGTGGACTGCGACACAGGAAACGGTCATTACCAACGATATTAACTAAATGCGTGTCAAATATCATTCAAGGCGTACTTTCTTTCATCTCCTGCTTCTCCTTTCGGAACTTGTATACGTTTAGTTATATCTACCTTATTAAGCTTTTTATGATTGCACTTATCAGCCTTTTTTGAACGGATTTAACACATAAGAAACGTTTTTATACATTTGGTAAATTGTTTTTGGCTTAGTTAAAACATGCCCTAATTAATAACCTTTTGTTATTAGTTATCCCCTTTTGTTTTCAAATTAGCCCTTTAATGACTACATTAAGTAGCGTACTTTACAATTTTGTTGTAGAATATCAGTCCTCAGTAAGTTGTCCTCAAATGCAGCACAAATAGGGAAATGATGGAGCTAAACTGCAGGAATGCAATTCTAAATTTGTGTTTAACTCAATTAGTTTAATATACAAAAAAGTAGACTGAAGAATGAAGCGATAACATGATTTTACTGTTTTGAAGTGATTTCACCTCTTTTAATGGTATTAGTCTAGTGAGACTAAAAAAAAACCCCACAGACGTGCCATACGCTGCCTTTACATTCAGTCATTTGTACACTTTTATAAAAGTTGTAGCGTGCTTATCATCATACAGTCTTGTGTACCTAGAGTAAATCCCCGACAAGCAATGCCTGAGTATCAATCATAGCCAGTTCTTCGTCATTCACCCATTCGTCCTCCAACTGTGATTCGACAGGTTTGTGAGCTGGAGTCTGTACAGTTTTTAAAGTGCTAGGTGTCCCAGATCTCCGAGGGGGGTTGAATATCTTATTTACACATGGAGAAGCCACTGAGCCGAGATGGGAGAGAGGTGGTGGAGACGGGATACGAGACAGATAGTCCAGAGCTCTCCTCCTTTTCCGGCTGCTAGGGTCTTTCTCTGCTGAACAGTTTGCTGCAGCAGGGTTCCTGCTGACCGGTGTGAAGGATCCAAGACTTCTGACTGGCTGCTGAAATGTCACCTGTGTAAAAGGACACATTTGGAAGTTTTTAAATCAATATGAAATGGTTATGAGAGCTAAAGCATTGAAGTGACACAGATACCACAGCAACTACATGAACTCACACTTGTCCTTGTCTCATGTCTTCTGTCCGCTGTAGAAGATGGGGTTCTTGTTTGCAGAGCTGGAGAGGCGAAGGAGCTCAGGCCATCAGATCTGACTAAATGCGAAAGCTTCTCCTCGGCAGTTAGAAAGAAGTTCTCCTGACCCTGAAAACACATGATGAAAGTTACAGTTATTTCATTTTATTGTATCTGAACCAAGGAGATGGATAAAAAACAGATAAGAAAGCTCTACATGGTTCCAGTCATTTAACAGTAAACTCTTTTAAAACAATTCCAGGATGTGATCATTAGTCCATTACATTCCTCGGCACTCGCACCATTATACTGTATGCCTCGTGTGTCTGTATGCACAGTCTTGCTTCTGTGATTTATATAATGCTGATCAAAGTAGCTTTGCTACCATTCAAGTGGGAAATTAAGACAAACAACGTATAAAATACATGTTAGAGGTCAATATGAGGGATTGCATTGACTAAAACGTCACTATAAAGGCATTTGCAGTTCTTTTCAACGCAAATTCTTTTAACTCCGTAAGCATGACAAAATGACTTGATTTTTGAGAAACATTGCTGTTCCTGTTCAGCATTTCGAATTTCATATATCAGAATCTGCATCCCAATGCAATTCTGATTTTGATTTCTTCAGGACACATTCTGAACGAACTTCTGAGTGAACTTATGAGTGAACAGTTAACACTGTTTTTCAAGCATGTCAGCAGCTTTACAGGTTTGGGATTTTACTACTCTACCTGGACCGCGTTTCTGAGTTGGCGGAGGGATTCCTGTAGATGAACTTCCTTGGGGTTTGTTGAGAAGACGGTCAGATCTCCAGCATATACAACAGGAGTGGGAGATGTGGACTGACCTCTCAGCTGCAGATTGCTCAGAGCCAAGAGGACCCGTGGTTTTACCACATCTTCCAAGCCAGACTGAGCTAAGCTGCTGAAACAGCGCACTTTAACAAAGTTCAGTTTCCCATCAGTCAAATAGAATCCAGGAGAGGAACCTGTGTTCAAAAGCACACTCATTTAGTAAACTATATACTTATGGCAAAAACAGGCAAAGAAAAAAAATCCCCTACCATGTCCATCTATGATACTGATGACATATCCTGTGAGATCAACCTCTCCGCACAGCGGCTGGAATTCTGGGTTTTTAAGATCCACAAAGGGGCACGAGACCCTCGGTTGAAAACGTGTTGATAACCATTCCTGAGAAGTCTGAATGACAAATTATAACTATTATAAATTACTTCCATCATCTATCTAAATTCATAAATATTGTATCTGTATATCCATATGCACACTGAGTGTGCTCAAGATAGCTAGGTTCTACAGTACCTGTAGGTCCTGAAACTGTGTTTTCTTTGTCCCAGTCAGCTGAACAGTTGTGCTACCGCCATGTTTCTTTCCATCCGATGTGGTGAGGTTATAGACTTTGTATCGACAGCCTTCCTTCAGTAAAGACTGAAGATCCGAGGAAGGTCGCCAAAGGTTCAACTGGTAAACTTAAACAAAACAAACAAAAACCAACCGCATCGTTTTAAAATCAGTATTTTAATACACAATAGTACACACATTAAAAGTAATACTAGTACAGCTATGATGAATAAAAATAAAAAGACACACCACTGCCGGGTTGGCCCGAGGAGTCACCAAAGCAGAGTCTCCACACCGGTGTAACGTCTCGCTTGAGACAGCCACCTTCGCTGTTCTGTGCATTTTCTAAAGCTCGTCGGCACCGGTCCTGCAGCTCAGCCTGCTTCTTCTCCATCAGAGAATGCCTGTAGGTACGTAGAGTCTCCAACTGCTGTTCGCTCAAATGAGCCTTGGACATGCAGGTAAAATAGGCGTGCAATTAAAACTCTATCCATTAGAGAAATGAGGTCAGCAATCTGCAAAGTACATTTCTTATCACCTCGAGGTATGCTGGGTCATCCCCCACTGCTTCATGGAGCTCCTCTCCATCACGAAGACTTGCAATATCCTGGCGGCTGACTGTCCGTCTTCTACGTTGAGGTTTGTTGTCACCTGAAGATGACAATTTGTTCAAACTTATTCCATTTCAACCTGTACTTAACATGCAGAAAACACAAGTCCTACCTTTCTCCTCCTTTTCAAATTCAGCTTGAATCTTGGCAAATAGGATCTCCATAGCTTTTTGTTTGTGGCTGCTGTATCTTCTCGCCTCCTTGTCTTCTGCACGGACAGAACGGAACACAACGCCGCCATCTGGTTTCCTCTCCATCCACTGACAAATGTGACCAGCACGCGGTCAAAAGGGGTCGTAACGTGAACATCCAGTAGTAACAGTAAAAAAATAAATCAACGCATGACTAAACGCACCTGTATGGGGTAGCTTCTTAGTATGATAATGTCCACACATCCTACTGGTCCACCATTGGTGTACAAACAGGAGACAGGAAGCAGGAATGGCCGTGGATCCCTGTGAAATCCCAGTTTTGCATTCCACCGTGTGGGTCTGCTGCTATTGGCGCATATCTAAACACAAACAATCAACAACCCAACTTGTTATTTGGTTGCCTTGTGGACAGATAGCGTAATGGGTGGCCTTTCTCTTAAAGTACCTTCAACATGAGAGATTCAGGTGCCTCAAGAGGGGAGCATGCGTCTTGTGATCCCACCAGCTGAGCGCCATGGATGACTAACTTCCCACCGACAGCCAGTCGACCTTTGTGAAGCATGACAGTCAAAGGTTCATCCAGCTGGGCTTTAATGGCATACCATCCATCTGTCAGCCAAACAACTGCAGATGGGCTTTCAACCATGGCATCAGCACCTCCTGGAGTCTTGGTGTCACCGAAACTCTGTCTTTTTGGGGCGCGACCCATGGAGACGACCCCACAAACACAGAGGACGAGGGTTTTGGCTGGAGTGTCGTCCTTTTCCATGATCTTTCTCAGAGCTGGCCTGCGGCTGTGGTCCACCTCCATATCATATCTAACACACGTAAAATTAAATAAATGCTTTAGATGAAAAGCATTAAAGAAGGCATATAAAAAATACATTTTATATAATTAAATGTAAATAAAAAATGTAGTTGTAATGAATTAAAATGTAAATGTAATTACATCAAGCCTTGAAATCTTACACAAAATGGCAGTAGGCGATGTGTAACTATTTTTAGTTCAGGGATATATCTACACACAATTTTCAACAAGATGTGTGGCAGTGCACAAGGAAATTAACTTCAACTACAGGAACATATTGAACAAAAATAAGCTACAATCCTACGTACCTGTACTTCAGCTGTAGGAGAACCTGCTCAGGGGTGAGACAGAGGCTGCCCATTGTTTCTGGAAATGATCTCTCCATGGAGGCCTGCTTCCACACTATCCATCGATAGTGATTGTACACCCACGCCTCACTGATCAGTTTAGGATCCACACCCGGGGTGTCACATAACGCTCTGTGGACAGTGTGGAACAAGATGATAATTCAGCACAATCAGCCTGTAGTCGGCATACCAAGATCCATCGGTTTTCTTAAACATAGTAACAAGTTCAACATTACAAAGCCCGATTCAAACACTAATATTTATCAGTACTTATAGAACTCTTCTTTCCCGGCAGTCTCATCATTGCTGGGGATCAGCCATCCTCCATCAGCAAGCTGAACACCACCGCCGTCTATAAATGCTTCCTGTTTGATGAACTGCTTTAAGTTGAAGCGAAAAGATCCTGCAGTCTCACTGGTGAGCCCATACACATGCTGATGGACTCCATGTTCGTACAGCTGGAAAACAAGAACATGTCAACAAGCTGTTTACCTGACAGCCGTCTCATTTTTAAGCAAATACAACAAAAGTGACTGCCAAAACAGTTCTGGCCATGCCTGTTTTTGGGTGTATCTTCCAGGAGGCTTTCCATTTACTGCCGCTTTTAATGGTATCCTCGACACTCCTGAGGTTTTCGTTAGAAACAAACTGCCCGGCAAAGGCCGAATGGTCTGGCGCTTCTTCTTCCTGATCCTCATGTCTTGCATATCTCGTGCCAGCTCTATGCTATGAAGATCCTGAAACATGTCTGTAGACCATAAACACAGCATTATTTTACCTATGTTGTGCAGAGAATTTACAGTTTATCGTAGTGACTTCATCCAAAAAGGTTACTGTACCGTGGTTTCTGGACAATGTGTCCTCCACGCGTGATGCCTCTGCAGCAGAGTCCTCCGAACCACAGCCAGGAAGGTTTTGATTATTCACCAGGTTAACATTTGCAGCGTGAGTCAAGACATTGACACTCTGAATGTCTTTGCTTTGATGACCAGTCACACCTGTAGTGCTTTGTGCTTTTTTTGTTGGTGGTACATAAGTGTTGCTGTAAGAGGGCGTTGCTAAGAGATGGTGGCGTTCACCCTCCTCCTCCTGTGAGGAGCTCTCTTGGACAGTAGTTCTTAGTTTTTTGAACGGAGGAACAAATGCAGAAGGTGTTCTTATGTGGTCCTGGAGCACTGTGTTCTTGCGACTCTCTGTCTTTATATTCTTGAACAATGGAGGTACAAACGCTGGCATCTTGGAATGTGCTGATCTGCTGTCTCCTGGGGTTGAGTGCTGTATTGGGGTTGTCTTTTCCAATCTGGTATCCACATAGCTTTTTCCACTCCTGTAAGGCAAAAAAACATTACAAAAAACGTCACAAAGAGCTTGACCTGTCACTTGAAAACATGGCCAACAATTCACAGACAACTTACCTGTGTGGCCTCGTGATGTTTGGATGAAGAGGGACACTGTACTTGAAAACTCTTCTGTCTTTCATCACGCCTTAAGAATAAAATACAGATCAAGCGTTATTAAATTTAAAAGACAAAATATGTACTCTTTAAATTATTTCTTACAGTGCTAATGCTTTACCATTTGGACTGCTGTTTTCCGGATGGAGTGTTGAACCTCTTGGACCATCAACAGTCCTGTCGAATTCTTCCAGTAACCGTCTTTTCAAGGGAGGTTGACCTTGAATATTTCACAACGGTAAGGCAACAGTTTATGGTCATGCTTGTAACAGATAGAGGTCAAAGCTTAAGGTTAGTAACATACAAGAATTTTAGTTCATTTCAAAATAATAGAATAATGGTGTATATGCAATATGGGAACAATTGAATTAACCTATACAGTATATATGTAATATCCAATGAAACTAAAATAGTCAACACTTTGGCCCAACTTGCAAGAGCTGCAATGAAATAATTTTGTTCTTCAAGTAATTCAGATTCAATAAGATCTAAAATCATTGAGACAATCTGTGCTGCATTAACAAAAACATATTATACTACTAGTAATATCACAGACATTTACCAGTCATGTCTGGGTCCTCTACCCGTCTTTTCCCCGTTCCTTTTTGTCCCTCTACAGATCTGTTGCTGGATTTGGGGTAATCTTGCAGTGACACACTTTCTGAAGTCATTGCGAGACTTTGGCCATCCAGACTTTCATCTTCTAACAAAGCTTTAGTGCAGTCCAGAGCTTCCTGGGCAAGAAACTTCTGCTGGGTTTCAGTGCAGCCTCTGAGGTTAAGTGACTGAAAGTTAAGAACTGAAGACTCTTCTGTCCTTTTGACCTCAGATCCCTCACTGCTGCTTGTCGGATGTATTTCATAGTCCAGCACACTTGACATTTGCTCTCCAGGGCTGTCATGGCGGTCGCCTAGCCTTAATGGGGTCATTTTGAGTGCTTTAAACTTAAAAGCATCTGTAGGTGCCTTGTCTTTGATAAAAATGCAATCATGTGCACTTGAATTTTGACGAGTTTCATTTTCATGGTCAGTCTCTTGCAATGAGGTTAAAGATTTAACAACCTGAGGGGCACTTTCGTTAGTAGACACGTCTTGGTTACTGGCTGAGGTGAGATAATTTGAAGTTCTTTGCACATCTTTCAGTTTTGATAGATCTGACTTCGCTGTGACATGTGGGCTTGTTGAGTGTGAGTTTGAATCATGACTCTCCCCATCAGAAAATTCTTTCAACAGGTTCTTTGCTTTAAACAGACTTTTCTGTGACACATGGACTTTTGCGCCCCCTGCAGTTGTGAAACCACAATGTATTTTTTCTGCATTGTCTCGAGCATCTTTGTCTTTCTTGTCACTGTTCCTTGTGTCAGAAACAGGTGGGATCTCTGCACTGAAACCGATGTCACTGAAAAGAGATTTAGCCTTTTGGAGGGCCTCAGATGAAAATGCGACTGGCTTACCACTGGCTGCAAGAAATCCACCATTCCTGGGTGGTGGACCGTGAACTGAAATCTTGGAATATGTTGGTTCTACACCAATTTTATCTACAACTCCTTCACATTCACTTAGCAGAGTTTTTGCTTTCTTTAAAGCTGCAGATGAAATAGCAACTCCTTTGCCACTGGCTGTCTGAAATCCACCATTCAGGGGTGGCAAAGTGTCTTCCTTTTGTTTCAGTTGTTTGTTTGGGTCCTCAAATGTAGCACTGTCATTCAACAGAGACTTTGCTTTTGTCATTGCGTCATCCGACACAGATACCTTTTTTCCACTGGCTGTACAGAATCCCCCACCGTTGCTCAATTTTTTTATGTCAGAGGAGCCAATGTTTTTTGATGCTGTGCACAACAAGGAAGAAAGTGGCTTTGCCATGAAAGATGGGTTTCCATGTAAAGAAATGGCTTTGGTAGAATCCGGTGTGTTCTTAAAAACATCTTTGTGGATCTCCACATCATCACGATGCGGCATTTTTTCATGGTTTACAACTGTTCCCACGTTCACATTTATCGCTTCAGAAATGTTTGTCACCCTGTGATCGTTTTTGAATTTTGAAAGGTTTTTCTTCTCGCTGCCACTTCCACGTGCTATACTTTTCTCATTTTGTATGGACATGGCATCGTTACTGTCACAGTCCTTGAAGAAAACATCTGCTTCTTGCATTGCTTTTGCGGAAAGAGAGCATTCATCGGACTCTTTAAAAATGTGTTTTGCTTTCAACAGATTTTTCTGTGACACGTGGACTTTTGTTCCCCCTGCAGTTGAGAAACCACAATGCATTCGCTCTGTATTTTCAGCATTGTCTTGTTTCTCGTCACTGTTCCTTGTGTCTGAAACAGGCTGGATCTCTACACTAAAGCTGTTGTCACTGAAGAGAGCTTCAGCCCTTGCGAGGGCCTCAGCTAAAAATGCCACTGTCTTACCACTGGCGGCAAGAAATCCACTATTCCTGGGCGGTGGACCATGAACTGGAATCTTGAAATGTGTTGGTCCCACACTGATTTTATCCTCAACTTCATCACATTCACTCAACCACAACTTTGCTTTCTTGAGAGCTGCAGATGACACAGCAACTCCTTTGCCATTGGCAGTCTGAAATCCACCATTTTTAGGTGGTGAAGTCTTAATTTGTTTGGTGAGATGACCTGTTCTTAAAGCCTCCCCTTTTTTCTTCAGTTGTTTGTTTGTGTCCTCAAGTGTATGAATTTCATTCAAAAGACGCTCAGCTTTTTTCATTGCGTCAGTTGACATGGATACTTTCTTCCCACTGGCTGTACAGAATCCGCCAACATTGCTCAATGCATTGATGGCAGAGGAGCCAATATTTTTTGATGTTGTGCATGAGGGAGAGGAGAGAGCCTCTGCAGTTGAAAACAAGTTTCCGTGGAAAGAAGCAGCATTCGTTAAAGCCGGTGTATTCTTAAAACCAAAATTGTGAATCTCCACATTGTGTTGTACAACCTCTGTATGGCACGCAGCTGGTCCAGAATTCACATTTTCAAACTCATTGATTGGTTCTTCAGAAAGGTTTACTTTTATCCCTTGAACATTTTTAAATTTCAGAAGGTTTTTCTTGGGACTGACACTTCCAGGCACGGGTTCTAAGCTCTTTTTATGTTTTACTGACATGCCAGCGTTGCCCCTAGCGTCACAGTCTTTGAAGAAAGCATCTGCCTCTTGCATAGATTTTGCTGAAACACAAATGCCTTTCCCATTGGCCATCTGGAACCCACTTTGACATGTGGTTGTCGCCATTGTGCTGTTTGTAAACTTCTTTGTAGCATCTTCATCTCTAACGTCTGTGACCTGTCTGGCAGAACAGACAGACTCCATGTTGGAAAACCAGCCCTGAACCTTCCCCCCAGTATCATTACCATAACCAGTGAACTTTGAATTGTCCTCTTTATGATGGAAAAAGTTGCCAGTGTGATTATCCACACTGCGCTGATGCTGCGTTTTAGCGTCACTTTCACTACTTTGCCTGTCGGGTGATTTTTCACTTGTAACACGATTCTCCTCTAAATCTGCAAACAAAGCTCTAGCTCTGCTCTCACACTTTTTTGAAACTCTCAAAATATTTCCTCCTGCAGTCTTAAATCCTACACCAAGCATCAAAGGACTTTTGTCCTCCAGCTTGCTTGTTTCAGTGCGTCCAGCTTTTTCACAGTTTTTGGGTTCAGCTGACGGAGTACTGCTGCTGCCTTCAGAGATGTGCTGAAGAGGTGGTGAAGACAAAGACCCATCTTTAGAAGAGGCATTTTCTTCTTTCATGGCACTTAACACTGCGGATTTACTTGTGACAGATGTTTCACGATTTGCTTTACCATCTGAAACTGAGGTCATTTTGTCATGAATCACAGTTACTGCCAGGTGCTTTTCAGCATCTGAACTAAAACTGTCATCAAAATCTATACCCGTCAGAAAATCAGGGTCAAGTTCTTTGTCACCTGTTTTGGGAGAGGTGGCATTATCTTGACAATGTTGTTTTAGATTAGCAGTTTTGAACTGTGTAAATTCAAAATGGCTATCTGCTTCTTCCAGGAGAGTGCACAGCTCAGTCACATCAACTTTTTGTGAAGCTGTTAACTGGCGACTGATATCCACACATTTTTCAATAGAGGTAGGTGGCTGGTTTGAATTGGAGGTTTTATTTGTCACTGATCCATGACTGCTAGTTTCAGCTTGAGTGTCATGGGCACATATGATGGGCTGATCACTAAAAGCTTTTTCCCCTTCAGTCTCTTCAAAAAGACGCTTGGCTCTCTCCAGGTTGGTTGAGGAAATGTGTATACCCTTATTTGAAGCAGTCTGGAATCCTGGGAGACTGCCATGAAGTTGACCATTAAGAGGAATGCAATTAATGTCATCGACCGTTCCTTTTGCACTGCCGGATAGTTGTGATGATGTGCTCTCTATGTGTAACTCACTCTCTTTGCCAGGGCCCACTGTCTGGCTTTCCTTGATTGCACTTGACAGCTTGGCATCAGTTTCAGCTTCTTGTAAAATATCATCCAAATGTGCTCTTCCATGTCCTCTATTTGTAGATGGAAAATGAATGTTCCTGCCAATATCAGTTTTAAAACCAGTCCACTGTTGACTTTGACCATTGTTCTCTGAGCTGGTAAGAACAAATGATGATGCAGTCACGTGAGTGATATCTGCAACAGCAGACTGGAATCCACTGTCACTTGTTGTGCCCTCACTGATGGAGTTCTTTTGATTAGTGGCAGAAACATGTCTTCTGTTACTGTCGCCATCACAGTCATGGTGAAGGTTTGCTTGCCTTGCTTTCTGCTTCTCTCGTTTCATGGCTGACAGACAAGCCGATGGAGAGAAGCCATTTCGAGGAGTATCCTCTGCTACTTTACTCAGTTTACTTGGGTCTGACATTTGACTGAAGTCTTGTGCAAAATCTCTGCAAAGTTGCGACATGTCAAAATCCTGGACTTTTGTGTGTACAGAGGGAGGTAGATTTTCTTCCGTGAGATTTCCCTGTTTTTCCATCTCATTCTTCCTGGTACTGCAACAGTCTGCGTCGTCTGGCACTTTCCCCAACTGCTTCGCATTCAATTCTTGTCCTGAATTAAAGCATGGTGATAAAAAAAGGATAAGTTCAGTCATTGTAGAAAAAGGGCTTTTCGAATGTTAACACAGAATGCATTATAGCATTTTTACACTTTACATGCATGAGAAATGTGTTACCAGAATCTGGAATCGCTGGTGATGAGGCCATCTTCTGAGACAGTGTTTCCTTTCCTTGAACTTGCGGTTTCAAAGTCTCAACAGTGTAAACAAATGTTCTCTTCTTCTTAGTAAATCCAGAGTTTGTGATTTTCACAGGTGGCCTGACTAGCTGGCTAGAATCAGAGTCACTCTGCAGTTGTTCTGCTAAAATATTGTTTCCCACTTGTGTGGCAGGAATATTATCATGGCGAGAGGTATCCACAGTACTGGGTGGAATTTCAGATAAACTCAACGGAGACCACTGGCTAAATCCAATTTCTCCAGGTTTCACTAGTGGGGATGAGGGAAGTCTGCCACGTTCCCGATCGGTTGTTCGCTGTTCACTGAATGCAGCGTTGTTTTTTGTCGAGATGTCCATAGAGCTGCAGCCATATTCTTTTGTTGGAATGATTTGCTTTCTTTTGATTCTGTCAGTTTTCACTTTTCTCAGTGCTGAACTACTGTTGGTGAAAAATATAGAGAGAACATTTTCAGCTCCATCAAGAACACTTGCTACGGTGCTGCGGATTTCTCCATCCTCAATAGCATCCGGTAGCTTCTGTCTCCAAACACTGCCACTCTGATTCAGTGAACTCTGGGGAGAGTCGTGGGACTCTGGATTCTGACCAGCCTCAGCGGAAACAACGCCTGTAGATTACAGACCAGCAATCAGTATACTTTTGCATTATGCATCTAAAAGCCTGTGCAACACAAAAGAAATGTAAATCTATTGCAATGCACAGTTATGTTATTCATATTCAGAGCTACTGCCCCATCTTTGATATTAGTAGTTTGAAAAAATAAAACAGTACCTTGTCGAACGGTAGGCATGTCATTGATTTTGGGTGACACAACTTTGGGTGCATTTGAAAGAGAAGGGAAAAGCTTCCGTACAATCTAAAAAAAGATAAGACAGAAAAGCTGAGTATCAGAAGCAATTTCAAATACCACACCTGTTCATTCTTATGTAGCGATGTTGATAGGTTTTCAATGTAGTGAGTCCCCGGGACCCACAGGTGATCATTTGAGTGGGGGTCCCCAATAAAATGCGTTTTTTGACCAATTGTAGTGTTAAACTTTTGTAGTGTTTGATGTGATATGGTTATATTCATTAATTACCAATTATGGTTAATTAGGAAAATAGATTAGAAACACGCACACAAAGGGCAATCATTAACTACACACTGCCGTATGTACGCATGTCGCTGACATGAAATAAACACTGAGATGCACATACAGCAAAACCAGAGACTCAAAATTTACTAACATTCTGCAAATTAGAGATGTCTGAGATGTACTCACAACAACATTTTTGTCTGCAGAAGCACTCACTGGGCAGGGACTCTCATCAGTTTTAGCTATAAAATTGAGAAGACAAACTAATTATTCAACAAATCACATATAAAGATTTTGAAAAACAACCAATCGCATCATTTGCTTACATAAAATCAGGGTGGATGGTACTGCTGATGGGGTATTCAGAGAACTGGTCCATGACATATCTGGATGAATATGTGCGCTAAGACTTTCCGATATATGCTTGGCATAGCTGACCTATATCATTAAAAAAAAAAAATATATATATATATATAAAGAGGGGAAACCTTAATGTTATCCATTACTCCACAAATACTGGCATCTGCTGAAAGAAAAAACATCACCAGCACTGGATTTAATACACTTACTGGGGATTTTTGTGGGGTGTGAAGCAGATCTGTACAGACAACAATAGCAAACAAACAAATTAACCAGTGATGATTAAATCTTGATTTAAAATGTAACTCAAACAGATGAAAAACGTTTAAATTTGCAGCTAACCAAAACAGGCCTGACTCTGAGGCTGGATACCCCCATATTTTGCACCTGGGACCCTAAAAAGAACAAGACAGACGTAAACAACTGCCAACAGCAGTGACAATACAAGTAACTTTGGCAAAATGATCTAGAAAATAGTTCCACAAACACTGAATTAACAATATATGGGAATAGATTTTAGTCTTTTCTCAAAGCACAAATTCTTTAAGAGTTATATTTAAGATCAGTATTTCTTCCTTTTTTGCTTTATCTGAACAGCTCTTTAGACTGCCTATAGCTCTCCAATAATGGAAGCTATAATGAAAAATCACTTAAAAGATAAAACCCTGTTCATAGTGATGACACTAAAATAAGCAAAAATGAATTTGAAATATTGAAAACCTTTGTAATTCCTCTTTCAAACAGTAAAGTCTCAGAGTGGTTGCACTCACCCCTCTTTTGACATCGGAAACAAATATGGACTTTGTGTTGCCGTCCATGGCAATGTTTCTTTTTCTAGGATGCACCACAGAGAAACATTATTTTTAGATGCAACCTCAAGAAAGCTTCTCAACGCGGGCACAAGTAGGTTTCTACAGTTTACAACAATGAATTTAAAAGGTTGCATGCAGACATTTAGCATGATTATATATGTAATGTTTTCTTTATAGTCCTGCATAAATAGTCAAACTTTAATCAAACAGTACCTTGTTCAGCAGTGAAGGACTGCTCATCCTCAGTTTCAGGTGACACAACTCGACTGCGCCTGAAAGCTTTGGGGGTTGAAAACAGCTGACTGTCTACTGCAGTTTTGTCAGAAGGTGTTTTGAAATGTGCCTCTGGGTCAGCATACAGGTCATCTTGATCAGAGGCGTTTCCCTCATTAGTGAACGTTTGAGCTGTCAGTGCCTCAAACCAGTCGGGGTCCAGTGGCCCCAGCTCTAAATCGGGATATTAAAAATGGTTCATAGATCAGTACACATCCTTCCACATATAGAAAATTGTGTTTTATATTTTGTGATTGCACGAAATGAGCAGCCCACCTGTCATCTCACCTTTCCAGATTTCATCTTTGAAAGCGTCGTACATGTTTTTTGAGGGTAACGTTAAATCCATTCCAGTTGACTTGCGATGTCCCCTAAAGTGTGTTATGCGGCACACCTGAGAAGACCAAGTTTTCATGTTAAAACGCAGAAACATATCTAACGACGCAGTGTGAGCTAACGCTACTTAGCGTTAAGCTAAACGATGCGATACATTCCTCCGGTTGGGCACGGCCAGCCTGCTGCTACTGCTCCGACCACACGCTTTGTAGCTAGATATGCAGTTTGATAGTAAACCTGCTTAGGAGAAATTGTCGAGAAGGTAACTTTGCCTAACGTTTGATTCACAGCCGTGGCAAGTCTTGTAGTTGCTTGTAACGTTAACGTTATTCATTCACAAAAGAGAAACCAGACGCCAAAGGTATTTAGCTTTCACGCTTAACGTTAACTTACCATGGCGGCGTACGGGAGTGTTGACTTTCATATCGCGATGAAGCTCTTGACAAAATGTTGACAACAAACGACAAAACCACGAGATAAAATGACAGAGAGGTATTACTGCGAGTCAACCTACTAAGTTAGCTAACGTTAGTTTGCTCTTGCTACGAAAACAAATATCGCGCGTCGCTTACCGGAACTCAGCCTGACTTCAAAATAAGAGTCCTGTTGAACTGAAACCGTAGACTGCTCTTCGGTTATTTTGATATATGGTATATTCAGTTGTTCCCAACAACATTGGGGGCTTTCTACATGACTATTAATCTCTGTAATAATGGGTGGTGATTATGATCGAATCGGTCGCACTTTTTCAATAAAAAAAGAATGATATCTTTGAAACTTTTAAGTAGTTCATCCCCTAAGGTTAGCCTCAAGGCAGACCTTCCTGTTTTATTTACCCTCCTTCATGATGATTGGCAGAGCTAGAGCCTAATGAGACTAAAAATAATTCTAATAATAAAAATCATTATATTAATAATATCACACAAATAACAAAAATGAAACCACAGTTAACAAATGTAAGTTTTATTTTTCTTGTTACATAAGTGTACAGAACACCAAAATACAGTACATTGCAAAGGCAATAGTATTTACAAGGCGAGAGGCTACACCAACAGTTCTTGTGGACGCTTTACAAATATGTAGTACTCTTTCACTCTACATGCAACTCAAGTTCATAAAAATACAATCTTATGAGTCTAAGCAAAGCCCCCATTGCACTATGTACAATTATTCAGTTAAAATAGTTTCTGTATTTGTTCATAAACATTACTATTACACTTTATAGTACATCGAATTTGCAAGCTTGGCAGGTTTAACAGAATAACAAAATACTTGTTTTTAATGAATCTAGTCTGATAAAAGCAAGTTTTTATCTTGCAAATAATATAAATAATTTATCTAATTGCTAAAAGCTGCACAGTTAAAAGGTACAGTAAGATGTTTTAACTGACAGATAACCCACACAGCGGCATATAGTGGAGGTTTGGGAGACATTACAGTAGTTTTGCAGCATGTCGAAGTAGTTAAATGTGAACCATTTATATAAATCAGTATCCATAATTCCATCTGTGATGGTCGTCAGGTTTATATCACACGCTCAAGCACCCACACACATCACACCCACACACAAACACACGCACGCACACAAAGATGCGGTCCTTTAACCAAGTAATGAAGCCTCCCTTTTTCTATACTAACAATGTTCAATGTTTTCCAATGCTATGATATTCAAATACATTCTTTCAGGATACAGTAAAAGTCTTCCACTTCTGTGAAGGATTGCACATTTTCCCTTGACATTTAAACAACATAACTGAAAGAGAATCACTTAGCTTTGGTATGTCATTTGTTAAATGTGAAAGTTGTTGACCTCAGTAGCAAGTGGTCGCTTTGTAACAATTTCTATTATTAGTGCAATAAAAGCCTAAGTTTCTTTGAAACAGCAAAGTCTCTCATCTTTCTAAAAACAACAACAACAGTATTGCTGCACATCTGAAGATCTGACTTAATGACATTCTGATGTGCTCTGAGCAAGAAGAGGAAAGGGTTATTCCCGGGAGAGAGCAGAGGGCTTGTTAACCACTGAGATGATAGCAGCAACCCCAGACAGGACCAGAAGCTAGGCATGGGACAGGCTGCTGTGCAGGAGCGGGTGTCACACGCTGCCAGACCGCCATCAAAGAGTTGAGCCTGAAACCCTAGAGTCTGGGAGGAAAGCTGTGATGGCTCGGTAGCCTTGGGCTCGCCGGATCATGTCCCGAATCTCTCGGTTAAGTTCCATCAACTTGACAGAGATTTCTGTCAGGTCCTGTTTTGAACCCACCAGAGCAAAAGTTCCTGTCTGACCCAAAGTCTGATGTCTGAAGTAGATGTTGAGTAAGGTCTGGACCTCATCCTCAGAGCGGCTGCCAAAGATGTCGTTAGGCCACATTGTTCTGCAATAAAAAAATAAAATGTTATGCGCCTGACTGGGGGCATTTTTTGACAGCATACACTCCTCCTCTTTTACTTACCTGCACTCACGAATGTAGCGGATGGCTGTCGGAAACTCATTGTTCTTCAGACACTCCAGGATGGCCTGCACAGCAGCCTCAGAGGAGCTGAAGGTGGGCTCAAAGCAGGAGCTCTCACGAGCGGCAATCTCATGATTCATCACTGAGGCTGCTGCTACCCTCAGGTTGCTCTTCAACTCATTTATCTCTCTGGACATATTTGTCAGCTAAAGGTTGAGAGGGATTCATATCATTAAACAGAAGCATGGATTAGATGGCGGGTGTCATGGACAAGCAAATACACGTTGTACCCACCTTGGGAATAGAGCTTATTGCATGGACCTGTTCAATCAGCTTACAGTAGGACTGAAAAAGCAGCAACAGCTGAAAGTGGAGTTTGTAGAGTCTTTGACAGAGCTCCAGTAGCTGAAAGTAAGAGCAAAGTGGTTGTTAGCAAAAGGAGTTTTCATTGAGCTAGGTCTCTCTTTCTCAGGTATTACTTTATACTATCAGGTCAGAGTTCTGCATTTGTTGGATCATAAACTATAACTACGGTGGAACTACTTGTAAATAGATTTCAAACCTGCTGCAGTTCAATAGATGACTTTACTAAATGTGCTAAAATGGGATTACAGTAAGCAGACGTTTTGCTTTTAAAAACAGAAAGAGGCCATTTAAAAGGAGGACCAAGTCTTCCCAACTTACAGCCAGAGATTCCATTTGCTACAAAGCAAGCATGTTGCAGGACAGAAAAGAAGTCAGGAAAACAGAGAATCATAAGAAGGGCATGCAATTCCTGATTATTTCCATTTAAAAGTGGGTAAAAAAAGTATTAGCACAGGTCATTTTAGTGGCATGCAGAGATGAAGAAAAGTGAGGGTCAATGTATGTGTGAATTAAAAGTGAAAGGAGAGCTGGTAGTCGCCATGAATTAAAAGTTCCCTGTGGAGTTTTTGACCTCTAGTACCACAATGGAGGTGTTTTTCTTTGCGTGGGTCCCCATTTTGTTTATCTCTTGCACATGCACGCTGGCATGCGCGTGACACGATACGTAGTCCTACCAACGGTATCACATTATTCCACTGATCAACAGGTGGCATTAACACACCAATTATGCAGTAATACGCTAACAAGGACAGGGCAGAGGAAGACTGCAAGCTAGGTAACATAGATGTAAACAATGCTGGACTTAAAACACTGAAATTTGAATTTTAAATGTTTTATGTGGAAGGAAATGCACTTGGCCCGTTTGTTAGAGGATGCGCACAATGCATTTTGGTGAGTAACATTGAATGTAGACATAACTTTTAAAACTCCACAGGGCTCCTTTAAATAAAAAGCCAAGTGAAACAAGCTGAAGCAAAATAACAATTTTGCCTGTTAATTAGCATGAATGCACTCACTTTGGTGGGAATCTCTGAGCTATTAAATACTTAGTTTTAACAGCAAAACTTTCCATTTTGCTGTTTCCTTTCCCTAAGTTATGAAGTGAGCGTAACTGTTCACAGCTCCATCAAATGCAACTTAAGAGAACTTGCTCCCATGCCCAGCAGAGCTGAAAATAATCACAATGCACATTGGAATGAAATAATCATTGTGACGTGCGGCAACTCAAGATTGTCAGAAACTTTACATTTACGTAGTGTGAGAAAATTAGAGGTAACACTCACAGAGCTACAGTATCACACAGTATTCGTAATGCAGGAAGTACAGCATGAAAGGTCAGTTGAAGTGGAATCTTTAGTATTTCCATTTATTGTCATTTTTGTAATTCCATTCTTACAGAATAAACAACAATTTAAAATTATTACATCATCGTTCAATTGATATGACAGCATGTCAGAGTTACTTCTCAAATTCCTAAAAAAATAAGATTTTACCTTTTCCTCATTCTCCGCTGGTTGACATGTTATCACGGTGCCCCCAGCACTCCTGGCAAAGGTGGCCTTACAGTTGCTTAACCACTGTGGGTGACAGAGACATCATAATAACGATGTAAACAACTCAGTGACAACATAGAGGTGACGTTCCAGACTGGAAAGCCCAATATTTTTTCTCCTTACAGTGAGAGCTGCTTCTTTCCTGTTGTTGTAAGTATCAAAATACTCCTGAAGTTCCAACACGCTGAATTTCATTTTTTCCAGGAGTCCATAAGTCATAATCTGTGAAAACAGTTTTGTTGTTGAATTTGTTCAACAACCCTTAACATGCCATACAGTTAAAAACGTATTAGAAACTGGAAAATGTCAGGTTACTCACCGTGTCTGCATCAATATACAGTGTTGGGCACTCTGAGCACGATGTCAGCATCTGAGAGGACCTCAAAAGCTTTGATCCTAATCCTCTCAGGCCATCACCGAGGTAACTCACAGCGTCACAGGTCAAGGAACAAAATTTGGTCTGGATACTCTGCAAAGGAAAAAACAGGCTCGCTGTGATACTGTCAAAGTCACTCGTACATCATTAAAGGTACTTACATTCTGTCATTATTTCAGTTTTTTCTGACATTCTCCCATCCTCTTTGCTCAATGAAGTGAACAACATCTGGTTAATGAACCTCGGAAAAGTTTCAAGCTGAATGCATCTACAGAGTGCCCTCTATTTGTAATTAATCAGACCTCTTCTGAAAGGAAGCCTCTCTCTCTCTCTCTCTAAAAGAGTGAATCAGCCAGACAACTAATCCCGCTACCCTTTCAGTTTAATTATTCACTTTGACCGGGAACACTGTTAATGGAATTTAGGTGTAGGCTGGCTACGAGGCCATGCTGTAATACCTGAAATAGTGAAGAAAACACATGAAACGTGTAGACTGCACAGGATCCATCTGAGTCAGACACAAGCTGGTTGACGTGAGTTCGCCAAGCCTCCTCTGCATCATCGCATACTACTGGTTGGAAAGCTGCGAGGATGGCGGAGAAGAAGGGTGACGGTGGCGGTGAAGAACGGGACTCCAGCATCTCATCTCGCTCCTCCTCGGCGAGACTGAGTGGACATAAAGCCACGTCATTAACAATGCAGTTTTTATGTAACTTTATTTATTATTGGAAACAAATGTGCGTGGGTACCTGGGTAAGCAGCTGTCAAGCTCCAGTTCTCCTTTGTAATCAATGTGGACCATGTCCATTGTCAAACTTTCCCCACAGTGAAATTCAGGGGGCAGTTCACTGATGGGGAGAGAGAAGTTGTCCTCATGGACATTGGTGTCTTCATCTTCTTGAGACAACTCATACTAATAGAAAGAAAGACGGACACACGCTTTCTCACCAAAAGTCATGAACAATACTGAGGCAGCATGCAGTAAAGGTTATTACAAACTAAAAGGTATTCCCTCTGTTATATTTAATTATTAAACAGATAATGTTGTGGGTAAAATGGATACACTAACCTTGGCACGGGACCCTATGGACACTCCTTGTGATGTTTTCTTTAATTTGGCAAAATTTAGTGTGCATAAATTGTGCCAATTCAATATATTATATAATAATCAAATTCAGTCAGCATTGTGGTGCTGCACACTCATGTTTTGGGACAGGCAATGTGTAAACCTTTCTTGTCCTCCCACATGCCAAGAGTTTTTAGTTGTTGCTTAGAGCCACCCACACAGAAGCAATAGGTATACACATTGCCTTAAACAGACAGACAGAGAAAGAAAGAGACTTTTTTCTTGTATATTACTGGCTACAACCCCCTAACATCTCCAGAAAACCTCGGCCGCAATAAAAATAAGGCACAAACTAGCACACAGCCCAAAGCGTTATGATTTGCCTGTTTGCAGATTTTAGTTAATTCTCCTCTAGCATGCAACTACTGAAATATCAAGAAAAGACCCTCACATGCTCTACTCTGAAGAGAGGAAATGTAGACAGGTCACAGCATCACAAAATATTACTTAACATAGACCGAAACCCAAAGCACATACAACATCTAAGAAATTTCTCAAGAAATAGAATAGCTCCTATTTGGCAAAATTAGTAAAGAACTCTAGTATGGAACTGCGATAGGAGTTAGAAGTTCCCAGAATCTCAGACACTCTAAAGCCCTTATTCACCCGCTGCTTCGAGTCCTCTTGCAGTTGGACCTCGAAACTAGGATTTTTGGTGGTCAGAGGAGTAGAATCAGCTGAAGTGGTTGTGTCAAAAGAGGCGGAGGGAGAGTCCATGTTACTGGTCTCTGGTGTTGGGGAGAGGTTGACAATCTGCAAAGAGACAAAGTCAAAGTTGTTGGAATCTTCTCTAAACTGCACGTGTCATTTTTCAATAAACATACATTTTTTTTTAAAAACACTGAAAAAAGCAGAGCTCAAGACACTGGATTGAAAACTGTAACACAGCAAACATTCCTGAACTGCCAGTGGTAGAGTGGCTGACAAATCAGGAACAAGAGAGGATTGGGATGACAGCTGCTTCCATCTGCCACCACAGTTTCCACAAACTTTAACTAATACTGTATGAGAACTAGTGGTCATGGAATAACAGAAAGCTGATGCAAACAAGACACAAGATGATGCAAACGTTTCAAGCCCCTGGACATGGGGGTGTTCATTACACGCTCCAATTTGTGTTGGACGAACAAACAACATGATTTTGCTATTTTTGCTTAGAGCTTTTAAAATTTGGTCCTGTGGTTGTCACCAGAGGAAAACGATAATTAAAAGCAAAAGGCCTTATCCCCTTGGGAGCATGATTGTGCTCAGCAAATTAAATTATTTTGTGCGCAAAGTTGGCAATAACCTGAAGGTGGCACAAGAGCAAAGCCAATGGAGGGTCGTCTGAGATGGAAAAAAATCTATCCTCTGAGTGCCCTAAATAAATTTCATCTGCCAATTGGATTTCATTTTGACATTAATTTATTGGCATACAAACATAGGTGAACTTACAAGCTGTGAGTGGGAGAGTATCTGGCTGGCGGTGAGGGAATCTTCCTCAGACGACTCGTCTGAGTCTTCACGGGTGGTCTTGGTGAGGCTGGGCATGCTGCTGGACAGCTGACTCTCCTCCAGGGGCTGCAGGTCACTCCGGTCCAGGCTGTCCATGGAGCGTCTGCGCACACCCCAGTTGAAGTTGTCCATAGTCTCTCCCTGCAGCAGAGACAGGCCTTGAGTTACGAAGAACCAAGAAGTAAGACGCAATCTCTTCTCTAACACAAAGACATGCACACACACACATACTGTATACACACATTCACACAACCATGCTTAACAGGCTCAGGGAGAGGCCAACTTCCACATTCCATCAAAACTCCACATCAACAGATCAAACGAAGGGGACTTCCTGTGGTGATTATCTTAATATTTACCACTGGTAAAATGCAAAGCCCTTGACTTTGCCCAGTTAACTTCTTTTTAAAGAAAACCACACTACTTTTGAGATCAAAAACAAAGTCTGTATGTGGTCAGAAAACCTTCCGCACACCTTCTCAGGCCATTTCACTTGTTGTCATTAATGTATAAAACTGTCTGTTTTGCACTTTTGTTGACCACAGCAGTTTTAGTTTTCAGTCTGTGTGAAATTGTAGCAGGCACAAGGAGAACAGCTGACACTGTGTTCCAAGGTACAAAGTCTGCAGATATAGTTATATATGTTTCTTTTTGGTTTTGGTTTAATATTATTTAATATCTTATTGTCAATGTTTTAGTTAAGATTCTTCACCTGCAGTACTTACTTATGTTTCTTTATACGTCTTTATACTTCCTCGTATGTGTAAACCTACTTGGCAATAAAGCTGTTTCTTATTTCTGATCATTTATGTCTACAGCATCAAAAGCCAATATGTTACTGTGGTTTTTATAATATTCACTAAGTAGTACCAAAATTAAACAGAGATATTCATAATCGAACAATGCAACAAGAGTGGTGTTAAATTTAACCATTTAACGAAAGCAACAATGTTATTGCTGTAACAATGTGAACAATATGTATATCATCAGCATTTGGGCCTCAGTGTAATTTGACAGAACTGACTTGAGGAAGGTTGGAGAGCTTGATGTTCTTCTCCTCACGGTGAACCAACACACATTTTTATTGGAATTTACCAAATAGTTGACTGTCCACAGGGCAAAGGTATACAGTAGAATTCGTTTGTGTATAACTTGCTGTTTGGATTGCATAATGTTTTCAGTGGGATGTGTATGAGAATAGCGGAAACTGAACACAAGTTTCTTCTACTGTGTCTCTAGATGGAGACAACATCCCATCTGAGATGTACAACTGAGACATACAACTGAGTGCACAAACGTCATTTTTAAAATCCCATCACGTGGTTCAGATTTGCAAAGTTTTTGAGGGAAAAATAAACTATGTGTAAAATATAATATAGGTCAAATTACAGATGCTCAGTTTGTATTAAGGAAAACTGCACATACTGTACTACTAGTATCATAATGTGCAACAATGCTGAAAATCAACATCTGGTGAAAGGAAATCCAGTCATTTCCTAGGTTAAATACTGTGCACATGCACAGAAGCTTTGAGTATACAATCGCATGTCAAAGGGAAGTTGTTTGTAGAATATCACAACTAATACTTGCTTTCTCTTATTAACCAGGAAGATTTATTAAACACAGATTAAATCAACTGAAGATACAATTATATGTCAGCAAAAAAATCAGTAATCCTAGTTAAAGATACCATATGTAGACATGCATTTCATCTAGTGACTATTAGATTGTGACTATAAGACCACTATTCCTATGTGATGTCTATGAGAAATATGCTAAACATACTGTGTTTTCAATACTTAAGAATCGAGTGAATACCTCTCTTACGCTACATGAAAATGGCAGAATCAGTATTTTAAATTACACGGCATGCACACACATTTTCTATTCTTTGCCATCGGTGTGGCAGTTCACTAAATTATCTGCACAAGCAAACACTCTTCTCTATAGAGCACAGCAAGTAAAAATGTAACATGACTAAACTTACCTGTAGCTCCTAGATAGCACCGACAGAAAAAACAGAAAAGAGAAACCCCATTACACAGAGCAGGCAGACCTGACCCAACACAGTATAAGAGTCCTCTTTGGAGGACAATACTCTGGCATCTTCGTGCTTTGCTTTACGATTTTGACAGTGTTGTTGTCCATTAAATGTGAGAGGTGGTGAGACGGAGGATAAATCCTTTGCTTTAGCACTGTTTTAAAATGTTTAAGGTCCCGAGACTCACCTCTCCGTCTTCAAGCTCCACATCCAGGAAGTCAAAGTCTCTAAAAACTCTGAACTGCTGCTCTGAGGTGGTGTCGTCCATGTTGTCTGGTTCCCGCGTCCCATCGTCGGAGGACACCAGGCTAGGCTGGTGCTCCATGAGGTCCAGCTCGCCACAACTGGAGAAGATTACCTATACAGAGAAACAAATAGACAAAGATGAAAAAGAGCTTACAGACTTTGTTTTAAATGCATGATAATAAAAACTGGCCAAATTTGTAGCAGCGCTCAAATCAAATGTATCTTACCGAAGGATTTTTTGTGAGCCCCACTTCTTGTCCACACAAAGACAACACATTCACCAGTTTTTCCCGTGTTCTTTTCTGCAGAGGGCAAGAGAAAATGGAAATATTTTGAACAAAATTTGGATGCCACAATTCAATTACATTTGAACCAGATCCCTATTTTAGGCCACATTTACACATGTGATGTCTATTGCATACGTTATCTGGATAATGAAATCTGATCCATGGGTCGTTGCATTTACACCTGGTATTAAAATGTGTTCTCGTTATCGCAAATGTGCCTGCATCCTGATCTGATCTCAATATGCAAATGATTTAGGCAGGTCTGGTAGAGTTGTCAGTATACATGGCGCATCTCAGGTCAAGGAAAGCAATGCCACGGCGTCATTTATTTCTAAATCACTTTTTGCAAGTGAAGCTTGCAACTACTATTACGTGTAGCTTTCTTTCGGGCTTGCTTAAGCTAGAAGGAAGAGTTGGAATTAGGTGACCTTTCAATTTGTTGGGTGGATTTTTTTCTTAAGAATGTGGTCAGACTGCACAGATCATTCACACCTGGCTGAGTTCCAATCACAATGTGAGCCTCACCACCTCCAAATGTGGTCGGCTGATCCAACTGCATTCTGATCATTCATTCTGCATGCATTCACACCTGGCATTAATATGCGTTGTTCCTTATCCAGATACAGATCACATTTTATTGCCAGGTGTAAATTAGGTAACAATGCGTTAAATAGGCATCAAATGCAGCCTTCGATGTGTTTTTGTCCTGAGAAAAAGAGATATTATTAAACATGCTGACATTTTAATGTCCTCATTATGAAATCATAACTGTTTCACGCTTTCACCCCTCAAATTATGATCAAAATTCTAAGAAGTAATGGGAAGAAGTGCGCGACCTGTGAAGACTGAGGCCTCTTCCAGCTGACCGGCACCAGGACGTTGTTGGAAGTGGATCCAGAGGAGGTAGAGGAGGTGCTGCGGGTCACTGCTGTGGTCCTGCTCTTCACATCTTGGCCTGGAGAACGCTGCAGGTCATCGTAACGCCGGCCAATCACCGGTGTCTGACAGCATGGACACAAACAAACAGAAGACATGTGCAGACAGAAACCTTGATGAGTCAGGGAAGGTTTGAAGAAGAGAAAGTCCATCTCTGCTTAGTCAATCCATGACTCAGGCTCCACAGCAGATTCTGCTTCTTCAGGGCTTTAACAGTTCCAAGATGAACATAAAGTGATCGATGTTTCTACATAAGCTGGCAATGATTTTTTAGCAATGGTCACGGTTTTTGTTCCTCTTGGCTTTCCAAATGTGTGAAGCATTTGAGGAAAAATAAACCTACCTTTTCTTTGCTTCATCCCTTAGTCTAAAAATATCTGGGGATTTTAAGAACTAGCAGTGGATTGTCCAGTGTGTCTCAAGTTTAAATACACACGTTGTTGGCTGTCCACTAGAACTTACTGATTCACATACAAAGAACGGCAGCAAAGAGCTGACATAATTTCCTGTCATTCATGAACTACTGTACACAAATAGCTCCCTGTTCAGTTCCCACACATACACCGCTCTGTCTGTATCTTTGACATCACTTTCTAGCTCTGCACTGCTTGGATAATTGTGTTTACCTTTCGAGCTTTCAAGCTAATCTCAAGGGGTTTGGTCAAAATGAAATATCAGCTTTAAGGAAGGGGAAGAAATGTTTCCTTTCCAAAAAGCTTAACAAGATTCCACACAACCTCAACAAGCACCACACCCTGGAAAATACAGGAAAAAATACAGGGGCAAACATACAAGCATTAAGCTCTCCTCATGCTACAGGGACTTTAAAAACCAAGAACTTTGACACACGGTAAAGTCAAAGAAAGACTCGCCAACCTCAGATATGTCAAAGTGGAAATCCAGCGTTTTCCCAGGCAAGGCCTTGGAGGAGCGGTCCCAGACACGGCTGATGTCCTCGTAGGAGAGGTCACTTTGTGGGGATGAAGGTTGCACCAAACTGGCTGATCGAGAAACCACCAGTTTCAGGATATTCAGCGCTTCCCCCCATTGGACAGTCTATAGTCAAAGCAGACGTACACACACCAGTTCAGCCACACAGGCAGACAAAAACCAACACAACCACATGTTGAGAAAGAAACAACCACAAATGTCTTTCTGTGTGTTTTAATGTAGTTCTATTTTTGGAGACAAGTGTTTTGGCAGTAGGAAGCTAAAGGAAAATGTATTCAGTATGAGGATAAGCAGAGGCCTGGCCTGCAGCAGAAAGGCAGACTGTTTATAGTTTGGGTGTGTCTACAAATTTACTGCGCTGACACAAGACAACTTTTTTTCCTTTTTTTTCCCATGAACACTTACAAAAGGAACAGGGAACACAAGACTCTTACTTAGAGCACGGTGTCTAAAGATTTCCAATGATTACATCTGGTGTAGGTAATCTGAATGTTTTCACTTTCCGAGCACATATATGTCAGACTAAGTTACCATAAATATCCTTAAAATATGAACAGACATTAACTAACTAGAACCTCCCTGTGGTTGTATGCCAGTCAAGTTGCAGTTTGTATGTCTGTCCAGAATCATAACATAAGTAGTGAATACTTGGAAGGAATTGAATAAAAGGTATAAAGTGTATTTTTTGGCTAAATGGAAGTTATTATGATACATGTATGATTCCAGTGAATATACATTGTTGAACTGATCAATAAAGGATTATCATAGATGTATTAGCTAAACAGATACAAATACTTTTTTACTATTTAAAGACTGATTTATATAAAGTATAGCTAAACAAAATGTGGTGCTTTTGTTTTCTCCTGGCATTTTTAGAAGCGAAGCCTCTCTATGAGCTGTAGGTGAAACTCACTTACAGGATCACGATAAGCTAGGCGCGCTTCAAGATGTTGTTTGCAGTAACGTGATTCCGATGACGCTCGAAATTCAGAATGAGGCCGGAAGTGAAAGGCAGAACGAACGAAATGGAGGAAAGCCCGTACCGTGCTATTTATTAGTTACATTTACATTTACATTTAGTCATTTAGCAGACGCTTTTATCCAAAGCGACTTACATATGAGAACATTCACAAACCGAAGGCGCAGCTTCGGGAGCATTTTGGGGTTCAGTATCTTGCTCAAGGATGCTTCGGCGCATGGCTGGGGGATCGAACCGCCAACCTTCCGATTGGGAGGCAACCGTTCTGCCACCAAGCCACGGCCGTTACTTATTGTGTTGTCCCAGTGAACATGTGTGTGTGCGAAATCCGGAATCGCCCATTTCATTCTTAATTACGGCTAAAAACCTATTTAAGGGTCACAATGACCTTTGACTCAAAAGTGTCACCTATTTGGTGTCCAACTAACTGTGAAATATGGTCACAATCTCCCCTTTTGTCATCACTTCATCGTTGTATCCCATTAAACATCTGTGTGAAAGTTTGTCATAATTACTGCATCAATTCTTGAGTTATGGCCAAAAACATGTTTGTCAAGGTAATTTTGAGGTCACAGTGGCCTTTGACCTTTGAGTCAAAAGTGTCACCAATTCATTGTCCAAACTATGATATATGGTCATCAATTCTTGAGTTATGCGCAAAAAAACGTGTTTTGTGAAGTCCTTTGACCACCAAATTCTAATCAGTTCATCCTTTCATCCAAGTGGACGTGTGTGACGAATTTAAACAAATTCCCTCAAGGCGTTCATGAGATATTGCGTTCACAAGAATGGACGGACGGACAACCTGAAAACATAAATCAATATAAGGCATAGAGCCGCTGCATTTATAAACTAATTCTCTGCAGTAGGACACAATTTTGGGTGCTAATGTTGTATTTTAACTCACCTGTACAAATTTCTCAATTGTCTTGAGCACCTCCATGTTGAAGGGTTTGGCTTGAATTCCACTCAGGTCCATGTGACTCAGGAGGCTATAGATGATTTGTAAAAGGGTCTGCTGCATACTGGGGAGACCCTTCTCCAACAGCTGTTACGAAAGAATGAAATGCCATTAATTGATTTAGCACCGTTCGAGAAGCAGCAATATTCAATTACTGTACAACCCTATTTACTGCTGCTCAGCAAATATGTGATCAGCTGACGTGGCTGCACAAACCTCTGCCATGTAAGTGACCAGGTTGAGGGTTATATCCGAGAAAGCTTCGTGAAGATATCGACACACCACATTGACCCAGGAGAAGCAGTCTCGTGTGTAGGTGTGCGTTTTATACAGAGTCATGACATGGGCAAGGTTGGAGAGCTTGGCGTTCTTCTCCTCAAGGCATACCTACACACAAAAAGTGCATTAGCTTAAACCATATAATTATCTTAGAGCTAAAATGAGTATAGAAACGTTTAATAGAGCCAAACCTGGGCTATCCTCTCAGCAACATCTTGACAGAACTGCGTGGGGCCATCAAAGTTCTGCACGAGATGTGGGAGCAGGCAGAGAACATTCAAGGGAAAGCCTAATGGATGAAACAGACAAATGAAATCAATATTTCACGTGAAAATACTCACTTTTGGAGAAAGTTCACTGGCATGTAATTTGTGTAAAATTATATGGATACAAGGCTACATTAAAGTTTTCTATTTCAGTTTTTTTAATGTGCTTCACAATTGAATTTTATGAAATGTAACAATATTGGCACAAAGTAACGGCTCGCAGACACCCAAAATCAAAGAATTTCAACATTCACATTATCTGTCTGCAAAACCCCGCATTCAGCTGTCCCCGCAGCGTACCTATGGCTTGTGAAGTGTCCACTACAGGCACTCGGGACACAGGTGTGAGTTGGCAGAAGAGCTGGAGCGTGAGGTCAGTGGTGGACACGGAGGTGAAGCCCTTCAGCAGCAGCTGCTGGAGCCCAGTGAAGCTGCTCCATTTAAGCTGGCTCTGCAGTTTCTCCAGCTTCTCCCGGTTCTCCAGTTTGTCTAGCGACATGTGGCCCAGCAGCTTATTCAACAGTTTCAAAGCCATCTGATACTCAAACTCAAAGTCTGACTCCATCAGTGACACTGCCACCCAGAAGATGGTGACCAGCAGGTTGCTGGGGTGGTTGATGTTGGTTGGGTCGGTGATGTTGTCTTTAGATGAGGACGAGCTGCGGGTCTTGGCCAACAAAACCTGCTGTTCACACGCTTGTATACGGTCCAGTGTAGCGCTGCGAGGGGGATCCGACCACCTGTCCGCCTCTCCAAACTTCTTAGGGACAGAAGAGCTCCTCTGATGTCGGCTCCTCTCTTCTCTTCTAAGATTGAGCTGCCCTGTGCTCTTCCTGTTGGACAGCAGCTTGAAACTGGTGAGGAAATCTGGAGACGAGGCTCTGGAATTGAAGAAAACAATAAATGAAAGGTTTCTTTATTTTTTGACAAAAAGAATACCTTCTTTCAACATAAATATACGTAGAGGAGACACAAACCTTGTCAAGATAGCCATGAGATCACTGTTCTTGAGACATTCAGCCAAGTTATCCACCACAGATTCCAGTGTAAGTAACACTTCCATCACATAGCCCTGCAAGAGAAAAAAATACACAATTGAATACAACAAAAATAGATTCGATGCAGTTAGAAAGAGAGTATGTTTCCAATGCTGCTTGTTTGTCTGTCTTCAGGATGTCTAAAAAAGTAACAGACAATAATGGATAATATTTGTTGGATTGTCCTTGGTTCAAGGATCAGCTGATTAGGCTTATATGATATTCTAAGATTTCTGCTATTAGATTATTATTTGTTTTAATGCTGTGTTCATGTGCTCATAGGAGGGTCAAACATCCTTGATATCCAAGTACTTTGCTAAACAGTACTGAATTCATGTGTTACTAAAAAACTCAGAATCCAAGAATTGAAGAATTCCTCAGTTTCTGCTTTACCAACAACTCTTTCATGTGTAATGCTCTCATATCCACATGCACATGCTCACATGCATCATGTACACACACACACACACACACACACACACACACAGAGCATTAACCTGCACTTCTTCTCCATGTTCACCGACAACTTCCACCAGCCTTGAGAGCAGGTCGGAGACAGCGTGGGCGGAGATGGGCTGGCGGAGGGCTCGAAACACCTGGAAGGAACGGCCAGCGTAGTGACGCGATGAACTACACAAGGCCGTCTGCAACGCCACATCACTGAGCTGCTGCTCCAGGTGAAAATCTAACAAGGACCGAGAGAAGAATGTGCTAATGAAAATGAGAATTATTAGTGTGGTAAAAACAAGGCTCTGTAGTATAATTAATTAATAATTACTGTTAAGGATATATCAAAGGGTTACCTGACTTGGATTCTTTGAACACAGATACCACATGTCGCAGAAAGTTCGTCAGCTGCCCAGTGCTTTTTGAAATTTGGTTCTTTGGTGAAATATCTTCATGGCACCACAGTGCTCCATATGCTCTATAGAACAACAGTTTCTTAGTCACTAACAACACACAGTATATTGTCTATCGGGAGGTCTGCTTTGGTAGAAAGTGGGACAATTAGCTGAATATTCGGAATCACCTGTACCAAGCCCAAATTACTGTCAGTGTGGTTCTGTTTAGCCTATTAAGTATTGTCTGTACTAAAAGTGGAAAAAGCTATTCTAAACAAATAAAATGTGTACAATTTCCAATGTGTACATAAGGGTAAATGCCAACTGCACTAGTGTAATTGAAATATCAAATCTTATCTACTGCTACAGGAATCTATTGCGCTATGCATGCAGCACCACTAGGTGGTAATCTGCACCAAGAAATATGAGGAAGTATGTCAGCATATCAGAAGGATATTTCTGCTGTATAACATGCATTTATTTTGGAAAATATTTTCCGTCCTTTACGACCTGTAAGTAAAACTGCATTCTCTGAGTTCAACTACTGCACTTGCTGGAAATGATTCTAATGGGGGGAACAACATACAAAAATCAGTACCTTGTGGTCAAAAACTCAATGAGCTTGTTGGTCTTCTCATCAATTTTATTTGAGGCCACCAGCTCCTCCACCTCATGTGCGATCTCAGGCAGGTTGTTGCTGCTGCCTCCCAGACTCAAACTGGACGATGTAGAAGAAGAACTCAGGCCAGAGTCTGGCACAGGAGACGCCTGACACTCCCGCAGGAAGTCAAAACATCCTCCTGAACACAACAGAAGAACAGGCATGTGATTATAAACAGGTTACACTGGTTCACTTGGATGTGTGATTTCATTTCCCTGACCTGATTTAAGTTTAAGTTAACTACTAAGGTGGGGCATGCCTATTCTCCTTGTTAATTCACAAACTCATTCTTTCCGCAAGCTATTATATACAGATATAACAAACATGGGAGTGTATAGAAGTTTATATAGGACTTTATTTGTTGTAACCCACAATAAACAATCCACAAATGTGTACCATGACCCACAAATATTTCACTATGCACAAACATGTATTTTTTTATTTTGTGTAAAGTCATATACACAAAAATACAGAGCAATTTACAAATATGCATAAATTACTCTGTATAAAAGTATTTTAATTTCACATAAAAATGACACAGGTTTTACAAATATTGCTAGCTAGCAGGCGGTAGCTGCTGGGGCTGAGCCGCTCTCCTCCTGGGCCTTTCTGGATCGTAGCACCGGTTAGAATCTGATTGTAGTTCCGACAGGTCATGTGAGGGAATCTCGACACCTGATGGTGTAGCTAGTAATTGCACCTCACATTGCAGACTCCTGTTTACAGATCTGCCACGGTACGAAGGTGGCGCTGTTGTGCCTTGACATTTTGACAGCTAATGTTAACTTAGTTGGCCCGTAGCAATCGGGGTGTGGGTTGCCAGGTTGTGGTAACAGATGGGTTTAAATTTTATATAGTGTGTGTGGATGTGTGTCATAGATGATCTGGGCCGTCAGACAAACATTCAAAACTTGTTTTGGTAATAAGGTTTTAGAGCCATGCACATTACGGGAGTTTCCCGGGAGAAACAACAGAACAGGCGGGCGCCAGGAGATGGCCTTGAAATATGGGAGAAACCCGGGAAAAACAGGAATGTTGGCAGGTATGCTTACCATGTTTGTGGATCTGTGGGTTTCAACTAATAAGAAGTCCAATAAAAACTTCCATAGGAGCGAAGCTGTTACAAAGACTGAGAAGAAAAAGGGATATTTTCTTTGGATCTCAATGGCAGTCTTATCATTGTGTGGTATCACTGTAAAACCCCCCTACTATTTTTAGCAAGAAAGTTGCATTAAATGGTCCAATGGACAAAGAATACTCTGGACATTTCAAAATGTCTAGACATTTGCAAAACAAATTATTGGCACGGGGAGGAGGGGAGCCAAACCAGCCTATCCAAGCCTGAGCAGATGGCCCCAATTTGGGCAAGAGGATAAAAATAGCAGGATGGAATGCTTTAATCAAGACCTTTAATGTCCTCTGTGCTCAATATTGCTTTTGGTACAGTGTCCAAATAATTCTCCCCGGATAAGAACCGTATCTATCCTCTGACAGGAATGTTATCCATTGTTCAAGTTTATTAGCCAGAGAGAAGAGCAACGTGTCAAATGCCAAGCTGCTTTGTGAAACTGGACCACGGTCTTCTTCAACCTTTTGTGTGTAAATATATTTGGTGAGTATCGCTAAAGGCCTATATGTTTACCTGAAGGTAAATACTCCGACTGAACACTTGGTTTGCAGGTGAGGGTCTTGGTGCCGTTGATCTCACGTGTCTGCAGTAAGACCGAGGCGATGGCCTGGAAGTTGCTGTTACAGGACAACGTGATGAGCAAGTGGAGGAGGAGGCGCTTGCTGTGCTCAAACACCTCTGGACGGTAGTGATCTATGCCTGAATAAAGGAACAGACCAGTCACACTGTTTCAGCACACTTTAAACTCTAAGACAAGGCGTTGTTTGTTATAGCAAAGACTAGAGTGTTCTTTTCAAGTTCCTGTCTCCCGGTTTCACACCCTAGATCTCAGAGTCTATCCAAAAAATAAAGCTGTCTGATATCAGCTGTTTGAAATTGAATAAAAGATTTCTACAAAGCAGAGAAACTAACTGCATTCTCCAACTCTTTGTGCTCAAAAACAACAATGGTTGTGTATAATATTGGACTCAAAATATTGAACTTGTTATTTCTAAATCTGCACTCAATCATAGTCCTTAATTGCTATGTCACTTATGAGATTTATACTGTATTACATCAAATATGTACATACAATGTACATGTAATTACATAGATGGGTTTTATGGGGATTCAGTTTTTTCAATTCAATTCTATTTATATAGCCCAATATCACAAATCACATTTTGCCTCAAAGGGCTTTACAATCTGTACAACATACGACACCCTGACTGATTATAGTTTGAACTCACCCAAAAACAAGGCATGTAGCAATAAAGGCAAGTGCATGGCCCAGTCTTCTCTCACACTGTGGTCCACCACCATCTCTGTCATGAAGATGACTGCTATATTACACCTATAACAAACAAAACACATAGTGTAAAGCCTCTCAAATGAAACACTTCTTACAACAGATTTAAAATCCAATCCAAAAAAACATGACCTTGAAGTGCACAGCATCAAAATGAAAAAGCTGAGTGAAACTGCCTTTATCTGCACAAATACATTTTAAACTAGACTCGAAATGGGAGTCAGAATGAGCACATTTTGCATGAATGTATGCAGCAGTCCAACCTGTGCAGTGGTCCTCTGGGAGTGAGGGTCTCTGGCAAAAAGTCCACCAGCGGAGCCCAACATCCTCCATTCAGAGGCATGGGCAGAGGATGGGGCTGGTTGGTCTCAATGACAACCATCAGCCAATCAGCATAGGGGGGCAGAGGTTCACCTAAAAGGTTACAGAAAATTATACTGCTGACATTTAACTTACACACACATGCGGCACATTTAAAAAATGAAAGGCTTGTGGATTTTGTGGAAATGAGAGTTTGGGGATTCTCCATAGCTGGAAATGGGTGGCATGTGGACAAATGACAGATGAGAGATGCATTTAAAAAATGTAAAACTACACAGCATCACAGAAGAGAACTTCAATTTCGAAGCTTAGTTGTCAAAGGGGAATTTAGGGATCCTTTTCATTGTCAAATTATTCTTACTCACATTAGTCTGCAGGACTAATTCAGACCAAGAGAGTATAACAAAGCTGTTTTGGGGTCACTGGCAGCAGTGTAGAAGCCCTGGACTTGACTACTTTTATTTCAGTGCCAGTTCTCACTGAAGCCTTTTAAGAGCCCCAGGCCACTCTGCACTGCTCATGCATTATCAATGACACCATGCCGGTCACCATCTTTCCCTCCTACCCAGCCTGTGTATTTCACACTGACCAGACCATGACAACCACATTTTTTCAAAGGGTGTCTGCTACAGAAATACACTCACTCTTATCTTCATCATAAGATCCTCCTGAGCTGTTGCTGTAGCGTGATTCCAGGCGGTTGTGGGCTCGCATTATGTGGCTAAGCCTGAGGTCGGAAAGAAAAAACGTCACAATGGGTCTTGCGTGGACAGTAATTAATCTAATGTTAAGCTTCAAGATATTGCTTACTACCTCTCCTCATTCTCCTTCACAGTCTTGATATCATCTGTGTCAGCGAAGCTCTCCTGGCCTGCAACAACAGTATTGCTGCTTGATGTGGTGCCTAGAAATGAACCAAAAAAAGAGCTAAATACATTTTACAGACTGTTCAAGGAATGTCAACTGAGCATGATCTTTAACACTAACACAGCTTCACATTCACCACTGGGATCTGTCCAGAGCAAACACAGTTTTCTATGGCTGGCCACTAAGTGGTTCCACTGGGGCGGTTGGGATTTCCTGGTTGGTTGATTTTTCCCATAAAAAATATACACATTTCAACTGGTGTCCATTCTGTTCAGTGAGACAGTGTTTTTTAAATATGTACCTGAAGCTGCTGTGGCGGCCTTGCTTGTGGCAGTGAAGCGATAGAAAGGAGGGCTATCACAGTGCTGCACCACAGGGTTGACTGGATCTGTTTGTTGTAACTCAAATATCAACTCCTCCATGGTTTGCATGGTGTTGTTCCGGCACAGATAGATCACCACCTTCTTGATCTGAGCAAATATATCACAGAAAATCCGTGAGAAACTGGAAAGAGCTACATAACATTTTCCAGTTGGCCTAAATTATATATCTTACGTATGGAAGGAGGGTGGTGTCACTGCTGACACCACATAAGTTGATGAGAAACTGCAGTGTGGTTCTCAGATTGTTGCTCCACTTCTCATTGCTGACTAAAGCATTCCAGGCGTTTTCCATCTCTGGTCCGGGCAGGTCATCTCCATACTGACCAGAGGGGTTAAAGAAGAACATAGCAACATGTTAGCTGCATTGACCTTATAGGTAGATTATCCATACCCTATTTCATTACATTTCCCCAACCTTACTTTACCTTGGCGGTCATGAACATGAGGTTATTGAGAACCATGGATGTGGCCTGTAAGGAGCCCCAGCCAGTGCCCTTCAGTTGGTGGGACGAACCTGTGCTGGTCGTCCGACTAGATGCATCATAATCTGAAGTGCACGGTGTGAAGACTGGGAGCAGCAGGCCGCTATCCACCAGCTCGATGTTACCGAGCCAGGGCAGGAGGTAGGTTAGCATGATCTGCCTCCCATTGGGATGAGTGGTGGAGAACCTCTGGCTAACCTCTGGAACAAGCAAGGGAAGGGCAATGCTAACATCAGAATAACATCAGTGGGGACTGCAGTGTTTATATTCTATATGCAAATCAAACAAATACTGTGTACTCAGTTTCACCATAATTGCCAGTTTAATCCTGATTCGCATATTAACTCAACGTAAACCTGGGGGTCCCTTAATCAACTTAAGCCCTCAGTGTTTCTGTGGCTAGTGGGAGTGTCTATATATAACGTCAGTGTCTGGGTGACAAGAGAGGAAGAGTTCTTTGGAAGATGAGTGACTAGCATTTAGTGGGAAACCATAAGAAGATGACAAGCCAGTGAGAGTATTACAGCGGGCTAAAATACCATGGCTAACCCTACTGTGGCCACACACACAGCACACATATGACACAAACAGCTACCTGAGAATAGAGGAAGTGTGAGTTCAGGGTACATCCGGGCCAACTGGCTGGAGAGCTGAGGCAGGGAGACACTGTACAGAGGAGGCAATGGACCGTGGGTGCCATAGAGGATACTGTTTGGCTTCTGCTCTGCAATCCTCTTGGAGTACACAAACAACTTAGTTTCAAGAATCTGTTCAAAGAAAGAGGAGAAATGTGTCATTAATCCATTTAACCCCAGAAAACTACACAGAAGCACAACTGCGGTTGTGTTTCTCACCTGCATTAGCTGCATTGAAATCTCATAGATTTCTCTGTTGGTGTCTGATGCCTTGAAGAGGACCAGATTCAGCAGTGTTACTATGTCGCTAGGGTAGTTTCTGCTAGTAAGGAAAGAGAGAGAGAAAAATAACTATGAGGTAATGTTTTAAGAAATCAATGCTGAGTGGTCCACATAATGTTTGGGTTCATGTTTTTGAGATAAAGCAAGAGGGGGACGCCAATTTCAGACAAATAGTGAGGCTTTAAAGAGGATTAGCTGAAGGCTAAACTAATTTGCCAGTAGTTTCCTCACTTGGACAAGAAATCTGGGTGATCCAGAGAATACAGTATCTAAACTTAATAGGCAAATTGTTAATTGACTGCATCTCAAATACATATAAAATGGCAAAACACAAACTGCACAACAAGTAATGAAGATGAGAACACAACTGCCCTTTATAAAAACTATGTGCACAGGCAGCTGACCTTGTCGTGTAAACTATCTAAAAAAGCCCTCAACTACTTAGTTGAACAGATGACTGCGAGATTGTACCTGCTGCCGCAGACTGTAGCGATGGCTTTGAAGCAGCCTGAGGCGAGCTGGTAGGAGCCCGTGTAGCAGCGATCCACGGCCCAGTTGAATAGGTTGACCTGGTCGGCATTGAGCTCCAGGAGCAGGATGACAACTTCACAGCCAAGCTGATGGACCTGAGCCAGGGGCAGATAACAACACAGACTCCGCTGAATTTCAGGTCTTTTTTAAGGATCCCCTGTATTCCTGATTTTATCATGACCTGAAATATCTGAGGCTTTGCGTATTCTTGAAAGATTCAGGGACTCATTGTAAAATGATTCCAGTACTGTACTTGTACTTCTCTCATACAAAAAAGATGCTAATTACATTTTCTTGGCTACCTGCCCAGTTAATGCTACTCATGAAGCCATGTAATGAAAATATGAGGGCTCAAAGTCACTTCTGCAAAGGAAGAAGATGTAAAATAAACACGCAGGTGTTTTATCTTGTATCAGAGTAAACTGAAATAAAGAGAATATCAGACAAATTAATTTTGAAACAAAACTCTCCTTCACTACTTGCCAGCACTTCTGCAAGATAATGGTGAGCACTTGGCAAGGTCTAGTGTTGGGCTTTTACAAAGCAGGCTTCAGCAAGCTATCAGAGGGGCTTTCTGGGTCAGCTCTTTGTTTAAACGCACCGCGGTGGTACAGTTTTGGGCACATACCCGCTGATCCTGGCAGGCTAGTATATTATCCAGCCACTTATAGAGGTATCCGTCTGGAGAGAGGCCAACGTTATCAAACACAGGCCCACAGCACAGCACAGCAGACATGGCCTGGAAGAACAAACAGTCAACAATACTCACATTTTATGGGTTTTAATACCCAAGACAAACTTATTCACAGTTGTACTTTTTCCCCTTCATCTTACACGGCCACTGTTCCACCCCCAGGAAGAGTTGTCAGGTCATCGCAAAATAACAACACATTTAATCCAAATGTGATCATTCAACACAACACCTGGACCAGCAAGGATGACTGTTCTCAAAGTTTTCAACCTCTATGATCTTGATTATCTGACTTAGCAGCTGGGTTGTTTACTGCCGCAATAGGCAGCACTGCACATACCTCAGTATGGTGGCAGGAAGTATGTGTTGAGTTCCCAGAAGTCATATAATGTGACATTAAACTGCAGCGCTCATGTTTGCCAACCTGCTAAGTCTGTTGTTTCGTAAGCCCTAAAGATAGCAGCGGGACGAGAGATGTAAAGATCTAATGTTGGTGAACCCAGGACTTTCTGGGTGGAGCACTCGCTCACACACACACACTAAAGTTCAGGAGAGAATGCAGTTTACTTAAGTTTGTGTTTGTCTAGTGGGTGAAGAAGAGTACATACCAAACAACAGAATTACATTTAAAAAAAAATATCTTGGCTAGGAGAGATACGATGGCAGGATTTTCTCTAATGCAGCACCACTTGGTGATTCAGGGGCCCGTCTCATGAAAGATTGTTGCTCAATGAAACAGGTTAGATCGTTCGATACAAAAAACATATTTTAGTGCAACGGCAGTATTGCTGCTTGATGTGGTGCCTAGAAATGAACCAAAAAAGAGCTAAATACATTTTACAGACTGTTCAAGGAATGTCAACTGAACATGATCTTTAACACTAACACAGCTTCACATTCACCACTGGGATCTGTCCAGAGCAAACACAGTTTTCTTATTTTATTTTATCATTCTACAATAGAGAGAGGAAATATTTTGATTCATTCTGCACTTTTTCTCAAATGTATGCTTTGTAATTGGATAAAGTCAGAGTAATCGATTCCCAAGATACATGTTTCTTTTCCCACTATGTCATAGGGGGTAATATTAATATATGTAAGAGTTTGTGGAACGCAATAGATTGCAGAAAGTATTTTTACCTTGAGGGCACAATATTGATATCTTGTGATCTGGTGATTCCTGTCACTGTAGCGGTCCAGAGGGGTGAACATGATGCTGAAAGGACCGGCCCACTGACTGAAGAGGATGAAGAGGTGATGCCGCAGGCTCTGCTGTGGAAACAGGAAGCGCCTGTGGTGCACTAGGGAGGGAGACAAGAAAGCCTGTTGTAGGTCTGCTCATTGAGAGAGTGAGGAGTCAGCAAAAATATTCAAGTATCTGAAAGTCTTAACTAATTAATGAAAGTGTTTTTTCAGATATGATAATAAGGAGTTGATGTCCCTTGACAGATCATTAGTCATTCAGTGGGGACTTGTGAATGCTTGGCAACCCATGAGTCACCTGTCCTTGCCTGCTATGTCTTTAAGCTGCACTATTTTTGCAGTTCCTCTTGGCCTACGTCCAAATCAAGATCAATGTCAAGAGTCTTGTGCTCCATGTGCTGCGCTAACTGTGGCTAACTGTGG
The DNA here is from genome assembly GCA_011952105.1 of Coreoperca whiteheadi. Lineage (NCBI taxonomy): Eukaryota > Metazoa > Chordata > Actinopteri > Centrarchiformes > Sinipercidae > Coreoperca > Coreoperca whiteheadi. The sequence goes on from CM022478.1 coordinate 8,180,025, forward strand.
TTAGCACAGCACAGGGACAGTTTGAGTTTAGGCATCCGTATAAAAGAAATGTATTCTGAAATTGTTAGTGACTGGCCTGACAGGAAAGGCCTTTCAAGCTGAATCTTTTCTGAGTACCTGGTACACATTGGATGAGGTTGGCCACCATGGCACTGAAGTGAGCTCGGATGTCCTTGAGAATCTCTGCATCTTTGTCATTCTCAGCCTCCAGGAGCATCCGGGTTAGATCCACATACTCCAGGAACAGAGCGCCCAGGGAGAGGGTGTCACGTTCCAGAGCTCCGTTTGTACTGTACGATCACAGAGAAAACAGGGAGACGCCCAGTGAAGAGAAATCACAAACCGAAAATTATGTAACACACATACTTCAACTGCTTTTGCAACATCTGTCAACACACAAATTGTACTACAGAAATGTACTTTAAAGAAAAAGTGAAGGTTATGTCTTGATGACCCTTGTGTACTGTGAGTGTGATGCTGTGCAGCGTGGGGATGTAATGCGTCAACTAATTCCATACTAACCTGTCACTGATGACACCTGCATCAGCCAGCAACTCAAAGATCCGCAGTAGCTGCAGTCTCAGCAGGTCTCGTCGTTCACGTCGCTTCTTGTTCTGCAAAAAAATCATTAAGAAAAATCCTTAATGACAGAAGTCCTTGTATAATATTATTGATCTCTATTTAGTTACGGAGATTTTCTGATACACAGCTCTCTGGTAGCGCTACAGCCCATTATCTAGTTCATTAACAAATGAAACCCAACACTAAATATTTTGCGTATGTCGTGTACTGTGGTGTAAATACAATCAACCAACCTCAGGTCTTCTTTCCAACGCTTCTTTCATAAGGGGATGTAGCTCTTCCACAAGTTCCCTGTGTGCAGACAGTGAAAATATAAACAGGTCATCATGCAAAATGCTTTATCAAACAGCTCGGTAAACATTCAGTTAAATGGACAAAATGAAACAGCAGTATGACTGTTGTTACTTTTTTCAAGGAAAAGAGATTTGAGCTAAAAAATCTGATTTTACAATTTAGATGCAGCTGTAAATGGCAACAAGGCACCACTCAACTATAATCTCTAAAACTATCATTTTACCTCCACACACACTAAGCTCAACATACACTAATAATGGATTGTGCTCTAACTTTCATTTGACTGGTCCTGTCCCATCAAGAGAGACAAAAAACAACATACAGCTACGACCAGCAGCTTAAATATTATGATGCTGTGCTGCTGTAAATCTTTGAAAACAATGAGTCAATCATGTGAAAATTTAAGAAAACAAATCACCATTTGTTAGAGAACATTAGAATTGAAATTGGCTTATTAAGGAAAAGAAAATTCTTCAGATCTAAAACACTGTCTGATGTACCTGAATACAAGGGAATTGGTACGACCAAAGCCCAGAACTAATGACTCTGTCAACTCGATGCTCTCTGCCCTCATCAGTGGAACCAACTGTTTCAGAAGCCAAGCCACGGATGGGCTCCCGATAACCTGAAACATCAAACACAGACGGTTCAGTCAGACAAATAAACCTCTAACGCTGCTTGAACGTCACTAATTACACGGGGCTGCATTGAGATAATTGTCTGTACAGTTAAGAATATATCAGCTTCCTGTTCTATTCATGTAAGGTAGCTGCAGTGTAATTTGATGCTTCAAGTTTGAATGTCAAAAAGCTCCATTTGAACATCCGATCCTGGAGAGACCAGGATAAGGCCGGAGGGCGGGGAGGCAGCTACCTTGTTATCGTAGCTGACACCGCTGTCAGGCGTGGCGGCTGTGATCTCAGGTGTCGATGCTCTCAGATGGCCAGGGCTCATGATACTGGGCTTGGCTACCCCAAAGCAAAGGATCAGGTAGTTTCTCCACAGTGTTATGTAATTGTCCCCACTGCCAGACGTGCTGGTCTTCTTCGCATACACTGGGTTGCTGGTGAATCATACAAAAAGAAACATGTTTATTTTTATCTGAGGTGTTTTAACAGCTCAGAAAAAAAATATCTGAGGTGTACTCCTCCTTGAGGAGGAGTTTTTCATATGTAAAGGGGAAGGTGGCTATACTAAAAATGGGAACACTAAGTAGGGATGTACATAAAATAGAAGAAGTGTTTCATGGTCCCTCTTGAACTCACGTCAGTGTTCGAGGACACTTACTTTGGGTCTACCAGGGGCATGAGCATCTGCATTCGAGTGAAGGCGTAGGGCCAGGCATAGCTGAGAGCTGTGGGGCAGTGCTTGGGTAGGTTGTCCTGTCGGAGAAGGCTGTACACACACAGCACCCAGGGGTCTTTCACAGACTGGGCAAAGATCCACACGTGTGAGGGGCTCCTAATGTCATAATGACTGTTGACGAGCAGCGCGTTCCACTCCACGAGCCACTGAAGGTCCGCATGGTGGCCAGCTGGCAGGGCGGCCTGAAAACAAGCAAGTGGCACAGCAGGGGCAAAGGTCAGGGCTCATGACTGAGTTAGACGTCCAACGGGAAACATTTCTTCCATCACACAGTATGTTTAAAAACACAATTCAATTATATATATATGGACATTTACTGTATTATCCCATTCTCAATAAATCTGTATTTTTAACGTCATATTGACAGCTTGATGATTACATAAATGAGAATTAAAAGGCCAACAGCTGATCAGTTCCAGATGTTAATTCAGTGTTTACATGGTCAGTCATGTCTACCGCTTGTTCCCGTTCGGGGTCGCGGGTGACTGGAGCCTATCCCATTGGCTTCGGGCCTTAGGCGCGGTACACCCTGGACAGTGGCCAACTCGTCGCAGGGCTGACACTTGAATGGCAGAGAACCATTCGCACACATTCATCAACTAGGGACAATTTAGAGTCACCAATTAACCTAATGCATATCTTTGGACGGTGGGAGGAAACCGGAGAACCCACGGTAACACGGGGAGGACATGCAGACTCCACCCAGGGGTCGTGATCTAGTCCGGGATTAGAACCCACGATCTCCTTGTTGGGAGGCAGGGGCGCTAACCGCTCTGCCACCGTGCACCCCTGTTTACCCCTGTTTACCCCTGTTTACCCCTGTTAACTAAATCAATCTTCTGTCTAACAGTCAACATAACAAGCATTTGCTGTTTCAAATGACACCAGATCTTTTCATGAAAGTAGCTAATAAACACATCACATGAAATTACTATAGTGTGAATAAACTCCACGAAAGATCCCAGGAAAAGTAAAACATAAGCAAATAAACTGTAGAAGTAGACACATCTAGATTGAGACTCCAGGTTTAGTTTGGAGCTGAGCCGCAGAGTTAAGCTACCAGCAACTTACTGTGTCAGAGACTGCGACGTTGACAAAACTTTCCACAATGACAGGGCTGAGCTGGTCCATAATCTCTATCATTGGTTTATCATCATCCTGCAGTTGATACAGCATAAAATCACAGTCTGTAAAGTCAGTCATCAAACTTTCCTGCATTCTGTCACCTGAGTTTAACTCATTTTACCTCAGACTGTCCGATGGTCATAAAGAGACTTCGTATCTCTTTGAGTATGGCGATGGCGAGTCTGCGTGTGCTCAGCTGACAGGAGCAGAGCAATACCAGTACCAGTCCCTCCACAGCATGTAGCACAGTGGCGTGCGGACCGCGCTCTGCAGGTGTCTTGAGGCTTGGGCTGGTCTGCAGCAGCTGTGACGTAAACATCACAATGAAACAAAAGCTGATTTCACAACTGCATGATTAAAATTACATTACAATTCCATTTTTACAACAGGCATTTGTCAGATTTATAATTAGTCTTTCCCTCTTGTTAAAGGTGCAAAAATATATCATAATTGACACCAAAGTGTGTACCTCGGCAGTGTGTATTTTAGCGGTGTCATAGCTCTTCCCTGGGGCGGACAGGGTTAGTTTCCACTGTGTGAGCAGTTGCAGCAGTAATTTGAGGGATGTATCTAACAGTCCCTGGTGAGTGTCTTGGACCTCACGTAACAGGAAGTTAGTGAATCCAAACAGGACATCGTCACGCCAGTCAGAGAAATCCACCAGTAGACTTTGCAAGGAATTCTGGGCTATGAGTCGCAGCTCGTCATCCATGTGGATTGTCAATCTGACAAACAAGACAGAGAAAAACAAAATTGAAACAGGTATCTTCGTAGGAATAAATTAAAGTCCTGTATCTAGTTCCAATGACTAGGTTTCATTTCTGATAAAATTTAGCCTGAAGATTATCTGTCTCATCTCTGTCTTCCAGTTGCCTCACATCTGAATTAATAATTAAGTGTAAGAAAATGAACTTAAAAGAGCTGATCAGAACTGAAACTAAGGTGTTATTAATAGATTTCAAGTGCATTTTTTTTGTTTATCAGACAAGGGGTTGTCAAATGCTATTTAGACAGCGATTAAATATAGTCTTCAAACATAGAAAAACAGTGATGAAAATGTAAGCTTCATATATTACATTGTTTTTAACACATTAAAGTAAAACCCTCTTTTGACAATGTTGCTAGAAAGTCATGAACATATATGTCGATACTAGTGATGCACCGGTCGACCCATAACCCGCGGGTCCTGCGGGTCGGGAGTGTATGGGCAGGGCAAAAAATGGCAAAGTAGCGTTCTGAGTAGGCTAAGTTATTAATAACTTACAGAAACATTGCGTGCATTCCACTTTCTCTTTCCCTCTCTCTCTCACACTCTCTATTTCTCACTCGAACACACACGGTGCTGGATTCCAGCAACAAGCGCGTCCAGTGAGGGCGTTTCAGCTCGGCTGGTCGTGTGCTCGTCTCGAAGCACGTCGAAAAACGCAAAATCCTGGAACTGTGGACTCCATTCTTTTTCTACACAGCGCAGCGAAACACTAGGCTAAAAAAAAAGACAGTATAGACCTTCCCACGTAGGCTACTATGATCTCCAGTTAATTCTCGTGTGAGACGAACAGAGAGTGCTTTATCTTAAAAAAGGGCCATTCCCCAACAGGTGACTCACCGAGAGAGCAGGTCTATGAGCTCTGGCTTGGACATCCCATCAGGCAGGATGCGAGGAATGGCAGCGACACACGTCCTGAACAAGTCAATCTTGGGCTTCCTTTCACCTCTGAAAAGGTCAGGTTTTAAGTTTAACCTCAACAACTTGCTTTCAGTGCGTTCAGCTGTCAAGTTTAAACTGATCAAGCATTGTGATAAATAACCAGACTGTCATACTGAATTAATGGATGAGTTAATGATGGGTCTGGAAACAAATTTAATAATTCGCTGATGAGTCACTCTGGAGGTTTGCCAACTTGGAATGTGTGCACATACGTGATCATGTCCTCGGGCTCCTTGTTCAACATCTGAGCATTAGTCATCATCATGCAGCGCCCCACCTCCTTGTCCAGGTGTCTGAGGATGTTGTCAACAGCCTTCCTCACATGAAAATAATACTGTGACATCCCTAGAGAAGATGACAGAGGAAAAACAGATGATATCGTTGCAAATATCCATCTAATTCCAAATGTGATGCTAAAGCCGTCACTGCTATGCGAGTCTGCAAAAGCATTTTCAGCATTCCTGACCACCGTCTGTCTCACTCACCAATGACCTTGGCCTCCTCATCTGTGAGCGTTTTGCTCAGGTATGTCTTCTTCACTCGGAGAGTATGCCCAGAGGGTAAAGTGCAACCAGTGTTAGGCATGGGAGGCTCGCCGTCCTTCTGCTGCAGTTTATCGGCTATGACCAGGAAAGCTCTCAGACCAATATTCATTCTCTGCACAAAAAAGAAAAAGTTAAAGTTCAACTGTTTTAAAAAAAACATCTAATTTTCAGTATTGTATTATTAGTCCTGCTAGGAAACTGACCTTGAAACACCACGTCAGCAGAAAAAGAACAACTGTATCGGCAGTTACTACAGTTATTAGTTTGCTAATAACCTAGCAACAGTAGGTTATTATAGGCATATTTTCAATTGCTTGCTTTGCTGCAATACAATTCAGTAAAATGCTGCCACATTGTAAGTTCCGTAGATATATAGTAGTCTTTATATGACTTTATATGATTCCTAGTCACGCAGATTTTAAAATGATGTGTCAAATTTGATGAAAAATGGATATCAATTTTTTTAAGCCTAATTTTAACCACAACACTATGTTTAAGATTTTACATTTACTTTATAAGAGACATCTGTAAGAATGACCTTATTTTTAACTTCCTTTTTGAACTATTAATCAATGTAGTATATATACACGACACAGGACACTTTATCATAAAGAAGAAGTCCTACATAAGTGAATGTTAAATGCATACCTCTGGATTAAGACTAAAGGCTTTTGCAGGTTTCCCAACACAAAGAAGGTCAAAGATAATCTCTTTCATGGCAAAATCCAGTCTTTCCTGTAACAGAATAAGAAGTAAAGATGTGTTTAATACAATGTCACGAATGTCAGGAGATATCGTCTTTGAGAAACTGTACCATACAGTATATTGGTTTCAACTGGGAGTTCATCATTGTGTTCACCTGTGCAATAAACTGGATGATTTTGACAAAGATGTTGAGAGGCATGTCTCTTGGTACCACACTGCGGGAGCCTTTGGGGAAAAGTGTTGTTACAATGGTGTTGAGGCGACTGTGGACACAGAGGATAGACCGAATTATGAGGATACCTTTGACAAGAATTAAACATTTTTTAAAAAGGTGGTGTCAAATTATATAGAAAACTGTATTAAGTTGTTTTGTACAGTACTCCATTGCTCGAAAGGAGGTTTATTTTAAGACAATATATTTTGGGCCTAATTAACACGTTTAAAAAGTCTGGCTTGACCTGTTTGGGATTTCTCATGTGGGCTCAGGCTTATAATAATGTCTATAAACTGCTGATAAACCTGTGTGCCACTGGCACTGACAATCTGATGCAGGCCTGACCCCAGGCCAGGAGCACTCCTCCTTTCTAAACGCCAATAAAAGCAGTAACAAGCGTTAGGTGGAAAACAGCTCCTTAATTGAACTTCTTTTTTTCTTCCCTTAAATCCAGAAATATTTTCACAAAGATTTTTAGTACCAACAAAATTTAGCCCATGGCCTTCATTAGCTTCTCATAGATATTTACTGATAAATAAAAGCACTGTAAAAAGACAGGGAAAAAAAACATACGTCTACCTCTTTGTCTGGTTCACCACATTATGCAAGGAGTTACAAGTTATTTACCCCTGTGTTGCAGTGTTGCTCTCACACTTGATTCTGATCATGTAGACCCACAACAGTCGATACAGGGACTCCAATGCAACACGAGCCATTTTAGGGTCTCTGCTCTGTAATAAAATTATAATTTTACAAGAAGGTCAATGACAGAACACCTTTGCAACAAGTGGAAGCCTAAAAGGGGGTTATGATATAATAACAAAATTATAGAGTTGACAACTGTAATCACACTATGCTCTCATAATAAAATACTGACTAGAATTGTAAGAATAATTATTGCCTGAAGCATTCAGTGCACTATTATCATACCATGCATACAAAACAAATTCTATATAGATTAACAGGCTTCTTTTTGACAACCGAAGTAGCGACAGGGGTTCACAAAACCTTTTTGTTGCGAATACTCCTCCCAAACAAAGACCACTGTAGCCTGAATGCAAGGCTGCTGGTTTCCAGGTTACTTTACCTTCAGATTTGAGAGACAGTTGTTAAGGAAGACATGCCATCTGTTGAGGAAGAACTGTTTCTGACTGACACACAGCAGGCACGTCACCAACGGGTAAAACGCCTGCGTAGAGAACAGTTAGTGTTTAGAGCACTTTTATCATACACAGAATTGTTAACATAGCTTCAAATTGACTTAAGAATAGGTTGAATACAGTTTCCACATTTGATATTTGAGGTTGTCCTTTGAGTGGACAATTGAGGAATTATGAGTTATCTCTGAACCATATCTAAGTGCAATTTAACCGGTGTTCTTTTGAAGACTTTAGGTGGTTTTCTGACATGGTTTTCTCCTTTTACTATGCTGTTGGCTGACGATGCATCGCTCATAAAACGTGTCTTTCCCCTGTCTTTTCAGCTATCACCGCTTCAGGGGGAATGTAGACCTCCTGTAAGAGCAAACTGCTGTTCCATAAGGGTTCTTGTCTTTCCATTTCACTGTGAACTGCTGTGGTGAAATTGTTTTTTGAAAACACTTTAGAGGGAAGGGACATTACATATGCTTCTTTACTGCACCGCTTTCATGCTTGTATTTATGCTTTGGAATGGCAGCCTGTCTTCCCTCATAAATTATTTGTAGTGTGGACAATGACGTTGTAAAACAAAATCACACAAGAGTGACCTTGAAATGCTTGAGGATTCACAGAGACCCCAGGCATCCAGGCAATCTAAGCATGCAGCAGAGGCTCGGAGTGAAAACGGAGGTGTGCAAAACAAAACTGGGCCAACAATCGGCGCCAGATTGTTTTCTATTGGGTAACTAACCAGCGAGTGCTTCTTCCTGGAGGACAAGTCCAGGGTTGTGTCGTACAAGCTGTCCACAAAGTTCCTCAGGCAGGGTACGTTCACCTCGTTCTTCACGGCCTAGGACAACATCACACACGGTCACAATCCTCTCCTCAGTAGTGCTTTTTTCCTATTTAAATGAAATATTGTGTACTGCATGCAAAACAAAAACGTACTGCTGCAACAGGAACCAAAATTTCAACAAAGAGACCAGCCAAGGCGTGCTTAATGTCCTTGTCCTTGACTTCCAGGAAATAATGGGCACACTCCTATAGAAAAGAAAGTGGTAATTGGTTCAACGCACAGTAGAATGTTGTATCACTTTAAATCTACGATACATGCAGAGAGTGTTAAGAAAAGATTTACCCAAGAGATAAACAGACTTGATACTGTATGGTTAAAACTGAATGTTATCCACAAACTGCATGCCAAAGCTAATAGGAAACACAGTCAAGGTCAAAGGGCAGCAAATCCCAAGAATTTCTTGTACAATTTCTACACAAAGGTTGATATAAGCCCATATTTGGGTCAAGTTTTAAAACACAAAAATCAAAAGAAAACCAATGAATGAGTAAAGAAAAGAGAGTGTGAACATATAGCTTATAACATAAAATCAGTTTATACTGGAGCAATGCATGTCTGTGGATGTCCTTTCGAACCACTGAGAGGATTGAAAGATTATTTAGTTATTGAAGTCTGTTGTACCTGCATGAACTGAAAAGAGGCTTCAAAATCCTCAACAGGATACATCTTAATTCGGAAGAACTTGACCCCCATGATGAGGCTAATAGTACTCTGGACTACATATGGACTCTGCTCTTTCTGCCGCAGCTCCTTTAGCTCGGTCATAAACTTCTTCTTCACAACAGGAAACCTGAGGGACAAAAAACAAACAAAATGAGATTCTATATAAAGACATGGCTGCATACCTCAGTCAGACAAATCCCAAAGCAGCACTTCCACGAAAAAGTTCCTGCACTCGGAGTCATGACGAGAGGAGAGAGAATACAGTGGCAATATTCAGGGAGCACGCCTCTCACCCCCTCGCCTTACCCTCGAAATGCAGTCTGTGCCCCAAGATGAACTCATCTAGCACCTGATCCCTTGCCCAAATTGAACCAGAGATGGGATTCTACAGCTGGTCTATATTTAGAAAGCAATCCATCATGGGAGCTCATATGAGCATCTCTTAACCTCTTCACTGGTGGCTAGTAGAGTACGAGAAACTGAATACAGCTGTTTCTGTATCTTGGACCGTTCATGTGAGGAGAAATTGTTTGTCATTTCTACCGACTCAAACAGTCAATGAGAAACCACATTTAAACGTATTCAAAACAGCATCAATCTCTCCGAAGATACTCCAAATACAACTACGAATTATATCTGAATAATTTCAGTTTACAGTAACATTCTTGACCTCTTTCTTACTTTCTTGACCTCAGAGAAAACAAAAGATCGCTATAAAAGCCTCTCAGTGAAATATCTCCTGCAGGAAATTAAGCAGACTGCACTTTGAAGAGGAGGTATGCTCACCAACCATGTCTCTAGTCTAAGGGTTTGTTCCTTGCCAGAATGATTTGAAAACTTCAAATAAACAGACATCAATTTCCAGTCCTAGTTTGGTGTGAAGGGGACCTGTCCAAAAGTGTGTCGTCCTCACAGCATGTTCCAGTCTCTTGAACCAGGGGATGTTTTGCAGAAACGCATTAGGAATGGTTACACACCATTATGATGTGGCATGACACCAATGCCCAATAGAGCAGAGAATGAAGCTTAAACAGCCAACAGAGGCAGATAGAAAAGAGAAAAACAACAATATATTCAATTCAGTTATACTGGATAACCATAGTTCTGTCTTTGCTACTTACTTGGACTGGGCTAATACTCCTATGATTTCAGCATAGAGGTCTGCTACAGTGTGCATGTTGCCAGTGTTAGGACCATGATACCTGTGAGAAACACAACATAAGACAAAGAAAAACAAAGCTCAGAGAAACTTAAAATTATTAAAGAAAGAAAGAACCGTGCTGGAAAAAGACAAGAGCTTACCCCTCTTTGTATCTAAAGTGCTTAAAGGCTAAGTTAATGATTTCATTGACCAAACTGTCAAGGACTGGGTGGAGCGGCATCTAGTTAAGAATCAGGAGACACAACGGCATGAGAATGAATGTTCGAAAACAACATAGTCACAAACTACCCAAAATCATAAGACAAACTAAGTGGCTTTTGTGTACAACAGAGTTAAGTCAAGTCACCTGTTTCAAAACCTCTATAAGTACAAGAGAGAAGATGAAGTCAATGGCCAAATCCCTCCTTTCAAGTAGATAATCTCTCTGCTGCTCATCGCTGTTAGAGAGAAAAACACAAGCGCAACAGGTTTCCTACAATCATACAGTTCAAGTGAGCGTCCCCATTGTTTTTTTACACTATATACAGGCGACACATTGTTGCAAGCACAAATCAATTTAATGAGTCTCACTTTTTGGACTTGGTGTTGGCTCTTGGCCGGTACTCGTGCAGCTCCTCCTCTAGTCCATTTTGTCTTTTGTACCAGTCAAACAAAGTGCGCAGGATGGAGGGGAGACAGTACTCAGCCAAAGAGCTCATGGTGCTTATCAACTGGAAGAACAAGACATACATCGTGCAAGCGCATGTTTGTATTTGGCAATTAACATACCAAAGTTGGAGATAGCAATCAGTGCTTCCTTTGTTTATTTCTACAACAATTTAAACACAAATTCAGACAGCACAAGAGGATTCATATTTCCTACATTTGGACAATAAACGGAGCAGGGCAAAATGAGGCAGCCTTTTAAGTGAAGTCCAAATCTACATTGCGGGAGAGAAATGAGATTGAATGGTGAGCTGGTCCTCATTGGGACGATGCAGCGAGACAAGGTGCCCATGGGGCAGCCTCCCTGAGTCTTGGGGGAGGAAGAGGGAAAGGAAGGAACGGGTGGGATGGGCCGAGCACACAGGAAGGGAGGAGAGTCTCGTCGGGCCGGGGAACACAGCGAGCCCTTCATTCAGCACGAGGCTGGAGAAGAATCCTGGCTCTGTGTGGCTGCTGAATGGCCTCACGCAGCAGCACAAACACACCCCTGTGGCTGTGAAAGGGCCTTCTCTGCAGAGCCACAGACCTGCTGGACACACCTAGTGCACAGCCAGTGCCAGCTCTCAAGGTAAACATCCCTGCCCTTGACTGGATCTGAAAGACCTTTTGGGATGTGAGCAAGGCCTTCACCCATCAGCTCTTTCATGCTACAGCTCATCACACTAGAGCAGTATTTGAGACGTGAAAACGGACTTGCCTAGCTGCTCATAGGGAGAGACAAAACAGTTAAATGCTGGTCATTTATATAATTGCCTGCAGGTTATAATGTAAAACTTGTATGGATTAAAAATACACCCACAAAATGTCATCTCATCATTTTATCTAACAGTGAAATGAATACATTAATTAAAGTGTTTAGTAAATAGTGACAGCTTGACACATCACTTTTACATCACTGTTTTTGCCAACAGCCCTTGTTACCAGCATTCACAGCACTTACTTGGTCAAACTGAGGATCTTCTCCCCTCTGCAGTGACTTTGTTAATGGCTTTTCCTGAAAAAACACAGCAAAGGGTGAGTCACTTTACAACTTGTGTAGGGTTCCTCATTTGAAAAATGCAAACTGACAAAGTTCACAAAAGTTTGGTCTGAAGCTCATAACTCTATCCACCCTGTCGGAAAAGTGCGTGGAGTATTTTTGAACAGGGACTCATTACAGCCAAGCTAATGAGAGAGCCATCAATCAGTCTGATGCCAGGCATGGGCAGGCAGGGTCAGATATTAGAGATGGGAGATTCATGACAGCTCCCGTTATTACAGTCTTCTCTCATCTGACATAAAGGCCTTCATGAGGGATTTGGGTTGAACACAGTCTTCTGCTATAACGGCAGTCCTGTAGATGGTTTCTTGATTTCTATATATCATTTCATAATAGCACATCTTATTTGTTAGTAAGTGAAGGCTGAATGAGTTGAGATACTAAGCAGATGGTGAATACAATGAAAATTCTACACTGCCTGATAAATGCTTTATTAGAATTATATTAAAAACTTTAAAATAAACCAGGAATACAAGACAACATGTGTAACACCTGAAAAAAAACATTAACGTCTCCTTAACACATCCTTAAAGATTTGAATATTTGATAAATTTTTTTGGTGCCATAAGATTTTTCGAATTGGTTCAAGCTGTTTAGTCCATTTAAGAGTCAAAACATGCTTGGAATGATCAGTAATTTACAGTAAAACTTCAGTACATAAACAATCACTGAATACTAGCCCATGTACTATAAAGTTCATTATAGAAATTACAATTACCAAACCCTCTTAATTTTTTTTAAATGTTTCCAAACTGTTTTACTTACATTCTGCCACTAATGAAGGTCTGTGTCACAGTCTTAAATAGTCACACAGTTTTTTACAACAAATTAAATCAAAGTGAAGCAATTGTATAGTGTTGAATGAATTGGCTACATAGCTTCAATGACACACATCGAAGCTTCATAAACTATCTACGATCTAAAATTAAGATACAAATAAAGAACAATATTACAGAGGGTTTGATTTTAGTTTTCTAAGATATTTAACGCAGCTTTAGCAGGGGACGCTCCATCACACAACATTGGCCTGACGTGCTGTCAAACTGATGTGTCTAAAACACACACAGCAGTAACAGGAGTATGTTTATATCCACGCTTGACCCACAATTAGCACCTCATCTATTTTTGCACAAATGAAAGCATCTGCTGTCCTTTACCTTTTTGCTACTCTACCAGAGATGTCCCTCTGCTGTCTCTTAGCCAGACAGCAAATCACAGCACATCACTTACTTGATGATTAATCCAAAATACCCAACTGTCGGATGTGTCTGACATTGACATTGCGTGGGCTGATGGTAATGTCTCTCTCTCTTGCAGCTGGAATGCCAAATAAGCCCCATGCTCTGATGAACCTTTTAGTTTTTAGACAAATGCTTGCACCTGAGGAGCCCATCTGTGCCAGAATGACAGAAAAGTCGATGCCTCTTGCACTGTCGGGATTTTGCTGCCCTTTGTTGCAGGCTGATGCAGCAACACAGTTTGTATTCACCTCGCAAATTTAAAGCTTTACTAAATGTATTTTCTGCAACATAGATATCATGTATCTCTTCTTAATTTACCCTTTGAGTAGAGACTTTTTAAAATTTCTTCTGTATTTGATTAATTAATACTAGCTACAGATCACTGAAGATTATGGACTCAGTTGAACAAATTCACTTGAACGATGAAGATGAGCTGAAGGGACAACCGTATGCTAATAACTACAAGGCTAAAACCAATTACTCAGCCTCTTCTCCACTGAGCGGAAAAACAAAGCGAGACACATCCTCCCTGCAGTTCTCTAGAGGGATTTACACTGAAATGAGCTGTTGCACACTTTCTCTGTGGTAATTAACACTTCCCTGCTGACCGAGGCCAATGACTAACAGCTTCCTATAAATCACAGTCCCTAAAACTGGACACTGCCTGTCCAAAGCAGGCACAACCTACATAAAATGATTGTCAATAGTATCATGCAAGTATCTACTGCAGCCCTGGGGCCTGGAGGGGTGGCTGGCAGTTTTGTTTGATCTCTTTTTTCCTGTTTTTCTAACTTAGGAGTTAAGTTAGGAGTGAGCAGATTTTTCTTTTTGTTTCATTTTTGTTTTGAGTAGGTAAATATAGGTTGGTCCATTTGCTGTTTGCCCACCCTGAAGCCAAAATAAATACAATTTATACTTTGAGGGCTGTAATCGTTGTTGCTGGTGGTTCTTGGGAGTCTCCTTGTCACGTTGCACCTAGGTCTCCCCTCGGCTGGGGCGTAACACAGGGTAACTATTTTTGGTAAACAATTCTACAGTGTCTTAGGACATAAAGCTACAGATATGGTGATTACTGACGAATGTATTTTAGTTGGACCACTAAGGCTTTTCTTAGTAATATGGATCAGTTGGTCATTTTTAGCTGATGGTAAGTAGCACTAATGTGGTTCTAGGAGCAGATGGTGAGTGGTGCCCACATGAATACACAGTGGCTCTTCCCTGTCTGTCTGCCTGACTGCGTCAACAGAATTATTTATGACAGCTGTTGTTGGCCCTACCGATCGGCTCAAACCTCCACTGGACAAAAAGTCTCTCAAAGATTTTATGGGCAGCTTTTACCGTTATCTCTTTTCCTAGAAATGGTCAAGACAAAAGCAAAAAACAATACAGAGAAAAGAAATACTGGGTGAACAACCTAAACTTTTGACTTGCTGATTAATGGTCAAGTCTGAAGTACGTTCCTAATCAAAATATCAAGCATTTGACAGTTACCTGAAAGCCTCATAACTGTGTGTATTCAATTGTGATTAGGGCTGCTACTAGCAATTTTTTTCACTAACAATTATTTTCTCAATTAATCAATTATTCGTTTGGTCTATAAAATGTCAGATAACAGGGAAAAATGTTTTTTCAAAGATGATGTCTTTAGTTGTCTCGTTTAGTCAGACAAACAGTCCAAAACTGAAAAATATTCAGATTACATTGATATAAAACAGAAAAAAATCCAGGAATCGTCACCTTGGAGTGTCTGGAATGAGCAAATATTTGGAATTTGTGCTAGGAAAAAATGATTTTAACGATGAATTAATTATCAAAATAGTTCCCACTTTAATGGTGAGATTTCTAATTCCAGCCTCACAATTTGAGAAAATGTTTTGACTGCAAATTCAAAGTCTTTAACACACATACTGTCAAGTAGAGCTGAAACGATGAGTTGATTAATTTAAAAATACATGAAAAAATGCCAAACGTTGCGTGACTCCAGCCTTTTAAATGAGAAGATTTGCTGCTTTTCTTTATATCATGTCATATATCATTGTAAACTGAATATTTTAGGGTTTTGGACAATTGAAGACATCACCTTTCTTCTCTATTTCATGTGCTAAACTCAGCTGAAGCCTGTAAAAACTGAATCATGCATTATGAAGCGGGCTAAAAATTCCACATTTTGTCCCCAGGCTGCTTCCTTCTTTGTGCTGACAGAGCGGCTGCTTCACACAACACCACCAGGCCTTCAGCTGACGGCAATTAAACTTGATAAGGTAATTAACTTCGCTTTTGTGTGTGTGAGACTCAGTTGCATGACCAAGGACATGATAGTAATACATCACTGGGAAGTTTAAACTGTTAAGGGCGTCATTAGCAGGAGTCAGGCTCCCTGTTGTCACAAAAACATTATATTTACATTATAAATATATTCTAAACATATCATAAATCCGGTGGTACCGGCTGACTTTTTGGACAGAAGCCTTCTACGTCAGAGGTAAATATTTTAGTTTGAGATCTTTTAAAAATCCTAAGCTTTTGTTATGTTGGTCAGAAGTGGTGGAAAGCAACCAAGTACATTTACTCAAGTACTGTACATACTACAACTTTGAGGTACTTTAAGCATTTCCATTTTATGACACTTTCTACTTCTACTCCACTACATTATTTCACTGCATTTACTTGACAGCTATAGTTGGTGGCTACTTTTCAGATTAAAAACATACAATGAGATAAGCTTATAAAATACAACAAATTGTAAAAAAATAAACCAGTGGTTCTTAAAATGTTTTGGCTTATGATCCCTTAAAAAATGGCGTGTCTAGTTGGGGCCCTTTGTCACACTTCAGAAGTCTATGAGTTGTTAGCAGTTCTACCAAAGAGTGATTTCCGTTCTAAATTTTAAAATTTGAAATATTTTGTACTGGTAACGTTACTGAAGTAAAGAATCTAAATACTTCTTCAACTGCTGTTTGTACTTCATTACTGTCGAACCAGCTATTATGGGCCTGTCTATCAGGCTTCCTGTCTGACCTTGTTATAGCGGTTCACAACCTGGGGGTCAGGGCACCCACAAGGGGTCACGAGATGATTAACAGAGCAGGAAACAAGAAAAAAAAATAAAATTTCCTACAGAAAATTATGTTTATTTTGGGGACTATTCTCTAATCTTTGCTTTTTTCTTACTGTATAATTTCATAGTTTTACCAGCCTCTAAAATTATTCAAATCAAACAATCTGTAACAACTTTTACTCCTTTTGAACCTTTGATGAGCGGTTGCAAGCAGACATGGCTTTGTATTAAGGGTTTACAGGCAAAAAAAAGTTACAGAGCACCCGTGTCATGACCTCAATGCCCCCTGATAATAGAAGCAGCCTATTTTTGGATTTTCTCTCAACTTCTGATGACAAACACACAAAACAATCTCCACGCATCTTTAAAAAGAGAAAGAGCAACAACAACCAATCACCACAGGACACAAGGAGCAGTAACCCTTCAGTCTGTCACTCTCTGCCGACTCACCAGTGGCTCAGCCATGATAATACGAATCTTGCGCTCTGACACCGTGGTGAAGTTGGCGAACAGGCTCTTGAGGATGTACTCCCCCGGCTTGCTCTCCGGGTCGATGCTGATGGGCATCATGGCCGGGGGACCCTTCTCTCCCTGAGGACAGCAGACTGGAGGGATGGGGGGTTTACTGTATCCGTTCCCCACGGGCGAGGCTGCGGAAATGACACAAACCGCATGAGATGGGAAACAATTTTTGTGAAGTCTAACATTGCCAATTCAAGCACAAATGAGTGGGACAGGACCAGCTACAGATCTGTTTACAAAGAGAGATCAGAGAATAGAGTATTAGTGAGAAGTTTCCAAACATGGACATAAAGTTCCCAACATGTTGAACATTCCTGAGGGAGACTGTCCAAAGGGCACCGGCTTGCCCCGGATCTGCTCTTTCTTTCCTACTGCTACAGTGAACAGAACGCATATGGAAATTAAAACACCACGGCCAGCAGCTGGTGTTTTCATTTCGTACCAAAGATGTCATTGCCCTTTGAGGGAAGCAAAAATCTTGTGCATGTGACCCTCCTTCAGCCAGTGTTATGATGTGGCTCATGTTTAATTACGGATGGCTTAGCTTAGGCCATAAAACCCTGCAAACTAACACACAAGTTAAACTTTACCTCAGTGTCACACTCTGCTGCCTCCAGACACAAAAGTGCTAAATATAGTAAAGAGCTGCATACAAAGCTTTCATTAGAACTGTGAGATTTTTATCTAGCCTGAAACTCTACAGCCCCTAACTGCACGTCCACCTCACAAACTGCCATAAATCTGATGTGTAAAACATTCAGAGTGGTTTTGGGACGGACAGAAAAGGCTTACTGCCTCACAATGAGAAACACATTTTCTTCAGCTACTGCATTCTGACTGTGTAAAAGTGTATGTGTGCATGTAATAAAACAATGTGACTGGACAGAATTCACATCAGGAGCAGCAAAGTACAGCCTGCACTGTGTCATGAACTCCAAACTTCAGTGGTCAGCATGGGTTTTGTTTTCTTTGCTGTTAAATTATGGATTAAAATATGCAAACATTTTAAAATCCCTGTTAAAAAAACTGGTTAAATTATAGCTTCCTAAGACAAAACAGTATATAAAATACCTCTGCTTTGCCGCATATTTGTTTATAAGATTTATCTGAGACTATGATGTGAAATGTAGACTGGCTAAATTAACTATTACTTAACTAGTCCGAGATGGCCATTCTGGAGGTGGTAACACTTAATCGCAAATGTTAAGAAATATGAAGCATGTTTTAAAGAAGGGTTTGTTTGTTTTTAATTCTTTAAAAAGGGCTTTAGCTTTTGGTCTGTTCTGTTAATCAGTGTAGAATCAACAAGTGTACAGTAGGCCTGTCCATCATATTTAAGCAAAACAAATGCTTACCCAAAGAGTCTTGAAATGTAGGTAATTTATGTTCAAATAGTCAAGTTGTGACAAGACAAACACCTACAGCGTGTATTGAACAGAGGAATCAGCTAACTGGTAATTTAATTTAATGACTTCTGTAATCTGCCAAAAGAGGAATCAACATGTTCTTGCAGGTCAAAGGTTGAGAGGATAAAAACAGCTCTAATGAATTGCCTTAAAACTGCTTTACTCAAAACTATTCCCTCTCTACAGGTAGTTGAAGGAAACTGCAAACAAATGCTCACAAGTGAATGGGGAACTGAGATTTTATCACACGTTGTGCATAGCAGATAAAAGAAAGAATCTGAGCAAAGTTCCAATCAGCAGCTTTTAGAGGCTGTACAGTAAGCGTATGCAGCTCTGGCAAAGCTGCACAGGAGACGCTGGAGAAACGCTGTGTAACCAGGTAACAGGTCTCCGTCTCCAGATCTGTTCCCGACTGAAAGAGTTTGGATCTCTGTCAAGGAATGCCCAGCATGTGTGACGATCTCGTGTGGCTTTCAGAACATGCTTCGCTCACTCGTGCCAACTCAGCACCTACCCAGGCCCTTGATGAAGCTGATGACGCTGGCCTTACTCCAGCACACAGCCGTCCCGTCCATAGTGGGGAAGGAGGATATAGTATCCAGGATTGTCCTGAATCAAGACAAATGCTTGCTAGTAAAATCCACCAACGTCCATGCCTTGTGTGTCAGCTGGCTCTGTCCTGCTGGGTATAGTTTCCATGGCACACAGAGCCAAAGGCGGGTGTGTTTTAAAAAGTGGGAGTAGTGTTTGGTACGCGGGGATCACGCAATCTCTAGATCTCACTCTCTCGCACTCTCTCTGAGCTGCTTCTGCTATGGCTTCCTCTAGCCTTGTGACCAACCGGTGCCTTCCAAGAGTGAAGGTCAGGCAGGAATTTTTAGCTGAGGCACAGCACAGCGATGAGGTCCAACATGCTACGGTGGCATAGTTGTGTGACTATATTTATCCTGGGGTACACACTATACTGACAGAGCTGCCATCCCCTTTCCACCACCTCTGTGATCCGAACACACAAGGCACAGACCACCAGAGTGTACACACCATACTTCATCAGGCACTGCTTCAGCACACTTGCAAGTTTTTAAAGAATTAAAGCACTATAGTCATTAAGGCATATCAGTCACATATCAGATTTTTAGGTAACCTCCCAGCAACAGAAGAGCATGGATGCAAACACATCTGATTTAACAAACATTTCACAGGGCACAACATGTTTGATAAAATTAAATCGACATATCATGTTATCTAAATCATCCCATGTCAATGACTTATACTGGAGATGGGAGGCGAAGAAAGCAACCCGTGTGCATATCAAGCCCTTTCTGTTGCTTTGGGCGCTGTACGAAGACTCAGACACGACATGTGACTCTGCAAACAAGGAGCTCGGGCACAGTGTGCATTACATCATCACCATGCTGGAAACACCCTGAGCATGGTGGTGCTCCCAAGAGGACAATGCAAACAGGCTAACAAGTGTCTCTCTCTTGGGCGCGCACACACACACACGTACAAAGAATGCAGTTCCCTATATGCATTCACTAAGACTGTCCCACTGAGTAAACAACCACTTTAGCAGCACCACCGTTTGTGAAAAGAGTGGGTGGATATTTAAATACCACTGACCTCTTTAACTGGACCAGAAATTTCACTGTCAACACAGACTACTGGGAGCACTTTGTCCAGCTGCTGTGAGAAACATTGACTCTGCATTTCTGTGGGAGAGTAGGGGGCAATATAGGCTTTGAAATTGAAAAACATTCCTATTTAATCCTCTCCTCCACTGTACAGTATTTTTATATTATACGTTCAGGCTGTGAATAAAGGGACACTGTTCTTAGGTGCGCCGCTAAACGTGGGTTTTAATAAAAAAAAGTTTGCCTCCTGTAACGTAATAAGTGGGAACATTTTATCGACTGGCTTATATTATAAAGTTTTAGGTCAAAGGAAACAACCAGAGTCCCTGTTAACAACCAGATGTGCCACACTGACTATACCTGTATTTCCACATTAAAATGAAACCGAATAAGTCACTAGAGCCTATATTTAATCTATGACTTCATTTGTTAAAAGAAATCCATGGATACCTAAACAAAACCTGCAACATTTCCACAATGATTGCTGAAAATCTCCTGGATTGCTGTCTGGAGTTAAAGCTGAACTTTTTTTGCTGCAATATTTATGAAAAGCAACAGCATCCTAATACTAATACATTATCACAAGTTCACAGTTTGTCTAAAAAAAAAAAAAAACATTGGGGAGAGTGGAGAGTGAGAGAGTGATTACAGACCTCTGTGAAAAGCAGATTAAAATGTCAGTCTCAAATTATTGACCATCAGCCCTGTTTTAGCAAGCTGACATCATGCTGGAAACTGCTGCCTGCTGTGAGAGAGTGTTTCAGGCCATTTATATAAGTCCCTGTTAAAACGCTCGCATCTGTCTTTTCCAGCTAAACGGAAGGGATTCGACTATGTATAACTCCTGCAATTTCATTCACTGTTGAAAAACTATTTTCAGCTCCTGAAAAACAGAGCGTAAGTACTGCACTGCACAGTCCATTGCATAAAGCTAAGGCATGGAAGATGGATTACTTAAAAATGTGCTCAAATGTGACACAGAAAACTACTGAACAGAAAATGCGCATAATTACATTTCATAACAGAAAATAAATGGCAACTGAACTGAACAACATGTTCGACTACTCATCAGGAGAGCACCGCTGTCCTCGGCTCGCTGCAGCTCATCTCGTGCTCTGATTGGCTGATGGTGGACCGGCCTTCAGGCAATTTCAACACCAGACATGACACCTCTGCTGCACAATGCCAGTTCTGTGCTGCTGGTTGTCACTGGTTTAGTAGGACTGGACACACTGACTTATGAGAGAACAGTGTCTAAAGGACCTTGACTTTGTTTACCTTGTGGTCACAGCACAAACGGTATCTAATAGACAGCAGGGAAGCACCTACTGTTGGTTCCAGGCGCTTATTCAAACCTGATCAATTCTCGTATTTTCCAAAATTAAGAGATAAATTAACATTTTCTATCTTAAAATATCATCTGCCGATACGTCTGGAATCTTAGTGTTTTTAGATTAGTTTTTATGAACTACACTGTCTCTGTTGCCATCTTGTGATACATTACGAAACAGCTCATGTAAATGGGAGCAGAGAGATGAGATTAGGGGATCCCATATTTAATGAAAGTGTTAAATGCATAGCCCGTGGGTCGCTGCTGATACAGTGCTATGACTGCCTGTGCCTTTATCAGCAAAGTGACCCACTCTGAGGATTATGCAACATCATCATGAGATGGCTCAATGTTGAGTGTGTAGACAGGGTCAGCATGTTCTATGGTATCCCTTTACATTCAGATTCAATAGATATAAACAAGCTACCACGCTGCCTGAGAGGTGCAGCTGACTTGCTAGTATTTCTCACTTTTTTAAGCATTGGTACATGTCAGAAACGGCTTTAGTTACTAAATTGGTATTGGGAATCTATACTGCAAGTTGGCATTGCCTGTTTTTTCGACTTTTCAGTTTATTTTACTTCCAAAGTTATTCCATCTTTATAGTCCACCTCTCATATCGTACATAAAAAAGAATTATGCCACGAACAGATGCAGAGAGGCATCCTATCCCATCCTCATGGGCCCGACTGGAAGGCAGCAGAGCTGTGAGCTCTGCACAGACTATGCAACCAAGCTCAACCTCCACTAATCCTATTACTGTGTCCTTGCACTTAATAAGAGCTATTTAGACTCTGTCAGAGACTCACAGGCTAATGTAAACTAAGGCTAGAATTTAAAGAGAAGCAGCAGAAATGAGATGCTGAAACACCATCAGCAGAAGCTATTGTACACAGGTTAATCTGAGTTATGTTAACTGTACCACACTACTGTGTGCCTGTGTATAATGACCAACTTCTTCTTAGCCAATAAATCTTGCTACATTAGACACTTGGCGTTATGCCCCTGGTTGTTGCTATGAGACAATTAAAAACCTTTTGGAGTGAGGGGCTCTATTGCTAAAAGTATGATCCTTCCAAGTTTGCAGCAACTGGCGTGCTGAACAATAAAATCAGACTTAGCTCAATCTGCAACAAGCAACAGCACATCCCCATCATGGACCACAACAGGACACAGAGGCTATAAAGTCAGCTCCTAGTAGAGCTGCAGCCTCAGTCAGTCAGTCAGCTCTGTCAGCTGAGTACAAAACAACAACAAGAGACAAACTGCTACTCACTGCCGCTCCACGATTTCAGCAAAGATTTGATGCTGATTTCAAAGAAGCCTGAGTCCTGCTGGCTGGCCATGGCTGCAGCTTCCTTTGAGTGTCCCCCCTCTAGTTGTGGTTTCCCTCCAGTAGCAGCAGCAGCTGAGCTGGGACCAGCAGGTAGTGCCTGCTGTCACCTCTCTGTGACGCACACAATGCTATGCTGACGAGACCCACGAGAAAACACACTAGCAAAGCTTTACCCCTCCTCTTGTGTCCTGTCCTTGGCTATCAGCCTTCTCTCCCTCCCTTCACACTCTCTTACCATCTCTCTCTCTCTCTAAAGCTGTGGCAGGCAGTGGGCGGAAATGCAAGCTCCCTTTAAATAACTGCGCGGAGGCTGAGAGTGCAGGAAGCAATCCTCTTAGCGAGCGCAGTTAATAATAACTACTGTTTGTCTGCGTGCAGGGCCTGATAATGATGACAGCGCTGGGCTTGTGCGTCTTTCAGCGTGACTGGGAGCATCTGACGGGCTGCCACCACTGACTGAGGAGATGGAGAACGCGGGAAGTATGACACATTACAGGGAACATCTGGGAGAGCAGTGGAAAGAAGACACTAAAGTGATCAGCAAGCAGACAGGATAACTGCACACAAGGGATCTGCGTGGAAGCAGGGTCTGACTGTTGGCTTTTATTATTATTATCATTAGGGGGTACATTTTTATTTTTATTTTACAATTATCTAGCTATTATTTTATCATATCAATTACTTTAATAATCAGTTTATCTAAAAAGGATCAAATAATAGAGAAAAATGTCAGTCACAAGTTCCCAGAGCCCAAGGTGGCATATTCAACTTGCTTATTTTGGCTGAAAAACAGTTTTAACTCAAAAGTATTCATGCTAATGCTATAAAAAAGTTTTAAAAAACACAAAAATGCGTGTTGTTGATCAAGTATAGCATTAGTTTAACACTATGATTAATCAGTTGCTTGTGTAATAGGTTCGGCACTATAATCATCATGTATTATCTCTTAAATCATGCAGAAGCGTACCCCTTATTACTGTTGTTTGCATAACAGAAAATAAATCAAGCAACTGGGAAATATGTATTGCAGGCATGCTGAACATGTGCTATAAAACACATCTACATTTGTATTTAAAAACGTCTACATTGGTATTTTCAGCCTGTAAGCCTCACACAACAGAACTTGAGGAGTTGATTAATGTGTAGACAAACCAGTAGAATTCCCTCTTTTTATGGATCCCATTACATCAATCTTACTACACTCTGACTACATTTAAATGAACATAAATGTCCCTGCTGCTTTTCCTGGACATGTTAACAATTAAATCCAATATTCACAACATTTATCCCCCTTCCTCTACTGCCTCTCAGCGCTCTTAGTATAATCCTATCAGAACTCTGTCTGTCCCATCAAGCGACAGCCACTTGACCTTCATTACATAATACATGGAGAAGCCATCACTGGTTGCAGTGTTTGGTAAAAACACATTTCAGGGCCTCAGGCATCCAGACTACACCCAAGACAGCCCTGCCTGGCTGCTCCTGTGGTGATCAGGTGTCTGTATAGTCACACAGGACATTTTTGTTTTGCACACTGTTACACAGTAGACAGTATGTTTTTGTATAATCCCACCCTCCTTCCCACAGCAGTGTTTTTATTTTGGCACCACTAAATAAACCACCTTGTACAAAAGTGCTCTTGTGACTTGCGCCGTCACTTATGAGGGTTGTTTTCCCAACTTGTTACGCTTCATCAGACAATCGTTCATTTTGTCAAACCATACCCTATTAAAACTCCAGCGAATGGAGTCAGAGAGTTTTCTTTTTTAAATATGTGAAGAACATGTCTGGTAACAATGAGCAGTTCTGCTGTTCATACTAATAAAGATGTTGCATCTATGAAATCTGCATTAAAGGGAGATGCTTGCTAGGGCAGATATCACTGAATAACTTGTGGGCCATTTGTCGCTCAGGAGGTAGAGGGATCCACAGATCCACTGACCAGCACCCTGCGTGGTAGCTTGCTCCCCTCGGTCTGTGAGTGTGTGCGTGAATGGGTGAATGAGTGGCAAAAACCTTGTAAAGCGCTATATAAATGTAGCCATTTACTGCTACTATTACTGTTTGTTCTTTAACAGTAATGTGACAAAAATGCAACAATTAGTTCTGAATAGTAGGCGGGACAGTATGTGGACACTGAAAAAGCAATATGTGGCCTTTCTTTGAGGTATACTGCAGCTACTACATTAGGAAAGCAGCTCTCAGAGCTGACCTAAAGTGGTATTGACACTATCACAACTCACATGGTGAAGATATATTTAGTGACAATCTCACACTCAGTGTGAGTTCATCTGTGGTGTCTTTTAACATGCCTATGCCTCAATAAACTGAAGAGAGTAAAAAGCCACACATGTACCCGATAAACATTTTAGCTTCTTCTGTTTTTGCCTATTTCTGTTAGTAAGTAAATCTTCCCATGTTGCCGGTTTCTTTGCCCTATCAGTAAGGACCTCCTTACCCTAAAGAAACGACCACGTAGTCAGGCTGAGGGCAACACAATAAGCCAATATCGCAATTTTAACTAGATTGTATGGTATCAGTGTGAGGGTTAGCGCACAAACTCTACAGTCACCTCTCTCTGTAAGTTACCAGTACTCTGATAATGTCATCGTCTTTTCACAGGATGAAAAGTTGAGGGTTCTGCAAAGGGACTCTGTGCTTAGATATGATCTGGGCCTGTTCAAAACGAATTCTTTTACCTATTACATGCACTGTATGTCATCAATGTGCTTAAGATCTGTACAAGAAATTAACAGAAACAGTTGACTAATTATGGGCATTTGCTTGGCCTATTATGGTCACAGTAAAACACTTCATAACTGGAAACAGAGATCAGCCCAAATGGATTCTTTAAACGCTGAACAAACAGTTTACTTCCCCAACTTATCCATCAGCTTTAATCTGGTCAGCCTGACTTGTCCAGTAAGAGGCCCTCTGAAAGGCAAATGGTTATGTAATTCCCTAGCTGAATAATTGTAGAATAATTTCTACAAGGCTGCTAAACAGGTAAAAGTCAAAGTAGCGGTAGGCCACCAGAGACATCGTTAAATTATTATTATTTTTTTTTTGGGGGGGGGCACAAAAACATCAACCACACTGTTGGTTGCTTTTATAATATGAAAATGAAACAGTGTTATGAGTCAGAAATCCCAACGACACAGTGCAGCTGAAACAAAGCCTGAAAGTACGCAGTATAAAACTTCAATGAATAACAGTCAAATGACTGATGTCCTATAAGGGTCCCACACTGCATAGATACAGTAGTAAAATAGTTTAAATGAGGCATTTCAAAACAGTAAGGGTATTAGGTTTGCAGGCCTCTACTGTAAAGACATGCCAAACCTCCTATTATTTGAGAAGCAGTATTAACTTGTCTAATGGACCTTTCTCTCAGAGAGATTTGAAGTGACTGTACTAGAACACCGCGAGGCAGACGGTACCCTTTCAAAGATATCTAAACTGTCAAAGCAGATAAGAAGAATATGAAATGAATATGCCAGAAAAGACAACTCGATGTTTGTATCACACGACATCATAAAAGCCAGGAGTGGATATCATGAAAATATCAGACCTAATGCCACTCTGAACAAACTTGAATAGGGTGTTTATGGCATAACACCATATCTGGATATCTCTAAAGTTGTCGGCATAACTGCGGCAACACATTTAAATGGAAAACACGGAACGTCTGCTGCCAGCCTGGATAGGCTCAGTGTCAGGAAACCACTTCAGTAATACTCTCATCATTTTCAGGTTTGCAGGTCTGTTTATTGGCAGCTTCACCTGCAGTTGTGTTCAGTCTCAAACAACATGCGTAGAAGAAAAGAGAGTAAATCAGAAATGCAGTGCCGTGTACAAAAATGATTGTAAACATGTTTCCTTAATTAGGCTTTAGGTGGGTGACGGCTCTGACACATTAAACACTTATTAAAAGCATTATCAAGCTCTGATGAAGGTTAGGAATGTGAGGTATGTCTGTCCACTTCAGCCATCTTTGTGGTTATCAAGCTGAAACACTTGACTCCCTCTTACTCTCTGCCTCTGGCGCCCCTCTAGCTTCTTCATCTTCTCATTTTTGCTCACATATTCTGGTCTTTAATGTCCCTATTCATTTCAAGTGAGGTCAGATACAAAGCTCATTTGTGACAATGAGCTCAACTACATAATATCAAAAATGATGTGATGTACTCTCCCACTGTTTCACTCAATTATTAACAAGCCATCACATTCCTAGGTAACTATGACAAATACAATGGGGAGGCGAGGAATTTCACTAAATGATGGTAGTAGCAGCTGAAATACCGGTATTGCCTCTGCACCACATTTTTCCAAAATCACATTTCTCCCAAATTAAAAAGAGAATTCTTGAGGAGATTACCACAGCTTCACAGAGTCAAAGCAGTACCTACTTTCAAGAATGGTGGGCCTCTTCTTATGGCGCATCTTTTTAAACTTCCCTCTGAAGTCCCTGGGCGGGAATGGATCCAGAGGTAAGCTGGCAATGCGCCCCAGGACAACCTCATTCAGTCCCTCAGAGCAATCCGTCTCACTCTCAGCCATGTCTCTCAAAGCACTCTCCTCTAAAGACATGTTGGATGGCAGGGGGCCCACAGCTACTTCTATCATTCTTCCAACGGAGCCATTTAAAGCTGTGCCAGGTTTCCCCCTCTTTTTCTTAAGTGTAGTGTTTAATTTTTCTCTTCCTTTTCCTTCCCTACAACCGTAGGTCTTTCTTTTGGTCGGGCAGCAAATGTCTGCTGTGCACAGATGCAGCCAGAGCTGTCAGCTTCAGCCTGCTAATGTGTTTTAACCCCTGCACTTGTCAGGGCAGTTCAGCAAGTTACAGTAACATTCATGAATTGGGCAGGTATTGGATTACTAAGACAGCCCCTCCTCTTTTCAGCAAAAAGGCAAGAGGCAGAGAAGAGAGGGGCAAAGTCATAACTAAACAGGGAGGGAGAGGGAAGGAGAGGCCGATCTGACAGCTACAACATCCCCGCCTACTGTATGCCCATGAGGCATTCCTGAATAAATAGCCTGTGTTTGTCTTGGAGTCTACAGATCAAAGTGTAAACAGACATGTCTTGCCTGTGGCAGTGTTAATGAGACGCAAACTCATTTCTTGTACTCATTACCGGCAAGAAACTATTTAAAAGCTACACAACAACTCCTCTTCACGTTCAGAGATGTATGACAGAGGAATATAGTTCAGGTCAGTTCAGTACACGACACCTGCACATTCCCAGCACTTTCTTCAATAGCCAGTCCTCTGTGTTGAGGCCTATGTTGTCTTCCCACTGCATCATTATCTGTCGTTTAAGGCCGGCGTCATTGAGGAAATGAGTGAAAGGTGTGAAACCATCAAGTAATAAGTAAGACGTAAATCCAGAGAAACATTCACACAGCTTGCGGCATAATGCTCAGTCTTTTTCAACCACTGAAGTGAACACTAACGGAACACACCTACCACATAAACCAGTTTTTTCCTAGTCTGACCTACATCAGCAATACAAACACCCTGTGTATGTACGTGAAGTGAAGGCGTTTCCTGTTTCAGGAAGAAACCACAGTCAGTCCATGGAACAACCAGCCTATACACTCTTTTTTCACGTCATTAATATGTTTGTTCAAGGACTTGTGTGGCAGAACAGAACAACGTGGCCAAAGTCGCACACCTAAACATGAATAAATTCACGGCTGACTGATACAGATGCTGAACTATGTCAAAGAGAATAGCAGCGCAACGGGGAGCCCCTGGCAACAGGTTCATCTCATGAGTCCAGCAGTAATTTCACTTTTCATCCACCTGTCAAAGAAAAAGGTAGCCTAAAGAAAACTGTTTCAATGGAATGCTTCTGCAGCAGCACACTCGAGAAAACTGTTTGAAACAACAAAGTACATCTTGTTTCTACCACTTCTGCAGAGTAATGGAGTCTGAATTACAATTACCTGCAGTATGAGCCTGGTCCTGACCTACTTTAAAACGTCCTTCAGGACATGAATCATCATGTTGTCATAGTAAATAACAAGCAAAGCAAAGACATGTCTTCACAACATCTAAAGACATGCTTTCTGTTTGGGGTTTAAGGACATGATCCCAAGTCAGTAGACCAACAGTAGAAAAAAATCTAAATCATTAATAACATATACATATGTATATCCACTAAAACACAAACAAATGTGACTGATAATAAAATCTAGAGTCGCACCTGCCTACGGTCACTCCGGTCCAGTTACAAATAAGCCCGCTCAGGTTTTCAAGTGTGTAAAAGATGCAGCTTTGAAGTTTTTCACTTTGTGTTTGATTCAGATTTTTAAGATTTAGATTTATATTTTCACTTGCTCTTTAGAAATCAGAATCAGGAATTACTGTCCCCTCACTCAGGGCTCCATTAGGTACTGCAGCGAGTTTATTCCTTTGGCATGTTCATGTTTAGTTTGCTTTTAATTATTCAAAATAGTCAACAATAGAAATCTTACACAATGTGAAATCTGAAAATTCAAAGATTCCCATAACCTGAGACAGAGGCTACTGTACTGTAATGTAGTATTACTGTAAATGACGTGGACTATCAAAGCATGTTGTAGTGATAGTGCACCCTCTAGTGTTCAACGAAAATGTACTGACATGTAATACCATAACTTTGACAGTCAAGGATTACTGTAACTGAGAAAGAGCTTCTGATAGTATTAATCACGCAACCATCACAACAGAAATCAGCCCCGCAGTTTACACACAAGTAAAATGTGCACAGTAACTTGCCTGCTGAGTCAGTTAACTACCTGAATGTAGCTAAAGCAAAGTTGCAATCCGTCACCATGACACTAGGAGTCACAGTCGTCATTCAGTAGGAAATACATGCAAGTGTAACTGGGTTTTTCTTTATTTCTCTTTATGAATAATAGTTGGCCATTTTGTCTATTAGATACAACTGGAGCTGATATAACTTCCTCAACTATACTGTGATATTTGGATTTGTCTTACCTTGACACAACATACACAACCATAAACAATAATAGTTGTGAACTTTGAGAGAACACGCTGGCTTTTGTGTAAATAAAACGTTCTAACTAACCTCCCAACTGTGCCAGTTTAAGCTACATTAATAGGATTTAGCTGATTATAATGTGACGATGGTTATTATGATAGCCACTTACATGTTTATTACAAGCTATAAAACAGATCTACAAAAAAGTAGATTGGCCTTTAGAACTTTGTAAATGAAAGTCAATATGTACTGTATGCATCCAAGAATACTGAAGTGAACATCTATATAAAAAGTCTCGAATCAAACTGAACTAATGACAAGTTGCCTGAAATTCAAATCAAATCTACTACAAACTGTGAAAACTGTCCCAGGTCTTTTCATCGCATGTGTCAGAATGTGGAGCAGAGCAGGGCCGCCTGGACTGAGAAACGAGGTCGGAGTCTGCACGGCCGCCGAAACCAACACCCTCCGGCGGAGACAGAAGGCTGTTTCCATGGTGAGACACATTTAGATTTGCACAGGCAGACCAGAACATGATGAATAATTGATAGCTATCAGGCCCTAATGTTAGCACAAAGCAGCTGAAGGTTAATTCCAGCAATGCTCATGGACTCTTGAACAGCACTCATGCAACAAGTAGACAAACACACAGCATACTGTGGGAACTGATACAGACGACTGTTACGTAACACACTTAACAACTTTAAGTGATAAAATATCAGTGTGTGTGAGTGTGCCACTGAAGTGCATTTCACTTAACTATTTACTCTAGACGCTCAGAGAAGAAGCGATATGAAGATACTATACAGAGTGCTGTTTAAACATTTACAAATCTCTTGAAAGCTAAGAGGAAGAACTTTGCATAACAGCAACTTAATACCACATGGGATCAAGGCCGTCAACCTTTTACAACTGTTACAGGTCAGACATGCCACAGTCTCCTGATCTTGACCATTTCACGCAACCATCACCACATTTTACATATATAACTTCACATGAAAGGTAGGGCAAAAACAGGCAAAACGCCAGCATCCGCAGTGAATTATTCAACGGGTCCCCTGTTCTCCACACAGTTCTGGTTCTGGGTTGGGTCAACACACATAATGTCCATTCAAGGGCTGCACCTGTTCCCTGCTCCGCCTGCCTATTATCAACCTGGGGAGGGAGGGGCTTCATCCTGAACACATGCAGCCACTGTGGCCTCCGAAACAAAGAGACCAGATGAGGTCAACACCGTGCCTATCCAGTTACACTGAGGTGATTATGTTCCTATGCATTGTTCATCAAAGGTATTGCCTCGGTTTTGGGGGGAATAAATAACTTATTTATTGGTAGTTTAGAATTTATTTAGAATTTTAGCATGGTATGCATGTTCATTGAGCATGCATACCATCGTCTTTTTGTTAATCATCTTTTCATTATAATTGTATATACTGCGATTTTCTGTTGTTGACTCTATTCTGTACATACATCTATTGCATGTCTGTCTGTCCCGAGCGAGGGATCCCTCCTGTGTTGCTCTTCCTGAGGATTCTATCTTTTTTTTTCCCTATTAAAAGGTTTTTCCTTAGTCGAATCGAAGGTCTAAGGACAGAGGGTGTCGCTTGTTATACAGATCGTGAAGCCCTTTGAGGCTAAATTGTAAATTGTGATATTGGGCTATAGAAATAAAATGTAATTGAATAGAATTTTTTGCCAGGTAGATAGCCCAGGGGTTTACCTGAGTAACTCAGAAGCGATTAGAAAATATCAAAAAAGAAAGACATGCTAAGTTGTTTTGTTAAACTCTTCATCACATCCACTGCCAAC
Organism: Coreoperca whiteheadi; assembly: GCA_011952105.1. Lineage (NCBI taxonomy): Eukaryota > Metazoa > Chordata > Actinopteri > Centrarchiformes > Sinipercidae > Coreoperca > Coreoperca whiteheadi. Next base: position 8,211,452 of record CM022478.1, read on the forward strand.
AGGCATGCACGGACTCTCTTATGAGGGAGGGTTGAAAAAAGTGCTCTTCTTCTGTGCTGAACACACCTTGATAGTCCTAGCGCCAGAACCTCTTAGAGGTGTTTCAATTTCAAACTTAAAAACTGTCTTTCTAATAACTTGTTATGGGAGGAGGAGGCCTGTGTTTTTAATGATTACCCAACTTGCCAGCTGAAAGAAAGACATCTTTGATCGCATCCAGCCTACCTGAAAAGGAAGTGCTGCCGCTATTTCGAAATTATAATTTTCTGTCTCATTTTACAGTATTAAAGATATCGGTATTGACAGTATTGATGTTGTTATTTTTGAAGCAAAGTCTGACAAGACTTCTTCTGCGGGAGGCATTTTTGGTTCACGTTAACACGCACAAGAATCGTGCCGAGTTCGAGTTTCACTGGAGCGACAATACTGTCAAGTCAGTTCAAGTAAATGTTATTTGTGGAGCGCCTCTGCACCGGCACGTTTGTTCTGTTTGTTTTGCAGAAACAGTACCAAACAAAATAACAGCGTCAACTAAATCCGTGCGCAGGATGAAGTTGGAAAACCCTCATTCATACATCGGCAAGTCTGAGTTAGAGAATCTCCCCATGCAAATAAAACTGACACTGTGACATCCTTGTGATGATGGATCTGTAGCGATACTGAGACTCTGATACTGCTTGATGCTTTTGTGTCATGCTGCTCTAAAGACCAGAGAAGTTCTTTTTCTTTGTATTATAATGCACAGCTCATTCTAAAGGAAAGGAGACAATGCTAGGGGGGGGATTATATTTGCCATGCTGTCAACGCTGTAACCACTGTGTTATAGACAAACATATTTGCACTCATACCTATGGACATGATGGGAGGGGGGGCACTTTATTTCGCCTGCATGTCTTTGGACAATGGGTAGAAAAGCAGAACACCTGGAGAAAACAGATGGAGAATGACAGTTCTGATAACTTCCCAAAACAACTTGTGATGGGGTTGTATGTTGTTTTGGCAATCTGCTCATAGGCCGCAATAAAATGTGTACCTCTTCTCACTAATTGTACAGTTTCACATCTTTTTCTCCAGCGGAAGGAAGCATGGTTTGATGGCGGGGGGAAGTGCCCCTCTAAGGCCACATTTGTTGAAAATAAAAAGAGCCACTTGGTGATTCTGCAGCATACTGTTTGGATCAACAAATTCGCCAAAACATTTTCTTTCAATTGGACCCCCCCCCCCCCCAACGCGACACATCGCCCTCTACGGGTAATGCCTTCCACGGGCATTTAGCTCAAAGAAAGCGGTTTACTCTGCATTGTTACAGTAATAAACGTTGTCTGCTTAAAGATTAAACTCACTGCGAGTTTCGCTTTTAGACAGCAGGCCTCCCACGAATGGACTTTGGAGCAAAATGCTCTAAGATGAACGGAAGTTGTGTTTTCTTTTAGAAAAAAAAAAAGCAATTGTTGCTCGGTCTCATTCAACCCCCCCCCCCCAAAAACGCAGTTTAACAAGACTTCAGTGGCCAACCGCAACTTAGCGCATTTATAGCGAGCAGGCTTTCATTTCAAGGTTATGAAAGGCCTCATGTTACTGAAAGCCCGCAGAGGGAGAAAGAAGCACTGAGTTAGGCTCACAGTTTTCCCATCCAGCTTAGACAGAAGAAAGTAAAGTTACTGCGCAGCAAGATGAGCTGCGGAAAAGGCAGAAACTTCAGGAGACCTGTCAACATTTGAAAAGATGACAAATACCTTTGACTACGGCAGGCGAGGTTGTAAATGGCTCACTCCATCTCCACTTGTGAAGTGAGTCCAGGTTTCAGCCTCTGCGTCCCTCCAGGCGATCCACTTGTTCAGACGCGCTTCTCCCGCTCGGGCTCCCTCCATCAGCTCGGGCGGAGAGCGACTCCGCCCCCAGCAGCCGCCCTGCTCATGGCCTCCCGAATAATGCAGCACATGCAAAGCGCTGGCTTTCTCCAGTCTGCATGCGGGGACCTGGCTCAGGGCCGCTGTCAAACACACCTGCCGCCCTGTGGTGGGTTTTACTGGGAAACCTGCACGCTAAAAGGCCCCAGTAGGTGCCGCAGAATGCTGCAGGAGAGGCTCGCAACGATGCATTCAGGTACAAGGTCCCAATATAGGCTACACTGTGGAGTTCAGCCACCAGAAACCGTGATCCACATCCATATGGAACGGAACTGTGTTCAAGGTGTTTTAAATATATATATATATATATATATATATATATATAATGAATATGAATTCCAGCAGCAATAAGTAGTTATCCAATCTAATAAAAAAAAAATTACGGAAGCTTATTGCTGCCACGCTGGAAAAAGAAAAACTGATCAGTATCATGTTAAAACGTGAAAAGTTTATTGTTATAACAAGATGTTTTTCATGTAATAACATGATATTTTCACGTTATTACAACGTACAAATTGATCATGTTATAACAAGAAACTTTTCACGTTATAACGTGATAAATGGTATATTGGTATAACGTGATAAGTTAGTACGTTGTAATAAGGTGAAAATATCTTGTTATAACATGAAAAACATCTTGTTATAACAATAAACTTTTCACGTTATAACGTGATCCTTTTTTTTTTTTTCTAGCGTGGCAGCAATAAGCTTCCGTACAAACCATTGTCAACTGCTTTGTATTTCTATATAAACAGCTAATTTATATTTCTTAAAATGCATTTGACAGCAAATTGACGGTATTTATTTATTTATTGTTTATTTTGAAGCGTCTGTTTCATACACAGCAGGGACCAATGCCACATACCACAGCATTTATAGCCCAGGCTCGTTTTGCACACCCGTCCCTAGATGGGCCTCTGCACAAATGCATAACTCAGCAGGCAAAAACATGAAAACGTAAAATCAAAACAAAACACAAGCGTTGTTGCAATAAAGATACCATAAAAGCTTGAAAAACACCTGACTGTTCATGACTATGACTAATCCTTCTTTAAAAACTGTCTTACAATGATCCAGTTTGGCCACATACAGAATAATTTTGATGTACTGCCGCAGCTATTTATTGTAATACATACACAACTGGTGTAGGCTACACTGAGATTTTGGCTAAGCTTCCTGACTTTTGGACTTATCTCCCATTTCAACTCGACAGTGTTGTTGTTTCCCTTGGTTGCACAACAAATCAATAAGAAAGTAACATGAAATTAGAAAATAATCTCGGTGACAGAATTCAGGGAATTTGCTCCACCATAGATTTGCCTCAAACAATACAATATGGAAGAGTTAGCTATTATCTACAAATGCAATATGCATAAGTAAACACAAATACAGTAGGGTGTGTATTGCATTGATGTGTACAGTGAGTGGGACTGTCACTTTGAACTTTGAGTGAAATTCATTTATGGAGGATCCAGCAGATGGCGTCAAAGAACATGATAAGAGTGGAAATATCTTTGAAGAAGAGGTGGTGAAGCGCAGCAACACTGACTTGTTTGGAAAATAATAAACGTGCAAAGTGTAGGAGAGAAGGATTTTCAAAGAGGTGACAGAAAAAAAATGTAAGTGCACATATTTCACTTTGGAACGTGTACAATGGAGCTTCAAACGGCCACACCAGAAAATACCATCCACAAATATCTCTCCTGGCTCTAATAGATGTGTCAGAAGTTAAAACTGATGGTCTGTGTTGCTTTTTGAAAAAGAGCTTTGTAATGTGTGAACCCAGAGCCTCAGAGAGACACAGCTGTTGTTGATGAGAGCAGACAAGGATAGACGGAGTTCAATGGCTGGCCATCAACCTCTCAGACATCACTGTTAGCACTCAGGGAGAGCATGCTACTGATTCAAGATGATAGCATGCCCAAGAGCTCTGTCCAGACCAGAACAACAAAATTGCTTTGTCAACTGTATACACACACCAGGGCTTGTCACGATGACAGCAGGGCTCTACGGTGCTGGTGAATTATAGGGCAGCAGGTGCACTAAAAGACAAAACATTAAAAAACAGATTTTTTAATCATTTTAAATAACCAAGACATAAACAGACATGTGCATGGTGTTATAAAACCAGCATGTATGCAACTTGAATAAAAAGTAGCAGTGATGCAGTGGAATTTGATTTTATAATTATGCTTTGGAAAATGTTTTCCTTCTATATTGCGCCAGGTGTTCTTGGCTGCAGCATATTGGTGATAATTCTGCTAGGCTAGCCATCAATGAAATAACACATCGGTGCCACAGCACAAAAGAGAGATGGAATTCAAAGCAGTTGCATAACTCAGCACTGCAGTTCTGACCTGATCCACGTTCCCCTTTCTGGCTTCTTCAAGGAATAGAGAAGACCCAGGATAAAGGAGGATGTGGATGATTGTCACAGCACAGCTCCTTGATGCACATGCAGGTAGTTTTCAGCTTAGATGAAAGTCTGCAAACCAATTAAAAAGAGATTCCATAAACCGCTGTGAAAGCCATGACCCACACAGACATACATAAAATCCCATTAGCCACATCTTCTTCAAAGGAAGTCATCGTTACTTTCCACTTGGGGGGGTAGGTTCAATGCCATTTTGACATTTTTCCGGGGTATTCTGTGGCTGCTGATACTCCTGCAGTAACTCCATATTGGGGTATTTCTTGCTATAATATGAACGATTTCAGCTTGGAACCTGCCCCACAGCTAAAAGTCTGAGGCATGATGACCCTTGATTCATGCTTTGACTCATTTAAGGGAGAATACAGATCTTTCTTTGAAACCTTTGAGTAACAGCACAAGAGATCAGTCCTCCACAGAGAGGCAGCTGTGGAGGGAGAAGGCACTGAAGCGGCAGGTCAGAAGTGTGGAAGTGTGGATCAAAGCTCTCATGTCTCGCAGGGATGCTTTGACTGCCTGGATTGGGCCGTGCTACACGATTCCACAAACAATATTGATGAGACGACAGATGAGCTGTGTGGCTTCACTGAGCCCTGTTAAGTATTTGAACAAGGACACACTGTGACCTTTTGGTGCCAAAGTCCTATAATGGATGTATGCTGTTAAATTTTAAAGAGCTCATAGTACCTTATTACCCCACTAGAACACTGTGCTCTCAGAACGCAGGGTTACTTGTGGTTGCTAGAGTCTCCAAAAGTAGAATGGGATCCAGAGCCATCAGCTATAAAGCTCCTCTCCTGTAGCATCAGATCCCAGTTTGGGTTCGGGAGGCAGACACCGTCTCTACATTTACCTGTTGGCTTAAGACTCTCCTTTTTGATAAAGCTTATAGTTAGGGCTGGCTCAGGTGAGTCCTGAACCATCCCTTAGTTATGCTGCTATAGGCCTAGACTGCCGGGAGACTTCTCATGATGCACCTCTCTCCTCCTCTCCCTCTCCATCCGTATGCATTCTTATCCCATTAATACATGTTACTAACTGGATATCCTCTCTCCCGTAGTTTGGTGCTTTATCGTCTCTCTCTCATCTCTTACTGTCACTTTCAGACAGAGTCTGGATCTGTGATTGCAGGCCACCTGCTGGAACAGTGCTGCTGCCTCTATGGTGGAGGGAGAGGTGGTGCGGCTCGGATCCTACTTAGTGGGCATCACCTGGAGCTGCTCTGTTCTCCTTCTGGACTAATCCGCTTCACTTGTGCTTTAAAATGTACATTTTGTCATCCTAATTGCACATACTATGATCTTCTGTTGTGAATGTATTCTGTACACAGACTATTGCATGTCTGTCCGTCCTGGGAGAGGGATCCCTCCTCTGTTGCTCTTCCTGAGGTTTATGTTGTCCAGATTGTACAGCTCTTTGAGGCAAATTGTGATTTGTGATATAAATAAAATTGAATTGAATTGAATTTAAATTAGATGGATGATGTATCAGGTTTGTCTGTATTTCAGGAATATGGTTTAGATTCAACCAGCAGTCTTAAAGCTGCACAGAGCTTAGTCTCATAATCTGAATTATCATCAACAGTGAGTAGCAAAAAATATTATTAATGTTCAGATAATTGGAGTCGACTGAGGTATTTGTAATTCTTGCCGAAGAGAAATTTGGCACAATTAACAGTGGTTTCTTGGAGAGAAGCTTGCAAGCAGCAGGTGATGTTGTCGTTACTGGAGAGGAGGAAATTTGGAAATGAGGTGAGAGTGGATATGTGTAATGACTAAGCAAGAACTTCAAGGTTACTTGGAAAAGCCAGAGATTTATGTCTGATTTTAACTCTGACAAGTAGCTGGTCAGTGCACTAATGGTTTTCAGACAGGTGCAAAGTGTATGAGAACGTATACGATTTGCATACAGGGCCTGAGGAGGTGTAAAGACGCCACCTTACCCCACTGATGTTTTTATACCAACATCTTAAGGGCTAAATACTCAAGCAAGCCATTCAATCATGGATTTTTGAACCATCTCCAAAGCCTCACTTGGCAAGCTGACATGTCCAAATGGCAGCAAGAAGTAACTGTTTATACACAGAATTCATGTATCATCAGTAAACTGCACACAGCATGCTCATGTTTACTAACCCATGAACTGATTGCTTTATGCCAAAGGATACCAAAGGGATGAGAGAGGCAAAAGATCTAATGAGACCAACCTTCGCTGAATGTAGCAGTCGCTTGCTGTTTGTATTTTGCTTGTAGAGTTTGTTATTTTCTGTGAGCTGACAAGTGTTCAAGGTCTCACGTAGCAAGGTTGGGATGCTCTTGTCCACTGCCGCCCCATTTCTTAATCTAGGCTGCTAAAACAGGTGTATTTTCCCATTAATATCTTGCCTTGTGTGGCGTGAAAACTATTCTGCCACCCTCCTTATGGGCTCTAATGTCACCATAGCAATCGCATGTTTATGGTGCATATCAAGATCATGAGCAGAGATGATCAATGCAAAAAAAGTTAAATTGCAATGCACTCTGCCGATGCAACCAAACCTGAAACCCAGTTTTTGCCCCCCACATTAATGCATTCTCCTTCACCCAAGTCAGAGATAAATTCTACTTCAGTGAAGGGCCTGGAATAGACACAGAGAGGTCAAGGAGGGATAAAGGATGGTATGAAATTAAAAGATAATATATTATTCAGATAGACCTGTTACAATTGACTTAAGTGCAAATCAGGAGCTGGCAGCTTCAGCCACAGCATGATTTCCTTTTATGCACAGCAAGGCCACTTGGCACACCGTGCACGGCACACTGCAGCCCCAATGCTCTACACAGCTTAGAGGACTTTAATGGGTTTTTCTTTCCACTCTAGGTTTAGCATCAAAACCTACTGCCACTTGCTGGTCAGGACATCAGTGGAGTCAAACCTGTCTTGTTTGAGTGCCTTTAATTCAGTCAGCGATTCACACATTACAACGTAGCCTTGCGATAACTTTGAAGGAACTTGCAGCTTTACAGCCTAATTGTTACCTTTCAAGAGGTAGTAATTACCTGATGTGCAGATGTTTTGTCTATCTACTCGTCTGCTTGTCACAGACAAATCTGGTCTAGGCTTAAAAAACCACACAAGTAAGTTAAGTCAAGTTCATGACTGTAAGTGCAAATATAGTAGCACTGATGTTAATGATAAGCTGTGAATTGGGCCAGCATCCCTATGTTTTGCAAAAAAGGAATGTCATTGTGCAGGCTTCCAGAGATGACTACATTACTTTCATATCTGTAAACATTTGATGCAGCCGTTCAATTTGCATGTTCTCCATTGGTGGCTTGTTTGGACACAGTCATTTTTTATTAGGAATGTATTAGGCATGGTTGTCAAGCTGGTAATGTAATGCTATTTAGGTGAATGACTACAAACATTGTAAAAAGAAATCAGGTTAGTGCATTCGGTGTCGTCTTACCCTGAAAATCACTTTACTGTAAACTTTAAAGATGATTGAGTGTTTTGCTGCCTCACTGCTGTTGGGCTTACATCATTACTTGTAATAAATATAATATCTGTGTCCGATTCTGGCTTAATCAGGTGCAATAAATCTGCGATTATTGCATTTGATCTTTTTTGACCTTAATGTTTTTGTTGTTGTTATGACGGCTCTGTAATTCTTATTGACTGCTCCACATGGGAGGCAGCAAAAATGAATCGAATTATACCAAATGAACATGCATTTATAGAGAGAACAGACGTGGATGTTGAAAGCTGGAAAGCAGCTGGAACATCTGTGCGTGTAGGAACCGCATCAGTCTCACTTTTAGGACTCTATGGGAAAGCAGAGGTGAGGACTGTGTATCATTCTGGAACTGATGCTCCAATTCATCACCCCCTCTCTGTCTGGTTTCAATCTGTCCTCTACCTGCTAATCTCCCCCAGGAGGGATAGCAGGCTTGGGCCTGGCACCAAAGCACGCAGGAAGGCTGCTTGTTTATCTTTGATTTTATCAACAATCCGCTGCTCTTGACACACCACAAGACGACACAGCTTCAAGTTATGAGGGTGCTGTAAGAAATACCACTCAAAATTACAAGAAAGGAAAAAAGAGGATGCCAGGATGGGCCTATCAAATCATTTTGGAAGGAGGTTATTCTTGGGCATGATTTAACTCACAATAAGAGATGATAATATTAGATAATACACTTATTAGACTTAAACAGTCATAATACGTGACAGAGAGGCGTCTGATGATATTAAAATCAATCTCTAATCCTACTTGTCACTCCACCGATTGACAGGCTACTGAAACGGCACAAACATCTGTCTAATATCGTAATATCTGTATGTTTTGCTGCGAGTAAGCTGCTCTCTGCATGTTTTTTAGTGTAAGGCGCGGTATTTGTCCTCAGGTCGTCTCCTAATTTGATTAGTTTGTATGGATATAAAGGATGAAGGGCATTCATATCAAATCATTGAGTGCAGGAATGTGTATCACCCTTTTTGTGTTTTACACCAATTTGCCTCAGATAACTGGATTGGACAACTTCAATCAGAGCCTCTATCGGTGATTATAAATCTCTAACAGATGCCAAGTTGAAACTAATAATATTAAGAGAGACATTCACCCACAAAGAGTACACTTGCATGGGAGCAAATGCAGACAAATTACATCATGTGACAGGCGCCATATTCTCAACGTTCTTACAGTACTTATGATGCAGCTATTACTCATGAACATGATGTGTAATTCCCTTTTAGGAAATAAACAGAGCTGAACAATATTTCTAATCTGCATATATCTTACAAAATTAGCTGTCTCATTTTTCTAACAATGCAATATCCTCTCCCGTTAACACAGTTAAATGCATTGCTAATTACATCTGTTATGTTTTTACGAGTGCTTTCGATAAGTAGTGTAAAAACTCAGCAGACCACGAAGCCTGTCAGTCCAGAGGTGACTGCAATACAATAAAAATCCATCAGAACTTTGGCAAAGCAATCATGTCTGGGTGAGAAGGTTAACACACGGAATAAGGACATGCTTACTTGCATCTGAACTTTGTTTGCCTTTCGCTGTTCTGTGAGTACGATGAAGACAGTATATAAAGTGTAAAGTGAAGTGTTCAATTGAGAAGGGTAATAAGATTGTTAGCCGTGCTAGCGGCGTGGCTCTAGTGATGGCAGTCTGCCGGTCGATCCACCACTTTGGTCCAGAGTGAAATTCAGCAACAACTATTCACTAGATTGTCATGAAATTTGGTGCAGACATTCATGTTGCAAAGATGATGTATCCTACTGACTTGAACCCTTGACATTTCCTCTTTTGTCACCATGAGGTTGACATGTTGTGGTTTTTAATTGGATGGAGTGCTATGAGATTTGGTACACACATTCATGTCCCTCTCAGGATGAATCTTACGTTCCCATCAGCCTCAGCTGTACTTTATGTTTTGTGCTGATTAGCAAATGTGAGCGTGCTAACACACTAAACTAGGGTGATGAACATGGTAAACATCATACCTGCAAACCATCAGCATGTTGGCATTGTAAACAGAACTGAGAGTGATTACAGAGCACAGTGAGAGCACTACATAAAACAAAAGTAGAGACAGTCTGTATTTGGCTTCCTTCAAAGTCCCTGCACAGAGAGGATAGATGAAACAACAGAACTTCATTCTGCTTTATATGTCACGCTTGATTACATCTTTTTCTTTTTTGTACTGATCTGCTGAAGGTTTCTGAACTCTGGCTTCACTGCTGCTGTATGAATTTGCATGCGTCCTGACTTTCATGAGGCCCGAGCAATCATAATGGAGACAATAAAGATAATGTAATATTGACAGCAATTTAAGTGATAATAATGACCATTGGGACACATTACTGTAGAGATACTGGACTAATATAAGAAGATTTAAACGGAATGACAGAATAAATTCATCCCTGAGCATCCTGAGTTATGTCAACAGAGACAAGGGACATAAACTGTGAATGGGAATGTGTCTGTCATCAATGTTTTTCTACCCACATGTTGGCTCTCTGCCCGAAGAAGAATTATACCAGAGTCACATCCACAGTGACCACTGACAGTTTCATTGCTTTGATTAAAATTTCAAACACTTGAGGATTCACTTTCACATTCATCATATGGTGAAACTGGAGATGCAAACACTCAAGGGAAATAATGCGTTCACTCAATTCACGCAACATTTTCAACCACTTGTCTCTAGGATTGGACCGGCATCTCAGTTTCATGCCGAAGTCACTGAAGGGCAAACTCCTTTGAAAAGAAACTCACTAGGTGCTTGATCTTATTGCCTTCGTACTGCAGAGGCACACACATACAGCTCTTACTGTACATCTACACTACGGTCCTACATGATGAGGCAAGGAATAAAATAGCTTCTAGAGACAGCTAGTCCCCCGCCCCCCCCCCCCCCCCACCCCACCCCCCCCACACCCCCCGCCCCAGCCACCCCTTTCAATTCTCTTTTTATTTTCT